>CM028378.1:169672383-169968131 GCA_013146195.2 Codonopsis lanceolata
GTTTTATATATGAGCTTTCTTAGTTGGTGGCATTCTTTGCCTTAGCAAATCATTTGTTAGCTAACTTACACCTCATACATTTTGCCTTTTAAGCTTAGTGTCGGCCGATCACATTTAGCAACGACATGCATGCAAAGTAACTTTTGATGAATGTAATAGGCTTAGGTAGCCTCTTCAGCAACGGTCTTTGATTTAGACATATTCTTTGAACCTAGTAGTGTTTCTTAGGGTATTTATAATAAATGGCGGACATACCAATTCCTTATCTACCGCTTGTTGTCGAACTAGCGATGATAAGAAGGATCAGCGCATGGAACGTGTTATCTTTGTTTGTTCGGAGGTTGTTGTGCGAAGAGTTCTCGGAGAGAAACCTACGGTTTTTGTCTGCAGTGGGCTTATGGTCTCCAAGATTTGTCAAAAACAACCTTTGAGTTATTCCAAAAGTCGATAGTTTTTTGTAACTCATCTTTCCGGCGGATAACTTCGTGGCTTGACCAGAGGCAAGCAACCTTTTCATTGAGAAACTTGTTCTCTTCTTTTAACTTGATACTTTCCTATTGAACTCCATTAAGAGTTTTTAGCTCGGTTTCCAGCGAGGATTTCTCATTTCTTAGCCTCTCATGATTTTTAGCTAACTTTACATAAGCCTTTCTAAATTCATTGAATTCTTATAGCATATTTTGAGCATCCTTGAGGATTTCTTCTTTAGAGGGCTCATTAGTAAGTTGTTCTATGTTAGCTTGAAAGGAATATTCTTCACTTTCGAGATCATAGGTGGAGGTGACTCGAGCAACAAAGCAGATATGTGCTGCTGAGTGAGTCATCACTCTCGTCCCCATCAGTCGTTTCAAACCAAGTAGACACTTGGTTTTCTAGAATCCTGACCGTAGACCCTATGTTTTGAAAATGATTTTAGAGATTCGCTTTTATAAAAGCTATTTGGGCTTAGGACATTTAGAGAGAAAAAATGACAGAACTTCCTAGGTTGAAGCAAACTAGCTCATCATATTATGAGCTTTCAGCAGTCTTTCTGAAAGTTTGCTGGTTTGCATCTTTCTTCTTTTTAAACTTCGAGAATTTTTGAAATTTTTTAACAAACATAGCAAATTGTTCATCGGTAAGAATTTCATTATCATTAGAAGAAGAGGAAGTGGATGGTTTATTTTCCTAGGCAGGAGGTTCTTGAGAGATAGCAGAAAAGGAAGGTAGTTTAAAATTTTTGTCCTGTTTTTGAGCTTGAAGAAGTTCTTGCTCATAGACAGTTAAACTCGCATACAAACTCCGAAGATGTATGGAGTTTAAGCTTTTGGACTCTTTAATGGTTGTGGTCTTAACATGCCACAGATTTCCTAAGGAAGCTAAAAATCTCATATTTACTTCTTTAACGCTATATTCTTTGCCTAAGGAATAACAACTATTTACTAGCTCACAGAATCTGTCCTAGGCTTGATGCAGTGTCTCCTTTAAATCTTTTCTGAAGGAGTTAAATTGTTGAATATAGTTGTACTTTATGTTGTCTCTAGTTGGCAGGTTTCCTTCCAAGTATTCTGCAAGTGCTTCCCACATTTCTTTAGCAGTCTTGCATCTGATTATCTGTTGATAAGTACTAATGTCTAAAGAGCTTGATATTATGTGCATTGCTTTGCTGTCTAGTTTAACAAGCTTTCTTTCGTCTTCAGTCCATTCATTCATGGATTTGGGCACCTCAAGTGGTCCTCTTGTTACATCTGCAAGTAGATTTGGCTTCATTGGAATGTGAGGACCTGTTTGAACACATTGCCATAAGCGATTGTCAATAGAATTCAGATATCTCATAAATTTGTCTTTCCATACTTCGAAGTGGCCTTCGTCCAATATTGGGACGTGGCTTGTATTCGAGGTAGGCAGCATATAGTGAGCCATATGATCTGTTCTCAAGAGGTTAATCTTGGAAAAACAAGTTTTCAAAGAACTAGGCTCTGATACCAATTGTTGGTCCTGAATATGCTCGATCTAGGCTAGGCTAGAAAGGGGTTGAATAGCCAAGATAAGGTTTTTAAAATTTCTTTCTTAAAAGCCTTTTCAAAATGTTTGTCTTTCAAATTAGCTAACTAGTTAGGGCAGTTGTAGAATAAGCAGAAATAATTCAGACAGTACACAATGATTTAGAAGTGGTTCGTACTGTGAATAGTACTACATCCACTACCAAAGTGGTTAGCTTTGGATTTTGAAAGGTGCACTTATTTATCCACTAGGTGAGAAAGTTAGATCTCTAATAGATCGTGTACAAAATTTGTTTTCAACCAAGTGTTTAATGATGAGAGAAACAATTAATGAATAATTATTTTTCTCAAGTGCTAAAGTAAAATAATAGTTAATAACAAATTAGAAGAAGCTGAAAGTGAATAAAGATTATCAAATCTGCAGCTTCGGGAAGTTTGATGAAGTGTTAGCTCTTGTCCTTTCGACCTCTTAAATGTTTTGAATATCAAGCTTGAGTATTGAATGTGTAAGAGATGTTTTGTTTCAGATCTTCAAAACTTGAATTTATAAAGGGGGAGATCTTCATGATCGTTGGATTGAGAGTTGATAGATTGAGTTCAACGTTAAAATGCATTAAATGCAATTCGATGCTTTGTGGGTTGTGCACAACAACAGTCATCAGAGATGCAGTTGTTGCAGAGACAGATATTTCCAAACAGAGTAAGTTTGCAGCTTGCAAGCGTTACATCTCGAAAGTCTTTTTAGCTAAAAGAGGAATGTCTTCAGTTTTCATGATTCACTCGACAGGCTGGACATTTGTTTGTGTCGTATGTCTGAAGCCAGATAATTGCATAGTTGACTTCTTTTGAGAGGGAAAAACTGATGAAGATAATTTTGAATATTATTTGGCTTAGATAATTTAAATATCTAGTTCAAATAATATGTGACCTAATTCCACGTGTTTAGCTGAGCTTCGCTTTTTAGCTTGAGCAGACTTCAAAGTCTGCTTGTGAACCGTTATTTCAAGTCTACTGTTGAAGCTTGCTGGTCCGCGCCTTGAAAAGACTAACATTAAACTATTCTTTTACACCCTTGATTATAAGACAGTTGACATACTAATCAGTACGCAAACCTTTTAGCCACTGTACAATAGAATCAGAAGATGACTCAACCAAATCTAGAACCTGTGAGGGTCAACAACATCCTTCTTTGTGAGCATAGACTCTAACCTTTCAATACACTCCTTTTGATTTTCATTCTCCTTCTTGAGTGCTTCATTTATTTTTGCAAGAACCTTAACTTGGGAAACTCTTTTCTCCCAATCATTTGTATAATTCCTTGTAAGCTTCCAACAAATCTGACTCATCATTGCATTCAGACTCTTGTGTACCTGCAGAGTCTTCAAATATGGAAGAATTAAAATAGAGAGAATCATCCCAACTGTCGTCTGATGCAACTTCTGATGCTGCATTGCAAGCTTCACCATGCAAAATACCAGCAGGAACATTATCAGCAGGAACCACTGCTGCACTACTAGCTGGAACACTTCCAGAAGGAACACTTGATGCAACAAAAGCTAAAACGCTACTTGCAGGAACACCTGCTGAACCACCTGCTGGAACACTATCAGCAGGAACACTTTCTGAAATACCGGCTGATATATTTTCAGCAGGAACACATGCTGCAACAGTAAATGAGCCACTATCACAAGAAACACAAGTTCCATCATCTCCA
The DNA here is from genome assembly GCA_013146195.2 of Codonopsis lanceolata. Lineage (NCBI taxonomy): Eukaryota > Viridiplantae > Streptophyta > Magnoliopsida > Asterales > Campanulaceae > Codonopsis > Codonopsis lanceolata. Next base: position 169,676,080 of record CM028378.1, read on the forward strand.
TCATTTGCTGAAACATTATCATCAGGTACATCTGTTGAAACATCAACTGAATCATTATCACCAGAAACACCTGTTGCATTATCAGCTGAAACACAAGCAGCAAGAACACATGCTACATCACCTACTGAACCACTATCAGCAAGAACCTACTGTGAAAGCTGAACTGTTGTGAGAGTGATAAGATCATCTGAATCTTCATCATCACCATCACTCAAAGTAGCAGAAAAATTCAAACCCTTCTTACGCAAAGTGTTAGCACATTGATTAGCATAATGACCAAACCCTTGACAAGCCCTACATTGAATAGAATCAATATTCTTATCTCTAGATGTAGGTTGTTTAGCAAAAGGATTGGTACAAGGTTTCTTAGGGGTTTGAAAAGAACTTTCTTTGGGAACAAACTTGCTAGGCTCAGTTTTGAAAATAGTTTTGGTGTTAGAAGATGAGGTTTGTTTTGTTCCTTTGTTTTCAAAATATTTTTAAGCTTTGTTGTTAAAAAATCAATTGAGTCTTCACCAAAATCAGATTCCTCAATATCCTTGTGTAATTCAATCAACTCAGAAGACAAATCAACAATAGAAGGAAAAGAAATACTTTCCATAGAAGGAGTAGAGGATGATGCACCTTTTCCTTTGTTCTTAATTTGCTCATTGAGGTTCAACTCAAAATTTTGTAGAATGCTAGCTAGTTTTTCAAAACCAATTTTATCAATGTCATAAGCTTCCTCAATAGCACAAATTTTGACATTAAATCTTTCAGGCAGAGTGTGTATCATCTTACTAACAAGACGATCATTAGTAATAGGATCACCTAAAGCAAGAGCAATATTAGACATATCAAGCAATCTACCATAATAAGACATAATATCCTCATTCTCATTCATTCTAGTGTTCTCAAATTGAGTAGTAAGCATTCTAAGTTTTGAAGCACAAACACTAGCAAGACCTTCACGTAAAGTTTGAAGGGCCTCCCAAACATTCTTAGCAGAGTCATAGTTTGCGATAACCTTGGAGGTGTTGGCATCCAAGGCTTTGTGTATGGCTGAAAGAGCCTTAGAATTAAACGAATTAATGGTTCTATCTTGAGTGGACCAATCTGACTCACTAGTAATTTTAACATCACCATCATTATCAATGGTCCTAGGTGGAGTCCAACCATTCAGAACAGCCAGCCACCCTTTCTCATCAATTGATTTGATGAAGATATGCATCTTAACTTTCCAAATTGAATAATTTGCATTAGTCAAGGTAAGAAGTTGGATAACATTTTCATATTAAGAATCCATCATGGTTACAACTAGAATCTTCTCTTAGTGTCGTCAAAAGCAAGCTCTGATACCAATTGAAAGATGAACAGTAGCTAGGATTCCAAAGAAACTATCAATGCAGCTTGTGATGCAGCTGCATCCGAATATGCATTGACCAGAATATCAAACAAGTAAACAGTGGAAGACTTTAAACAATTAAAGCAGTAATAAACATAGAAGTTTATCAAACAATCTACAAGCTATACTTGTAGATCAAGCCTTATGGCCCAAAAGGATTTCACTAAAAGAATTATGAGTTTTACAAACCAACCCGTGAAATTAACAAAATACCAAACACCTCACAAGACAACAAGTCTGGAGAGTAAACCCACAAAACATGATTAAAACAAACGTGAGATTAAAAAATAAGTTTCCTATCAACTAGGGAACAAACATAAAAAATAGCAGATGCAGCTGCTGATATAGCAATATACAACGCTGCACAAAATACTCCAAGTAATACTTCTCAGCTTCTCTCTTAAGCGTATATATCTTTATGTGTCTTCGTGTATCAACGTGTATCTTCTGCACAGCCTCTTCTTGTATATATATATATACTCGAACAAGAGACCTACACAAACAAGAAAACCAACAACTACAAGGAAACATAAAAGATTAGGAAATAAAATATTAGTTTTCAAAAATTAGTTTCCTAATTAAATAAAATGATCTTACCAAAGATTTTGTCCAACTTAATTATGGACTCTTGAAAGCTTATAAAAGTATTTAAATATGGTAACAACTTACCATTGTTTTAGGACCAAGAAAGGTATTAAATATGGTAACTATTTACCATAACTTTTGGACCAAGGAAGGACACGACAATAAATTCAATGGTAAAAAATAGAACGACCCTATTTTACCCTTACAGATACTCCATCATTTTCTCCACAAGGCGATCTTCATCACATCGATTGTGTGATGAATTTCTGTCGATGTGTTATTGAATTGTTTGGAGATCAATATTTGAGAAGACCAAATGCTAATGATACACAACAGCTTCTTCAAATGCACGAGCAAAGGCACGGATTTTCAGGTATGTTAGGAAGTCTTGACTGTATACACTGGGAATGAAAAAATTGTTCAGTCGCTTGGCAAGGCCACTTTGCAAGAGGTCATGGGAAGCTAACACTTGTGCTTGAAGCAATTACATATGCAAATTTATGGATATGGCATACATTTTTAGGGGTTATGGGTTCTCGTAATGATCTTAATGTGCTATATCAATCACCTTTGTTCAGTAACGTACTCGAAGGAAATGCACCGCAGTGCAATTTTGAAGTTAATGGCACAGGGTATACAAAAAGATATTACATCACTGATGGAATTTATCCGAGTTGGACTACTTTCGTGAAGAGCTTTTCACGCCCAGTGGATCCGAAAAGGAAGAAATTCAAAGAGATGAAAGAGGCTGCAAGAAAAGATGTCGAACTAAATTGATGATACATGAGATGCCCCTACACAAGTCAACTTTGGGTCAACAACGGGATTTCAAGAATATCTGCAGCGAAATAACGAGCTACGTGATAGCAATCGACATCATGAACTTCGAGCCGACTTGGTTAAACATATATGAGAACGTTACGGTGAGAACTAGTGATTAATCTTAATGATTGACGTTTTTATGTAATTTTCTTATTATTGAATTGTTTTTATGTAATTTTAAGTATTCTCATTTTATGTAACTTTCGGATTATGTAATTTATTAATTTTAAAGTTTTATATAATTTTCTAATCGTTTTATGATTTGGTTATTTTTGAACAATATAAAATATTTATCAATTAAAATTAAATGAAATAATTTATGAGTTACATATTTTTATAAATTATTTTATTATTTATACAAATTATTTGAAAATGAAATTATATACACACACACACATATGTAATGACAAGGATAGATTTCTCCCTCCAAAATCTCACTTTTAAATTATTGACTTTTAAGTTATCATTTCACTATTTCTCTCTCCTATATTCTCTGGTTGTATTTCTCTTTCTCTCTCCCGTCTCCTGCCTATTTTTTCTCTCATCACCATCATCTCCTCTCTTTTAATTACTAGTGATACACCCGTGCGTTGCACGGATTGTACATGTGTATAAAATTATATACTAAATTAAAGTTGAATAATATGTAATTAATTTTTTAATATTAACAAAATAAACAAAAAATAATAAACAGTAAAATTAAATATTTAAAATCCTATAAATTTGAAAAAATAATAATATAAATTTCGGAATACGTTTTATATAAAATAATTTTCGTTCAACATGTACGACTATTGCAACTATAAATATCACATAGTAACTCTAAACAAAGCTACATATAACTTATGATGAGCAAAAACATGTTTTCAAATGGAGTCTTATATTAGACAATGATTTAAAAATAATATCAATAGTCTTTAAGTTTAAAAATGTTTTACTTTTGGAGAAAAAAAATCAATTTTTAGAATAAAAATTTTAAGAATTTCAATTCAATTCAAATTCTAATATTTTTTCTGGATATAAACAATAAAATTTACATTGAAGCCCACAATTCCAATTCTAAACAATGGAATTGAGGTTCACTTTCACTCATTTTGTACTCTGGAGTCTCAACAAAATTTAAATTCACTTATGTGTTTTTCATATTAAAAAATGATATAAAAATATATACAAATAAATATATATAAATAAGTTACATTAACGTTAAAAAAATTGATAGCGCATAAAATATCTGACAAAGAGCAAATTGTTTGTGATATACTAACATGTTTTGTCATAAAACCTTAAAAACTACACTTTTCAAAATTGGTAATTTTTACAAAATAATTCAAGTATTATGGTTCAATTTAAAAATCAGACATAAAGAAATAATAATTAAAATAGTATATAAGCAAGGAAAATAAAATGTAGGAGATAAGTCAAGGAAAATGAACCAAAAATTCAAACGATCGATGGATAGACATCGGAAATTTTGGTTTAAACAGTGTTATGTATAACTTTTGGACCGCGACACGGTAAACACTCATAAAACCATATTGTTTTTGTTGATGTATATAAACGAAAAGAAAACACTTTTACCCTAGTTTCACCACACATTGCAAAAAAAAAAAAAAAACCGCATTTTTTGTAGCGATGACGAACCTCAAGGTTACTACCTAAAGAAAGTCTGGCAACAGAAGCTATGACCACCAACTTATCGGAAACTTGTTGGTACGTTCATATTTCCAAAAATATTTCAAAAACTCTGTTTAATTTCAAAACTCGTTTATTAACTTTAATTTGTTATTTAGTTCAACTAACAAACAAATTTGATCTGAATGTTGATTAATTTCATCATCAACACTTTTTATATCTTAATTTTTAAACATGTATAAGTAACTAACAAATCAGAAATTATCAGGTTTCCTTTTTTTTTTTTACATATAGCTAGCTGTCTCAAAAAATTGGTCTTATCTTGATTTATAGAATTTTTTTTACAATAATAACTTTGGTTATGATGAAATAGAGAAAAAATTGTTAGATCTTGGTATTGTTATTAATTGATTGTCTGTGAATTAGTTTTACTTCAAAATGTGTGTATATGATTTAGTCTCAAAATCGTTGTTTTATTCCATATTTATTTTTCCTAGCCTAGATATTGATGCAAAGAAATTGACAAAAAAAACTTTGTTTTGTTATCTCTCGTGTTTCTACTATGCATTTTTTTTTCTTAATGTACTAAATAAGAATGTGAAGAGGTTTTGGAATCATTTATCCAATCAACTAAAATAATGACATTTTATATTTTTAATTTTCAATGTAAAAAATGGCTTATATATAAATTAGAAGTGTTTCTAAATTTGAAAAGTCACTTTTGGCGGGAACTTTTCCAAATCTTGCTCCCCTCCTTTTATATATGTATAGATATTTAAACATTTTTCTCTTTTTAAACATAAAAAATAGTGACTAAAACAAAAATAATAGTTCCAGAGTCAAGAAAACAAAAATATAAGAGGTTGGTAAAATAAAAATTGTTTATGGAACAAGCCACTATAAAAATAAAAGTTACAGAATCAACAAAACAAAAATAATTTAGTGCAGAGGTTAGTAAAATAAAATAATTTAAGGAACAAAAGTTTAAAACAAAATTTTAAAAATATATATGTAAAAAAATATGTTAGTAAAATAAAAAATATTTGATGGAACAAAAATAATAGTTACAAAGTCAATAAAAACAAAAACAATTTAAACTGATATTACTAAAATAATAAAAATAATTTATGGAATAAAATTTTAAAACATATTCTTAAAAATATCTATGTAAAACAAAAATACATTAGTTAAATAAAATATTTGATGGAAGAAAAATAATAGTTACGGAGTCAATAAAATAAAAATAATTTAAACTGAGGTTAGTAAAATTATAAAAATACTTTACAGAACAAAAGTTTAAAACAAATTCTTAAAAATAGTTAAAACAAAAATACGTTAGTAAAATAAAAATATTTGATAGAACAAAAATAATAGTTACAGAGTCAATAAAACAAAACAATTTAAACTGAGGTCAAAATAATAATAATAAATTATGGAACAAATTTTTTTTTTCGTAAAACTAATTCTTAAAAATAAAACAAAAATAATAGTTGCGAAGTCAATAAAACAAAAAAAATTGAATGGAAATTATTAAAATCAAAATAATTTACAAAACAAAAATAATTGTTAACGGTAAAAATAATTTCGTTATTTTGATTTTAGCTTATTTTCTTCTCAGAAATTTTTTATTCATAAAATATAAATATAATTTACTAAAAGTAATCATTCAAAAGGAAGAACTTATTTGAGTTCAAATTCTATTTACAGGGTGTCTTTCAAGTCTCAGATAATACAATTTAGATTATTGGTATCATATGCAATGACAATTAACAAGTGTCAAAGTCAGTAATTACACGTAGGTCTCTTTTTGAAGAAAAAAACATGTATTTAGTCATGGACAGTTATATGTCGTAGTTTCTAGAGTAACAAATTATTTTTGGTTTGAAGATATTGATATGCAGTAAAGATGAAAAACCAACTAATAAGATAACAAATGTTGTGTATAAAGAATTTTTTTAGAATCTATAATGATTAGTGATATACTTATGTGTAATTATTAAAAAACAGATCCTTCTTATTTTGTTTATATACGATTTAGTTGACCTGCGTTTAACGAACATGTTAAAAAAACTAGTTAAAGTTAAATAAATGTATTTATTTGAAAAATATAAAATAAGAAAGTAGTAGGAATAAAGTGAATGATTTGATGGTGAGATCCATTAAAATTTGAAAAAAAATAAAAACTATTGAAAAAAAAATTAAAAAAATAATATTATTAAAATATATAAGGGACAATGAGATTCATTTAAAAATTAGCGTTAAAAATTTTGTCGTCCGGAGATGCTCGGGAGACGCATATGCATGCAGTTGTAGAGGGTCCACACAGAACCAGAAAAAAAAAAAGAAAAAAAAAATCTGCTGTCAGATTCTATACTACACACCTCGCCCTGTGTTTTACTTCGGTAGTTGCGCAGTCCTTCACGCTGTCACTTAACAATTTCTTTTCCAACTCTCTCTCTCACTCTCTCTCTATATATATAGGAGGATCACGCAAAAGAAGGAAGCCGTCATGGATTCTCTCTCATCAGTATCTACTTCCATCGTCCTCCCTCCCGGAACTCCCCTCCGTCGCCACCATAACCACCACAGGCGGCGGATTTCTTTCCGTCCATGCCTTGTTCACGAACTTCGTCCTCAATCTCTCCTCTCCTTTTCAACAACTGCTACCTATCCCTTGAAATCATCTTCTAGACGGAAAATCAGAGAAATCTCTTGTAAATTCGGCAGCATCGGGCAGCAGGGCACCGGCGGAGAAGAAGACGAAGAAGGCAAAGGAAACGATAAGAACGACAATGAATTGGAAAGAGCGCTTCGATTGGACGGGACGATTCCTGGAACTTCAAATGAGTTCGTGGAGCAAGTGTCTTCACGCGCTTATGACATGCGTCGACACCTACAGCAAACCTTTGATACCAGCAGCTACGATGGTAATAATTTTCCCTAGCTCTACCTCTTTGGGTTCCTTCTATCAATTAGTTGATCAATTCTAGCATAATTGTTTTGTCATTATTAAATTTACTTGATTATTTGGCAGTTCATCGTTAGATCATGATATATCATTTTTGTTTCTGGTCGACTTATATCACTCTGCTTGGTTCCGCACAATGAGTCTAAATGGAGTTTAAAGCTTTTTGATATCTTGACAATTTTTTAAAGGACAAACCAAACCGGAAAGCAAGATTAATTTTTTTGGACCGTGGGAGTATTTTAGAGACCCATAACCAGTAGTCATAATAGCACAAAATACCTTGTATCCAACTTTCCTTTTGAAATTGTATGAACATCTTGAGAATTGCAAGCATAAATTTTGAAATGTGCCTCTATGAATGGAACATCCCAGAAGGGAAAGTAAGATTCTTTGACTGAAATGAAGGGATTATGATTTAGAAGATGGCTTTAGGTAGTTCTTGAACCTATGAAGGAAAGGGAGGGGAGGGGGGGAGGAGAGCAAAAGAAATCCTTTTCATGTTAGATGCACATTCACTATCTAAAAATACATGGAAACCCCCTATATTCGAAAACTAGGTTTGTTCTCTGTTCATTTGAAAGTGAAAGCAAGTATGGTAAAGTTAATTGAGAAATGAAGGTTTTGTTAATAATTTATGTGAACTGCCACAATGCTAGTTCTTTTTCCTCGACCATAGCTATGACATGCTAATTTTTCCTTCTTTTTCTTTTAATGTTTAATTTTTTTTGGCGATTTCATTTATTCAGTGGTGAATATTGTGAACTCAAATATTTGTAGCTTAATGACTAAATTTCGTTTGAATGTGTACTTGATGTTAGGGATTAATCATTGTGAGTAGAGCTCAAGGTGCCCTATTAGTTGCAATATGGTCGTTTACTTACTAGCCTTGTGTTTCTGGTATCTCTGTGATTTCGTGCTTATAAGACTGATATTAATTAGGATTTGTGCTTTATAATATTCTAATGCAATACCAGCTTAAGAGTGCACCAATATTTTTTTTGTTGCCTGTAATTGAATGTGCACCCCATCTTGACTTCCCTCGTCTAAATTAATTGCCCCTTCCTCTGATTTTTGTACATATTATGTAGACTTGCTTCTGAAAAAAGTACCGGTTCAAGTTCATCAGGAGTGACATTAATGTTCTTTCGCTATTCAGCTCAGACTTGTCGCTGAAACATGCATCTTAGTTTTATTCCTTTGGTCTGGGACGACATCTAGATTTTGTTTAGAGTAAATTTGAGAGAAGGCTGAACAAAGGTCCGATGGATATCAATTGGCTGTGTATGAGTAGTGTTGAGAAACGTGAATTTTCTTATCAGCCAGTATGATTCGAGTGCATCCCTTTGTATAAGTTAAGATGAGGGGTGGTCGATGAGATAGACACGTCTGTGAAGCTGGGGACTACACGGACAGAGAAGACCCTATGAAGCTTCACAGTTCCTTGAGCATGGATTCCCTTGTAAATCCCTCTCTAGAGATAGTTAAGTGACCCGAGGGGAAGCAACTCACTAAACATATATTTGGTGCACTAGAATTGGGCCCGAAAGAGAAGGCCATCCTGGCTAGCCTCATTCAGACAATCTGTTTGGTAGGCCAACATGTAATGGAGAGCCAGTTACCAGGGATTAGGGAATATGCCCTTTTAGGCAGTCTGTTTTGTAGGGCAACGTGTAATGTAAAACCGATTACCATGGAATATACCCATTCAGGTAAAATATTGATTTGCCTTTCCTACTTACGGTTACGGGTGAGGGGTTCATTTCTTTCTGTGCATTCCATAACCCAACCTCGAACCAAAATGTTAGGCTATATTTTCCAATCTATTCTCAGTCTTGAAGTTCTTTCTCCCCCCCTCCCCCCCAAAATTATTCCTGCCGTATACATGTCTGTAGACAAAGTCAGAGATCATTGCTCAGGGTTCTATCTGTTGTTTAAGGTGCTATATTTGTTTTTATGAGAGTGAATTTGCTAAATGGTTAGTTACTTTATTCGTATTTTAGCCTTTTCTATTTTATTTTAATGTACATGGTTCATGCTAATTGACTACTAAATTCTTTTTTCCTTTCTGGTATTGGTTTTCCTTGTTCTAATTTTTGAAATTATCTGTAGGATGTTGTGTTTCAACATGCTTTGTTCTTTAAAATGCTATAATCGAAGCAGTTATGGCTCGTTTATGGACAACAAAGTTGATTATCCAAGAAATTGGCACCAATTATATTACTTTCCATGGATATATCATATAGGGTATGCGGTTGATTGGTGGTTCAAATTGATTTGCTCCTTAACGGAGTTTTATAATTGAAAGACTTTGCACACAAGATAAATCATGAACTTTTACATAACAGCGAACATACCCACAATTGTGAAATTAAAAACAAAGGAATTTACATATATAATGTTTCGGTGGTACTTGTTCATTTTGCAGACCAACTCTGATTATATATCTTTTACATAGAGCCTAGGAAATTAGAGAATACCAAAAGATCATAAAGTGACAAGTGCGCCAGCTCCATGTTGAATTTCTCCACAGGCACGAAGTCAGTGCAAGATATTATGTTTCATGTACTTTGAGTGATTAAATGTGTACCTTAAGGACCCCAAATATGGTCAACTTAATTAAGGATGAATGTACAAAGATAGCATGCCTATTAATTGGTCCCTCACTATTCATGTAATGTTGATTGAAATTAGATTTTAGACGTGTGCATGGTGTTCAGTCCTGATCCCTTCTTTCTGATCTGACAACAAGAAAATTCTGCTGTCTGTTTAGTCCTTGACTTATATGTTTTTCTAACGCCTTCCAAAAGCTAGATATAGTATTTGTTTGTCCACTTAATATATCTGTTTAGATTTGTCTTTCTCAAGTCTAAGAAAATCTAGGATCTACTAAAGCACTTGAGTCTTTTGTTGATTGGTAGAAGCAATATCAAAACACGTGGTTCTTTCCTCCATTCCACTAGTAGAGTCCATGTTTGAAAAGTCCAAGTGCTTGTGCATTACAATATTTCCCTCAAAAACTGTTTTAACAAAATCCAAAGACTTTCATATATATTCATTTATTAATATTCAGAGGGTAAAGCTTTACTTTATGTATGGCCACCCACTTCCAAGCCCACGATTTCGAACTCAAAAGTAAGTTTAGTTTGTTATCAATTAGCATTCACATGAGTCTGTTTCTATTTTTTAGGTGTAAGTTTTTGGATGCTCTATGGAGAACAATATTATATGGAATACTTACAGCGTGGCATTCAGTTACTTATTAAGGAGTCCTTTGTTTCTAAGGAGTGCTGTTAGCTCATTTCTATTAGCATCATGCTCTAGAGTTATTCTTCAAGAACCGTGTAGGTATTGCTTCAACCATTCAACAAAAGTCTAGATTGCTTTACTAGTTCCTCAGTTTTTTAATAATCTACATGTGAATTTCCCTGAGTAACAAAATCCAGGATAAGACAAATCCAAGAAATATTAGGTGGGTAAACACAGACCATACCTTACTTTTGGTGAATGTATCAGAAGAACGTTAGGTCAAGGTACTAAAACAAAAACCAGAAATTTCTGGGTTTTAGATCAGATGAAGAGCTCAGGGTTGAATGCCATGATGCTTGTACATTACCACATGTTGAATCTGATTTCAACGAGCATTACATGAGTGGTGATGACCAACTAATAGAATTGAATGTAAGAGACAACTGTGTTATCATTGTTCATTACCCTTATTTAAATCAACTACTCGACTATAGCTTGAAGTTATTAAGGTACACTTAATCAACCTTTAAACCAGTCAAACAAAATCTCTCACTATATTCTTGCCTGTGGAGAACATTAACTTCTCTGGGGCACACATCTCTTTATGTGTTTTTGGAATCCCCCGCTTGCCTAGGCAACCTAGTGCACGTAGAAGATATAATCAGAAGTAGTCTGCAAAATGGAACAAGTGGCATTGAAACACTTTAGTCATGAAGTCCTTTGTTTTCTATTTAAGTCATACAGTACTTCACTAGCTTAATAATCTTCTGTAGAGAATGGTTGTTTAAATGAAAGACATTTGTGTTTTATTTCATTCTCTTTTATAGGAGGTTTAACCACCAGAAAGAATCATCATTACATTCCCTAAGCCATTTTATGTTTGCAACCAAACAATGGAATGAGAAAGATCATTCAGTTAGTATTCCAGCCTCTGATTCTTTCCATTTAGCTTTAGCTTTGGCCTGTTCTTGCATATCAAACGTGATCCAAATATAGTATAATAGTGCTTCCTCCGTCCCAAAATTATTGTCCCGTTTGACCGACACACGGATTAAGGAAAAACAATTGACTTGATTATTAATATTAGTATATTGTGTAGTTTCTTTTAAAGCCCACGTGTATGTGGCTCATAATTAAAGTAGGAAGAAAAAGTAAGTGTAAAATGGTTAAAGTGTTGTCCTAAAAAGGATAGTTACAAACAAGACAATTTTTTTGGGGCCGACGAAAATGGAAAGCATGATAATAATTTTGGGATGGAGGGAGTATATTAGTATCTATAACCTCAAGGACCAAATAGACTGAATTTTTCGCTTCTTTTGCACGGATCAACTTTTTTCATATTAAGGAGTACTAGAAAAGTATTGGATTACAAGGATTGCATTTTTGACTCATTATTGTCATGGAATTGGCAATGTCGTATCACTCCAACTTTCTCATTTTGAATCATGGTCCCACTGGGGTGTAAGAACAAAGAATGGGGCCTCCCTTGCTGCAAACAGACATCGATTCTTTGTTTTTGGCTGAATTTAGTGAATCAATTGACGGGTGTACTCTTAAGTAGGGAAAGATGACAATGGCACCTCTACTAAGTACTAACCCTAGACTTACCTACAAGATGCCCGTTTGCCAACAGAACGAAATGGAACGTCAGTATTAGAAAGGAATCCTTCTCTCTCTTCTCTCTCCTCTCTCAATGAGTCTGGTGACAGTCTTATGAGTACTTTTATCCAATTTTTGCGCCAGTATTACGCCTTGGCGTCCATTTCTTATGGAATGTCTTCTTTGATCTTCTGCAAAGCTTCCCGAAGTATTGTTTTTTTGATATGCTCTATTCAGTGTTGGAAGCAAACCCATGGAGAGAAGATTCAAAGGCTGTATATGTACTAACCCACAGAGAAAACCAGCTGTGCACGATGAAAACTCGCAGTAATCGCAGGTTTGCTTTTGTTTCATTTTTTATTTAGAATACTTGTTACACTTACTGTCAGCAATTCTGAAACAAAATGTACATTATGACAGTGAAGTTGAGAGGGAGCTTGGACTATTGTTTTCTAAAGGTCAAAAGTTGAGAAATCAGGCCAAGAAGTCAACTGCCACAAAGTTTCAGATGCTTGTTGAGGATATCAGGGAGGGAGTGCTTGTAAGTTGCTTTGCTATACTTGAACTTTTCATTTTTGATATATCTAGAATTTCTGCATTCAGTTGAGATGTTAAAGTGAATATATGACTCTTCTTCCTTGGACCCAAAATGTCTTTGGAATTATTCACTCTTAAAAGGATTTTCAATCCTTTTCTGGAGCACTGACCTAGCCAACCTCTCAGTTGTGTCTGTAGCTGTGGAAAGCAAGCCATCATGTCACAAAGTCTACTTCTCTCCCTTATAAGCTGCCTTACTAGCCTACTTAATGGTAACATAAACCTTGAGTGAAATTTTAAATGCTGTGCCAGAGAGCTTAACAAGATGGGAAAAATAACTTTTTGCATGTACTTGTATGTTTTGGAATTAAGTATAGCTGCTTAGAGATGGTGGCCCTTGAAGTTAGCAATAAAATGCCCCAGAAGTTCAGAATATTACTGACTTTATTTTTAACTAGGAGCTTGCAGAGTTGAGCCTGCTCTATTTGCAACAGCTCTTAAGTATCAGATGGTCAGATGAGTGAAAAAAACATATTTTCAGATCTGTAAAGTTTGTTTTTAACTGCACCATCTGATGTTTTTTTATCCCTCTATTATGTATGTATCTGTAAACCACTAAATCCAAAATTTCTATGCATGAAGTAGGTAGCATTAATACTAGTTCTAGGTGAGAGTGATGAATAGCGACTTAATGGCCAAAAGGCAAAAAGAATAGGAAAACAACAGACGGGGTGGGAGAATAAAAGCAGTGTTCAAGAGCTTTGCTAAACTCTGTTTAGCTTAAGCACTACTTACCCTTCTTCTCCTCTCTCTCTGAGACTATTTTTTCATCATACCCCGTGAAAAACGAAGGAGCAGCAATAATTAATTACAATCGAATATGAGGCATATAAACTCTTTCCAAAGCAACTATTCCTCTAAAAAATGCGGGCAAGAAATGCTCTTCCTCCAGCAGCTCTGACATACCCGAGCTTCCCCTTCTAGCCAAAAAATCCGCCGCCGAGTTACCTTCTCTGTAAATGTGACTAATAGTGTAGGGACTATCAACCAAAAGTCTCTTTATTTCTTTAAACTTTAAAGCAGTGATATAATCTCCAAGGAACATGAGTCCTACCTTGTTTAATATCTACCAAAACCTTCTAATCAGTTTCCACCTCGACTCTCTCCAACCATAATTCGAAGCATTTCTTATCAGTTCTCTCGCTGTCTCTTTACATATAATTACTTTGCTAAATTTCACTTAGTGAAGTGGTCTCTGTTTACAAGGATGTGAAGGTAGGGGGGCTAGGGATCAGAAATCTGAAGTTATTCATTAAGGCCTTGTTAGGGAAGTGGTTGTGGAGGTATCTAATGGAGAGGGAGGCTTTCTGGAGGAGGGTGATGGAAAGCAAACATAGGAAGGGGAATCACTTGTGGCTTCCAGCTGTAGTTAGTGACTCGTATTAGAAGAGGTTGGGAAGCGTTTGTTAGATTCATATCATTTGGTATTGGGGATGGTTCTACGGTGTTGTTTTGGAAGGATAAGTGGTGTGATGGTATAGAATTATGTAGATCCTTTCCAAATCTCTTTTCCTTGGCAAGTGATACGGAGTGTTTGATTAGTTCGGTGCTTCAGTTGGAGGAGGGCAGGATGTTGTGGAACCCGATTTTTCGTAGAAATTTCCTGGATTGGAGTTAGTTGATATCGAGAGTTATCGAGATATTGTATGCTCAGAAAATTAGGTTCCCTGGAGACAGGGTGTTATGGGCGGACTCCAAAAGCAAGATTTTTTCGGTAAAAGATTACTATTTAAAGCTGGATAGTAGTGACGGAAATCTGTTTCCTTGGAGGTTGATATGGAAAACAGTGGCTCCAAATAGGGTAGCCTTTTTGGTGTGGGAGGCAGTGAACGAAGCTATTCTTATTGGATATAATTTGAGGAAAAGAGGGTTGATCTACACAAATTGGTGCTAATTATGTAAAAGTAATGAAGACACCGTTAATCACCCGCTGCTGCATTGTCCGGTGACAGGGGAGTCGTGGCACACACTTTTTGGCTTGTTCAACATAGCGTGGGTGATGCCTAGTACTTTCAAGGATCAAATGTGGTGCTGGTCTTTTTTTTTGGGTGGAGTAAGAATAGAAACAGGATTTGTGAGGCTGCCCCTTTGGGGGTATGTTGGACGGTTTGGAAAGAAAGAAATCGAAGGGCGTTTGATTATGAAGAAGGTTTCATGGCTGATTTAAAAAAAATCTCTGCTCAATTATCTTACTTGTGGTGTGCAGGGGCAGATTACGCTCAAGATCGTCTAGGCCAGCTCTTTTGTAGTTTTTGTGAATGATTTTCACATGGGTTAGAGTCTGCATATTTATATATAGTGTATACTTCCGGTGTATATGTACGCATCTTATTTTATGAGGCTTGGTTATTCATTTCTAGCCTCCTTTCTCCCCCTCTCATTCCCAAACACTAGTATGCTCCATGGGCCAGACACATTAAGCATACATTCCCTTTAAGGCCTACTCCTGGCTAGGCCACTCTACTCACTCAGTCTGAAGTAAATTGTCCTGATGAACTCATGGGTGGTTTGCTTAAACATGGTAATGCTGTTAGAAACCGCCTTCATACGATTCACACCTCATCATGGTCTTGAAAAAGTCATCCCTACCTAAGCTCGAGCTTTCTCTATAAACGCATCTCAAGTTATGGCACGCTAACCGTTGCATATTCCTTGCTCTTCAATCAGGGTACACTTGGACATCATAGGGCACCGCTCTACGAGTCCTTGTGCTTGCCATATCAGTCTGGGGTATTTTCCACAATCAGTTGTGGTACTTATTGCCACATGTTGTGAATCCATTTTACCACTTTACTTGATCTAAACTTGTTAATCCTGATGAAACTTTATACCTGATCTGATCAGCCATTTATGTGTGAACTGTATGTTAGTATGATATTCCAATTTTTCAGTCTTGTTGCTTAGTAAACATGATATCTTGAAGGTATTTGAAGATGAGAATGAAGCAGCAAAGTACTGTGATTTGCTACAGGGAGGAGGTCAAGGTTGTGAAGGTGTTGCAGAAATTGAAGCCTCATCAGTAAGAAGCAAACTTCAAATCTGCCTCATAACAGCTAGACTTGTATAAAAATGTCTAACACCTGTTCCAACAATTACAGGTATTTGATCTATGCCAAAAGATGAGGGCACTTGCTGTTCTGTTTCGGAGAGGGAGGACACCTCCTTTACCTGAAAACCTTAAACTTAACTTAAGGGCTCGTAAGCGCTCACTTGAAGACCATGAGGAGTCGATCTGAAACTCGTTCAGCTCGAGGAGGGGGGGGGGAGTTAATAGAAATTGTATGGTGAGGATGGTAAATATAAGTAGATATTGTAAATAATATTGATGATCTGCTGTAAAATGGTAGCTATGTAGAAACAAATATTTATATTGGCATTGATTAACTTATGATCAAAGTTTGACTTTTAAATAAGGACTCATTCCTCGAAACCATGAGAATATCTACTTAGTACAGATTATTATCGATCAAGTAGAAGAATAATATTGAGACGACTTTTGTTTAGTACCGAGTACCGACGTTCCCATGGTTTTCCACGATACTAGCTGGACATTTCACATAGTGGGCTCCACTTCATTATCTTTTATGCTAAGAGTCGGGCAAATGATGTGGCATGAAAAGCTGCAGGCCAAAACTCGTGTTGCTCTACCTTGCCTCCTCAAAGTTCCACAGCTTCGTTTTACTGCAACTCTTTCTTTTTCCAAAATACCAAAATACTCTCAAGTTATTTTAGAATGTTTCACTTTAAAGAGTCTTAAAGTTTATAATTTTTATAACAATTCAATTTTATCCTCTACAGTTAATATTAACATATGGATTATATTCAAACATTTTTGTAATTATAACAAATTTCAATGTTGATTATATATTTCTTACTCCATATGTTCTAAAATATGACGTTTTGAAAATTTTCACACAAACAAAGGAAACATATTGTAAAGACTAAATTGTCATATCTAAATATTAATGAGGTGACTTGATATTCTTGTTTAAAGAGTCAAACACGAGTTATTAAGTCAATAAATACGGGTAGAATTGGGAAAAAAAAAATTTCTTGAAAATTGCAAAATGTCATTAATTTTAAAACAAAAAAACTCTCCCAAAACATCATATTTTTTTAGACGGATGGAGTAATTTTAGACTTGACTTTTCAAAGATACTCTTTGGGTGGAACGAAGAGAGCAGTAACTAGTAAATATGCTATAAAAATATTATGTTGTACACCATTTTAATACATGATTGTGTTACGTAATTACATACCTTATAACATACTAGTTATTTGGCGTGTGTTTTGCATAGGTACAATGTGTAATACATCTTTTTTTGTAATAATAATATAATTTTTGGATATTATAATTGGATTGTCAACTCTTCCATGGTTATTAAAAAAAAAATTCTATTGTTACTAATATTAAACTTTTTTTTACCTAAATACTTTTAAAATTAACATAAGTTTCTAACTAACGTGAGATACATATTTTGTATGATAATAATAGTAAAAATCTTTGATCTAAAGACTTTTGAAACTAACATCTAACTTGATAATAATAATAGAAGTCTTTTTGTTAAAAACTTTTAAAATTATTATTTATTTTTAAACAATGTGGGATACTTATTTTCTATTTTTATTGGTAATGAAAGTTTAAGTCTTTTATCTAAAAACTATTAAAACCAACATCACTTTCTAACGATGTGATATACATATTTTCTATTAGTCTTTTATCTAAAGACTTTTTAACCAACGTCTATTTCTAAACAATGTGAGATACATCTTTTCTATTGGTAACTAGTTTTTTTAACTCGTGCGTTAAACGCACGTTAACTAAATCGTACATAAACAAAATAAGGAGGATCGGTTTATTAACAATTATACATAAGTATATCACTAATCATCATAGATTCTAAAAAATTTCCTTATACACAACATTTGTTGTTTTAATAGTTGGTTTTTCATCTTCAACGCATATCAATATCTTCAAACCAAAAATAATTTGTTATTCTGAGACTACGATATGCAATGATAATTGACTTTGGCACTTGTTAATTATCATTGCATATGGTACCAGCAATGTAAATTGTCTTTCTGAAACTTGAAAGACAGTCTTACATCGGATAAAATTAATAACAATCTTGGGATAAAAACAATTTCTTGAACATTGCTTCCTTTCAAAAAATTTGTTTCAACAATGTGATCCCCAAGATTTATAATAATTAGTCTTGTTCCAATGCACATCCCTGTAGTATGGTCAATATTTCTCAATAGCACTACTGGAACACTAATTTTAAATGTCAATTCATGGCCTGACAATTTCAAACACTTTATACTATTTAAAAACTATGTATAATGAATGTTTTTGAACAAACTTGAATTTTTTATGCCCTGCAAATAGAATTTGAACTCAAATAAATTTTTCCTTTTGAATAATTACTTTTATTAAATTATATTTGTATTTTACGAATAAAGAAATTTCTGAGAAGAAAATAAGCTAAAATCAAAATAACGAAATTATTTTTACCGTTAACTATTATTTTTTGTTTTGTAAATTATTTTGATTTTAATAACTTCCATTATATATTTTTTGTTTTATTGACTTCTTAACTATTATTTTTGTTTTATTTTTAAGAATTAGTTTTACGGAAAAATTTTGTTCCATAATTTTTTATTATTATTTTGCTAACCTCAGTTCAAATTGTTTTGTTTTATTGACTATGTAACTATTATTTTTGTTCCATCAAATATTTTTATTTTACTAACGTATTTTTGTTTTACATAACTATTTGTTTTGAATTTTTGTTCAGTAAATTATTTTTATAATTTTATAACCTCAGTTTAAATTATTTTTGTTTTATTGACTCCGTAACTATTATTTTTGTTCTATCAAATATTTTTATTTAACTAATGTATTTTTGTTTTATATAGCTATTTTAAGAATTTGTTTTAAAATTTTGTTCCGTAAATTATTTTTATTATTTTAGTAACCTCAGTTTAAATTGTTTTTGTTTTTATTGACTTTGTAACTATTATTTTTGTTCAATCAAATATTTTTATTTTACTAATGTATTTTTGTTTTACATATATATTTTTAAGAATTTGTTTTAAACTTTTGTTCCGTAAATTATTTTATTTTACTAACCTCTACATTAAATTATTTTTGTTTTGTTGATTCTATAACTTTTATTTTTATAGTAGCTTGTTCCATAAATTATTTTTATTTTATTAACCTCTTATATTTTTGTTTTCTTGACTCCGAAACTACTATTTTTGTTTTAATTACTATTTTTTATTTTTAAAGAGAAAAAATGTTTAAACATAATTAAGAGAAAGGAAATGGTGGTGATGAGAGAGAAAATAGGGAGGAGACAGGAGAGAGAAAGAGAAATACAACCATAGAAGATATAAGAGGGAAAGAGTGAAATAGTAACTCAAAAATCAATAATTGAAAAATGAGATTTTGGAGGGAGAAATCTACTTTTACCATTATATATGTATATATATATATAACATAAAAATGTCTTTATCTAATGACTTTGATAACCAATACTCGTTTCTAAATAATGTGAGATACATCTCTTTGTAACCAATGTGAGATACATCATCTAAAAACTATTTAAACCAATATCACTTTTCTAACTAATGTAAAATATTTCTTTTCTATTGGTAATAATAGTAAACTTTTAAAACCAGCATCACTCTCTAACCAAGTGAGATACATCTCATCATTTAGTAAGAATAGTAGAAGTATTTTATTTAAAAAAAATTATAATCATCATCTCTTTCTAAACAATATGGGATACTTCTCTTCTCTTATATTGATGATAAAAGTAGAAGTCTTTTTATCTAAAGACTTTTAAAGTCAACATCATTTTTTAACTAGTGTAGGATATCAATAATAATCGTAAAAGTTTTTTTTATCTAAAAATAAAATCAACATCACTTTCTAACCAATATGAGATATACATCTTATATTGGTAATAATGGTAGAAGTCTTAGAGCATGAACAACCAATTGAATCAAACAACTCAAATCAAACATCAAATCAAACACAACACATTAAAAACCAATAAAATAGTTCATTTGATACTCATTTGATTCAAAATCAAAAAATCATTCCAACAGTGGCACAAAATCCAATACTTTTACATATTACACCATATTTATCTCCATTATTTTAATATATTTTTTCAGAAAATGGCTAAAAACTTGAAAAAATCATAGAAATTTTTTCTGATATTCAAATGAAACAAATCAAGTCTCTATTTATAGGTAAAAATGTATACTTTAATTCAGGAAAAAATTAAAAAATAAATTTTTTGGCCAAAAATTGACCAAGAAAAACAATGGTGGAAAAATTATTCCACCCACTAGCAACCTGCCATGTGGAAAGGGGATGATCTGTAAATTTTCAAATGTCGTGCAGTGGCTGTCGGCCACTTTAATTTTTTTTTGAAATTTTGGGTATGAAATGATACCGTTTCAACCATTTCAACCCCAAACGTGGTGATTTTATGGTTCAGATGATTGGTTTGATTTTTTTTATTTGGTTTTGATTTTTAGCATATATTGATCCAAATCAAATAAGAATTAGATTAGATTTTATTTAAATACACCGTTGTAAGCTAATATTTGGTTTGATTCGGTTTGATTCACCATTTGATCATCCGTTGTTCATACTCTTATATCTAAAGACTTTGAAAACCAACATTACCTCTAACCAATGTATGATACATCTCTTCTATTGGTAATAATACTCCATCCGTCCCTAAATAATCGTCCTAGTTGACCCGACGCATGGATTAAGAAAAAACAATTGACTTGATTATTTATATTGGTTTAATGTGTAGTTTCCTTTAAAACTCATGTGTATGTGACCTATAATTAAAGTAGAGTGAAAAAGTAAGGGTAAAGTGGTAAAATTGATGTTCTAAAAATGTAAGTTTCAAACTGGACAATTATTTTGAGACGGACGAAAAAGGAAAGGAGGACGATAATTTAGGGACAGAGGAGTAATATTTTTAAAACTAACATTAATTTCTAACCAATGTGAGATACATCTCTTCAAATGATAATAATAGTAGAATACTTTGTAATCAATGTGAGATACATGCATCTATTATATTTGTGATAAAAAGTCTTTAATCTAAAGTTTTTTCAACCAACTTTTTTTTAAACAATGTGATATACATATCTTTTATAGGTAATAAGAGTAGAAGTCTTTAATATAAAACTTTTAAAACTAACATATTTTTTCTAAACAATGTAAGATATATATATATATATATATATATAAGTAGAAATCTTTTATCAAAATATTTTTAAATTAACATCAATTTATAATCAATGTAAGATACATCTTATTTTCTATTGGTACTATTAGTAGTGATGTATTTCATATTGGTTATAAATTGATTTTGGTTTTAAAAATCATTAAATTAAAAATCTAACATTTTATTACCAATAGAAGAGTTGTATCCTACATTGGTTTGAAAATAATGTTGGTTGTAAATTTATATATATATAAAACTTCTACTATTAACAATAGAAGAGATTAATAGTAGAGATTAATATCTAATTATTATATTAATTATTAATACCCATTATTAATATGTAATGGTTGAGAAACAAAGAATCACACATGAATGCTTGAGAATAATAATAGTATTATTGTTATAAAAAAAAATATAATAATAATAGTAATAACAATAATAATAGTAGTAGTAGTAGTAATATTAATAATAAAAATAATATTGTATAATTCTTATCATCATTGTCATAAATGACAATAAAAATGAATTTTCATCCAAATGAAAGCTTTTAACATAATTGCGTTCATGGTTCTATAAGTCACTAGGCGCCAGATGAGCACCTACAGGCCTAGTCGGGGCCTAGAAATTAAGGCACAATTACAGTAGTTCTCGATTTTTTAATGTAAATTTTCAAAATACATCAAACAAACACATTTACTACACTATGTAAATTTGTAAAATGACTAAAATTAAACATATACAAACACTTAAATAATAGTTATGAATTTGGGAGTTATTTATAAGTTTCTAAACATAAGAGACCAAAGCTAACAAAACCGAAAGCTTAGGGGTGCATTGTACAATTCTCCCCCCACTTATCACTATCAATGCACCGTGTTCTTTTCTTCCTACCCAACTAAGCCAAACCCATTTCCAAAAATAAACTCCTATGTTCATCCCTCTCATTCTCCGCCAAGAGAGACTGCTTCCTGCCCCTTCCCCTTTTTTTCTTTCCTTTCCCTGCTCTAGCCGTCCCCCTACTCTAGTTTTTGCCCCTCCTTTCTCCGACGACAAATCAAATATTCAGATTTGAGTCCGAATTTATGGCAGAACTTCTTCCTCTTGCAGCGGAATTGCGGTCTAACTACTGTTGCATAACAGGAGTAAGAGCGTATCTCAGAGCCTCTGTATCAATATCTATACCCATAGATGTCTACACCCTTTCTACCTGAATCTGTATTTCTTGGATTGGAGTAATTATGTTGTCAACTGTAGACACATCAATTTCGTACCCCTATTTGTAACCTTTTAGAAATGTTAAATCCAGTCGAAAGAAACGAACGTTAAACTTTCAGGGGGTTCAAAGTGTCAGAGGAAGAAACCAAAAAGGAAAAAGACAAACAATGAACAACATGGGGGAAAGTGAAACTTCCCAAGGCACAAAACATAAAATGGCGCAGCCTAATACAGTTTT
Organism: Codonopsis lanceolata; assembly: GCA_013146195.2. Lineage (NCBI taxonomy): Eukaryota > Viridiplantae > Streptophyta > Magnoliopsida > Asterales > Campanulaceae > Codonopsis > Codonopsis lanceolata. The sequence goes on from CM028378.1 coordinate 169,698,630, forward strand.
GGGCGCTGTGCCCAAAATCGCCCAAAACTGTATTAGGGGGCGCCCAAAACTGCTTCAAACCCTGTTGTTTTCCTTCTTTGGTACAATCTTTTCAGCGCATTGTACAACCATTTTAAGCACAGATGGAAAATATTGGTTGTTTCCTTCATTGTTAAGATTGCCCAGTCTATAAATAAAGACTCTCCCCAGTGCACAAAATGGAGAAATTTATACAGAGAGCACACTGAAAGAAATTACAGAAAGAGTTTGCATAGAGAAATTTCAGAGCGCTGTTAAGTTGCTGAAATCAATTCTCCCACTGAGGCTAAGTAATCTTCCCTAAACACTTATACCTACCATCCAAATATAAACTTAGTTAACTTATTAGGTTCTCGCCCTAAACATGGTCCCAAAAAAAAACCAACAAAAGCAAGCAATCACGCCGTCGAAATTCAGACACGACGTTAGCAAAAACCAACAAAAGCAAGCAGTCACGCCGCTTAAATTCAGACACGACATCAGCAAAAATAAAACAAAAGCAAGCAGTTACACCGTCCGAATTCAGACACGACAATCAACAAAAACAAGTTGTCACGTCACCCAAAAATCGGTGTGAAAATGAAGAAAGGCAGGCAGTTACACTGCCCAAATTTCAACAACAACAACAAATAAAAAGACTTCTTTTCCCGGAAAGGACAAGGGAAGCACATGTAGACCGCCTAGTGGGCTTAAACCTAGACATATAATGGGTTAGACACTCATGTTCCAAGAGGTAAGTTCTGTCTCCGTAGTTATTTATTATAATTTATAACTTAAATATAGATATCTAAGTAAGTGTCATTTCTATTTATACTTTAATATATAAATAGTTAAAATGGACATGTTTAATTAGTTTCCTTTATGTTTATACTTTAATATAAAAATAGTTAAGATGTAGATATTTAATTAGTTTCTTTTTTGTCTTTACTTTAACATAATAATAGTTATATTTTCTTTCTATTTAAATTAGTTTCTTTTCTATTCTTACTCTAATGTAATAATAGTTATATCTTCTTTCTGTTTAAATCGGTTTCTTTTATGTGTTTACTTTAATGTAAATTAGTTATAATTTCTTTCTGTTTAAATTAGTTTCTTTTATGTTCTTACTCTAATGTAATAGTAATTATATTTTCTTTCTGTTTAAATTAGTTTCTTTTATGTCTTTACTTTAATGTAAAGTAGTTATAATTTCTTACAGTTTAATTAGTTTCTTTTCTGCATATACTTTAAATATAGAAATAGTTATGTTTTTTATTATTTAATAAGTTTCTTTCCTGCTTATGCATGTAATATAAATAAAGTTGTTAGTATAGCTATTTTATCCTCAAAATAACTTATAAAACTGTTGTAAGTATTCTCTAGTTGTAATTTTCTTCCTCTTCTTTAGTAAATGTAATGTAACTTTTCTTTATATCCTTTTTGTTATATACAAATGTATTTTTCTGAACCAAAGTGACACGATCCAACCCCAAATCTCTATACGAAATCTGGGTCAAGTGTGTAACATCAAAACAAAACACACTAGTCCGAAATAAAACACGTGAAAAGCCCCTACTAAAAATGGGCTAAACAAAAAAACTGATTAACAAATTATTAATCACTAATAAGATAATTAAAACACCACGTCATCAAATGTCGAGAAACAAAAGAACAAGTCAACGAGCCATTACCCGGACTCACCAGGCTCTAAAGTCCAACCAACATTATAGTATCATATACAAGTACGACGTTACACGTCGGCAACAAATGAATAATACCACATTAAACACAAACCCAAGGAAGAGTTTACATAACTCTCATATAGACCCATGTCCTCATAAAACACAATACATCCTCCTGAAGTGCTGCATACCAAAGACTGTCGGCGTCTAAGAATTCTCGCCGACCTCACCGCGTATTTCCTGCCTGACTGGGATCTAAGGAAAACAAAAGGAACGGGGTGAGTGATAAACTCAGTGAGTTACTACGTGATCTATATGGCATATTGTTATGCACATATAACCAATTAATAATACACAATACACGATACACCAAGTATAGCGATTCATATACTTGCACACAATTCACATTGATCATGTTATAATGCACATTGACTCAACGTAATATAAACACATAGTCAGAATATAAATCAGTATCTCAATCTGATCTGTATCTGAGATGAATCTGCGGGAGAGCTTTTGACTTGTTCAGCTATAAACATTGTAGTTCTGCTGCTGAAGCAATACACATATATAACATTATAACTGCACCAGAAATCCAGAAGAACAATATTGATGTGTTGTTGTCGCGATACACATAATATACTGTCTGAATCTGATAGTATCCAGAACTGAAAATCCAAAGCCATGTATGAACCCAATAGTATCCAGAAAACACCGACCTTAGGACTTAACCAGGAGTCTCATCACCTCGAGTTTTACCCAAGAGTCATAGTTGAGTTGCTGTTGCAGTACACATGCTGAAATCATGTCTGAAACGAATAGTATCCAGAACCAATGACCATGAGACTTAACTAGGAGTATCATTACACCGAGTTTTACCCAAGAGTCTAGCCTTCTGTTTGCCATGCGAATTGCTCTGACAAGGCTACATCCTTGTCACGACCAATAATAAAGGAGAGACCCATGCAACGACCCGTAGCGATCACGAGATTTAACTCTCGTAAAGACTATTGTCGTCCCATTGTCGATGCAACCACATATGTTAGTTGGACTCAATGCGATGCACAAGTAGTTGTTTACTTGTAATTAAACACAACCATCGAGCCCTAAGTACAGGGGCTCAACGTACATACAAGAATGCTTATTTGCTTGAATTAAAACACATAAGCATTTATTTGCTTAAAATACACACGGAAGCATTTATTTGCTTAAACACAATTAACACATATATAATATTTTATATAAAATGTCAAACCCAAAATATTCCCCAATATCATAGGAACTCAATACAACACTCATAAATTTTATTGTTCATAAATCGACTCCGTTGAGTCATTTATTTATTATTTATAAATTTCGAGCATCACTGTGATTTGCAGGATTCGTCCCAACAAAATCTCACCAATAATTAATTCGGCCCAAATAATAATCTCAAGTATTTAATTATACATATCAGTTCAAATATTCAATAATTCATAACGAGGGTATTTTTACTCTAAATTTAAAACAAATCACGTGGGGGTAGCCCACAGTATATGTATGTCAATCCTATATACAAAGGGAATAGAATAGTAACTTATCTCTTCCAAAAAATATCAGTAAAAACATAAAATATTTGGGTATAAATGTATCTCTCAACACATACAACATTTTTGCGGAGTCGAAATTAAAAATGGGTAACTTTCCGTTAATAAACTAAGCTAAGAAGATCGAAACTCGAAGGTATACGCCAAAGTGGACTGAAGAGAGAAATGAGAGAAAATGAGATTCTATCTCTCGTTTAACCGGCCAAAAAGAACATTGGAAGGCTCCACCACCATCCAAATTAAACACAGGTAAAGAAAATGAATAGTTGAATAATTGTTGTTGACTTCTTGGCCGAAAAGTAAGTGACCATTCACTTGTGAAACTTAAAATATCCAATAAATTTCATTTTGAGGTGTCAACCTTATTGGTTGGTTAAAAGTCAAACCAATTACTCATCAAATAGACCTAATTAAACACAAATTAATCATTATTAATTAGTTAAGGTTAAAATAAAAATATATTTTAACAATATAAAAAGAAACACATAATATACGATAAACTTCGGGTCAATCTAGCCGAAAATATATATTTTCTAGCTCTAACATGTTATTTATATTTCAATGTTATAAATTATAACTAACATAATCAAAGTCCAATACAGACTTTAAACACGATATACATTAAGTTCAACATATCTTGAACTCAAATGGACTCTCATAGGGCAATTACCCAAGTTCACAACCCAAAACACATAAATAATACAAAACACATAAATAACACAATTGGATTCCAAACGTGCTATTGCGCAAGTCCAACTCTCGATATAATCAAGTTCTCATTAGAACTCAAAAGTCAAGTCAAAATACTATTTGACTAACATGCTAGCATTACAAGTTTAACACTAACCAATTTGTGATTAACAAATAAATATCATAATATATGCAAGGGAGTTCCTGGGCGCTACACAAAGTGCATAAAATAAAACAAACATATTGATAAACCCATCGTGAGACCGAAATGGCGAGTTTTTAAGTTTGTTTTAGCTCATGAGGTGTTGGAATATGCTTATTGATAAGTAATTTATCTCCTTGCATATTCTCAATATTTTGATTTGCTTGTTCCCATTACCATGAATCATAACAAGTGGCTAAAAGGTCTGCATACCGATTAATGTGGCAACTTGTTTAACATCACATAGGTGTTAGATTAGGTTTGTCCTGATCAAGTCCTAACTTCTAATGATGATCAACAGACTAGCAATTCATATGCACCAGCACCAGCAGACATGCTAAGGCGTCAACGATCTTCAAAAGACTCGTCACCAGCAGACTTGTCAAATGCGTAAAAGAATATCTTAAAGACTCGCCACCAGCAGACATGGTTTGAATGTTCATACTGTAACCAGCAGCCAGCAGTCCTCTCTTGCAGAAGACTCATTCCTCTGGATTGAACATCTCACCAGCAGACTTGGCTCTGCACGTGCTACAAAGAGACAAGACTGCAGTAGATCAAGAAAAGACAAAAATGATCAAGCCTCAAAAGTCACTCAAATCTTTATGAAGCCTCACATATCTGATGCTGCAAGATCTTCTCTCTCATTCACGTGATTTGGAAAAGTTAAAAGAACCTACTTTATTAGACAGACCACCTAACAGTGCATTATGATTCAGACCTACTTTTCAGAGACTTATCATACAGTTTGACGGGCAATCATTTCCAGGATCTGCAGGACAAAGCTTTTATCCAACAGTCAAAGATCCGGCAAACAACATCTCTATCCAACATTCCTCAACAACGACACTATTTCAAACGGATAGAAAATCTATCATCATCTCTCAACGATCAAATGGACCCCGGTCTATAAGAAATCTACAAGAGATCGTCTTCACCAACGCATCTCAGATCACCACAAAAGATTGTAGTGAGCAAAACCATACCTTAGCAAAACACTCTTTGTGGTTTGCTAAGAAGAAAAGGAATAGAGAAGAAGAGAGAGATCAGGAATTTCTATAGACAGAGATCGATGTCTTGATCAAGAACCCAGTTCTTGATTTGAGTTCTTCATCCTTCTTCGAAGAACTTAGCCTCTGATAGAGCTTCAGGATTTTATTCCTAAAGTTAGAGGTTAAGCTCTTTGATCGATTTGAAGATAGATTTTCAAATGGTTCCCAAGGAAGATGAAGAACTGTCTGTAAATATTGCATTCATATCTTCATATTTGTATTCCTATACAAATGCTGTTATTTGTGCAATAATAGATCATCATACGAAGTCGAGTGCTCTACATTCAGTTGTTCAGATAATTTTTATCTGAACAACCCTTAAAGTTGTCTTCTCATATATGTTCCTTGTTGTTGTCTCATGTTGCTCTCTTTACTTAAGAATTTGTCTATGAATAATTAAGTAAAGGTTAAAGATTGGAATGACGAGGACATAAACTTTACATCGAGAGTCTAGGTTGTTGTATCATGTAATTTATCCTTGAATAAATTCAGAATTTCTTTCAAATGGTTTATCTTCTAATATTCAGCATTTACTTCTCTATGAGCTTTTATAAATTGATTAATCCTTTGAAAAGCTAATCTCTCATGACTTCATAAACCTGCATTTAGAAGAAGAATTAAGTGTGTTGTTGTAAACATATGTACCACTTAAGACTTATCTCTAAATCTAAGTCTTACAATTTCCGCTGCTTCTAAACTCTTTAAACATGCTTTTGATTTACTCGCAGTTCACCAGCAGAGTTCATTATTCCGCTAAGAGCAAGTCTGTTGTTTAGTACTACCAGCAGACATGCTCGCTGTGCAAACTGCTTATGTCTTTAAAACCTGCACTTTATGAATATAAGAAGAAAAATGTTATAATAGGCATCATAAGCTATTCACCCACCTCTCTAGCCTATTTGAGCATCAATGTGGACCAATATGAGGTATATTTTTTTCTCGATTTGTCTCTCATCTAAAAATTGCAAACCTAGATAGTCAAGATTTCTCTGACTTCCAAAGATTTATGCACAAAATATGCACACATAAAATGGCAAATAAATACATGGAACATGCATGAACAGAAAGAAAAATATTATATGTTGTTTGTTTTAGCTCATGTAGGTTCGGGAGCTAAGTTACGAGTCAGGAAGGGGTTAGGCACCTTCCTAGGCTAAGGGCAAAGAAATTGGTATGTTTTTTAAAAAAAAAAATTGACCTAAATGACCGATGAATGAGGAGAGGAAGATAACATGTATTTTAAGTTTGGTCATGGTACATACTAGGTTATAGGTCTTCTTATTGGGCCAATTTCCTCAGACTTATTTATTTTGGGTTGGTCTTATAAAAACTAATTTCTGTTTTGGTCATTTTATTAGTTTACATTTAAAAAAAAAATTGCGAGCCAGTATCTTTTTTAAAAGTTTTCAACTAATTTACACCTTTATTTTTTGTTGTTACTGGAAAATGGCGTTTAATGCATCGTGGTTCATGGAAGTGTCTTATTTTGTACATTGCGATGCATAACGTGCCTTATTTTGAATTTAACTATTAACATGTATTTTATTTTCATTAATATAATGTTATTTTCTAGTTTTTGGTTTTTTTAATTACAATTATATTTAAACTATATTAGAAAAACCTATGCTTCCCAACATTATAGTCAATTGATAGTTCAAGCAGTCACAAACCATGTTGGCATGTTGGCACCTAATCCATGAAAAGAATATATGAGCAAATAAACATAAGCTTTATCTAGATAGAAACCAAACGTAACAAATGGAATTCAAACCGATTGGAAAAAATAATATATATATATATATATATATATATATATATATATATATATATATATATATATATATGTGTGTGTGTGTGTGTGTGTGTGTGTGTGTGTGTGTGTGTGTGTGTGTGTGTGTGTGTGTGTATATATTATTGAAAAAAATGGTTTATTTCATCTTATAAAAGCATGTATGCTAAAACCCAAAGTGGATAAAAAATCATATATGAATGTTTTTGAGATCTTAATAGATGTTATAATGATTTGATAATTATCAATAAAAACAAATTAAATCAATTGCATGTATATAAAAACACATTAAATCTCTAATGGAATTGGTGCTGAGTTAATAATTCAAACATGGTATACAAAAATTGAAAATGTAAAGATCGCTAAACATAAAGCAAAAAAAGATATATCTAACGCTAATTCCTAGAAATAAAATTAAAGTGCATTGAGCATGTTTATCTAACAAATTAGATATTATGCTCCAATACACATGTGAATATTAAACTTATACTCATACTAATTAGTGTTGGCATTATATGAAGATCATTAAAGTCATGTAATGATTTTCATGAAGTATTCATTATATTTTATATTAGCATACTTGAAATGAAAGAAAAATCTCTAAAGATGTTAGGCTCACAATTCACAATGATATTCAAGTCGACATAGATGACATATTTGTTTGTAAACCAATAATATGAAAATCAATAAATCAACTATCATTTCTTTTAAGTGATGAACATTAGTTAATTAAATAGTGAGTTTTTTTGTTTGTAAATTTATATTCAAATTCTCTTGGTCTCTGTATCCACGTATTCGCTTTAGTTTTTTGTAAATTTAAGTGAAAATGTTATGTAAAAAATTATCTCACCTAGATCTATAATAATATGTCAAATCTTTACTAAAATGCATGAGCGTAAATGAAGTGCTCATCTACCATATGAAAATAGCTATCAACCCAAATAATTGACCGTAAACCTTTTCATTAAACCCTCAACAGTTAAAACACAAACACAAACACAACCTCAAACCGTTGGTTTTATACATCCACGACTTAAACCCCTCTTTAATTAAATATTAGTTTTATGATAGTTATTGTGTCCATATAATTTATAATATTTCATTACAAATTTAAAAAAGTATATAAATGAAATATTAAATTAATTTATAAACCATAAATCAAAATAATGTGAAAAATACAAATGTATTTCAAATTCGTAAAATGGTTAACTAATTATTTTTTTGTTATTTTTCAACATTAGCAAATCAACAACATTGAGTAACTAAAAAATAATTATTAAATTCAATTTATAAACTGTTAGTCCCAAAGGACACAATACTAGGCTGGAGGGGGGGGGGTTGAATAGCCTAGTTACACTTAAAAACTTTTCGTGAAGAGTTCCTATTACAAGCACTAACTGTTTATTGAAAAGGTTGTAGTAGCGGAAAACTTGTAAGGAAGACAGACTAAGTCTGCTGGTGAAACACTATCAATAGACTTGGCTGTTCACTTGAGTTTGATGCTCAAGGAAATAAGTTAAAGAGCAGATAATGATATCAAACAGTAAGTATAAGAGAATAATGAACACAAGTATTTTGAGATGGTTCGTACTATAAAGAGTACCACGTCCACCACTAAAGCAGTCAACCTTGGATTTGAAAGTGCACAATGTTTTCTACTAGTTATATTACATAAATCTCTAATGGATTGTGTACAAAATATTTGACTTGTGCTTGGTGGTTGGTAGTGAATATCTGGGAAACAGAATATTCACTGTGCTTGAAGAAGAGTTAATGAATACAACAAGATGAAGTAACTAAGTAGCAATTAATGTGCAGTCTTCTTGTTGTTGTTAAGGACTTTGTTGATCAGTTTGTAATCTCTTGAATGCACTAAGTAAGATGACTTGAAGTTGTTAAATAAGTTCAGAGCATTAAATTCTCTAAGTCTTCAATGGCAGAATTTATATGGGAGCTTTCTTGTGACCGTTGGAGAAAACGAAGTGAGTAACAACTCTATTAGGTTAGATGTATTAAATACAAGGAGCTATTTGTTGACTTCTTCTTTATTGAGAACTGATCAAAGTATGGAAAAGAGCAGTTACTAAATCGAGTACGTGGGAGACAACAGAGGTTGCAGACTTGCAAGAGTTGGTACAGTCTGTACGTGTCAGACTGTGTACATGCTTTGTCCTGTTCAGATGTCGAAAGTCTTTATTCTTCTGGAAAAGCTGGAAAGGCGTGTCCTTGAATTCAGGAGTCAACATTTGATGGATTTAATTCAAACTGATATTATAAAAATATCTGAATTTATAATCCTCTTGATTAATGAGTGTAATACCCCAATCCCACATCGGGTAGATGTGGGACTTGTGTTTGATTTGTAAGGTAGTCATATGCTACTACTGGGCACCAACATCATCCATGGACTTTTGGGTCGACTTGTGGTGGGCCTGATGACCCAATGTGTTGCGTGCTCAGCAGGTCAGTGTGTGGGCTACACGTAGCGGACCGGGCTTTCGGGCTCGGGGCATTACAAATGGTATCAGAGCGGGTCTCGCCCGGAAATGTGGGAACAAAGTGTTGTGCGGGCCAAAGTGCTACACCGCAGAAGGTGGGATCCACCTCTTGATCCCCGTACAAGCCACCTCTTGATTCCTGTATCGCTCGAGGTATGATTCAGCCTTGGGTATGATATGATTCGGCCTTGACGAGGACGTCAAGGATTTAAGTGGGGGAGATTGTAATACCCCAATCCCACATCGGGTAGATATGGACTTGTGTTTGATTTATAAGGTAGTCATACGTTACTACTGGGCACCAACATCATCCATGGACTTTTTGGTCGGCTTGTGGTGGGCCTGATGACCCAAGGTGTTTGCGTGATCAGTGGGTCAGTGTGTGGGCTACACATAGTGGACCGAGCTTTCGGGCTCGGTGCGTTACAATGAGAGTTGGACATCCTGAAAAATCTTTATATACGTCATACAGTTGTTCGAAGGCTGACAACGTCTGCTGGTGAAGCCTTTGCCAAAGTGTTATGGTGAGGACTGTCGAAACCTATGAAGTCTAAATAATTATTCTAAGGTAAAGTTCTATACACAGTTACCACGCTAACTGGTACGCATCTCATTTAGCCACTAAGTATAGAACCTAATGTAATGTATGAGCAAATGCAAATCTAAATACAAATGAGAAACAACAATCTCCTCCTATTTGCATCTGATCATCATTACTTACAAATGAGGACTATGAAAGCTTATTGATAGATAATAGCATGTTAGAAGAGATTAATTTTTTTATAAAAGCAGACATGCCTCTATCAATAAAAAACATCTCAAGTGTAAGAACTAATCTAAGTGCTAACAACAGAAGAGATTTGAATAACAAGCACAAGAAATATTAGAGTAAACATTTTAAATAAATTTAAACTAGAAGTTTAAATTCCAAGCATATGTATGAAATATAAATGACATGAAATTTAAACAGTAGACATTTTTTGAAAAGATGATAGTTCTGTATTTCAAACAAGAAGTTTAATGTTTACAGAGTTTTCAAAAAAAGGATAGATACAAAGGATATGGATTTAAAAGATACAATTTACCATGACCTTTTTCCTTTTCCTTTGTTTGCTTTGTCTGATGATGTTCTCTGCGTTGACGCTCTAGTTCTTCAACTCTTCTGGTGTATTCTTCTTCGAAATGTTGTTGTTTGATAGATCGAGAACGGTAGTCAAGTTCTTCACGAAGTTTATTGTTCTCATCCATCAGAACTTGGGTCATAGATCGCATTCTTCTCTCCTCTGTGATGGCCAGATCATGTTCCTGCTCGGTTTTATGTTGTGCCTCAATTGTTAGTTGAAGTTGTTCGTTGAGCTCTAGAACTAGAGAAGGGTCGTGAACAAGATGAAAGGTTATAGCGTTGAAGAGTTGTTTGAAGAGAGTGAAGATCAGGCGGACAGTCTCATTCCTCTGAGCTTTCATCTTGATCTTTAGGTCGGTAGACTCATGTCTGTCCTCTCCAAATCTAGTCCAAACATCCTCTTGAAATTGGCAAAGGATGTTGGTATTCCTGACAGCAGCCTTGGATGAGGATGATGTAATCTCAGCAACAGCCATGGAGACACTTGTCAGTTCTCTAAGTCTGGTGTAGATAACATCCAATCTGCTTGATATGTCTTCGGTTGCCAGGTTGGAAGTAGAAGGAATGGAGGTGAGGTCTACTTGGACTGGCTCTTCAGGAGATGAGGTGGAGACAGAAGCAGTAACAGCAGCAGGTCGAAAAGGCTGTTGGAGGGGTGGAGTGGTAGATGTGGAGGTTAAGGAGGAAGAGTCAGATGAGGGTAGCATAGGGGTAGATGAGGAAGAAATGGTTAAAGGGGGAGAAGGAGGAGGGGTTGGGGGAATTTCAATGTCTGTGTCCGAGTGATCACAGACATTGGAAAAGGTAGGTGTTGGTTTAGGGGTAGTATGTTTGGGGAAGAAGTCTGCTACTAACGAAAGTTCAAAGATTAACTTTGTAGCAGCAGAGGATAGGATGGAGGGTACCATGGTGTGAGGATGTAGGGAATGGATGAGTTTTGTTTAGAAGGTGAAGTGATAGGGGGTGAGGAAGTGTTCTGTTGGGTAGGAATTTGTGAGGGTGGAGGAGATGAGTTAGGTGAGTAGTTGAAGGAAGAGGGAGGTGTTTGGTTAGGTGATTAGGTAGGCTCTCTAGAGGAATAGGCTCCTTCGGAGGGGTTGGCTCATCCTGAGTAGATGATTCAATAGGATTAGTTGAAAAGGGGTGTCTGAAAGATGGAGATTGAGTTGCCATCAGACTTTCTTTTATGCCTTAGCGGCTGGACAGGAGATCCAGACGCTTCATCGGCAGATTTGGTAGAGACTGCTGGTGGTTGGGTAGGGAGGCCTTTACGTAATCGCCTGCATTTGGGCTTAGGTAAGGGTTAACCAAAGGAGGGTTTTCTTTTAGGGGCTTGGGTTGGCTTGGGAGATGATGGTTTGGGTTGAGGTTGGGATGAGGGTTGAGAGGTAGAGGTTTGTCCATCAGCAGAGGATGAACCACCAGTAGACCTGGCAGCACATCTGCTGGCCTTCAGCTCAGCCCGAATCCATTCAGCCTGTTCTGCCTCGAAGTCAGCTTCTTGCCTTGCCTTAGCAGCTTCCTTCTGCTTGGCAATGAGCTCAACTTCACTTGAAGATAAGCCAGCAGCTTTCCTCGCATGCTTGGCCTTGACGCGCTTGACCATAACCTCGGATTCGTCGACCAGCAGCGTTGCCTCTGTAAGGATATCCCTGACAAAAGTAGAGCCAACATGATTATTCCTTTTCTCCTTCCCTACGTACCTAGCAGCATCATAGGCAGCCATGTTGAAGCGCCTAGCTGTCAAGTGTGAGGGGTGAGCAACCATGTCAGGGTAGATTTTGGAGAGCCATTTCTATTGTGTCCTTTTTTTTTCATTCTCAAAGTATTTGGTAAGGAAGGTACACGTCGTATACGTTAATCTTTATATACGTCAAACAGCTGTTCGAAGGCAGACAATGTCTACCGGTGAAGCCGTGAAGGCTACTCGTGAAGCCTTTGCCGAAGTCTTCTGGTGAGGACCGCCAAACCTGTGAAGTTTAAATAACTATTCTAAAGCAAAGTTTTATACACAGTTGTCACGCTAACTGGTACACGACCTATTTAGCCAATAAGTATAGAACCTAATGTAATGTATGAGCAAATGCAAATCTAAATACAAATAAGAAACAACATAAACGATATATTAAATTAATGTGTAAAAAACACAATACATAAGTCAAACAGTTTCATGAATCAAAATGCATCTAGGGGGTTCTATTTAAAATAACTGTTAAGTCATTAAGCTTCAATAAAAGTTAAGAAATTATACCACTAAACAATCATTTAAATTTGACAAAGTACACACATTATTACCAACATCGTCTAAATTTACAATTGCTGATAAACAAACAAACAAACACACACACACACACACACACACTCATATAACCATTATTCATTGAGACAAAACTTCAAAGACAATAAGAGCACCACTTTTTTTTTTTTTTAAAGGTTGGAGGGACATGAATTATATTATTTTTTAATGCCTTGAAAGGCTAAATTATATATATATGATGCTTTGGTGTGGCTCGAACAAATTGCCTGAGGCTATTTCGGTTGATTTAAGTAATATACTTAACAGTGTTTAAGAATAAAGAAAAGCTAAGAAATTAAATCACTAAACAATCACGTACATTTGACAAACTACACATCTAATTATCAACATCGTCTAAATTAACCATTGTTGATAAATACATATACACACGCACATCACAATTACTCATTGAAACAAAACTTCATACATATTTTGATTTGACTTGACATAATTATAATTTGTTAATAATCTATATGTATGTGGAGACCTGGTATTTACTGATGCAGTTTTTCAATCTATGATAGTTTGTTTTAGTGATTATATATAATAAGTGTAACAAAATAAAAAAATTGGATGATGATGGATCTCTAGTAAAATTACAGATCATATAAATACAGATCATCCATCAAGAACTAAGATCTATAAATTACAAATATATATTTTAAATTGTATTTTCTTAAATACATATCTAAAATTTAAAATTACTAACCTAAAAATACAAATATATATATATATATATATATATATATATATATATATATATATATATATATATATATATATATATATATATTATTTAACTTTAACTACATATATATTTTTACACTCGTGTATAAACCGTGCAACGCACGGGAGCATCACTAGTTGACAATAGAAGAAGTTATATATACTGAGTAATATTATATATATATATATATATATATATATATATATATATATATATATATATATATATATATATATAATACAATTTTGTACTCCCTCCGTTCCAAAATAAATGTGTATTTTAGGAAGTTGGCTTTCAAGTTATATTTGTAATATATATACACATATACTCACTCTGTTCCACCCAAAAAGTTATTATTTAATAATTAAAAAATATTTAAATGTCATTGAAGTTAGTCATAATTACAAAAATGCATAATAACAACAATATACTTATAACACAAATGGAGAGTAATGATGAAATATTATTAAAATTGTGAGCATTTTTTTAGAGTTGACTTTTTATTTAAAACATCTCAAAAAATATAGTGTAATCTTTATGCGCAGTGATTCTTTATTATCCATCCTATAATACAAAATAGTTGACGAAAATGTATTTATTAATTTCCATTACTAAATGAACATTCATACTCACAATGGGAAATACCAAATTTTTTATTTATAATTGACAAATGATATTACGAAATAAAGTTTATGATATTATTACGAGCTTTAGCGTTAGAGTTAATATTATACCTCTTTATAATTATCTCTTTTTAGTCATAGGAAAATTAATTAATTAAATTTCATGCCAGTTTGGCCATAAATGCAAAAATGTGACTATAATGAAACCTGTACCTATTAATATCAAGTTGTCATCCCATGAAATTTTATGATTTTATCTATTAAATGAAAAATAACCAATTTGATGCATCATTCTAGTAAAAATAATATATTTATCAAAAAAAAAAAAAAAGAGTAGAGAGAGAGAGAGAGAGAGAGAATCTCAAATCTCAAGCTACGCGGTTGAAAAAGTATAACAGCGAGCGAACGAATCATTATATTTCCATTCTAATAATAGCAATTTTTCTCACTGCCAGATTTTCCACTCGCCCAAAAAAAAAGTTGGATTTCATTCTCAATTCTTATCCGATCCGTTAGGCCAGACGTGTTTCCTGTGGGCCCGAAAAAAAAAACGAATGAGCGGGAGTGATGGGAGCTCGGGGCATTCCGCCGCCGACGGAGACTCGCCGGCACCGGCAACGACGTCGAAGACGGCTACGAAGAGGAAGGAGAAGGCCAAAGTGAGCCGGACGTCTTTGATATTGTGGCACGCGCATCAGAATGACTCTTCGGCCGTTAGGAAGTTGTTGGAGGAAGATCGATCGCTGGTTCAAGCTAGGGATTACGATAATAGGACGCCTCTTCATGTGGCTTCGCTTCACGGTTGGATCGATGTCGCCAAGTGTTTAATCGAGTATGGCGCTGATATCAACGCTCAAGATCGTTGGAAAAACACGGTATATATACATTTCATACGTTTTTATATATAAAGCATATTACCGTTATGTTTACTGTTTTTGAGTTGATTTTGTGTTGTTTGATGGTTATGTGAGCAGTTTCCTTGTTCTGCATTCTTTCTTCGATAAGTTTAATTGAATGATGATTTTTTTCTTTGATTGTAAAAATACTATTGTTATAGGTGCCGTCTCTTTAGGGGTTTATTGATTGATATTTAGATGATGCAATTCTGATAAGCAGGGGTTGAGATCAGTTTAAGCTTTACAGATAAATGGTGATACTTGAGAAAAGATGAACTCAAATTCTAGTGGTCGTTTAGAAGCCACCAGCATTGCTTTCACCATCTGGTTAGAAGCTCAATAGAAGAATTGTGATCGAAAGCTATGCATGTCAGTATGGGAGAGCTTTATCTTTGGAAGTGTTGGACACAAACTAATTGCTTATAGAGAGTTTCAGTTGCAACTAATTATAGGAACTAGAGTTGTCTCTTATCCTGATCAAAAGTGGGTAGGAAAGATTTGCTGAATTGTGGGGCTTGCTCCTCATTGTTTGACTGATAACATTATGTATCTGAACACAGTGTTGATATCTAATTATCTACACATCCATGACGACTGATTCAGCAGATAGATGTGATGGCAATGTTGGCTTGCACCCTTTATGGAGTTTATGCACTTGTAAAGTAAGTTTCTATAGTTGAAGCAGTAGATGAACATACCTAGTTTGCTAAACGGAGAATGACCAAAGATATAACCTTTACAATTTTTCTACAATCATGCGGGGAAGAAATATATTTTCTTTGGGTGCGTAAACAATCAATGCGCACAACCAGTTCTTTTACCCTTACGCATGATGCCACCAATCCTCAGCTTTTCATATTGCTCCTTCCTTCCATAATGAGCGTCCATGTTTGGTTTCTCAAGGAAATTAAGGAAGTACACTTCTAAGTCATTTTACAAATACCCTCGGTGTCCACATTATAGTATTGCAACTGTACATTAGACATCAAAATTAGCCAAGGGAATTTAGTAACATTAGAAAATGGGCACTCATTTTGGGACAATTTGTTAAAAATGGGCACTCGTTTTGGGATAATTTGTTAAAAATGGACACTCATTTCTGATGGAGGGTGTAGTACTGTAGTTGCCATTTTCCATTTTACTATAGCATTGTAAAGTTATGTGGCATTGTACAAGTAGCCTATATTATGTCGATTTCTTTCCTTTTGCCTAAAATATTACTTATTACTTCAGCTTATTTTTTTCATCTTGCAACATATGCCTACTTTGATCAACTTACAAGTTACAACAACACTCATCTGAACTTGATATTGCTCATGACAGCCTCTAGCTGATGCAGAAGGAGCTAAAAAACATGCAATGATTGAGTTATTGAAGTCATATGGTGGCCTCTCATATGTAAGTTCAACACGAAGTACTCTCTTCTCTTTCCGTCTTTCTCTTCATCCCTCAGTTGCTCGAAAGTGTTAACTTTGTGAGTTGTGATGTAAGTCGTCTAAAACTATGCCAGGATAACACCTCGTAACTTTTTCTCTTCTTAGGTTGTTAGATTTGTTCCAACGTTGATAATTTTTCCTCCATTGAGTTGGAAAAGCTTGCAAGTTCAGTGCTTTTCAGACCACTATGCATTTTTTTTTCTTTTCAAGTAACAAAGAACAACTTGTTGAGAGAGTCGAAGGGACTCATAATCACAGGAGTCTTCCAAGATAAAAGTAGCGAGTCAAAGAACAAATCCTGGGAAAAAGAAAAAACTAGAAAACATGAAATGCAGCCGTCTACTCTGTATGCTAATATTGAGAACTCCAACCTCATCATATAAAGACAACAAAGCAGTCATCCTTTCACCCTTGCATTTTGAGGTTGTCAAATATTTCTTCTTATTAGTCATCACTAAAGATTTGCTTCAATCTTTATATGCTTTTGGCTCCTGGACCAGTTCATACTCCTCGTTGGCTCGTTGCTTATTATGCTACAATATTGTGCTCCGCACGTTGTCTTATTGACAAACAGTAGAATTAGAGCTTCCTTGACAGACAGTATATTGCTTGGCTAGTGTTGGCATTATAAACTAGTCGAATTGACTCAAATAGTAGCTATTTAGCTTGAAATGTCATATGAATTCCAAATTAAGCTGGATATTGGTTTGTATATGCAAAAACGACTATTTATGAATCAGTGTGATCTTTATATGAGCTTTATTTCTTCGGTAAGTCTTCCAGTCGTCAATGTTTGTGGAGAAACTGAACTCATCCCCAAACTTAATGAGCTCTGTATACGATTTATGCATCAATGCATCAGAAATCTGCTTCAAAAGAGCTTCCAACTGGATTGATCCTCAGTCAAGGTGTTTTGGGTTGTTGTCCATGCGTACCTAGAACTCTGGGTGATCCTTTCATGTCTAATTTTGGTGGCTTTGGGACTTGCAGTTTTACAAGTTAGACTTAGACCATTTTCTTCAATTTCATTTACCATGAGTTTCTGAGTTCTCTTTTGTTTACCCATGTTCAGTGTATTATTACCGGAAATGACTAAGATAATTTGTCTTGGTGCACAAGAAATGCAGTTTTTCCTTCATAGGTGTTCTAGGTTTTAGTATCTTAGCTATACACTGGGCAGATTAGAATTTTGAATGTTTCAATTTCTCCCAAGTCACTTATGCATAGATTCTAGTGATCGGAACAATTGATGTACTTCCATCTCATTATTAATGATGAAGGTAAATATTCTGAGGGAATGGTGCATTTTCTTTGATGAGATATGGTTTCTAGTGCTTTCGTTTGTGGAGACTGACATCTTGACGGTGGTATTCTAATTTCAGTTCACAGTATTCGGATGGGATAGAATTTGTTACTTAGGTGGTATTCCTATCTATTTATGTCGCTCGTGTACTGCTGGATGGGGCTGACCTGAGCAAAGGTGTAGAAAGTAACTTCAGTTGTCATGTCACCAGCTTAGTTTTTATGAAAGATTTGAAATCTTAAATTGCTTTTCATTGACGAGTCTCTGCAATGTTATCTGTTTTTGGATGGATGGTGAATGTTTAATCGAAAGCTGGTGATCTTTGATATTGTCATTTTATAAAAGAGCCGCAAATCAGATTCAGAATGGCAGTTCTGAAGTTCATTTTAGGTACTCCTAGATGTGGCGACTGTAAGTTACTCAGTTATGTCTTGCATCTTATTAAAAAGATTATCTCCAAAACTGTCTTTTTAAAGCCGTAAAAGCTTTCGAGGTTCCAATGAGGTCTCGGTGATATGACTTTTGTAGGTGGTCATGTTAATTCTACCTAAGAAATTAGGGCCGTAGGGATATATCACTCGAATCCTTTCTAGGGAGCACTTCCACTATTGTGGTCCACATAGGGGCCCATTTTGAAAGGAGGACAAAATTGCTGTCTGGCGTCTAGGGCTTTAGCTGCAGGAGTTGCCACTAAAAGTCACTTCAAAGGAATTCAGAATCTTCAAGTAGAATATAGTAACATGTTGGCATGAGGGTTTAATGGCCATGAAGAGTAGCTACTTGATTGTACCTCTTTAAACAGGTTTCTGGATGGTTAAGTGGGTACACACACACACACACACACACACATATATATATATATAATGTGTAATTATATAGGCCACCTCAGATTCATCTCCTTGTGCCCAGATTGTTCATCCAAATCTTTCATCAATACGCTGGTCATTGACGGCCTGTCTGTAGGAACTCATGAAACTATAAGTTGCAGAAAATAGGCTGTATTTGTCGTTAATTTTGTGTTTGAACATGAGATTGCAGTACTGCGAATCCTCACTACAAGATGAGGTATGTTATGACTGTTTGAAAATTATGAAGTTTCTAATACACCTTTTATATGTTTGTCATATGTGCTCTTGTGGATTTAAAGTTGTAGTTTCTATACTGCAGGGCCAGAACGGAAGCCATTTTGAGCCAAGGCCCGTTCCACCCCCTCTTCCAAATAAGTGTGACTGGGAGATTGACCCTGCTGAACTGGACTTCTCAAACTCAACTATGATAGGCAAGGTCTGGGTTCGCTGGCTTAAAGATTGTTGTATTCAATCTAATTTCGAGTGTTTAATGTATATTAAATTATTCAATAGATACAGTAGGCATATCATTCATAATATTTGGTTTTGATTAATGTTTTATAATTACCATTATCCCTTTTTTTTAGGTTGGAATATATTAGAGAAATTAGTAAACGGGATTTGCTCATGAAACCATGTGATGTTCCAAATTTGCCTATTATAGTGTTGGAACATTCTCATTTTCATTGAACACTGAAAATGTGGGAAGTCTTACTGGTACGAATTTTGCTTGGCAATAGGTAAATGGATATGTGATTCTAACTGAATTGGTGTGAATCGTTTTGTAGATTTGTTAATCCACAGTCGACTCATGTTTATTTCATTTTACTTGCCAGCATATCTGACTATTTTGTATTTTCTTTCTGGGCCCCAATTATGTTTTTCCCCTACTAGGGAAGATGGAGGGTCTAAATTGATTAGTAAAACATATGAACATATTATGAATGTGAAACTGTCATTGAACCCAGTAGGTATCCCCTACGAAGGAAACCCCATATTGTCCTGTTCTAGTGAGATCTAGAGAAAGCTGCATGGAGAAAGTAGGACTAATATAACTAATTTTCAGTAGTGGGAGTTGAGGCATTTTCTGTATGATCATTGTTGTTATTATAATATCATTATAAAGTCATTTTCCTTCAAAGCCTTGCCCTAGGAAGCTGAGAAAAATTGTTTGTTTTTCTCCGAATTGAGAAAATGAGTCATAAACAGGATAGTGTTTTGACCTTCTGTCCTATTCATCACTACTCCAGAGTTTGCCTTCCTTTGTTGATATATATGATTTTTTTATGGCTTCTCCAACGGCTTCAATTATGTAAGCATTTACAGGATGTTTGTGATATTTCAAGGAACTAGAGTGGTGCTCCTTTGACTTTACTTGTTTAGGTCTTTGTTTCTTGCATTCCCCCCTCCCCCCTCGTCTAGTAATTTTGTTTTAGTTTCCTCTCTCTTTATTAATAATATCTTTACCTAAATTAATTTATTTTGCTAAGCAGAAACAAATTTTATGTCCTTTTTCCTATGCTTCCGATTGGTCAACTTGAAAGGCCAAAATCTGTAGGAGTTGATTTTTTCTTTTCATAAATGGCTGTTTTTTTCTGAGATTCCAATTTTCATATTTCATTTCATTCAAGCAGTATTCATATCCAACAAAACATTAATTTTGCTTTCACTGTTCTTTTTCTATACCTATAATCTGCTTTAGTGATGATAGTAAATGTTCATAGGGCTCCTTCGGTGAGATTCTAAAAGCAGGTTGGCGTGGAACACCCGTAGCTGTCAAGCGCATTCTTCCAAATCTTTCGGATGATAGATTGGTGATGTAAGTTCCATTACCTCAATCTCAGCTACTTTTTGCTTATTAAAGTTTCTATCTGCAAATGCTTAAGCTGTGATTTCGTTAACATGTTTTTTGTTTCACTTGCTGATCAGTCAGGACTTTAGGCACGAGGTCAATTTACTAGTGAAGCTTCGCCACCCTAATATCGTGCAATTTCTGGGAGCTGTTACCGAGAGGAAGCCGTTGATGCTGATCACAGAGTACTTGCGGGGGGTAAATGACACAAAATTTCCTGAAACTTTTAACAATAGAACCTTATGATTATTATTTCCCATCCCAGTTGTAAAATTAGAATGACATTCATGTATGGTGGTAGGGTGATCTTCACCAGTACCTGAAAGAGAAGGGCGCGCTTAGTCCTTCTACAGCTGTTAACTTTGCACTAGATATTGCCAGGTATGTTCATCTTTTTCAGACAAGATACTGTTTGATACTTTATTTCGTAATGTGCTCTCCAGAAATCAAGTCTGCTAATGCTGGATCCTACAATAGTCCTTGTTCATTACTAGCTCATGATATTAATCTGAATATTGAGATATATATTGATTTCTTGGGTGATGTAAGAAGCTTCTGAAAAAAAGAAAAGAGGAGAACTGAGAGAAGGAGCATAGGGTTTCCTCCAAAAAGAGACAGAAAAAAAAATGTTCTTCAGGTCATTAATTGTAGTTTTATCTTTCTAGGTAAGGGCTCAATCTACCCTCAGTTAATTTAGAAAGATACAGCAAGTAAAAGCAATTCAATTTAAAGCGTAAGCCAGTTTTGTCAACTGTGATCATGTGAACCAGGAAATGAGAATCGTCTTTATTTAAGGGAATTGGGCATCATGCTATTGATGCAACAGATACATGCAAGATATAAACACCCAGTACTTATGTTATATTTTTTGTTTAACACGCCGAGGATAATTCATAATCTGCTTGGTAATTTTAAATTCGGACAACGCTCCAGATTAGCTGATTATTGATGTCTTTGCGCTTTTCATTGATGAAACAACATACCTTGTTTAATCTTTCAAGGTAGGTAGACAATAGCCAAGCCTGAAATCCAATTTGCATCATGTTTTGCATGATTTTTATAATCACATGTCACCCTGATAAAAGTTGGACAGATGCAGAAGAATGTATTGCCATTTGAATTGCCGAACGCAGCATGTTTATTTTGAATCTTGTTCTAATCGGAGTTTCCTGACTTTAATGTTTGCAGAGGCATGGCTTATCTTCACAACGAACCTAATGTTGTTATACACAGAGACTTAAAACCAAGGTTGGTTCATTTTTCCATCTAAGACATGATGAAAGTGTGTCCTTTTGATGAGCCTGACTAAATTCAGAGTGCAAAGTTTCATCCCCAATCCCTCCCCTCCTTCCCTCCACCTCTCTCATTTGCATATGCATGCCTAGCCAGTTGGGTTTGGAGATTTATTAGAAAGTGTTTTTCGATAATCCCATGGGTGCCTGTTGAAATTTCAGGAATGTTCTTCTGGTCAACTCCAATGCAGACCATCTAAAAGTTGGAGATTTTGGCCTGAGCAAGCTTATCAGGGTTCAAAATTCTCATGATGTGTACAAAATGACTGGCGAGACTGGAAGTTGTATGTTCTTTTCTTATAGTGTTTTTTGATATAATTGGTAGCTCATACTTATAATCATGTTTCCTTTGTTCCTTTCATGGAATAAAACAAAAGACCGGTATATGGCTCCTGAAGTCTTCAAGCACCGTAAATATGATAAGAAGGTTGATGTTTTCTCTTTTGCCATGATATTATATGAGGTAATTTCCTTTTCAATAAGTAGTATAGTAGAGGATATTAAGAACCATCCATAGAGTAAATAGACCATAACTCTTGATAAACTATTGCAGATGCTTGAAGGTGACCCTCCATTGTCAAACTATGAACCTTATGAAGCAGCAAAGTATGTAGCAGAAGGGCACAGGCCTTTCTTTAGGGCAAAAGGTTACACTCCCGAGTTGAGAGAGTAAGTCCATTCAATTCGTTTAATCTGAAACTGTTAATGAATTGCACCACACTATGTTTAATTGTCAAGGTATATGTTTGACTCGAAAATTTATAGGTGCCAGTACCGTTATAATCCATTAATAAGTAAACCATCGCATTAGAGAGAGATTATTTTGATTCATGAAAAACAACTGTGAAGGACACTTATTATCTCCAAACTTAAATATTTACTTACCAGAAACTAGTCTGCTGATGTCTTTGTATCTTGCTTTTTAGGTTAACTGAGCACTGCTGGGCCGCAGATATGAACCTGAGACCTTCTTTCTTAGAGATCCTAAAGAAGCTCGAAAAAATAAAGGAAATCATACCTTCGGATCACCACTGGCATATCTTTACATCTTGACAAACCATAACTGATCGTTGCGACTATGGAGATCAGAGATGGATGTTCTCTACCCAATACCCTATTTCAATTGCAACGCATGGGTTGTGAATATATTTGAACTTGAAAGTGAAGAGGATTGGGGAACTTGCTATGGCCAATTCCCTTTGTAGTTAAGATTATAATTATGAGCACTGAGGCAATGTTGCTTGGGTTTCTCAATGTCAATTGTAGTGCAGTCCCTCCAGGTCGTAGATATCAGAAAAGCCTGAATATCAAAGTGAAATTTCTGTGTCCATCCTTTGTGTATCTCTCCCTTCTCCATATTTGTCGTAAGTTGTAATTCGGTGATTTCAGGTCAGGTTAGTAATAAGAAAGCAGGAAAGCAATATATAGCCCACTATTCTATTGTTGCTCCATTCAAATAATGCAATTTACGATGTGATACTTGATACTTGCAACGTGAGACCATTTGGCATTTGCACCTCCACACCACAAACCCTTTATCTCTTTTACCCGGCTTGTAAATGATCTACTTGTTTTTGGTGAAACCTAGTGTTGGACTGCCAAGAATTTCAGATTTTGATACATTGTTATTGTTATTATTATTCTTCATCTTATTATGATTAGTATTATGCTATTTTTTGTTTCCTTTTTTTAGAGGTGACAATTGCTGCCAGCCTGCCACACCCTTATGCCCGCCAAGATCGCCCACCAAATTATGAGTATGAACACACTTGAATATTTAAATGAGCACAAATAGGCATGTCCATTTAATAGGTTGATAACCGAGCTGATACCATGCGGTGAAAATATAAATGCAAAAGTCTATCATAATATTTTTAAACCGCTATAGTTAGTATTCTAAAACTCCCTACCTAGGCGTTAGGCGTTTCTCCACTGTAGCGAGTTTTTTAGTCGACGCCTATGTTAAACTCCGTCGACCTTAATTTATTTTTATAACTTTGATTTTGTGGCGTGCGGTGATCGGAGAAAGAAGGGGGGCGAATTGAAGAAGGAAGATGGAGTGGTAATGGTGAGGAAGAGAGAGAGGTAGAAAGAAAATGAGTTTGATTTTGTGGATATTCGGTGGGTTGAGAGAAAGGATAGATTAAAGGGTTAGATCTAGGAGGAAAGAGATTGGAGGATGAAAAAATGAGGAGAGTCGGTCTGTCGAAGAGAGAGAAGAAAAAAAAATAAAGGAAGAAAAATGAGTTGTCGGTCTGCCAAATAGAGAGAATAAATAAGAAAAAAAAATGAAAAAGAAGGGGCTGTCTCGGGGACTCTGAATTTAGAATGAGGAGAGACTATGGAGGATAGGTTAGGCTATGGGTTGTAGGGGCTATAAGTAGGTGGAGTAATATATATATATATATTTTTTTTGGTTAGTTCTAAACTTGACTGGTTTATTGCTTTGGAGTTGTTGGGAATTGAGATTAGTGATATGTTTGTATTATTTTGTTCATTTTACAAATATAGACAAGGGTTTGATAAAATGACAAACATTAAAAAAAAAAAAAAACATTGTAGTCAATGTGTTTGATCTTTGATGTAAATTATAAAAAAAATAGTAATTATGCCTTAATTCTAAGCCACACCTAGGCCCCGATTACGCCCCGACTAGTCCCCTAGGTGCTAATGTACCAGCCTAGCGGCCGCCTAACAATTTTTAGAATCTTGACTACAGTACATTTTTTGAGGGAAAATGACAAAAATACTCTTAATGAAGAAAAGACGCACACACAAACTCCTGCCCAAATTTGGGCGTCACAATTTAAAAAAATTGGGCCTCATATGCAAAAATTCTCGCACAAATTTGGGAATCACAATACAAAATTTAGGCATCGATCATTAATTTTGGGTATCGATCATTAATTTTGAATCTCAGTTAGCAACTATTATCTTATATGGGGGAGTTTTTGATGATGTAATAATTCTTTCTACTGTTCTGAAATCTTGATAGATTATTTGTGTTATTATACATTTATTTATGTTTTTCATAATCATAGTTGTAATTTAAAAATTGGAATTTGTTACTCTATTGTTTTTTGTATCGTAAATGTAGTATGGTACGATGAATGATTTCACAGACACCATTGTAAGTGACTAATCGATGCCCAACATAATACAACAATTAAAACGTTACTAAGTCTTGACGTTAAAGTCTTGAAAGTGTACATTCTCAATAGAGTAAGACATATATTTAGGGAAAGGTAGTGTTCAAGATATTACTACTTAGCCTCATATCATATATCCTTTGAAAGCATCAAACCTTTTGAAGATGAGCATATTAATATCAGAAAGATATTAATTGGAGTATATTAATCTCGGAAAGATATCAAATCAAAAACTCAAGTGATGAGCAAAATCGTAGTCCATTTCATAACAGTCTTCGCCCAAATCGGAGTCCCTTTCATAACAGTCTTCGACGCCCAAATGAGAGTCTTCGATTTCCTCATAGGCTTGAGATGGTAGTGAGGGAAGTTGACAAGAAATTGACCACAAAGCTAAGGGGAATAAAATCACTTCTCATTCCGAGAAAGCTTAGATTTTCTGATCCTTGGTGGGAGGATGAAGAGAGAGAAAGCCAAAGAATAGAGTGAAAGAGACGAAGATAAGACGAAACAAACTCATGACATTTTTAGAACAAGATTTAAAAAAAAAAACATTTTACCGGTTAAATAAAAAAAAATAAGAGCGGTTACAATTTTACAAAAGTGTATCAACTCTCAATTATTTTCATTTAAAACCATGAATTATTATGGATATATATGGGATTAAATGAGTGTCCATTAGATACTCATCTCCCCTTCCAAGTCCATGCGTCACTCACCTTCCCCTGATGTGGCTGTCTCTCACCCTTTTCCTTTTTTTTTTCATTTCTTTCCTTGACACTTTATTGAACTCTTTAGTCTTTACTAGTGATAAACCTTTTCTTTTTCGGCATTTTAATCAATTATTTGTTTTCAATGTACCTCAAAATATTTTCTATTACTCGTTTTTTCTTGAATAAAATAAGTAAAAATTTATTCCCTCTTTAATTTTGATTTGTCTTTTAAAAAAAAAAACTCTTTATCTCCTAGAAAAGTGTCAACTCAGATTAAAAATATATATTTGACTCTATTATAAATATTAAGATAATGTATATTTTTCAAAGTTACACATGTGAGAGTGGAATCTATATATATATATATATATATATATATATATAATAACATATGCACATAATACTTCTAAATAGAGCAGTTTCCGCCTAAAAGCTATTACCAAAAAAGTAAACTTGAAAGAACGCAATGCCACAGAATCTCAATATGGAACGATGTTACTGTCAATGTTGCAGTGAATGTTGCAACAATGACAAGAACAATGTGAACGAAAGTGTATCACGTAAAATAGCGGCGGAAGTTTTGTTATCGGATTTAAAATCAAGCAGACTTGGAGGAAGGCAGAAAATCACACAAAAACAATCTACAAGTATCAAACTTGTAGATCAAGCCTCAAGGCAACAAAATATATTAAAATCAACACTGTTTTTGAACCTTAACAGTTAACACAAAAATCTCACAAGATATAGAATCTTGGAGATTCACAAAACCCACATAAACTACTAGAACAAACGTGGGAAGAAAGAATAAAAAAACAAGAACAACTTCCAAAACAATCACACCGACTGGAAGCACAAAACAAAACTTCAGCAAACACAAAGATGTGTTCACGAAGTTTAAAGCAAACACCCGACAATGATAGTCTTCGTGAATGGGTTATTCTTCTCTTCTCTCAGGCTTGGCACACAAGACTTCAAATTATTTTTCTCTCACACAGTTCTTAGAATAATTTTCAACTAGAAGCTCTCGGCACACACCTTTACGCCGACGAATCGATTCTAGGCTCTTTCGGTATCCGAATAATTTCGAGTATAAGCTTCTCGATGTACATCTCAACCAGAAATCACCTCGTATATCTGACAAGACACGTAGAACACGGCACAAGGAAACCAATTCCTACTAGGAAAGAGATTAACACAATATTAAGAAAGATTATGTTTCCTATTAAGACTAAGATACATCAAATAACTAATTTATTTACATAAATCTAGTTACCAAAAATATGTTGCCTAAATCTTTTGAAAGATTTGAAAGTTCAAATCTTTTGAAAGATTTGAAAGATTTTCCTATAAAAAAATCAAAACCAATCTAATCTTTTGAAAGATTTTCCTATCAAAAATCAAAATCAATCTACCAAAAATATTCTAAACAAAATCTAACACCTAAATAAAAAGACTAATTTAAAATCCTTCTTTGACCAAGAAAGGTGAAAACAAGATAAAATAGGTCATGCCTATTTTACCCTTACAATCTCCCCCTTTGTTGAACCTTTCTGGTCAAATCAAAAGACAAGTGTTTATTCAACACCAATCAAATCATCTAACCTGCATTGGTTAGAAAAACTCATCTCCCCCTGAATTTGTGCAAGGAACACAAATCAGAAATCATCACCATCACAAGAAACACTTGATCTCTCTCCCCCTATTTGACCGGAAAAGGAAGAGAGATAAACCATCTTTTAGGAATTCTCAAAAATCAAAGATTTTGAAAAACACAATGAAGTGTTCACCAAGACTTGATCTCACCATTAGCAATAACTGAGCACATCATATCCAGATTCAAAACCTCTTAGTTTCCCACAAAAATTA
The DNA here is from genome assembly GCA_013146195.2 of Codonopsis lanceolata. Taxonomy (NCBI): domain Eukaryota; kingdom Viridiplantae; phylum Streptophyta; class Magnoliopsida; order Asterales; family Campanulaceae; genus Codonopsis; species Codonopsis lanceolata. Next base: position 169,726,247 of record CM028378.1, read on the forward strand.
GACAACCACTAAATATTTTTCAACATGGAGATTTTTTTGAAAATTGAATTGCACAGTTTGAGTTTAGGACAAAATTTCACCAAGCTGATATCGATGCCAACAATGCATGTCCTAAAATGTTATGCCTAAAAACATGATGACTAAAAGCTAGGCAAAAGAAAAAAAAAATGCAATCACACACAAGTGATAAAAGACCAGATCAAAGGATGTAGTTCCTAATGTTGCTGCATTGGGAGATGCATTCGCCAAAATTGTGATTTTTTATTTTTATTTTGCTCTTTTTTTTTCTTTTTTTTTATTATTTTCTCAACCAAATTTCTCTCCCAAGATCATAAATTTTCACAACAAAAATCCATAGGTACTTTATTTCCCTATAAATATAGCTCTACTTTATTTCAAGCTATTCAACACATGCCACTAGGAACTTTTCACACTATTTACCAAGGGAAGCAATTTTGCATTTGATCAACCCATGAAATCCGAAGATTCATAGTCCCAAAAGAAAGGTGCCACAACCTTGTTCATAGGTAGCTCTTTTCCTTTAGGTAGCTTTCACACTTTTTCAATTAAAGGGAGTCAATTTACTCAAGATCAACCCATGAGAACCTAAGTTCCATAGTACCTTGACAAATTGCAGCATCCCAAAAATTTCAAAAGGTAGCTCTTTCCTTTGTGGACTTTAAACATACTCAAGAACTGGGAGATAGAGAGAGAATCATAACAATGAAATCACAACATATTTTGAATGAAATTCCCAAGCAACCACAAGAGACACATACATGTGAGTCAATTGATCTAGAGTGCCCTCTAAAGACAAAATGCAATCATGCCTAATTTTTTATTTATTTATAATAATTAACTATGTGTAAAATCATATGGCACACAAAACACAAGAGATTTCCAAAGATTGAAAAATCTCTCAAAAACAAGACACTTGGCAAATATATCAGCAAGATGATTTTCGGTCCCAACATGTTCAATGCAAACAATTTACATAATCAACCAAGTTTCTAAAAAAATGGTGTCTTAAATTAATGTGTTTAGTTCGAGAATAATGAACTGGATTTTTGTGCTAAGCAAAATGCATAGGTGTTATCAAAAAACAAGGTTAACACAACAATGTGAACACATAATCTTTGAACATTTGAAGCATCCATAAAAGATTTAAGGCTTCCCTCAAAAATATTTTGATAAGCATGCAAATTTTTGAGATTCAACCTTACTTCTTCTCCTTGTGTATATGCCATCATGAATATCACCTATCATTTGAGAGATTGGATGGTTTTTCTGAATCTTGCTAGGAACATCAATTTCCTGTTCAGTCAATCTGGACTGATCATCTTCCTGATTTGAATCTGTTCCAGCGACTTCATCTCCTGCCGGTTTTGTGGTCAATGTTTCTTCCGATGTTGCAACATCCGGAAGAACATTGGGTGAAACATCCTGAATTTTTCCACCTGAACCACCTGCATCTGCTGAATCTGTCTGATCATGTGCAGATTTACTGGTTTCAGATGCTGGTTCTGAAGATTTTGGGGGAGATTCATCATAGGACGGCTTAGAAACAGGACATATATCAAAGGGTTCACAATATTTGGACTTGCCTTTGTCATTACTACCCTTAGGAACCCACATCTGTTTAAAAACTTCAGTTTGATTTTTCTGAGGATGAGATTTCTGATACGACATCTGTACATCACACCGACTGGAAGCACAAAACAAAACTTCAGCAAACACAAAGATGTGTTCCCTGAAGTTTAAAGCAGCAACACCAGCAACAGATAGTCTTCGTGAATGGGTTATTCTTCTCTTCTCTCAGGCTTGGCACACAAGACTTCAAATTATTTTTCTCTCACACAGTTCTTAGAATAATTTTCAACTAGAAGCTCTCGGCACACACCAGCTTTCTGCACAGAATCTGATTCTAGGCTCTTTCGGGTATCTGAATAATTTCTGAGTATAAGCTTCTCGGTGTACATCTCAACCAGGAAATCACCTCTGTATATACAGCACACCAGCCTATAGAACACGGCACAGGGAAACCAATTCCTACTAGGAAAGAGATTAACACAATATTAAGAAAGATTATGTTTCCTATTAAGACTAAGATACATCAAATAACTAATTTATTTACATAAATCTAGTTACCAAAAATATGTTGCCTAAATCTTTTGAAAGATTTGAAAGTTCAAATCTTTTGAAAGATTTGAAAGATTTTCCTATAAAAAAATCAAAACCAATCTAATCTTTTGAAAGATTTTCCTATCAAAAATCAAAATCAATCTACCAAAAATATTCTAAACAAAATCTAACACCTAAATAAAAAGACTAATTTAAAATCCTTCTTTGACCAAGAAAGGTGAAAACAAGATAAAATAGGTCATGCCTATTTTACCCTTACAAAACTCTCATCCATAGTTGTAGGAAACAATTTACAAGTTTCTATTTCTCAATTTTTTATTCTACATATTTAATATATCAGGTTAAAAATATTTTTTATTAATGTTACACCCTATTATTAAGTTCACTCTTTTTTATCTTTATATTTTGATTATTTTTAAATTTAATATATTGATGTCACTTTCTTTTCTTTTTTATAGATCATATGCATCATATGTAGTCATGGATAATATCTCAAATTCTGAATGAACTAATTGAAGATCAACCTACGTGGGCATTGGATTTGTTGAAAAAGACAGAATTCTCTATTTTTTTACCTCAATTTATCTGTGACCAAATCAAATTTTTTCTTAATATTGTAAAATGTGTTAAAGCTTTTTTTAGATCTTACGAATCTTGAAGAAAGAACACGGATTTGTTAATGTTTTGTATTAGGAATATTATCACAATCTATAATATTACCAATGCAATAATGAATTTATATTTAAGTAGTTTCCTCCTACATCGTTATTTCTTTATTCGTTTCATTTTTTTGTTTTTATTTTATTGAGTATAATTTAATTAAAAAAATGATATATATCCGTGCGTTTAACGCACGGGTTTACAACTAGCTCAACATTAAAGTGAGAATCATATCAAAAGTAAAATAGTAAAAGTAATTTCTAAAAAAAAAGAATTTAAAATTTGATTATTTTTTTAAAGTGAAAAAAGAAAATTTTGACTTTTTTTAAGGAACGAAGAGAGTATAATTTAATTTCTAACAATAGTAGTAATAATTTTAGTATATTTTAAAAAAGTACAATTAAGTAAAGTTATAACTTTACGGAGTTAAAAATTTAACTTGTTGAAAATTATTACTCCCTCCGTCCCTAAATTATCATCTTCCTTTCCTTTTTCGTCCGTCCCAAAATAATTGTCCACTTTGAAACTTACCTTTTTAGAACATCACTTTTACCACTTTACCCTTACTTTTTCACTCTACTTTAATTATGGGCCACATATACATGGATATTAATGGAAACTACACATTAAAACATTATAAATAATCAAGTCAATTACTTTTTCTTAAACTGTGCGCCGGGTCAAGCAGGACAATTATTTAGGGACGGAGGGAGTACTTTTTTACAGCAATTAAACAATAAGGGACAACTCAATTCAAGATTTTGATTCAGTCCGATTAAAACTAACTTGTTTACAATCCTACTCGTCGAGTTACCCCTCCCTCATTGACCTTTTTTTCCCCCACCTTCACGTTCTTCCTATTACCCCCCCCCCCTCCAAAAAAAAAAAAACACACACACACACAATATATATATATATATATATATATATATATATATATATATATATATATATATATATATATATATATATATACACACTAGATGATTTTCTTAATTTAAATCGGGTCACATATCAAAAATGATATATTTACGTATCCATTGTAATAAAAGGTGAATACGTTATTGATAAAGCCGTAGTTCTTGTAGATAGCAGAGCATATATAAATTGTATACAAGAAGGCTTAGTGCCTACTAAATATTTTGACAAAACATTCAAATCCCTGACCTCTGCTAATGACAGTAAAATGGGAATAGGATACAAAATTACTGATTATCACATTTGTAATCAGAGAATTTGTATTCTTTTTACTTTCTTACTCGTTAAGAATCTCCAACGACGGGTGATCTTAGAAACACATTTTCTATATACAATTATGTCTTTACATAAAATTGATCAAATAGGTATTTATACAAATATTAATAATCAAGAAGTAATTTTTGAATTTATTAAGAACCCTGAAACAAAGTTTATTAATGAATTAAAAAATTTACTTTCTTCAAAACAAAAACATTTAAACTTTTTAAAAGAAGTAAATACTTTAAATATAAAAGAAAATTTGAATTCTTATGAAATTCAAAATAAAATAAAGGACTTGCAACACCAGTATGAAAAAAAGGTTTGTAGTGATATTCCTAATGTTTTTTGGGAAAGAAAAAGACATATTGTTTTGCTTCATTATAAGGAAGACTTTGATGAAAAATACCAAATACCGACTAAGGCTAGGCTAAATCAAATGAATTCAGAATATTTGGAACTTTGTAAAAAAAAATTGAAACTCTTTTATCAAAGAAAATACTCTCTCCGTCCTGAAATTATCGTCCTAATTGACCGGTGCACGGATTAAGAAAAAACAATTGAATTGATTATTTATATTGGTTTAATGTGTAGTTTCCTTTAAAACTCATGTGTATGTGGCTCATAATTAAAGTATGGTGAAAAAGTAAGGGTAAAGTGGTAAAATTGATATTCTAAAAAGGTAAGTTTCAAACTGAACAATTAATTTAGGACGGACAAAAAAGGAAAAGAGGACGATAATTTAGGGACGGGGGGAGTAATAAGGAAAAGTTATTCTCCTTGGAGTTTTACTACTTTTATGTAAATAAAAATGTTGAAAAAGAAAGAAATGTACCCAGTAAATTACAAACCTCTAAATGAAGCTTTAAAATGGATTAGGTACCATATACCCAATAAAAAAGATTTATTAGATAGACTTCATATGAAAGTCATCTATTCAAAATTTGATCTTAAATCAAGTTACTGGCAAATTCAAATCAATGAAAAAGATAAATATAATTAAGGGTGTAAGTGGTTCGGTTTATGCCAAAACCACAAACCGAACCGCCCCTATTGGTTCCAAAAATTTCAAACCGAACCGAACCGAATCACTCGGTTTGGTTTGGTTCAATTTTGTGGTTTATATGAATTATTTTTAATGAAATTAACAAACATTAAAACTAACAATAAAAATAAGATTTTAATTTAGAATTAACATCAAAATTAGGAAATAGCCTACTAACAACAAATTGTCATAAAGAAAACAATACAAATTCTAAAATAAACACAAACAATAGAAGAAATAATAGTTCTCCAAGAATCAAGATTTTGTTTGGTTTAGTATGTGTCTATATATATTATATAAATAAATCAAAGACCTAGATTATGTATATAAGATGATCCAAATATTCAAAATAGTTAATAAATATAATATAATAAATAAATAAAAATATATAAGTTGGTTTGGTTTGGTTCGATACCAAAAATCGTGAACCGAACCGGGTGGTTTTCCAATTTTTGAAATCGAAACCGAACCGTTTTCGACCAAAACAGAACCAAACCGACTGGTTTGGTTTGGTTCAGTTTGGTTCCGTGGTTCAGTGGTTCCGATTTACACCCCTGAATATAATACTGCATTTACAGTTCCATTTGGTCATTATGAATGGGATGTTATACTTTTTGGCTTAAAAAATGCTCCTTTATAATTTCAAAATATAATGAATAAGAATTTTATACCTTATTCAGAATTTTGCATTGTCTATATTGATGACATATTAGTATTTGCTAATGATATTGATCAACCTTTTAAAATTTTTAAAATATTAAAAACTGTTATAAACAGGAATGAATTAGTCTTATCCTATTCAAAAATGATATTATTCCAAACTGACATAAGATTTTTGGGATTTAATATATCTCAGGGTAAAACAATACCCATTAATAGAAGTATTGAATTTACTCCTAAATTTCCGGATGAAATTAAAGATAAGAATCAGTTACAAAGATTTCTTGGAAATCTTAGCTATATTGCATTGTTCTAAAACTCCCCTCCTAGTTCTGCCTGGGCGCCGCCTAGGCGCTAGGCGCCTTTCCACCGCCGTGAGTTTCTTAGTCACCGCCTAATTGGCCAAGTCAACGTCTACGCCAAACCCCGCCGACCTTAATTTATTTTTATAGCTTTGATTTTGTGACGTGCGGTGATCGTTGAAGGAAGGGGGCGAACTGGAGAAGGAAGGGGGAGTGGTAGAGGGAGGTGGAAAGAAAAAGAGTTTGATTTTGTGGATATCGGTGGGCTGAGAGAGGGATAGATTAAAGGGTTAGATATAGGAAGAAAGAGATTGAAGGATGAAAAAATGAGGAGAGTCGGTTTGTTGGAGAGAGAGAGAAGAAAGAAAAAAAGGAAAAAAAAAAAGGGTTGTCGGTTTGCCAGATAAAGAGAAGAAAAAAAGATGAAGAAGAAGGGGGCTGTCTCGGGACTCAAAATTTAGAATGAGGAGGGACTAGGGAGGATATGTTAGACTATGGGTTGTAAGGATAGTTGGTAGGTTTAGTAATTTTTTTTTTTTTTAATTCTAAACTTTACTAGTTTATTGCTTTGAGATTGTTGGGAATTGAGATTAGTGGTAGGTTTGTATATTTTTGTTCATTTTACAAATATAGATAAGTATGTGATAAAATGACAAACATAAAAATTAAATTAAATTTGTAGTCTTGATCTTTGATGCAAATTATCAAAAAAAAAAAGTAATTAATTATACAATACAACTCAGTCAATTGATTGAAGCTATTCGACGGTTTGGATCGATCCCGACCATAAGATCCAACGATTCTGGGTCAGTTACAAACAACCCCCTTAACTATGGATCGAGTTCGAATAGAGCCCCTCAACTACCACTTGAAACAATGTACCCCTTCAATTACGTATTTAATATATACTGATATCCCAAGATATTCTGTCACCGTGCATATGGCACAGGCACGAAGTTCTAGTTATGTCTTAATTCTAGACTAGTCCCCTAGGCACTAGGCGCTACTGTGCCGCCTAACGATTTTTAAAACATTGTTATATGGCTGATTATTATAAAAATATTGCACAAGATAGTGCTATTTTATATACTAGATTAAACAAAAATCCTAGTCCTTGGACTAAGGAACATACTACTGCAGTTCAAAAAAGAAAATTACATGTAAAATAATTGTCATATATTTGTTTAGCTCAACCTACTTGGTATAAAATAGTAGAACCCGATGCCTCCAATATTGGCTATGGAGGAGTACTTAAGCAAAAAAAAATCTCAATAATGAGAGAGAAGAATTATTAAGATTTTCTTATGGTATCTGAAAGAAGGCTCAGAAGAATTATGCTACTATCAATAAAGAAATGTTTTCTATAGTAAAATGTATCTCCAAATTTTAGGATGATTTATTGAACCAATAATTCTTGGCAAAGACTTGTGTAGGACGGTCTTACGGATCCTAAATCTATAAGACAGAGCCTCATTTAGAAATTCGCGGGTTAATAACTAAGCATGTTAATAAAAATTATAAAAGTTGGTTGGATGAGTTGGTGAAGGGTAAACCTTCTAAGTTTAACTTGAGCTAATCCAAGGTTCAAATCTCACCAGCAACAAATTTTATTTTTAATGGTCATTTCCTCTATTTGCTTCGGTGCCCCTTCACTTTCAATGTTTGTTAGCTCCGTTAGCCATCTGTTAGCATCAATTGCCTTGGGATACTTGACAGATCCTAACGAACTTTGACGAAATGCTAAATGACACATTTAAAACCAAACGTGACACATTAAAAACACAAAAGTGGCACATTTTAATGTTAAAAGTGACACTATAAATGAAAAATTATTATAATTTTTATTAAAATATAAAGTAACACTCTTAATACTAAAAAGTGACACATTTAATACTAAAAAGTGACACTTTTAATACAAAAAAGTGACACATTTAATACTAAAATTGACACTCTTAATACTAAAAAGTGACACTCTTAATACTAAAAAGTGACACATTTAATACTAAAAAGTGGCACTCTTCCTTAAAGAATTTACCGGACCAAAATGAATCATCTCATGTTTCAAGTTCATCTACTACATGCTTTGATCATGCTCGCTCTGTTACGAAGGGAATGAGAAAAAAAAATTAAGGGAAGTATTGAAAAGGGCAAGAAAAATACTACTGATTTTTCTGATTCCCATCAAGCCAAGGAATTTGGTTCCAAGACTTCTAATTCTCGATTATTTTAGACATATTTTCAGTAAATTTTGTAAGTTTGAGTAAAAAACAGATATTTTACCTTTAAAAAGTTATGGTTTTGTATTTTTAACGATTGACACTTGGGATTATATACATTTCTATGAATGAGAAGATATATTTCAGTAGTGTTCAATTGGTTATTGTTGTTAAAATCACTAGCCCAAAAAGTGACACACTTTAATCCTAAAGGTAGCACACTCCAAGCCTAAAAGTGACACTCTTCTTGATACAAATTGTATGATTATAAAAATGAGTTGTTTTACCAAAAGTGACACACCTAATGCCTAAAAGTGACACAATTAATACCTAAAAGTGACACACTAAACGTGACACTTATGAATAAAAATTTAAAGATGAAAAGTGATTTTTTTTTTTTTTTTGCCAAAAGTGACACACGTAAAACTTAATAAAAATGCTGGTGAGTTTCGAACCAACAACCAAACACACCATTTACAAAAATTTTAGTAATTCATTGGCAACCAACTCAACTAACTCATTTTTGTTATTTTTTATAACATATTATTTATTTATTATGATTCGCTAATTTCTAAATGGGGCTCCATCTTATGGATAAGGATCCGTAAGACCGTCTTACAGGAGACCACCTCATAATTCTTACTCATAATTGATTGCAGTGTAGCAAAATACATTATTCAAAAAGATGTAAAAAAGATTGTTTCAAAACAAATCTTTGCCAGATGGCAATCTGAATTATCAGTATTTGATTTTAAAATTGAATATATTAAAGGTACTGATAATTCATTACCTGATTTCTTGATAAGAGAATTTTTGCAGTATGCATCCATTGAGTAGATGGATAACCCCAAAAGGGGTAAAGTACAAAAATCAATATCCTTCCTTACTTGGATCTGGAAATGAGATATTATTTTCTCATATGATTCTTTGAAAATTCCTGTCCTAAAAAGAACTTTCCACTGTAACTCTATAAGTGGTGGGAAAAGTTTGAAACAGATTCAGCTTTTCAAAAAAAATACTCAAACAATTTCGGTTTATTCCAAACTTTTTAATCAATCAGTTCCCCATCCTTCTGCTCAACGAAAGATTCAAAATATATTTACATATATGATGGAAAATTAGAAAAGAAAATCCAGGATTATCATCTCTGGAATGTCAATTAAAAGTCTTCGAAACAATGAAGAATCAATTTGATGCATCTCAGTCTTCTCAACTTGAGACCAGTTCATCATCAATAGTTTCAGGATCCTCCTTTGTAATTCTTGCTGGAGAATCACAAGAAGAAGAAGACATATCTCCTACAATAGGAGATTTCATGGACACCATGGTTGGAGACTTGGAGTTAGTCAAGAGAGAGTAAATCAACAAAAGGCGAAGAAGATGAAAGAATAGTTTTTCAGCTATTCAAAGCATCCAATGTTTCCATGATTTTCGTAAGAAGATCAAATTTGTCACTCAAAAGATTCAAATTTGTCGGGGGAAAAGCCAAAAGTAAAAAAACAAAGAAAAAAGCAGTCACCAGGGGCCCCGATGGTCACTAATTCAAGAACAAGACAAATTATCATTATCTTGATAATTGGAAAAAGAGTCAATTTTTGGCAGAATAGTAAAGCCGCCCGGACCCTGATCGACTCCAATAATTTCAAGGACACCTAGCCCTCGGATGTCAAATTTTTATTTTGAAATCCGAAGTTTTTCATTATAAAAGGACATATTGTATCTAGAAAGAACACGCTGGAATTCTTCCACACTTAAACTTCAGCACTTTTCTCTCTCTGAGTTAGAAACAAATAGTTAGTTGAGTGATAAAATCTCTCTCTCTTGTCATTGTATAAATTCATGGAGGCATCATTTTATGAGTTTCCTTAAATCCTTCTTAAGTTGTTGTTATTACTATACCTAGGAAGTTAATCATTCTTATGCTATAGTATTTTTAATATTTTTTTGTAATGTTTATGTTATTTAATAATTTTAAGTTAATGGTTAAATGGGCGTCCAACCCATTTATCGTCTGCTCATTTATACACGTGCTACTAATTGGTCATTCACTTATCCACTCATTTATGCCCGTTTCCCACACCCGACAATATCCGCCCGTTTACCACCTCATCCTTTTTTAAAATCTTTCTGATATGATCGTTTGATTCAAAGAGACTCCCTCTCTCTTTCCCTTAAAAAGAATTTTGTTACGGAAACATGTAGCTTTCTAAATGATGAACTCAACTCAAGGCATTAAAATGGACCACCCAACTTTACCCATTTTTGCAATTCGGCCACCGAAAGTTTAAAATATCTATTTTGGTCACCCAACTTTAGTCTAGTTGCAAGCGAGCCTATTTTTTGGATGGCCGTTAGATTTAGCAGTTATGTCATGTCAAATATCTATTTTACCCTTGTAAATATCAATGAAGGAACAATTATATTTAAAAAGGGGTCAAACTATAAATAATAGAATTTGGGGGGGTTTTAAAGAAAAGGGTCCCCCGTAGTTGGCATTCAACCAGACTAGAGTACAACGATGTCGAATCCCGAAGAACAACATCTTCCAAATTCCGACAACCCAAGCCAATCAACAGATTCCGACCAATAAGACAACAATTTACATTTTGAGAGAGAGAAAACGAGAGGGCAGAGATGGAAGAACAGATCTGTGTGTTTGTGTGGTAAAGAAAGAGAGAAAGATGCAGATGAACAGATCTGTAACACCCCCCCCCCAAATTCTATTATCTTGGAAATCGGTTAGATCCTTTTTCTCAACCAAGACGATTACTCCAATTTCTACAATTTATTTCAAGAACTATACACCCCTACTCTCGACACTGACACTATTTCAAACACTAAGAGGTGAAGACTTGATTCCGATGAAGTTGTTGAAGAAAATTTTGAAGAATTAGACACCACCCAGTTAAACGACATTTTCAACACATTCTTCTCCGAAGAAAAACCAACACATGACACTACAAGAAAACAGAGCAATTGCAACAGACTATTGCAACAGAATTAAATTAGTAGCAAGTTAAAAAGTGGACCACATATTCCTTACTGAAAACCCAATTTACTCGCGTTCTTTTTTTGGGGAAAAATTGGAGGGAAGAATTGTGCCTAAATTGCAACGGTTATTGCAACAATTTTAGATTTTTATTTATAAAATTGCAATACCTATATAATAGAAAAGCCTTAACCTGCCCTAAATTAATTAAAATCCCCAATTTCACACCCTTCGTTCTCTCACACTCATGCGATTCCCTCTCTTGTGTGATCTCTCTCCTCCAGCCATCGCTTCTCAAGCCTGCCGTCTTCTTCGTTGCATATGCTCTGCTCATTGACAATGCACGGTTCGTCTTTCTCTCTCTCTCTCTCTCTCTCTCTTTGAGATCCTCACATCATTAGGTGAAAATTACCTTAACCTAATCATTTTTATTTGTATTTCAATATGCCAAAATTTGTATGCACTTACCAAATTTGTATACACCATGTGCATTTTCCGTTATCACTGAGCAGGCAATATTTTGTTTTGGACTAGCAAAGTTTGAGGACAAACTGTGAGAGAACCTGTTGGAGTCATCACCAATTTGGCCATGCCCACCATTATGTTTTGATATCTTCAACAGAAAGTTGTTACATGGTAAAAGCTCCCCAAAGGTAGGATGTGAATATGGATCTTCAGGGAGGAAATGGAGCTCTAATTTGTTTGACTACAAACTACGAGCCTTGAGAATGGCATCAGTTCCGCCAAGAGTCTCAACGGCTCGTTCGGTAGAGGAGTAACCTAGATAATGAACAACAAAGTTATTACCATTACTTGGTAGATATCCCGAAATACAACCCTCTTTTATCGTCCCCATCGCACCCTCACTATCGGTTCCGATTGAAATTGGATTGTTTGCTACCGCCATGTGTGACTGTGTGTTTTTATAGTAGAAAAAAAAAAGCTACACGAGCAGTCGAGGAACAAGTTAGACGATGCGCCGGCGACTGAATAAGTGTTTAATCCGAGAAAGGGTAGCCTTTTCGAAGCTCCAGCTTGCCATCAACTTGCTTAGTAATCGAACTATTACCATCTTAATCAAATAAGAGTATCTCACTAGTCTTTTGTTTGCTCTATGTCTCCCCGTTTAAATTTATGCATGTCTTTTGGTATATAATGCTGCAATTTGTAATATCTGATGACAAATTAAGCAAGTTCTAGTCTTGGAATCTGGAAAGCAATGAAGCTGGCACTAATGTCGATTTTATGCTAGTAGTATTTGCTTTGCCACAAATATGTTTAATGAGTAGTTGATTTGAGACTTTAGCTCTCTGTAAGTCAATTACAGTGATGAAAGATTCCTCTGTTCCCCATCCCATTCTCTCTTTCTCTCTCTCTCACACACACACACATAAAGGAAAATATAAATAAAGAAAGTTGTTTTAAGAAGTTACATACTTCTTGAGTTTCTATAGTGTCTTTCCATATATTTGTTTCTCAACCATGTGGAACTTAAGCATAACCTTCGTCCACTACATTTACAAGTATTTTGTGAATTCTTATGACAAGGAACAAGTTCAATCACAAAATACTTCCATGGTCAAGCTCAGTTTCAATCTTTATCTAAACAATCAGATGATAAATTCATAGATGACAGTTTCCTTCATATTTAGGTTGAGTCATTCTCATGGACACTGTTATCTGGATGAATAATCGTATAACGTGTTGTTGCCAGGAACACATTTTTGAGTATCCATCTGAGTACATGACATTTTTGAGTATCCATCTGGTTTTTGTTTCATTTTGGGGCTGTTTGAGTGACTTCGGGATAACCTGTTGCTGTTTGAATTTTCCTTGGACAGTTTAGTTGTTAGTTTGAATTTTGCAGAATAAACTATCATAATTTCCATCCCGTAAGTAATCTTCATGTGTGAGTTTAATTCGTGAGTTTTTTGTGGCTGTTTTTGGGTTGTTTTGGAGAGTTTGGTTCAATCATAGGGCTGTCCAAAAAAGCTGGAACAGATTTGTTAATTCAAGCTTCCGCATACGCATCAGCATATGTAATGAAACAATTGGAATAATGATATTATTGATATGTTTCTCATCTCTGTGACTCTTCCTTCCTTCTCTGTCATAGTAAGATAATCTAATTTTCTTTCAGGTTGGTAGTTCCGTCACATGATGATGGTGTCAAGTTTCCTTGTGTTGATACTGGGATTAGGAATGCAATTCAAGGGAAATTTGTTGTGGGTGATGATCGCCCCACATGGAAGAAAGTGTCTGAGGAGATGAAAGATTATTATTTTAGGGAATGGATGTAAAAATCTGTATATTCAATCCAGTTAATTAGTTATTTCATTTATACTGAAATGCAACATTAGTTTTTTGACTTGCCATTTGCAGAGACACTACAAGTGTGTAACAAACATTCCAGAAAGAGTAGAACAAGTGAGGGAAGATATTCAAAAACAAATACAAGCTGATAATGCTGCGAAAATGGAGAAAATCAAAGCTGATTTCGAGCTAATGCAAGAGGAAATTCAGTCACTTAGAGCCCAACAACCTCCACCAACGTCTATGTAGTTTGACAGTTAGACAATGTCTTTTGTTAATCACTTGGAGGCTCTCAACATTCTCTACACTTCCATGTAATCAGACACATCGACAATAACTTTTGAATGAAATGCTTAAACTTGAGTTGTTTTAAATGTTTGATTTTAGATTTAATTTTTTTTGTAAAATGTGAAATATGAAATGTTCAATCAGGTACGATAATATATATATATATATATATATATATATATATATATATATATATATATATATATATATATATATATATTGCAACGATATCTTCTGTTGCAATAATTTTTTTTTAAAAAAATTCAATTACGAACTAGCAACAGAAATATATAAACATTGTAATGGAAAAGTTCGTTGCAAAAATGCAACGAAAAAGTCTGTTACAAGAATGTAATAAAAAATGCAACGAAAAAGTTTGTTAAAAGAATGCAACGAAAAAAATCCGTTGTACGAATGCAACAAAAAAAAGTCTATTGCAAGAATGCAACAGAAAAAGTTTGTTGCAAGAATGCAACAGAAAAAATTAGCTGCTATTTGCAACAGACGTCAACTGCCCTTCGAAACACATTTGCAACAGAAAATTTTGAAATTGCAACGCTCGGTTTACGTTGCAATATCATGCAACGGAATACATACGGTTGCACAAAATTTGCAACGAGTGTTTTCTAAACCGAATTTGCAACAAACTTTTTCCGTTTCAATCATCTAATTGTAACGGATTTTCTTTTTTTGCAACGGAATTTTACATTTCAATTGCTCTATTTTCTTGTGGTGTGATTTCAAATTTCCCAATCTCCAACCCAATTTAGTCTTGGAATTCAGCTTCTAACAAACCCAACCTCAAATGAACGAAATGTCTGAAATTGATTTCGAAAGAGCAAAGAAAATCCGCCGACAGCCCAACAACAGCCCCACCATCACCGAGGATTCAACCCAATACCCAATTGGCGGGATCAGCGACGACGAAGGAAGAAAGCAGCAGCGGAGGTTATGGGTGGGATTTGAGAGAGAGAAAGCAAGAGGGCAGAGATGGAGGAACAGATCTGTGTGATTGTGTGAGAGAGAAAGAGAGAGAGATGAAGATGAACAGATCTGTAACACCCCCCAAATTCTATTATTTATAGTTTGACCCCTTGTTAAATATAATTGTTCCTCCATTGATATTTACAGGGGTAAAATAGATATTTGATATGACTTAACGGCTACATCTAGCGGCCATCGAAAAAATAAGCTCGCTTGCAACTAGACTAAAGTTAGGTGACCAAAATGGATATTTTAAATTTTCGATGGCTGAATTGCAAAAAGAGATAAAGTTGGGTGGCCAATTTATGTGTTTTATCCTAAAAATAATAAAAATTAAGGATTGGAGTAATATCTATATCCCCTCTAACCTTCTCTTTTTAAAAAAAAAAAATAGGGGGGGGGGGGTGTCAATGGAAACGCGATACACCTTGAAGTTATTGGGTGCAATAAATTAGTTGAAATCTAACATATGTTTGCATCAAGTCTTTGACTTAATAGAAAAAGATGTCACGTTCGTATTAGGTGACGGACTCGTCAATTTTATTTGTTTAGGGAGGTGGGCATTTGATGCTGATCTTGACACGGCTAATCTAATCTCTCTCTTTTTCTTTTTCTTTTTTTGTTTTTTGTTTAAGCCATTTGTTTGCTTCCATCCACTCATCTTTACCATTAACGTCATCCATCTTTATTCTAATTAAATTTAAGGGCAAATCGCACCATTGGTCACTTGAGTATAGGCTCATCACAGTTTCAGTCTCTTAACAATTTGTTTTTTCAAATTTGGGTCTTTTGAGTATTAATTTTTTTCAGAGATAATCCTTTTAATAGATGCCGTTATCGAAATACCGTTTTTCATGTGGATTTTGTAAGGACGAAAATGATTTTTTTTAAAATCTAACTTATATCAAAATTTACAATTAAATCCCTAACGTTTAAAAAATAACCTAAAACCGCCCCCAATTTTTTTGGTAAACCCACCAGATTTTTGAAAACCCAGATATCTCATATTCCAATTTTGGGTTCAGTAAAAACCCAACTCAATCAAACAAAAACAACACCAAACCCATAATAAAATGGGTTTGAAATCCCTCTTCAACCGCAAGAAGAAACGCCCCCGGTAGTTACTGAAATCTCGGCCAACCCGACGCCGATTCCGTCACGTGCGTCTTCCCTCAACTCCCGTGCCCTGATCGAGGAGGAGTTGGAACAGGTGTTCAAGAAATTCGACGTCAATGGTGCCGTCAAGATCTCTTTGTCGGAACTGGGGTCCATCATGGGAAGCCTCGGTCACCCTCTGACGGAGGAAGAGCTAGAAAAGATGATCAAAGAAGTGGACTTGGACGGCGACGGGTTCATCGATCTGATGGAGTTCATCGAGCTCAACACAAAGGACATCGACTTGGCAGAGGTGTTGGAGAATCTCAAGGACGCCTTCTTGGTGTTTGATATCGACAAGAACAAGTCAATTTCGACAGAGGAATTGCAGAACGTGCTGGGGAGTTTGGGGGAGGAATGTTCGATCGCCGAGTGCAGTGGGGTCGATCTAGATGGGGATGGGATGATCAGTTTCGATGAGTTTAAGGTGATGCTGATGATGGACATTGTATTCATATTGAATTTGAAAACAATTGTTGCTCAATTTTGGGGAGATGGCTGTGAATTTGAAAATTAATTGATGAATTTACTACATTAAATTTAGTGGGTTTTCAAAAATCTGGTGGATTTATCAAAAATAAAATAAAATTGGAGAAGGTCTTAGGGTCATTTTTTAAAAATTCTAAGGATTCAATTATAAATTTTGATACAAGTTATATTTGAAAAAAATCATTTTAGTCCTTATAAAATACACATGGACAACTTAACGGTATTTTATTAACAGCATCTATCAAAAGGATTGTCGTTGAAAAAAATTAATACTTAAAAGGACCTAAATTTGAAATTTTTTTTTATTAAGGGACTAAAATTATGACATGTCTATACTAAAGGGACCAATGGTGCGATTTGTCCTAAATTTAAAGTTAAGCCGTGGAAAAGTATTTTGTGTTTCTTATCTAATCAACTTACGAGTGGTGTGACTTGTGAGTGAAAGAAAGAGAAAATATAAGAGAAATGCTATTAACGGATGGACCCATTCTAATTTTATGGAGATGAAGTAATAGTTGGCGCATCACCAATGCTAATGAAAGAAATTAGATGATACCTAAAATTTATACAATTTTTTAAAGACAAAGTCTCTTTAGGGTGTGTTTGGTTACACCAATTCTATGACTTGGAATTGGAATTGGAATTGGAACATAGAATTTCAATTCTATTGTTTGGATGCTAAAATGAGGGATATAATTGGAATTGAATTATAATTCTACTACCCCCAATTCCATAAAATCAATTCCATAATAAAAGTAAAAAATTACAAAACCAATTCTAAACTATCGTGAAAAAAACTTGCTCGCTTCATTCCTCGATTCTCTCTATCTTCCGCAACCCCTTCCCCTCGAAGCCGCATTACAAACCTGTCGAACGACTATCAGTAGTACATTACAAGAAAGAAGAAGAAGAAGAGGAAGAGGAAGAAAAGCTTCTTCAATGGCGTCACAGTTCAAAACGTTGTTGATTGCTTTCTATCTATTACCTCTGCTTACAGTGT
This sequence comes from Codonopsis lanceolata, assembly GCA_013146195.2. Lineage (NCBI taxonomy): Eukaryota > Viridiplantae > Streptophyta > Magnoliopsida > Asterales > Campanulaceae > Codonopsis > Codonopsis lanceolata. Next base: position 169,743,726 of record CM028378.1, read on the forward strand.
CGAAAGCTTGGACCGGCGAAATCCATGGCAGAGTTGTTTGTGATGTATGTGGCGATGCTTCCATTGGTCCCGAAGACCATGTCTTAGAAGGTCAATTCATCGTCCTCTACATGATCATTTATCTCTCTACTCATTATTATTATTATTTTTTGCCCTGGGTTCGTGTGTTAAGCTTGTGATTGTGTGTGAAATGTTGATTGAGATGGAATTGTTCAATTTTGATTTTATGTGTGTCTGTGAATTTGGTTTTCTTGGGCTTCTCCGTTCTAGTGGATCATTACAGTAGCGCTGTAATTTAGTAGACGGAGGGGTTTTGCCCTGTGAATTTGGTTTTACCTGTGAACTAATTTGTATGCTATGTTTATGTACAAACAAAATCAAGCCCTCAGAACCTTCTACTTGAAAAGAAGAAAACAAGTTTTTGAGCACCAATTGTGCCATTAAATACATAGTTTATTAGTCTAAATACTTCTGGATATTGGTAGATCAGGTGCTTTGCTTCAAAACTGATTGTATTGTTCTTTTTATAACTTCTGGCTCTAAAGGTTGAATTATTAGTCAATTTTATGTTTTTTTTCTTCTGGTTGATTAAACTAGTCTTTTCTTTGAAGGTATGGAGGGACAATCACTAATCAGATTAAGAGGCTCGGTGCTTCTTGTGATTGGACAAGAGAACATTTCACTCTTGATGAGCAGCTCAGTCGTAAGACAGTTCTTTATCTAGAAAAACTCCTAGCAATCTGCTCAACATGTCTGAGATAGTATAGGATGACACTAGAAATGTTCTAGAATAGTCATTGGATTTTCTTAATCTTGCAAGTATTGTCCTTATCACGCTTATAATTGGCTTATGTTTGTTTGCCATTTTGCGTACTTCTTGTCTATTAATTGTACCAAATTCCTGTCTTGATGCTATCTCGTATGCTTGTTTTCTTATTTTTGTTGCTACTTGAAACTAGGCATCTCTTATGCTTTTCATATTCTGTTAGCAGAATCAGTGTAGCCTATTCTGAGTCATAATTATAAATGTCGCAGGAGCTGTTGTTGAGGCCTTTGTTAAGCTTCACGAGAAAGGCCTTATCTATCAAGGTATATATCTCATTCCAATATTTATGGTTTTCATGGTTACCACTTACCACCTGGTTCTGAGGGGTTGTTTTCAACATATAAACCAAAAATAGAATCCTTCTACTGTGTAGGTTATGTTCTCTATTACTAATATTTTTTGTCCCCGGCCCCACCTCCAAAATAATCTAGAAAAACAAGAACCACAGGATGCTGGATGTCTTCATAACATACATTTATTGTCATGCTGTCTTGGTCTTGGCATATGTTGGATTTCACTCCAATGTGCATTACACTGCTCTTTTTGATGGAAGGAATTTCAGAATTTGACTTGAATCATGTTTGTGTACATAGGAAGTAGAATATTCTGAAGAGCCTGGTACCCTATATCACATCAAGTATCGTGTTGCTGGAGGTACAAGGTAGTGGCTACAGGATTTTCATTTACTTTTAGTTGCTTTATTGATTTGGTTGTATTAGTATCAGATGATTGGTGGGTGTATACCTCCGGGGTACGACAGCTTTGTGTTTTCCAGTGCTTGCCTATGTTGCATGGATACGGATACGCGAACACGAGATACGGGGATATGAGATATTTGAAAAATAAAGGATACAGATACTATAAGGACAAAAATGTAAATACTCAACATTTTAAAATCCCCTCTAACTCACGAATAAAGGGCTTCTTTTTAAAATCCTTTCTTAGGCTCCGTTTGTTTCACGGAAAATGTCTTCCAGAAAACGTTTTCCGGAAAATGATTTCAAGAAAATGAAATCATTCTATTTTCGGTTGTTTCGGGGGTTCAACCGACTTTATGAGTATTGGGTACTAAATTTGATCATGTTTCATAGATGGTCAATTGTGTGTTTACAACTTTGCAGATAGTACTTGGGATAAAGCTAGGAATGAAACCTCAAGAAGCAGTATCCACAGTGAAAACCCTTTCAGATGTTGAAGGTCTATGTGTATCTTTTGCTGGCACACGTGGGTCTTCTGATCCTGTTCTTGCTATTAAGGTATCCATAGATTATTTTCTGCTGTATTTGAGACTTAATCTATGCTTGTAATCCTTTAAACGCCATTCAAGTGTCTCTATCAGATTCTCCCAATTTGATTCTACAAGAATATTTGAAAGAAGAACCATATACAGCTGCAGAAATTGAGAAGATCACTGGGAAAAGCTTGCAATCAATATTTGCTAGCTCTTCTTCTTCATTGGATGTGCTAAATGCGGCCAAAGATTACAAGTTATTCCAGGTAATCTTTGTTTTTCATCTGAAAGCCTTGTGATAAAGTCTGAAGTAAATTCCTTTTGATCTGCTTTCCACTTGTGTCTGTCATCAAGTATGTTTTGAATCTGAAATTCCCTGTTGGGTAATTTTGAGCAATCAAGGTGTCATCCATTTGTAGGATTCATTTAGTGCATCTGTTACCCCCATTTGGCTGCATCTGCTCCTGCTGCTTTTGGCATTTGTTTGCAGGGCTTGTGAATTCTGCGTGCTCACCTAATAAGCTTTTTGTATGATGAATTCTGAGGCCACTATGTTTGATCCTTTCATTAATGACCATCTGTTAAGTTGTGGTGGCAAAAGGAATGTTTTATACGTATACTTCAATTTTCCGCTTTAGTAGATCTGAAGAGGCTGAATTGTTAAAAAAAATTTATGGCATGTTAATTTATGACGTTGAATGCTTCAGCTCTTGCAACTGTTATTCTTTTTTGGCAACATACAGGAAGATAGTGAGAAGGCTGGCAAGGTAACAGCCGCCGGGATGTACTTCTTGCATTTTCAAGTCTACAGAATGGATTCAACTGTTACTGCGGTATGCGAGTTCAACGACCCTTTAACCTTTTCCTGACTAAACACCACCTTCATTGTCTTGGCCTATTTGGCGATTGATATTTCATTCTTATGGTGGGTACAGTTAGCGATTGCTAAGGACCCTGAAGCTGCTTTTTTCAAAAGACTGGAAGGCCTACAACCATGTGAAGTCTCTCAATTCTTTGATTGACAAGTTTTACAAGGCTGATCGGGCAGATGAGCCATGGGAAATGTTTCACAGAATGAAGGAGATGAAGCTTTCTCCTAGTGTGGTCACATATAACACCTTATTGGCTGGATTGAGGAAGGAAGGTAAAGTTCACGAGGCCATTGAATTATTTGAGAGCATGACTTGTCAAGGTTTCCCCCCAAACACAGTTACTTTTAATACACTTCTTGATTGTCTTTGCAAGAATGATGAAGTTGATTTTGTTCAAACCGTGGATATGCTTATGTTCCTTTCAAACTAAATAGAGTATTGGACTTCACCGGAGCCCGTGCTTTGATGGGTCGGACTTGGAGCAGGACAGATGGTGGAGTTCATCGGAGCAGGACTGATGATACCAAAGTTGGAGATGGTGGGACTCGAAGTGGATGTTGGGATTAGCAGGCCTTCCAAATGAGTTGAAGGCACAATATGTTTTGATGCAACTTGATCTTGTGTAATGGTGTTTGTTAGTTTATTAGAATTATGTGATTCTTTATTATCATGGGTGGCTAAATTTGTTGATGGTAGTAACGTTACTTGTTGGTTAAACTTGTTGACGGTAGTAAATTTAGTTGTTGAGAGAATATTAATATTAAATTGTGTTAGCTTTTTATTTTACATTTATGAAAGTTGAAACTTGTTTGGTTATTATATTTTTTTAATTATTTGAAACATTACTTTTTTTATTTGATATATATTTTTATAATTTGATTTTATATTAAAATGTGTTAGTTTTTTGTATTTTATGTTCTATTGCATGGAATATAAGAAAAACACATATAAGTGATAAATTCATTTCCGTGAGACTACATGAGTATCCAAACAATAGAATTGGAATTGTAAATCAATTCTAATGGAATTCTATAGATTAGCCAAACAATATAATTGAAACTCTATGGAATTCGAATATGATGAAGCTTTCTATAGATTCGCCATCCCTGCTCTCCATTCTTCCTGTAAGATCCCGATTCCCGGTTAGCTTGAATTGCGTGCAATGCTCGCATTTCTTCTTTGGTTGATTGCTCGTTTGGTTGTGAGAGAGTCTAAATGTGTATGAGAGACCACATTAAGACTAAAACACTTTTAAGAGATGTCATATAGTTGTTGATTTGCTAAAGACAAAAGTCGTAACCCGACGATAGTCGAAATGCGACGCGATTGATAGTTTATTCGGGTTTTGTGTTCCTGACCTCGATTTGGTCCTAGATCTTTACGTGATGACTAAATAACATGTTTAGATGTATTAGACTTCTAGTTGGATGCATTCATTAAGTCTCGTGAAGTTTTGACGCTCCGAGAATAGCAATTCTCCTTATCGCGTAGTTTGAGGTTGAGCCGGGCGATCATCTCGTCTTTCGGGAACTTATTTCCCTCATCTGTTGTTCTTCATCTGAGAGGCATTCAGGCCTATTTTGTAGCCCTTTTAGGTGTTTACAATCACAGGTTGTTTCCCGTCGGTTTGTGGTTTCATTCGACGTTTCGTTAGCGAGATTTCGTTAGGCCCTTGCGTCGGTTTTGCTAGTTGTTGTGAGGGTTCTGGACCTACTTTGAGGGTTGTTTAAGACTTGTTTTATTTAGCTAAGAGTATTAGGACATTAAAGGTTGAATTCTAGACCCTTTTTGGCCTTAGAGGACTCGTGGTTGCATAGGGGGAGCGGCCTAAACTGAGCAAGGAAGCAAAATTGGAGCACTGTGTTTTCAGGGAGGATGCGCTCGCATCAAAGAGAGGCAAGCGACCGCATCATACACCAGATCCTGTTACGGGATTTTCAAGTGATTTCACCCATTTGACCAAACTATACCCACCCAAACCCAACCTAAACTAATCCTAAACCCTCCTAACTAACCTAAGACACATCCTAAACATCTAATTGAAGTTTGGAGGTAGATTAAGGTGGTTAATTAAGGAGAAATAACCCCACCCACCTAAACTAAACCCACTTACTCTCTATCATATATAAGCCACAAAACACCACTTAAACCTCTCATTTTCTGCCTACACTTCACAAAAACGTGGGAGAGCTTGAGAGAGGAGATTTCTAGGGTTCTTGAGTGCCCAATCTTGGAGGCCATAGCTTGGGACCTTCATTTCTCAAGCTACACCATAGTTTTGAAGAAGGGATTGAAGAGAACAACACCCAACACCAAGAATTTCGGGATTGTGGCTTGAGAGGGCTGAACAAAGGTAAGTTTCTACCTCTCTTCTTCTTTCTTTTGGCTCCATTGACCCTAGGGAAACAATCATATTTGCTAAGTGAGGTCAATGGATGCAATTTCTAGGGTTGTTAGAGATGCCATGAACCCTAGGTTTCCAATTGTTGATAGAGCTTGGTTGAACCTATGTGAGACCTTGATTTATATGAAATTCACGTGTTAAATGGTCTATTAAACTTCGCTATGTGAATTGTTCATGGGTATTGAGCTTGATTGGTAGAGATACTTGGAAGGGGATTTTTGCCCTAATTATGTTTTGGTTCATTAACATGTTGGTAAGCATGATTATTATGTTATATATGTCTAGTAGAGTATACTAAACCATGTTGAGTGATTAAATCATGTTTTGGAGAATATGATTGGTAAGGTTACTTAAACGAAATTTTGCACAAATTGGCAAAATTGTTCTATGATGCATTGATAGTATTTTGTTGGGTTTATGTGAGTTCAATGAATTTGGGAATATGGTTATTGGTGAAAGTTATGAACATAGGGGGGATATTGTAGCCCAAGCTTCTATGCCTTAATTTTTGGAAAGTGTACATTAGACTCAACGGAGTCATTTTAAGTTTGATAACGTGCTTAACGAACTTGGGTTGAAATCCTACAACGATTGGATTCCGTTTGATTAATGTCGTGAAATGCATAGTCTCCAAACTTTAAATGGAATTATGATTATGATGAACTTTATGGATTTTAGGCTTGGGAATCAAGCCCGAATGAATATTGAGATTTTGTTGTACACTTTAATGAAATATTAAAGTGTGGATTTATGAAGCACATAAAGAATGAAATGTAGTATTAAGACTCAACGGAGTCGTTATAAGGCTAATAAAGTGATAATGAGCCTTGGGTTGAAACCCTACAATGTTTGGGTTTGTTTGGATTATGTTCGTACACACCGGGTTTTCGGGTTTGTGTCCAATGGAGACTTATTAGAAATATATCTTGAACATGCTTGTTAGAGCATGGTACAATAGAGACCCACGTATGGACACGAGAATATTTAAGAGAAGATTAAGAAAGAATTCTCTTCTTAAGGATTTTGGTTGCGTGCATATAAAAGCACTTGTGAGAAAAGGGTTACGGAATAGTCATGATGTTCTTGAGTATGGAATTGGTAATGTCGATCATGTATGACGATTAGGACTATGATTGAGTCCGGTGTACCTAAAATAAAGACTAAAATATTAAGTCTTGAATTGTGGATATTTTGAGACTAACGTAGTAGTCTATGGTTTGATTTGAGTTGAGGATTATGGTAGACCTCACATTATGTTTTATTAAGCTTGTACGCTATACTTGACTTGGTTGATGACTTGAGGAATAATGAGTACCTCAATATGTAGTTTTTGAACTAAACTTGTAAGTTAGTTAAACACATTGGTTATATGCAAATATATGCATTGTTCATGATACTTGGTAGAGCATTATGTCCTACTTGATTTTATGCAATTATGTGCATGGTTTATGAGATTTCGGAGAGCATTATGTCCTACGTGGTTATATGCAATTATGTGCATGGTTTACGAGTTGTTGTAGAGCATTATGTCCTACATGATTTAATGAGCCCGATAATAATGAACTTGGTCTCATTGGTTTATGCAAGTAAATATCTACTTGATCGTTTTGGTTTAAGTCCAGCTGGCGGGTTTGGTTGTTGTGTCGGCAATGGGACGATTCATAGTCTTTGGAAACAATCGCTATGAATCGTTGCATTGGTTCCCTTTCTCCTCACTATTTGGTCAATAGTGGGATGTGGTCTCGAGAGAGAGCCATCTAGCCTACTTTCGAGCTCTCATTTCTCATCCGGAGACTGGATGAATGTAACGAGTACTCATTAAGGGAAACTGATGAGTTGTGATTATTTGGGGACGAAACCCCAGGGTATGATTGATTGGGTATTGAGTCCGGATCTTGGTTCGAGATTGGATCTCATGGTAAGCTTGGTTGGGTGTTGGACCCGGTTTTGGTTGTAACGGTTCGATTTATGTTTCCTGTTACACATGTTTATTTACGAGCATTTATATGAAAAATATTATGCTACATGATTTATGTGAGTTTATGTGCTTTAAAAATTAAGTACATGTTTCTTGTTGGTATACTAGCATGATACCATGATTTTTATATGATTGTGCATTTATGCCATGCCATGACATAATATGCCATACGTTGCATTTAGAAACTTACTGGGTCATTATGACTCACTCCGTGTGATTGTTTTCCCTAGTGTGTGCAGTGATCCCGTTAGTGCGGCTTGGCGGATAACAACTTCTAGCGGTGGTCTTCCAAGCCATAAGCTTGGGGTTATTTATTATTAATGTTGTTATTTATTTGTGAGGCTCGAATGTAAAGTTATGTAGACTTTACTTGGGTAGATTGTAGTATTATGTTATGGTTGTGTATTTGGGAGCCGATTGTATAGCCGAGCCTTTGTATCCTTAGAATTTATTCCCGTTGTCATTTCGAGCATGTGTGGCTCGTTATTTTAGCTTGTATTATTGTTGTTCCTTCCTCCGACAGTTTTAGTCGGGAGATCTTGGTTGGTGGTTTAGCAGTGATATTATATTGTTATAGTTAAATTGTTCCTCCGGCATGTTGTAGCTGTTGAGTGGTGTTTATCGTTTGGGATTTTGTCATTCAGGCCTGGTTGCCGATGGTTTGTTGTGCGTGTCTAATGTTGCGTCACGCGCGTCGAATTTTTGGACCGAGAGATTTACTATCTCTTTGGTTGTTTATATTTAGGAGCTTGTTAGCTCCGGTCTCATTTTGGTTTTTGCTTCCGCAGGTTTTAGTTTTTATTATCCTGTATCGCCGTTATGGCTTGTATTCTTGTCTTGAGCTTGTTGGCTCGTCTGTTGACTCGCACCATTATGCTTAGCAGGTGCTTGTCTGTCTCTTAGCTTGTCTTGATGGCACGACCTTGGGATCTCGTCTTGGGATCCAGGTCGGGTTGTCACACTTCCCACCATCTACATTCGCCATATCCCCTTCTTTCTTCTTCTCCGGCGTCCTCCTTTCAACTACAAGCCGATGCCATCTCCCACCATCTCTATCTATCTCCACAGCCCCGTTCGAACCCCTGCTCTAATCATCCAGTCACCCTTCATCACCGGCGAATCAATCCCGTCTTCGGCGTTGACTCTCCATAACTCTCACGCCTCAGGTCATACCCACATCCACTCCCTTCATCTTCCCAGCCGTCGTGCTCACCCCGTTCGAAAACCCTAGAATTTGGGGGTTTTTTTCTTCTTCGATTTGTATCTGACTTGATTTGGAGTGTCTTTTCCCCGCGATCTGTCCATAGTTTGTCTAATAACAGGGGGAAAATAGGGAAATCAGAAAAAGTTAACGTCATTTTCTAACGGGCGTTAGAAAATGGGCTCACTTGCAACAGAATGAAAGTAGAGTGGCCAAAATAGATGAACCAAAGTTTCGGTGGCCGAATTGCAAGAAGGTCCAAAGTTGGATGGCCCGTTTGTGTGTTTTGTCTTATGTATTTTTTTTTCAATTTTAACATTTTATGTAATTTTTTATTTATGTAATTTTACGAGTTATTTATAATATGTGTTTTATAGATTATTTATTAATTAAATTATAAAATGTATAATTTATGAGTAATTTATTATTTATAAATTAATTAATTTCTTTATTTAGAAATTAATTTATTTATACGAAATATTTAAATATGAAATATATTAAATAAAATTAAATAAATGTATTTGTTTGAGAAACATAAAAATAAGATTGAAGTATAAAGTTAATGAGGTAGCAGTGGGATCCAACTAAAAAGATGTATTAAGAAGATAATGAATAAGAAGATAAATTCTCAAATGAAATATAAAGAAAAAATGTGTAGGTCATCGACTAAGAAGATGTGTTAAGAAGAATTGGGTTGAAGATGCTCTAAGCAATGTGATGCGAAATTAACTTAACAGTCTTCGACCTTTTCTTCCTAACAAATACTGTACTGCAAGTGTAGCAATCAACCGCACCCGATTTCTATAATCTATACAAGTGCAAGAGTTATATAAGCTCACCATAAATGAAAGCATACCTACACCTCTATCCACCAAAAAGAAACTTATTAAAAAAAAAACCAATACATTTTGTAACTCTACAAGAAAGGGACTAAAATCACAATCCAGAAAAGCCACAAGCCTTGCCAGTTGAGTTGGACATCATTCCTGGACGGATAGGCTTCTCCCAACCATGGATGATGGACTTGGCAGAAGGGAAACTAGCAAGGAACAATTAACTGTTTTCCAGTACTATCTAGGTCCTGAGATTTGCTGTGAGGACATGTAAGACAAGGAGTTGAGTGAGGTACTTGTACTAGTGTTTTGAGTAGTATCTCCTTGTTGGTACAATGCAACTTCATTCTGCTGACTCTCCCCTCCGATGGTTGATGCCTCATTGAATCTCCGACCGTAAAACCGTAAAAAGTTGAGAGACTCCACCCGGGGCACACCTACCGGCAACACCCCTTCCAACATGCCAACCACGTTTGCCATCGTTGGCCTTAGCATTGGCTCCTCGTGCACACAACACAAGGCCACCCTCACTAGCTTCTCCACCTCCTCTCTACTAACCCGTCCCTCGAGCCGTGGTTCCACAAGCTCAAAGTACCTGCCCTCCTCATGCATTTCCAGCGCATATAGCGGGAAATACATGGGTTGTGTTCGCGAGCGGTTTCCTGACCCGGATGACAAAGAAGATGGCCCGCTCTCATTCCCTGGTGTTGCCATGCCAGGGCTTGATGATTGCATTGCACAGTTCTTTCTTCCCCTCACTATTTCTAACAAAACCATCCCATAACTATAAACATCAGTCTTGTCAGAAATTGTGGAGCTGGTAAGCCACTCCGGTGCCAAGTATCCTCGAGTCCCCCTCATTGTTGTAAACAAACCAGATTGTTCTGGCGTAAGCAACTTTGAAAGCCCAAAATCCGATATTTTCACCTGCATATCATCATGCAAAAGAATATTCTCTGGCTTAACATCACAATGTATGATTTTTTTATCGCAACCGCTATGCAAGTATGCAAGCCCACGCGCCGTTTTAAGCGCTATGTCAAATCTCTCTTGCCATTCCAAAACCGGTCCATTACCAAACAAAGTCTGATCCAAGGACCCTCGGTTCATATACTCGTAAACTAAAAACCTCTCTCTCCCTCGTGCGCAAAACCCTCTCAATTTAACCAAATTGAGATGATGAACATTCCCAATAATTGCAATCTCAGTACAAAATTCTTTCTTCCCTTGAACACCCAAACTTGTAATCTTCTTCACCGCCACAACCGTCTTGTCCTTGAGCATACCTTTATAAACAGTTCCAAACCCACCCGATCCGATACAAGTCTTAAAACCCTCTGTTGCAACACGAAGTTCCTCGTACGCAAACCTCACAGGCAATCCTGGGATTGAAAAGATCTCAAAATCAATCTCTCCCGACAAATCATCACCATCGCCATCACCATCGCCTAAGGACTTACTCCCCCACCGCTTCTTCCTCCCTTTCCTCCTCAACAAAACTATCCCAACTACCATAACAACAAGCAAAACACTGCAAGCAGGTAAAAGCACCAAACCAGCAATCGGAAAACTTGATCCCCCACTATTATTCAAATTACCACCAGGGTTTGCAACCGAAGAAGAAACCATAACTTTAATAAACCCCAACCGATCATTAACGCTACTCGACTTGGACATAATTGAACCCAATCTATTTTCAAGCAAATAACAAGACCCACTAGAATTTCCAAAGAAAATACCCAAACATGAACAATTTGTAGAGCAAAGATCCTTACAATCAGAAAAACTAATACCATACGTAACAGGATCAGTAAAATCATTTGAGAAATAGTCCATACCAGAACTCAACGAAATATACGAATAATTCTCCGAATTTGATTTCCGTCGACTACTATTACCAGTGCAAGAACCAGGCAAGGAAAAAGACCGATCAGTTGGGTTGCAGTCTCCGTTCACGTTGGGATCGGAGTGAAACCCCGGCGGACAAGAACAACTCCCGGTGGCACAAACTCCAATTTCCCCGCAAGTGAACGGAATTTTACAACTGTCATCGGGAGCTGAATATAAAGTAACCGAATTTGACCCGGTAAGACTTGAAATAGTGAAATGACCGTCGTGCCCCAACTTTGCAATTCTTATGTCAGAATTGTCCGCGGGTAAAATCACCTGAATTGCAACATCCAATCCCCTGTCTGTAAACAGGTACAAACCCGAATTGTTCAAACCCATGTAAGAAACGGGTAAAATTGGACCCTGGAAAGCCTTTTTCTCCATTGATAATTTCCAGTAAGTCAACCCGTTCCATTGCATAACCGCGTCGCGGGTGGTGACCGTGAGGTTATAATCACCGGGTGAAAACTCAGTGTCTTTTATAGAAGCGGTTAGTGATTTCCCGACGGGTAACCGTTGACCAATTACGATTGTGTCTGTCGGGTGATCGAAGCTCTGCCATAGCGTAGCGTTGGATTGATCGAGAAGGATCAAGTTGCCGGACTCGAGGAGCTGCAATGAGGCGACTTGGGAGTTCACCGGGGGCGTTGACCAGATGGGTTTGTTGGAATCGTCTAAGATAGTGATGCCGGTGGGGGAGAGGTCGATTTTGGAAGATTTGGAGATGGGGGTGTGGCGATTGGCGGTCCAGATGACGGTTTTGGAGCGGTGGAGGACGACTAGGTAAAACGATGTGGATTCGGGTTGGAGGTTAATGATGCCGAGGGAGAAGGTGGAGTTAAGGGAGGATAAGAAGACGCCGGCCTGGTCGATGAATTGGAAATAGGAGCCGGTGAAGTTTGGGGTGATAGAGGGGCTGTGGAGAAGGGAGGTAGAGAGGAGGGGTGCGCAGGATACGAGGAGGAGGAGGAAGAGGGTGGAGGTGGAGGGGCCCATCCATGCAGGGTAGAAGGAATTGAGGAGGGACAACATGGGGTGGAGGGATTTGAAAATGGAGGGGAAAAGAGTTCATTATTTGGAAGGAAGGTTTAGGTGGTGATGGGTGGATGGGGGCTGTGGTAACTAAGTTGACTTAATTTTAATGTGTGATGTACTGATGTGGATGGTTCCCGCCGACTTGTGCCGCCTGGTGGGTCATACAAAACAACAGTTGGATAATCAAAACCTCAAAATATTTTTCGTTTCGTATTCCTAATGTACTTTTGGAAACAAAAAATTTTCTTTGGCTAAATTCCACAAATAATCCCTAAACTTTTTTATTTTTAGGTATTGGTCCCTGTATTGAAATTAGAAAAAAATCACATCCATGTAATATCTCATTAAGCGCAATTGGTTTTTCCGTCCAATTCCATTATTTTTTTGTCGTTAATAGGTACAGGTGTTTTTGTATGTAAAATAGTCAACTATTTGAAAGTAGTACATGGACATGTGGAGAGAGAGAACCCAAACGAATCATTACCACGTCCAATGCTTTGGCTATAAGAAGACCGCCATAATCGTAACCCATTGCAAGAAAGGTCGTGGCCAAAATCAATGGTGTCCCAATCAAACTAATTAAGCCTAAAATCATGCACTACAAATTAGCCTTCAAACTTATCCTCCTCCTTGGCTGCCACCACTTCGTCGACATCAACATGTATCTCAGTCAAAGGCAAAAGTCAAACTTCTCAAATCTATGTTATCCACCCATCGATTGCCAAAGTCCTACTCGCCTTTTACCAGAAGTTCGTCGAAGAGTAACAGAAGAAGGGAATCAAGGGCATTCTCATTCACTACGATCCAGGCACTGCGAGCCCAAGAAGTTTGGTGGGTGTAGTGCTCGTTCCAGGTTCAAGAAGTCTTATTGTTAAGCAGTCGAAGAGGTTTGGGATATTTGAGAGACAATTTTAACTTCCAATAATTTTGGTTTTGAATACCGGCTATTCCTAAGTTTCAATTTTGTTTTTTGTTGTTTAGATGTTATGTGACTCTTTGTGATTAATTTTTAGCACTAAATGGTTTAGGGTTTTGCATGTTATTTAAAATTATTAATTCGATGTTTGTTTTGTTTCGAGGATGAGTTTATTTCAATACATAACTTATAGTTAGAATCTGGGATATGCTTGAATTCTGGATTTTTGCTATGTGGTTGGTTGAGTTTAGTTCAGGCCTTCGAAAAAGATTCCCACAACTTTGTTAAATGAAATGATATTTTACCCTTGACAAAATATACGTGCCAGACATGTATTCAAACTTAACTACTAATAATGGATGGAATTGGACGGAGTGACCAATTCCTTTGAATGAATTAGTACATGGACCATTTAGGTTGATAAAATCGCAAAATGGGCAAAAAGTCAAGGGATCATTTGAAGAATTTTCCCATTTTCTTTTAAAGGGTTGAAAAATATTAAGGGTAACCCAAAGTTGAGAAATATTTCTTTGGGTTGCGCTAATCTGACCCCCAATTCCTCCAAGTTGACCCCATATTTCAATTTTTTTTTCTTTATGACAAAAATACCCTCAAGTCTAAAGACAATTATACCCTTAAAACTTATAAGTAAACCCTCATCCTATTTTTCTAAAACAAACAACCTCTAAGTAAACCCCCACCTCAAAACAAATATACACATTCTTCCCAACTTCATTTTCTTCATCCTCTTCATTCTCATTCTTCATCTTTTTCCCCACCAATCCTTAAGTCTTCTAAATACATTCTTCTTCAAACTTTTTTTCTTAATCAACTAAACATCTTTACTAACACAATATTTTGTTCTCCTTCATCTACCTCTTCTTTTGTTGTGAAGAAATCACCTTCCAAAAACCTTTAATTTCCAAAAAAAACTAGGGCTTCAACATTGGATGTAAAGATATCAAGCATGGATGAAAAACAAGCCATTATGACTTTTGTGGTAAGTATTTAAAACATTGTTTTGCTTAAATTTGTGTAAAAAAAAAAAATTTCTTCTTAAAAAATAGGTTCTCGTCGTAAACGATTAGGTACTGTAGACCAAAATTTTTTAAATGTTCGGCTACAACCAACCGAACATTTTTGAATTGTTCGACTTGTGGCAACCGAACAATTTTGAAATGTTCGGTTGGATTTCACCGAACATTTTTGAAATGTTCTTCTAGTTCCAAACTGTTCGGATGTGCCCAACCGAACATTTTGTAAATGTTCGCCTTGTGTCAACTGAACATTTTTGAATTGTTCGGTTGAGGATAACCGAACATTTTTGAAATATCTTCTAGTTCCAAACTATTCGGATGCCACCAACCGAACATTTTGAATTTGTTCAACCTATGCCTGCCGAACATTTTGTAAATGTTCCACCAGACCTAACCGAACAGTTTTTAAAAAAAAACTAAAGGAGCTTGTGTTTTTGATGGGTTATTGTGTTTGATGACAGGATTCAAACACGTTGTCAACAAATCCTAGTGTTGATGGTCCTGCTAATAATGAGATTGTTGAAGTTGAAAATAATGCGATAGTTCATATTCAAGATATTGTGGCAGATTACACCGATGTATTCATGACGCATAAACTCTTTTCATCTCGCCAAATGTTGATTGATTGGGTACGTGCTAGGGGGAATGAGCTTGAAATGGTAATAATAGTTAGGAGGTCGAACAGTGGTGCGGGTAAGAAAAAACTTCGAATATTAATGACTTGTGAACGTGTTGGTCATTACAGTGGACGCAAAAAATCACAAGCAAATGATGAAAATCAAAGTGGAAAGAAAGATCGGAAAGAAACCGGATCTAAGAAGCTTGGTTTTCCATTTAGTTTGAGGGGCAGAGAAGTGTCAGTTGGAGAATGGTCATTGGTTGTGAAGTGCGGTGTCCACAATCATGAACTTGGAGCGTACAAAGAAGATCATTCATATGTCGGTCGATTATTAAAAGTTAAGGAGGAATATGTGGTTGATATGACACACTCTAATATTAAACCAAAGGACATTTTGGCGCGTTTAAAAGAAAAATTTTCAAAAAAATAGATCTACAATAAGGACGGTCTACAATGCACGTTTGAAGAATAAAGTTATCGAGCGTGAAGGTCGATCACAAATGCAGCAGCTTATGTTTATGTTAGAGAAGTATGAATATGTCCATCATCATCGGCGGTGCGAGAAGACGAACATTGTGAAGGATTTGTTCTTCGCTCACCCAGGAAGTGTTGATTTATTGCGTGCCTTTTCGAAAGTCATATTAATGGATTGCACGTACAAGACAAATAGGTACAAGTTACCTTTGTTGGAGATTGTTGGTGTGACGTCTACAAATATAACGTTTTTAATTGCAGCTGCTTATTTAAAGAATGAGAAAGCAGACAGCTATAAGTGGGCGTGCACATGCTTGAAATCATTGATGGACCAATGGAGCATGCCTAATGTGATCATTACTGATAAAGAAATAACTTTAATGAATGCAATTGAGATAACGTTTCCTACCTCGAGACATTTCCTTTGTCGATGGCACATCAATAAGAATATTTTGGCAAATTGTAGGAAAATCTTAACGACTAAAGAAAAGTGGGATTCATTTAATATGTTTTGGAATTTGTTGGTAAAGTCTAATACTGAGTCGCAATATAATGACTATTTGGGAAGACTGTAGTCTGAGTTCAAAGATTATCCAAGTGCCATCAAATATGTGATGTATCAATGGATTGAGCCCTACAAAGAAAGACTTGTGTCATGTTGGACAAATACCGTCATGCATTATGACAATACCTCTACAAGCAGGTATTAATTGTTTTCGTTTATTTGTTACATACGTACTTCAAATTACTGAATATTGTTTGTACTTTCAGGGCGGAGAGTCAACATGTGTCATTGAAAAGGTAACTTGGATCGAGCCAAGGTAATTTTGAGACTTGTTGGCGACAAATTCACACTCTTATTGAGACTTCTCACATCGCAATCAAACACTCATTTGAGAAGAGCATAAATGTAGTCATGCACAAATTCAAATCTACTATATACATGGATCTCTGAGGCATGGTATCCATACAAGCGTTGGATAAAATTTATGAAGTAGAATCTGTGGTTGGCAAAGATACTGTTGTGGATTCTTTGTTGTGTGGTTGTGTACCGAAAAAGACGTGTGATTTGCCCTGTGCGCATGAGATCATTGAGCTTGTCAAATTGGGGGGGCCAATTCCCCTTAACCAAGTTGATAGTTTTTGGAAAAAGTTGGATATGTTACCAGTTAAGGGCGAAGGTGATGGAATTCGTGGTGAAATGGATTGTGCATGGAAAAACACAGTTGAAGAAATTCATTCTATATACAACAATGCCTCAACCGACTCAGATAGGTTGGCACTGTTGAAGAGAGCTAGAGAGTTTGTGAAGCCATCAATTACATCATTGATTGAGCCTCGAGTTTTGGAAGTTATTCGTGATCGGCCTTAGAAAAAAAGGCTAAAATTGACAAATCAACAAAACGTGATCCGAGTAGGTTTGAGTATATCGAGTCGATGGAAGATAGTTACTCGCCGCGAGAACAAGTGACGTACGAGGTTAGGCCATCGACTACTAGGCGAAAGATATCGGTAATTTCAATTAATGTGTTTTTGTTGTTTACTAGATCTTTACAATTAAAAAAATGATAAATTCATGCTTAATTCGTCTTCGTTCAATAGGTTACGCGACAACGATTGAAACTCAACTCTGCGATTCGTTTCGTTGACCTACTCCCATTACAGTTTGCCAATTTTATTGCGGAGACAAAGGATGTTAAAACATATGGACATTGTGGTTATCCCGCGGCTGCCGCCGCACTTGGGTTAACTCAAGATGGATGGCCTGCAGTTCGACGAGACCTCCATCATGAGTTGACAGCTAACTTAGAGTTATACAAACGTGTTTTCCTGGCAAGTGATCGTGTTGATAAGGTCCTGCAAACGCTGGATTGCTACAAGGACAATGCGTCGCGAAAACATTGGTTTTATCTGCCGGAAATGGGTCACTTGGTTGCATCAACGTATAATGTAGCTCTGGTATGTCTCGATACACGAATGTCCGTAACTTATCTCCCGTTGAGGACTGCAGCCAAGACTTCCCCTAATATCGAATTAATAAATGAAGACCATTTTATCGAGGTACACACAACTCAAGTTATGTAAGTGTTTTTACAATTATATTATATAATTTGTTGATATGTATAGCTTATTTGCAGGTTTTATTGCGCGAGGGTTACCCATTACCACCGGTGTCTATACATTGGGATTCGTTTCACGGCCAGTGTGCATTAGGGTGGAAAGACTTGTTTCAGACTCAACTTGATTTGTACTCACATAGTGTAGGATACAGTCGTGTTGGGCGAAGTACTGAAACTATTATTTTAAACTAGCAAGTTTTGTAACTATGGTTATTGATAATAGCAAGTTAAGATATAAAAGGTACCAGTTATCAAACAAGTTAAATTACATATAAAAATTGTCTAAAATGTCATTGCATCAACGCAATCAAGTGTTTCTTCTACGACGACACCTAGATCGCTCTTCCTCTACTTGTCCACTTGTAGACGGTCCCGGTCCTCCATGTTGTTGCCCTCCCAATGCTCCGTATGCACTCTAGATCGCTATTCCTATCTCGTCGTACGATATATCTCGGTCTCCCGCACCATAGCGCACCGCCATCGGTTCCAACAAACCGCGTGCTAAGCTAACCATATTCCATGGATCGTAAACTCGCATCGTGAGCGCGATCCATTGGAAGGTGGAATGATGCTCAGGGTTACATACGATTGGATGAGATACACAGTTGTACCAATCCATATAGCCAGGTGCACACTGCCATGGTCGCTCGGCAACTATACCAAGTTGTTGATCAGATAGGATTTGTCTTTCCCAAATATCGAAGAATCGGATAAGCATTGCCAAGACCTTCTTATTTTCCAACAGACCTCTCTTCTCGATATCGGGGGCAATAATCATCCCCGAAATCGTCTGCACATATCCAAACTGTCTGAGAACGCGATCATGGTGGTATGGCTAAACATGATCAGTTGATCCTATGCATCCA
Organism: Codonopsis lanceolata; assembly: GCA_013146195.2. NCBI lineage: Eukaryota > Viridiplantae > Streptophyta > Magnoliopsida > Asterales > Campanulaceae > Codonopsis > Codonopsis lanceolata. Next base: position 169,762,028 of record CM028378.1, read on the forward strand.
TGGTATAAGACTATCCGATGAAACGGAAAATGTTGTCTAACCTGCTCGGTATATGACATCCAAATAACCTACAATAATTGAAAAACAATTGATTAATAATATATAAAATATGGTTATTTTCTACATATAATCAATACAAATAAAGACATTAAGACTCACATCATCCGCACGAAGCGCGTCAAATTGTTCCCGCAGACCTACCAATCAGTCAACGGACACACCGACAACACTCTTGTGCTCCCACCTACTTGCAAGTTCCTGACCTTCGTAATATTGCATGTTGGGAATAGCTGTTGTACACATTCGAAATCGTTCAAATATACATGCCTATTTGAACAAAATACAAGTATACAAATTAAAATATAAATACAAGTATACAAATTTACCTATAGATACAAGTAATTACCTCCAATAATGTGGAATATCCGGTCATCTGTTTCGTATTCACCTCTGTTGCACTCCCTAGATGTTTATATAGAAAGGCTAGGGCTGCCGCTCCCCATGAGTAAGTATGCACAACATCCAAATCGCTGAGGAACTCCAAGTATGTCATGCTAACCCTACTTCCGCTCTTATCAGCAAAAATTGTACAACCCAACATGTATAACAAATAAGCGCGAAGAGAGAAATAAACCGTTTCTGGATCCTCAGACAATGCATCCGAAGCAAAATGGGTATGTAGCCATTCTAGTCTCACAGACGTCCCTCTAGCACCACACATTCCCTCTCTTGCCTCATCTTCAGACACTCCTAGATACCGACAAACGCAATCAACCAAACTTTGCGCGGAAACTGAACCTTCCAAAAAGACCGACTTCCCAGCAATTGGAAGACCAGTAATACAGAACACATCATCAAGTGTTATATTCATCTCACTAAATGGCATGTGGAAGGTATTGGTCTCTGCATGCCACCTCTCCACAAAGACACTAACCAATACCTTATCACTCTCCAGATATGAAACATGTCTTAACTGCATTAGTTTGGTCACAATAAGAGTGTCCCTCCATAGTTGGGAAGCAGTTTTTATGTTTACTTTCCATGCTAAAAGTTTTTGTTTGTGGTTGTTCACATTCAGCACCGGTCACTCTAGCCCTTGACATATATGTACAGCTATGAGTTTCGGGTAGAAACGAAGTACACTGTCTTCTGATGGACCCCCAGGACATGGAAAAGTAATCAGGGGCTCTCCCTATTCCTCTATTGGTTCTGGTTCTTCCTCCTTAGCATGTCCATGTGCTTGGGCCTGGGCATGTGCCTGTGCATGTGCTTGTGCCTCAGCCTCAGCAGCCTGGGCCTGAACCTCAGCCCTTGCTTTTCGAATCGAGGCGGTGAGTTTATTCTTCCTCCTTTGGTATGTCTCTGTACATGACATTCATAAATTAACATGCTAGTTCATCAACTTTTAAAAAAAATAGACAAAATTTAAAATCAAAACTGTTCGGCACCCTCCTACCGAACTTTTTCAAAATGTTCGGGTAGTGAAGACCGAACATTTTAAAAATGTTCAGTATGGGGTCTTCGAACAGATTAACATGCTCATCAACATTTTTAATCCAAACTGTTCGGCACAATCCTAACGAATATTTTCAAAATGTTCGGTGAGGTCACTCCGAACAATTGAAAAATGTTCGACAAGGGTTCTCCGAACAGACTAACATGCTCATCAAATTTGAAAAAAAAAATAGACACAATATTTAAGCGAAATTGTTCGGCATAGACCTACCGAACTATTTCAAAATGTTCGGTGAAACCAGTTCGAACATTTTTCAAATGTTCGGTAGGGGGTCTCCGAATAGATTAACATGCTCATCCACTTTGAAAAAAAAAATAGACTCCAAACTGTTCGGCACAACATACTGGAACTTTTTCAAAATGTTCGGCAAATTCTGTCCGAACATTTTAAAAATATTCGGTAGGTGGTCTCCGAACAGATTTACATGTTACCTTTGTTTGAAAACAATTTGACCAAATTTTTAATCCAACAAGTTCGGCCCTCTGTGTTTGAACTTTTTCAAACTGTTCGGTAAGTGTTCACCGAACATATTCAAAATGTTCCGAAGTTCAGTTCCGAACATTTTTTAGATGTTCGGAGGTAGTATGCCGAACATTAAGCCCTAATTCTGGAGTTCAGGGCCAAATGTTTCCTTACAAAATCAAAATTTTAATACCAATATAAACAAAAAAACGTGATTCTACTCATATCTAAACCCAACAAACTAATACATTGTATAAACACAATAAATCAAACTAAAATTAATTCAAAATATACATACCTCTTTCCATTTTTTATAATGTTCGGGAGATGAAGAATTGAAGGTGGAGATGAAGACTTGAGGAAGGAATGGGCTGGGAAGGAAAACTGTGTGGGTTGTGGCTTGAGAAAGGAATGGGCGTGGGTATTGGAGGGGGAGGGGTTTCACACTTTCACTGCCTGTTATGGGTTTTGAGGGAGGGGGGTTGGGTTTTGAGGGGTTAATGTGTTAAAAACTCAGAAGGGTAAAATAGGAAAATAGGGGGTACACATATAGGTATCAAGTATTTTAAAATGAGGTGGGGGGTACATTTATAAGAGGGGTCAACTTGGAGGAACCGGGGGTCTAAATAGCGCAACCCTATTTCTTTTCCAAAAGGTTATTCATCATCAATGTATTCCTCGAATTGTAATTATGAGGAACAAATCAACATGAAAAGAAAAATCCAAGGCAAGTGAGATGCTCGACGTCATTGGATTGGCGCATGCATCTCATCTCACAAGTCAAAGATTCACGTGAGGCGATGCCCCTACCAAAGTACCAATCTACCATGTCTGACTTCCTTGCTCATTTTTTGTTGGGTTAATGACACTATTGGTCCCTTGATTATGAGTCATTCTCAATATTAGTCCCTTAACATTTTTTTCTCAAATTTGGGTCCTAAAAGTATTCAATTTTCACAGAGGCAGTCCTTTTGATGGATGTCGTTAAAAAAATTCCATTAAATTGCCCATGTGCCTCACACGTGCATTTAAAAGGGATAAACTGAAATTTTAACAAACTTAACATATATCACAATTTACAAACAAGTCCCTAGGGTTTAAAAATTACTTTGATATATGTTAAGTTTATTTTGAATCAAATGAGTATCAAATGAATTATTTTATTGGTTTTAATGGGTTGTATTTGATTTGGTGTTTGATTTGAGTTCTTAACCATGCTCTACGAGTTCACTTACAAAAATTATGTTTACAAGTTTTATAACATTTCATATTTACCCTCCACTTGTATTGTAAGCATATTGTTTATGCTCTAGTAATTTTATAATTATGACTAACTCCAATGGTATTAATATATCCTCTTACTAATTGGACTTTTTAGGCTCTGTTTGTTTCACATAAAATGATTTCTAGAAAATAAAAATATTTCATTTTTAGGTGTTTGGTAAATATGTTGGAAAATATTTTCGGGTGTTTGGAAAATACACAGAAAATGTTACGGAAAACAATATATAAATAAATACAAAATATATATTCTAATATTAATACACATATTGAATATAAAATAGTGTTGAACTTTAAGTAATTTTCTTTTAATAACCCTCTATTTATCAATAATGGTGTCAAATCAATATGGTTCATCTTTTTTCAATCTCACAAATACAAACAAAAAAATTGATAATTGATATGAAAAAAATGTCTAAAAAACTAAAACGGGATAATGTTTGGGACGTCCTTAAATAATATTGTGGAAACTAATTTTAGGACGTTGTGAGTATTTTTTAAAATTATAATTTATAAATAATGTGCACAAACTTTATTTTTATTTCTAATAAATTTATTTATTGAGTGAAATATTGTGTATGTATGTAAATATGTGTAATTGTGGAAGGGCGCGGAGGGGTGCTCGAAAATTCAGAAAATGACTTACGGAAAATAAATCTGTAAGTCATTTTTCGGAAAAGAATGATTTATTTTCCATTGGCTCGGAAAAACTTTTACATTTACTACATTTTTCTAAGGTTACCAAACACCGAAAAATGAGAAAAACGTTTTCTAAAATTCATTTTTCATAAAACAACCGGAGCCAGGGGTGGATCCAAGATTTTGAAATCACGTGGGCTTGGTATTTAAAAAATATTATAAACAGTAACAACCATAAAAAAACAATGTTATTTATCGAAAAAAGAAGTTACATATAGTCGGTGACTTAATGAGTCTTAAACATTGCATACATGCATATAAAAGAGTTTAAGCAAAAAATTAAAAAAAATTGTTTAAGCTAACTAAATCTAACTCTACGAATTTAGAATGCAAATATTAAGTATATAATTCAAAGTCAGGCTGCAAGCAATCACTCATTTACCCCAATTAGAAAATATAATTCACAGAATAAATAAAGATTTCTTTTTTTATTTTGAAAACGATTTCAAGATTATAAATAAAAAGTAAAAAATTCCAAAATAAGGAAATTTAAGGAAGAACCCACAAAATTTCAAAACATCAATTCAAATATTCAACTATAATAAAGTAAATTAAGTAATAAAAGGAAGTTACTGAATAAATTATAGAATTAAATAATATTTTGGTCCCTGAACTATTCACAAACTATGTGTTTGGTCCTTGTATTTTTTTTAAAATGTGTTTGGTCTTTAAAGTAGGTTTTTACTAAGAGATTACCCCCTTACGGGGTTACCGTCAGTTTTGCCGTCAAATTTTTTATGAAATTCCAAATTTACCCTTAGTAATGTTAGTGATTCAAAATTTAAAAAAAAAGAAAAAAGAAAAAAAGAACTATGACGTTTCCCAATATGAGTTTCTAATAACTATGACGTTTGGAGACGAAATTCCGCATAGTCTCCACCTGAAACCTCCACTTCTCCTCCACAAACCCATCACCACCACCACTACTCTCTAATCCACACTCCTCTGCCGCTGGATCTGTGACTTTGATTTGAGGGGAAAGCAAACTTGACGATGAGAAGGAACCAGAAGAGAATGGACTCCTGTACTGCAGCTTGGTAATTTCCCATCTTCCATGGCTTTCATTTTGGGGTGAGTGGGTGTCCGAAATTCGCGAGCCACGCAAGAAATCTCATATATGGCTCAGCACTTTCCCCACCCCAGAAATGGTAGCCCGAGCCCACGACGTGGCAGCGTTGAGTATTAAAGGTAACTCAGCCATTCTCAACTTCACTGAACTCGTCGGGTCTTTGCCTCGTCTTGTGTCACTGTCCCCACGCAGCGTACAAGCAACCACGGCTAAAGCGGCTGCTATGGAGTGTGGATTAGAGAGTAGTAGTGGTGGTGATGGGTTTGTGGAGGTTTCAAGCGGAGACTATGCGGATGCTCGTCTCCAAACGTCATAGTTATTAGAAACTCATATTGGGAATTTAGGGATTAGAAATAGGGAGACAACCGCTGCCGGAGCATTATAATTTGGCGAATCTCTAAAATTGGATCTTTGGGAACCTCATCGTTGTTGTCGCTGAAATTAGAAGAAGAGGAAGATAAGGAGCACGAAGAATTGGTGGAGGAGAGAATGCAGATCAAGGTACTCATAGAAACACTCTGTTGTCTTCGTCGGTAGACCGGGTACTTGGTACTGGTGTCTCGATTTCGTTTGAGTGTTTTGGAGGTTTCTGGTGGTGAGGTGGTGGTGTTGGTGGCCGAGTTAGTGAGTGATGACTGAGTTAACTCGGGTGAGGTGGTGGTGTTGGAGGCCAGTTGGGAAATTATGCATTTAAGCACAGAAACTGCGCACACCAGTTGTTTGTCTTTTTGTCTCTTAGAGATGGAGAGAAAGAGATACGGAATTGTGATCAATTTTCACAAACTAGTGTTGGTTTCACCAAACAAGAGTAAGTGATGCAATATAAAGGTCGGTCTATTTGGAAGCAAAATGGAGGAAGGGGAAGGTGTAGAAGGTGGAGATGGCCGAAGCAGAAGGTGGCCGGAGATGGAGATGGAGATGGAGATTGGCCGGAGCAAGGACTGTAGATGAGATGGAGATGGAGATGGCTGGAGATGACTAATTCCTTTTTTCTTTTTCTTTTTTTCTTTTTTCTTTTTAATTTTGAATCACTAACATTACTAAGGGTAAATTCGAAATTTCATTTTAAAAAAAATTGACGGCAATACTGACGGTAACCCCGTAAGGGGGTAATCTCTTAGTAAAAACCTACTTTAAGGACCAAACACATTTCAAAAAAAAATACAAAGATCAAACACATAATTTGTGGATAGTTCAGGGACCAAATTATTATTTAATTCTAAATTATAATTGGAGGAACTCGAGAGAAAACTAGATCATAAATGATATAATCAACATTAATAAATGATAAGAACCCAACTATTCTATAAATAAATGATAAGAACCCACATAACTTATACGTCATCCATTTTTAAATTATCGTTCTCATTTTCTTTTATGTTGTTCTTAAATAATTAACCTTTTTCAAAACTTATCCTTTTAGGAAAATACTTTTATCACTTTATCTTTATTTTTTCTATCTATTTTAATTATAATCACATACTCAAGGGCATTAAAAGAAACCACACACTTCATCAATATTTATAATATAGTCAATTAATTTTTCTTAAACAGTGTGTCGGATCAAAAAAGATACTCCCTCCGTCCCTAAATTATCGTCATCCGTTCTTTTTTCGTCCGTCTCAAAATAATTATCCAGTTTGAAACTTACCTTTTTAGAACATCACTTTTACCACTTTACCCTTACTTTTTCACTCTACTTTAATTATGGGTCATATGCACATGAGTTTTAAAGGAAACTACACATTAAACCAATATAAATAATCAAGTCAATTGTTTTTTCTTAATTCGTGCGCCGGATCAACTAGGACAATAATTTAGGAACGGAGGGAGTAATATTTTGAAAACGAATAGAATAATTTTTATTTATTATTTTGGTAGAATCTGGGGTGGGCTTGAGCCCTACCCAACATACACTTGGATCCGCCCATGATCGGACTCTTAAATGAGACTCTTTGGGTGGAACGCAATGAGTATCCAATAGCACACTTCCTCCATCCCAAAATATTGTCATATTTGTTCCGATACACAGATTAAGAAAAACAATTAATTTGATTATTAATACTAATATAGTGGGTAGTTTACTTTAAAATCTATGTATATGTTGCTTATAATTAAAGTAGAAATAAAAAGTAAGGATAAATAATAAAAATATTGTATTTAAAAAGAAACTTTCAAGTAAGAATTTTTTTTTAGAATTGATAAAAAAAAAGAAAAAAAACAATAATTTTGAGAAAGAGGAAGTATAAGTTATCGCTCATAGATTTGTTAATTCTAACAATTCACATTATATCGGAAGGATCATGCGAACAAGTGTGAGACCGAGACCGTATATAGGCTATAGCACAGGTTACTCGTCACACTTAACACGTGTGGGACCGTAGATCGCACAGGTTACTGGTCACACTAACAAATACCCCAATGTCAATGATGGCATTTTTGGAAAGATTAATATGACAGACCATTATACTTTTGTTGGTTTATGTTGGTACCGTGTGTGGGCTGTGCGAAATCATTTTCCAAACCCGAAAACTGTCCCCATCCAAAAGTCTCATTTTGACTTTTGTTAACGAGCTTCCGTCCACTTCTGATCTTCTACTCTGATTAATAATTAGGCCTAATTGCCCCACCCACAAAAAATATTATTATCCACGTGGCTATTAAATGAGAAATGGTCCGAAAACAATTTTTTTTAAATAATAATTAAACATTATTAATAATCTTGCCACAAACTTTTTCTATAAAAAATTGTTGTGCACATCAAAAAATTTTACAAACAATTAACAGAGTATAGCAAGATGAATCACATAAAAGAGAGAGAGAGATTAAAGCCAACAGACTCTTAAAATTTTATTAAGTCAACATTGAATACGTTTTAGGGTTACAACTATATATAGGGATACAATATCAAACTATAAAACAATCTAAGAAGAAAACAGACAAAACAGATTTGTCGTACACACGCGGTCGCCATCCACAACTAGACGCAAGATTAACGCGATTGTTTTCCACAACTTAGACGCGACCGCTTCGATGACGCACGCAGTCGCCTTCCCTGTTATACGCGACCGGGTATTTGGCAGTAACACTTCCCTGTTACTCTGGATTTCAACCTAAGAGCCGCAGTTTATTGAGAATGAGATGATTTGATTATCCTGACAAACAAGTCAAGTTTTAGGATTTGGTTAGACCTCAAAAGGGGGTGCGGGGCCTGCTGTATGGATTCTTGGGTTTTGAACAACGGTCGCGTTTTCAATATACATGGTGACCCGGGGTGAAAAGGTGGTCGTGTGCTAGGTGAAGGCGACCAGGTCTCTAAGGTTGAAATCCAGACAATATATACGCGGCTGCGTATAACAAGGAAGACGAGCGCATCCGTCATCGAATCGGTCACGTCCAGTTGTGGAAGGCGATCGCACGTGTATGACAAGTCTGTTTTATTAGGTTGTTTTAATGTTCGGTATTGTATACCTATATATAGTTGTAACCCTAAAATGTATTCAATGACTGCTTAATAAAATTTCAAGAATCCATTTACGCCAATCTCTCTCTTGTTTGTGATTTCCGTTGTGCACAACAGAAACTACAAATGCTCATTTGTTCAAATCATGTTATTTTAGTTTCCATGGAAAGTACCAAATGAGCACTAACTTGAATACCACAACACCAACGATGGAAGGAGATTATAAACGACGGTACGATCATTTAAATCAAAATTGTCATTAAAATGATATATGTTCGCACCTTTAAGCTATGTTATTAATAATGAAAAATTGTACATGGACAGAATATTAAAACTCTAAGCGAGATATCTCTATCAGATTAGCTTTTTCTTTTCAAAAAATGACTTTAAGTGCCATAGTTGAGCACCTGCAACTGACAAGCAAAATATAAGTGAAAGAAAACTCAGCCAAGCCATTCTGGAGTTTGTCTTTCTATTTAGCTCCTGCATTTCTTCTTCCCTGCAATGTGTATTCACACATAATTATAACATCTTCATATTTAAATATTTTTTGCATACACCAATCATGAAAAAAATGTTCAATACACTATTTTCAATTACCTTTCTCGGAGATAAAACATTTCATCATGAATTGACGCAACAGTTTCAGCTAATTGCTTCAGGTCTATCTCCATCGCCTGGGAATCAAAATAAACATCTTAGGTGATATGAGCAGAAGTAAGCAAAATGCAAAGTTCTGTAGCACAAAGCCAATGAATATTTAACAAGACCCCATGGGGTGGGAGAGATGGCAAGGGCACTCAAGGTAAAAGACTGGCGTCCTTGGTTCCAATCCCCATACCAAGGGACCAAACTTACCTAGTTACCTATCAAAAAAAGAATATTTAACAAACAGAGTTTGTGTAGGTGGGGCAAATTTAAGGATAAACTAAACACCAAATGAGGGAAACCAAATTCCCCATCACCTGGAATCTAAAAATTTTAAGCTGTTTCAAGGTTCTATTATGCACTAGACTGTTAATCTCAACAGCTATCACATGCTACATCCATCTGCACCTACTAAAGCATTAAGTCTGAATGATTATACACCTCCTAAGACGCACCAACTCTCCAACATCCCGAGTGTCCGGATGCATCACGCTTTAAAATGTCGGAATCTTTTTATTTCATTTTCTCAATTATTCGACACGCTGGGGACATTATAGATGGACCAAATGACAAATTTCAAATCACATCTGGGGTTAAACCAAAAAAGGACACAATCTTCTTAATCAGTGCATGCATGATCCAATTCAGATTTGCTGTTGATCATTTGGATAGTAAAAGGAAAGTTGGCCTTCTCTACGAAGGTTGACCAAGGTCATGCAAGTTATTAGAAATATTCAGATTTGCTGTTGATCATTTGCAACCATTATTTGGTTTTTCAAGAGTGTCTATAAGCAATCTTGTAAGTAGCATGTGTTACATCTTCAAAGGCAACTACTAGGACTTAAATAGCTAGATAGATTAGAGTGTAAAATGGTGTCCATCACCATACTTCATAACATCAGCACACTTGTGCTTTGAAGCAAAGTGTGCCTGTGTGTTTCTATCGACAAACTTATGTTGTGAAGCAAGGTTTGCCTATTTGTGCTTATTCTACAAAAGCCAGCTGATGAAGAGGACTCGAAGTATGTTGAACTCAAATCCTACGTGGAGTGGACAAGTGGATTCTTATTAAGATCTTCAAATCATATCCTTCCATAGACGTTTACTTTGAAAAGTGTTCTGTGTCCTCACATAGATGGGTTTGCCAAAGCGCCTTCCTCGTTTAGGCAACAATTCAGAAAGGACGTCCTCAACAGAAAAGGTTGCCTATGCCATTTCGAGTAAAGCTGCATTTGCAATTAATTTGCAACATTTTACCATCTCATGCTTTTGACTGTTTAAAAGCTCAACCAATGAGATGCAACTCCAATGGCTATGTGCACTTAATGCATTCAAATCAAAGTGGTTGAATACTTGAATTCAACTTCTTTTCAACAGCTTCAAGACTTCTACTCTATAGGGCTACACTTTGAAGCATTGAAGACTAGATCAAACCAGACCAAAAACAACTAACAAGAGATTGGCAGCGTCTATTCAAGAGAATTCACTCCAGATCTCACTCAAAGAATAACACTCTATTGTATTCTCTGTTGAGAGTTTCATCACACCAACCCACAATATTGTAACAATCTTGAGTGGCTTTCCAAATTAATAATATTTGAAAACCTCATTGATTGCACCCACATGAGAGATATCTGTTCTTATTTAAAGAGCATTCCTCTCATAAACTCTAGGCCAAAAACAGTTTTTGTACATGTTTTATTAGTGATCAAGTTAGTTATTGGAGTCAAGTTTTCATATGTGAAAAGTTGACTAAGGTGTAGGCTTTATACTTGTAACTCTTGGACAAAATAGTGTACAGTTTTAAAATGCCAATAGTGTATGCAGCCCCCTTTTTGGTGTGAACCACTTTAAATCATGTCCACTATACATTCCTACTGATAAACTTGCTTAACTTAGCTATTGTGTACTCTTTCAGTTTGTTGACTCATATGACAAATGTAGTTGCAAATTGCAATAGCTTGTTTTAAGCGCTTGTTCATTTCTTATCTTTCTATATCTATAAGCAATGTTTGTATAAGCCATGTTTGCAACTTTGCATGAGTTCACAAAGTCTACGAAGTCTACTGATACAACCCAGCCTATGTTTATAAGCAGCTTTGTGATAATGATAAACATTTTCCAATCAATTATGCTGTCAAGCCCCCCGGTGCACGCCTATCTTGAGTCTCTTGGGTATAAGTTCAAGTATAGATATTTGTTCTTCCATCCAATACATTCTCTTTAGTTACTTAGTTTTGTACATAGATTTGAGTGCCTCTGTTCCTTCTTACTCGTCTTTGTCATTTTGAGTTTCTAAGATTTCGGTGTTCTGGGATTTGGGTTGAGCGATACCATTTAAACCTGTTCTGTAAACTCTTTTTTTGTTATTGTTGAATTCCTTCACTGTCTTCGCCTGTGGGCCAAACCAAGTTAAACCTTTCTGTTTCACTTTATTTTCATTTTTTTCTTTTGTAATACAATACACATGCAATATTTGTGACTGCAATTACCAAAAACTAGTATGGGAGCTGCTAAGGTTCATTGTTCAAATGAGGACCAAGGATTAATTTTGCGAGTTCTATATAATTGCTTTAGATTCAAAAATAAGGATAAAGAATTAGTTTTGCAATGTTCTTTACAAACTTCATTTGAGCTTCTTTTTTGTTTCTTTCCTTTTGATACTATGCTAATGAAAGCCTCATTAATTAAACTCTAAAAAGTTCAAGAAAATGAATTGGATGATATGAGGTTATGGAAGAACCCATAGTTATGCTTGAACTTTCATCGTACATCTTGTTGGCCTTGGTCAACCTCATAGACATGGCCATCATTGCTTCTACTTCAATCATGTACGTGCCAGCCAAAAGAATTCACCGTACCAATGAGTTGGACGGTGCCATCCATTATGAATGTACTATAATTCAAGACACTTAATAAGAAGTATGATTTGACACCTACATTTTGGCTATGGTTAAATGAACCAAATAGAAAGACTCGAGTTGCAATGACCAACTCAACTTTGAACTAAGAATTGAGCTTGTCTTATTTTTTGAGTCGAACAGGTTCAACTTGTTTGTTGGACAAGTTCCATTTGCAAACAGTTCGTTCAAGCTTGGTTTGTTTGTTCGCGGAAAGTCAAATTTCATAATTAAATTTTAGTTTATAAATTATGTTTATATGTAATTACATTTGATTTTAAATATTTTGTGATAAAAAAAAATTCCGTTCAACTAGAGCTCTGCTTGATAAAGCTCAACTAAGCTGGAGTTCAAGCACGTTCAATCAAACCGTTCGCAAACAAAAGTAACTCAAGCCAAGCACGTACAAGCTCGACTTGGCTCGAATACACCATAATATGGCCTATCTAACGTGTCCCTAGCGTGTCTGATGATTAAATAATAAAATAGATGATTCCAACAGTTTAGCATGACAATTGTCAATTAGTAAGGGTAGTTTAATAATTTATCTACAACTGCATTTGTTGGTTGCAGCACTTGATTGTGAGGATTGCGACTCTCTACCATAGGTCTAGGTTAGTAATAGTAGTTTTGGGTTAATTATTGCAGCCTTTTAGTCAAGACTTGATCACCAAGCTTACTTGCCACAGCCACCAAGTTGTCTTGGTCCCCAAGGCATATCACCTACATATAGGTTTGTACTCCCTTATTTCATGAGTTAACCAATAAGGAGAGTATGTTATTTTGATATGTGATGCTCAAAAACCCTAAGGGTGATGCCTATGGGGCATAGGTCAGATGCCTAGAGCTATTTTCATTTTCTCTTTCTTCTCCGCTAAGTTGTTTGTTTTCTTCATCATTTGTTTTTTATTTCCCATTGAGTCATGGGAAACAATCGACCCTGAGTTTTTTTGTTAGCCTAAAACCCAAAAACCAGCCATGTCCATGTTCCTATTTTCCCTATCTTGTTCACAGTTTCATAGCTACAAAGTACCCAGGGTATTAGTTGTGCGTCACGACATATGAACGAGTCCCTAAAGAAAATTTGGTGGGTGTTTGAAAAGGAGTAAAGTGACAAACATGTGTGTATGTGTGTGTGAAAAGATATTTATAATGGAACTGTGTGGATTGTATTAGAACTACACACATATGAGAGCTAAAGCAGGAAAACCGCATCAAGGTTTGGCCTAAGTCGTCATCTTTTTGTCTTTAGTTATAGATGGATTCCATACGATGACATACCAAGGTGCATGCTTTTGCCTGATTACATCGCTATAAGAACAAGGTAGGGGTCAGTGATATCACGAGAAAAATGGAAGAAGTCCTAGGGTTTAAAATAAGTAGGAGAAAGACGATGTATTTAAAATGAAATTTTAGCAGAAGAAATGGAAATGAAGATGGAGTTAGATTAGACAGCCATGAGATACACAAATGGGTCAATTTTTCTATCACAAACAATCATTAATCAATATGGGGAGGTGGGAGATGATATTAGCATAAAATCAGGTTAGTGAAGTAGATAAATTTTCATGAGTGTTATGTGATAGGTTTATACTCGTTAAGTTGAAAATCATAGTTTAGAAACTGTTATTCGACCACCATTACTTTATCAAACAGAATGTTGTACAAATATGAAACAGTGTATTAACACAGTAAGTGTAAGTAAAATGAGATTGCTAAGCGTGTGGGGTAAAACCAGAAAATATAAAATTCAAAATGGGTATTTGGCTTCTTCGCGAAACCGTAAAACTAGCCAAAATAGAAGAAATGAGAGAAAATCGCTTGAAACTTTTTGGGCATATACAATGTGGACAACTACGGCACTACCTACGCCAGTTTAGAAGAGCTAAACTAACATGAACGACAACAAATAAGAAGGGTTTGAGTGTATGGATTGACTGATGACCTTGCTTTGGATTTAACAAGATGTCAAAAAAGAAGTCATGTCGCAAATGCGGGTAATAAGAAAGAAGTTGAGTTTGGCATAATAAGCACTAGAATTATAAGTTCTCGATAATTTAAGTTTAATATGCACACTTAAAGTGGAATAAGTATGTATTAAAGCCATTGCACGAAAGCCAAGGAAATATTCTTATGGAAGGTTACTGTTGGCCAAAGAACTAAACCCTTAATTCAACGTTTGCACACAATGATGACGCAAATTACTGTTGCTGCAGGAAAAAAAAAATTTGTGGCATGCGTGCATAGGTAAAAAGAAGCAAGCAGACTTGGGGACGTTCTGGATAAAAATGAAACATCAGCTAACATTTCCTACTCAAGGAGAATTAGAATGGTAGTAGGTATTAAATTGCAACGTCAATAGATACAGAATAGGCCATCTTGAGTTCTTCAGGATGAAACACAATGTGATATTTGAGAAATAAAACTTCAGAAGAGATAAAATCATGTTACTAATGCTAAACTATTTGATCCATTATCTTGGGCAAAATGACCAGAGAAGAATCATTATGATTTTCTGATTGAACATGAAATCCAGTTTTTGGTGCCCCAATCATTTAATCAAATTCATTCTAAATGCCGAGAGGTAGCTGTTGTTCCAAATGGCGAGCTCTAGAGTCAGCTGCAATCACTTGAATGCAAAGCAACAACATTTACAAAGAAAGCTAGAATGGAACAGTTTGGATTCATATCCTAAGATACATTAGTTTCACGTAATGTGATTTTGAAGTGATGTCAATGCAACTTCTTCAAAAGAAAAAAAATTAAGTAACAAACTCAAGTACTCAATGACATATGGTATTATGGTGATTGGTGGACAAGAGAAAGACTTACCTCTACAGAACCTTTCTTAGCGACATTACCCCAGTCCTTAGCAGCCACACCTGATCTCCAGTCAAAATCAATAGTGACGGTGGTCGGAGGTGAGTGGTCAACAGCCCAAAAGCAAGCCATGTAATCTCCAGCCTCAGCCGCCTGAAATGCGAACTGTCCCGTCCGCACATTATCCGCATAGTGATAGTTATTTCCGTAAGACGATGTCACCTACAATCCAAAACGCAAATCCATATCCCAAAAAAGTTTTAAAACATATACACCTGTAATATAAATTTCTAAGAAAGCCCACAGCCAACAAACTTCAAACAAGAATTTAAACTAAACCCACTTCCCATACCCAAGTTTCAAAATAGAGCCAACAGCACAAACAAAAATTTAAACAAATCCACTCCCCAATTGAAATCGAACCCAAACTCACTTCCAGAACGAATTTCAAATACACGGCCACATCTCAAGCAAAAGTTCAACATCCATATCCAATGAAACATTGAAAAGTATTAAAACAAATCTGACACGTAAAATATAAATCCAATCCAATGACCCAGTTATTGGTTGCTAATAAAACGCAAGAAATACATCTCTTTTCTTAACTTCGGAGAAAAACCCTAATCAAAATTGAACTCCTAATGCTGCTGGTCGCGGGAAAAAAAGTTAAATTGTGGGATTACCCGGACAGTGAGGTTGTGAGAGTCGGGCAAGGGAGTGCCTTCATTGGGATTGATGACGCTGTAGTGTCCAAC
The DNA here is from genome assembly GCA_013146195.2 of Codonopsis lanceolata. Classification (NCBI taxonomy): domain Eukaryota; kingdom Viridiplantae; phylum Streptophyta; class Magnoliopsida; order Asterales; family Campanulaceae; genus Codonopsis; species Codonopsis lanceolata. Next base: position 169,777,641 of record CM028378.1, read on the forward strand.
AGTCATGGAATTGCTCTTGATGTCTTCTGCTATGCATTTTGTGGTACCAGATTTGAGATCGAATCGGATCGATTGAGCGATGGGTAGTAGAAGCCCCAAGATAACAAAGATGGAGACTTTACATCTATCAAACAACATGGTTAATTGATCTAGCTGATTTCTTTAAGCTATATTCTTGGCTTGATCGGAGGAAGAGAGAGATGTGTATAAAATAGAGTCTCGTTATTGTTTGGAGAAGAGAACAATTAGAGGGTGAAACAGAGTCAAATGAGAAAGTTTGGCTGACTTTGACCTTCCTGCATTGTTTTAGGCTTTAGAGGCTGCTCGAGTTTTCTATTTTTCCTGTGGGTTGCGTTATTGAAACCCCTAGTTCCACCAAGTTGATCCCCCAAAATCCAAACTTTCTATTTTATCCTTTTTTATCCAAGTTGACCCCTTTCTCACCCCCTCACCGCCTCTCCTCCCTCCCCCACCCTACACTCCTCCCCTCCTTCCCTCCCCACTCTTCCCTCCCCCCCTATCCACATCTTCTTCCCTCTCCTTCGATCACCACCTCCTCCCCCTCCCCCATCACAATATACTCACCCCCCTCACATAATTCATTCTTCCTCGTTTCTCCCTTTTAAAAAAAATATTTAATTCTAGGTTTGTTCGACCCTGGTCAACCGAACAAACTTGTTCTGTTCGGTTATGGGTGGTCGAACAACCTTGAATTGTTCGGCCATAGATGACCGAACAACCTTGTGTTGTTCGGCCACAAGGCTGTTCGGTCACCCATGACCGAACAATTCAAGGTTATTCGGTCACCCATGACAAGTTTGCTCGGTAAACCAGGGCCGAACAAACATGGAATTAATTTTATTTAAAAAAAAGAGAAATAAGGAAGAATGAAGGTGTGGGGGGAAGGGATGGGACTATGAAGGGAGTGAGTATACTGTGATGGGGGAGGGGATGAGATGGTTATGGAAGGGAAGGGAAGAAGTTGTGGATTGGGGGAGGGAGGAGGCAGTGAGGTGGGGGAGAGGAAGGAGGCGGTGTGGGGGGAGAGGGAGGAGGCGGTGAGGGGGGGATGGAGGAGGTGGTGAGGGGGTGAGAAGGGGGGGTCAACTTGGATAGGGGAAGGTAAAATATGAAGTTTGGGTTTTGGAGAGTTTTGGGGGGTCAACTTGGAGGAATGGGGGGTCGCAATAACGCAACCCTTTTCCTTTTTCTTATTAGAGCACCTCCCGGGGAGGTTTATAGCAAATTGTAAAGCTTTTTGAAAAGCTTATTCCCATTGGAGTGGGTGAGGTGTATATCAAAAAGTTTGTATTTTTAGACTGGTTTATACTTTGTTTAGTTAGCAAAATGGGAGAAAAATGTTATGGGTTTATGTATTTGTGGGTCCATGCTATAAAGTTTTTATGGATTTATGTATAATGGAGAATAGGTTTATAAAGAAAAGGTTTATAAGCTGATAATGTGGCATGAAGAATAAACCTTTGCAAATGTTTATGATTGTGGATGGCCCTTAGGTTATTGCGAATCTTTTCTCCTTTTCAGAGACATTAATTAAAAAAAATTAATAAAATTTTTAAAAAATATTTGTAAGATCGTTTTATATAAATTTTTACCTTTTATATATGAAGCAACTAATCAAAATAGGTTTATATACTTAGACAATATTAGCATTTACTTTTGACTACGAATCCATTTTCTTCTTAGATGATGTTTTGAATAATGATGGAGACGAGGGAACGATTTAAAACAACCAAAAAAAAAATTTTAAGCAAAATGACAAACACGACATATAGTTATTAAACCACCTTTTGTACAATTATTTTCTCTTATAAAAGAATATATTATCATTATTTTAAATTTCGTGGTCAAAGAAAATGTAAGCAAGTTAAAAGCAGCTTCATCGACAGGTTGATAAAAAAAAAAGCCTTATGAAAAACTATATAGCATTGGAGTGAGAAGTTAGAAGTTGACTAGGATGTAAGATGGTCCAACGAAGATTTTTTGTGATAACAAATCAACGATTACATTCTCGAAGAATCCAGTTTTTATGGTCGAAGCAAGCATATTGACATCACTTCATTCGTGATTTGGTTCAAGAGAAAGAGATTGTGGTTGAGTATTGTCGGACTGAAGATCATGTTATAGATATTTTTACGAAGCCATTGAAGACCGAGCTATTTTGAAAATGGGGTCAAGATAACTTGTTGATGCTCATTGTATTTAGATTTATATCTGCTCATACATTACATTAGTATCAATTAGCGTATCAATTACATGTATCAATTAGCGTGGCAACTGTGTATAGAACTTTGCCAAGAATAGTTTATATGACTTCACAGGTTCAGCGGAAGACCTCCTTTAAAGCTTCACCGGAAGATCTGCTACAGCATACAAACGGCAGACCTTGTCTGCACTTGGTCAATCATGAAGTGTCCAGTCAAACATTTATTAGTGGATCAATTTAAGTTTACCCTTATCAGTTTGAATTTGAAATTGAGACATTCCCTGACATCTCAGACCCGCCGAAAGTAGCTTTCCGGAAAGCAGGAAGACTTCGCAAATCTGAACAGTAAAAAGCAGGAGAACAGATTGTCACCTACTGTCTGTAACAACTCTAACAGATCTGTCATCCAGATTGCCCTACTTTCAGTCTCTGCAAAAGATCTCTGCACCCATTCCCTGCTCGATATCTGTGAAGACGAAATCTTCAAGACGGCTCCAAGCATTTAATGCATTTAACCTAATAGAGCTGTTATACTTCGTCTTCTCCAACGGATCTCAAGAATGCTCCAGCTTATAAATGTCGCCATTAAAGACTGAAGAAAAATACTCGACAAAAAGCTCTGAAAATCTACAACAACTCCAAGTCTTTATACTCAGTGCATTCAAGAGATCCTAAACAGATCAAGATTTCCCTCGACAACAGCAAGAAAACCTGCTTTAACTCTTATCATTTACTTCTTGTTGTTTTCATTCAAGGTTATTCTTCAGCACGAATTAAATATCTCATTTACACAGATATTTAATTCCTTAACCCCCAAAACACAAGTCAAGATTTTGTACACGATCCATTGAGAATATTCCTTGTAATAGAACTAGTGGAAAACATAGTGCACTTTTAAATCCAAGGTTGACTGTCTTGGTGGTGGACGTAGCACTATTTATAGTGTGAACCATCCCAAAATACTTGTGTACATTCCTTACTGTTTGTTTACTTATTAAATTGTTTATTAAATCCTTCATCTTTATCCTTAACAACAAACTTAAGTAACCAGTCAAGTCTACCGGTAGTCCTTAATCGGCAGACTTGAACCAGCTTCTTTGCAAGACGTCCGCTACTTCAATCTTCCTAATAGATTGTAAGTACTTAGCAAAAGAACTTACTTAAAAAGTTTTTAAGTGTATAATAAGCTATTCAACCCCCCCTTCTAGCTTATTATTGTGCCCTTTTGGACTCACATAACTCCTCCCTAACAAAAAAACTATAGGGTTATTCCATTTTTTTGTGTAGAAAGCAAAAATAGCTGTATGCATCCAATGAACCTCCGATTAAGGGTGTAAGTAATTCGGTTTGGTTTGGTTTATGCAAAAACCACAAACCTAACCGCCCCTATTGGTTCCAAAAATCTCAAACCGAACCGAACTGAGTAAGACTTGGAACCGAACCACTCGGTTTGGTTTGGTTTGGTTTTATGGTTTATATAAATTATTTTTAATCAAATTAACTAACATTAAAAATAACAATAAAAATAAGATTTTAATTTGGAATTAACATCAAAATTATGAAATAACCAACTAACAACAAATTATCATAAGGAAAATAATACAAATTCTAAAATAAACACAAACAATAGAAGAAATAATAGTTCTCCAACAATCAAAATTTTGTTTGGTTTAGCATGTCTATATATGACTAAATCAAAGGCCCAGATTATGCATATAAGATGATCCAAAAGGTTCAAAATAGTTAACAAATTTAATACTCCCTCCGTCCCTAATTTATTATCCTGGTTGACACGGCGCACCATTTAAGAAAACTTATTTGACTGGATTATTAATATTGGTTTAATGTGTAGTTTCCTTTAAAATCCATGTGTATGTGGCTCATAATTAAAGTAGGGTGAAAAAGTAAGGGTAAAGTGGTAAAAATAATGTTCTAAAAAGGTAAGTTTCAAAGTGGACAATTATTTTGGGACGGACGAAAAAGGAAAGGATGACGATAATTTAGGGACGGAGGGAGTATAATATATATTGTATAACAAATAAATTAATATATATATATATATATTGGTTTAGTTCGATACAAAAACCGTGAACCAAACTGAACCGAATGGTTTGACAATTTTTGAAATCGAAATCGAATCATTTTCGACCAAAACCGAACTAAACCAACTGATTTAATTTGGTTTAGTTTAATTCCGTAGTTCAGTGATCCCGATTCACACCAGTTCGACAATAAGGCACCCAAACCATACTAAAATTCGTAAATATTTCTATCTGTTCGACTGTTCTCACTCCGTGACAATCGGAGATCTCTTTTCAATTCAACCAACTTTCATTTCTCTTTTAAAGATTTTCCTAACAACCAAACAACCTTGTTGGCATTACTTTAATGGTGAAAAGAAAATTATTGTGATTGATTCTTATATTTAATGCTCCACCCGTTTCCAAACAAGTATAAAATATAATATACATGTATTAAGAAATTTTGTAAGTTGATGAATAGTAAATACATTCCTATTAAAAGTTTTCAATTTTTTGTGCTAGATATAATTTAAAAGACAAATTAAGATGAGATAACTACTAAAAAAATAAAATTCTCCCTCAATTCCAAATAAAAAGTTTACGTTTGAAAGTCAATCTTTTTAAGAAAATGACTTTTAGTAGTTTATGACTATTAGTAATAAAATGACACTTTTATGCCTTAATTTTTAAAATTATATTTTTCAAGTGAAACATTTCAAAATAGAATAATTGACTCATTTCTCTAAACAAAAGGAGTATTTGATAAAAATTAATTAATTATTGAGGCTTGAAAAAAATACCAGAGTAAATTATGCAAAAACATACTTAGTAAGATTTAAAACAACACTTATATTGCAACAATTATTGTTTAATCTAAATTTACTCTTATTTTAAAACGGAGTGAGTAATTATTAAATAAATAAATGGGCTAAATGCACCATTAGTCATTGAACTTTTGTCAAACTCATCATCAGTTTCCTAACTTCAAAAGTGATCACCGTTGATCAAATATCGTTTTTTTTTGTTCACCGCTAGTCCCTAGCCCTAACGTCATTAGTATATTGTCATTAAGTGGGCACGTGCCACTCACATGGACAAAAATTAAAGACAAAACAGACTTTTTCATTTCAAATAAAGGGTCAATTTGTTATCATCATCAAAATAGGAGTCATGGATAACATCATCAAAATTAGGGGGTAAATTGAAATTTCAATACCCAGTTCATCTTTACTCAAACTCCCACCCGATCGTCGCCGTCGGCCTTACCCCTCTTGATCTCTGCCGCACCATCTCCGTGTGCCCCCAAGTCCTTTCCTCCTATTTCCTTAACATCATCTCCCTATTTATATTCCTCATCCGCGAAGCCCACGTCTCCACCCACTAACTCCGCCGCGTCATCCATGCTTGTCAAGGCTATCGCATTGAGCAACCCGTCCATTAGAAGATGGATCCTATGTATGGATCCCGATCTCATTCGATAACTTTGCGGGCACATGTAACTCTAGAAACCTAGAAATACAATGTAAGCGAGAAATGTGGTGAAGTAAATCGTTGGAAGCTGAGTCAAGCCGATGGGAGGTAATTCTTGACGCTGCCGGTGTCTAGGTTGTATAATTCAGAGAGGACATCCATGGTGACTTGTGATTTTGGTGCACAATTGGCGAAGAAGAGCGAGTATTCATTGGGGAGGGTGACCAGGAAGGATTTGTTCGCGAATGAAAGCGGTTGGGAGAGATCACAAAAGCTAAAGAGAAAGGTGATGAAGTGGGAGTCGAATTTTTCTCATGGCACCTTTATTTTTATTATGTTATCTATATCCCCTTGTTTTGATGATGATAACAAACTGACCCCTTATTTGAAATGAAAAATTCTGTTTTGCCCTCAAATTTTCAAATTTTCAATTTTTGTGCATGTGAGTGACACATGCTCACTTAATGGCAATACACTAACGACGTTAAGGTTAGGGACTAGCATTGAACAAAAATGGCGATGTTTGGTCAATGATGATCACTTTTGAAGTTAGGAGACTGATGATGAGTTTGGCTAAAGTTCAGGGACTAATGGTGCATTTAACCCTAAATAAAGGGTGCCACTATTCAACCCCCTTTACCTATGAGTTGACCCCCCAAAAATTCTCAAAAGTGTAAACTCCATATTTTGCCCTTTCAATTAACCCCTAAAAATTTCTAAAATGTTCGGACCTCATTAGCCAACAAAACTGTGTTGTTTGGATAGAACATGTCAAACAACTTGTTCGGTCAAGGAGGTTCGAACATTTTAAAAATATTTTTTTAAAAAAATGAATGTAGTGTTGTTCGGCATGCTCTAGCCACACAACATAGTGATGTTCGGCCAAGCGGTCCAAATATTTTGGAAATATTAAAAAAAATTAAATTTAGCGTTGTTCGATATGCTCTAACCGAACAATATAGTTTTGTTCGACATGCTCTAGCCGAACAATTAAGAGGAGAGGTATAGTGAAGGAGGGGTCAACATATAAGGTGGATAAAATAGAAAAGAGTGACCCTAAACGCAATACCAAAAACCCTAAACGCAACACCATTGAATGAATAAAATGACCTAAATACCCTTATGGATAATTAATATGAAATGTTACAATTTGCTCCCCTTCATTTAGTCCTTCAACTAACCATCAACCTCCCACTCTCAATCTATTTCCCTCCCTTATAATCTTCTTCATCTTTAACAAAAAAACTCTTCAAACCCTTCACCCAACTCATAATGGGTTATGATTGTAATCCTAATGAAGATGAAAATACTAACAATGATGATTATTTTCAAGTAAATAATGATTTTTAATGTATTTTCACTAAAATTTTGGAAAAAAATTCATAACTGGGCAAAACATCCGCTAGGGCTCAGCGGATGTTTAGTCAAAGTACCGCAAGTCAACAGCGGATGTTTTACTAAACATCCGCAGCCAAGTAGCAAATGTCTTCTTATATGTTCATTTTTTAAAAGCGGTTGTTATTAAATAGAGTCGCTTTTTGGTTGCGGATATATTTAATTATGACCGCTTGTCAATAGCAGATATATATACAAATAGCTACTACTATGTAGCGGCTCTTTGGCTGAATTTGCTGAAAATTTATTTTTTTATATTATTAATTATTAATATGGTTTTATTGTTATTTGTTGATATGATTACCAGTTTAAAAACGGGAATAATTTATTTCCGGATGTATCTTTTTTTTTTTTGTGACGGATGAAAAATTCATTGATCGAGAAGCTGCAGAAAAATGGGTTAGAGATATCGAACATGCCGAGGATATGTACTTTTTCGTGTCCAGGAGTAAAACTAAATTTGATAACACTCATAAAGTTTGGTTGAATTGTGAGAATGGTGGAAAACCTCGGTACGATGGTAAAAAGATTTGAAAGATGTAAAGAAAAATGGTTCAAAAATTTTTTTGTGTAAATTTGAAGTGTATTTGCAGGAAGTAAAAGATGATGGTTGGAGAGTTAAAGTTAGCGAGTTTAACAATGCTCACAACCATCCACTTTCAATGGGAGAAAAATGGCACACTTCTGCAACGAAGTTGACAAAGGCTGAGATTGAAAGGGTTGATCAATTTTATAGTGCTAATGTGAAGCCGAAACAAATATTAAATCTATTGAAAAAGGAAAATCTCGATAACAGAAGTTCGAGAAAACATGCAGAGAATGTTTTGGTACGTATAAGAAAGAAGAAAATGGGAAATAAATCAAAAATGGAGTATTTTTTAGATGAGATGCGTCAACGTGGATATATTTTCTAGTTCAGGTCAAAGAGACTTGCCCAAAAAAATAAAGATGTATTGACTGATGTTATGTTTGCTCATCCAAAGGCTGAAGAGATGTTAACCTTATTTCTGTATGTTCTCCTTATGGATTCAACATATAAGACTAATAAATATGATTTGTCATTATTGGAAATCGTTGGAGTTACATCTGTGGGGAAGAATTTTCATATCGCATTTGCATTTTTGCAAAATGAGAAAAGTGAAACATTTGGTTGGGCATTACATCAGTTGCGTGCTTTATTAGTTCATATTCGCCCACCAGATGCATTGTCATGGACAGGGAGCTGGCTCTCATGAATGTAATACGGGATTACTTTCTAACGTCTCAGCATATGTTGTGTAAGAGACACATAGCGAAGGATGTCGAGAAGTATGTAAGGAACCTGTTGGGAAGGAAAAGTTATGCTACAACATTTATGAAGAGGTGGATCGATATAATTGAGTCAAAAACTGAGGAAGAATACACAAAAAATTGTCAAGATATGGATGAATCGTGGGCAAATATTCAAGCAGTTGTTTGATATGTTAATTCAAATTGGTTGGAGCGTTATAAGGATAGATTTGTTTGTGCTTGGACCAAACAATACATGCATTTCGACAATCAAACGACGAACATGTAAAACTTATACGTTTATGAATGCAATATATTTATTGTTTATGAACATTATGTAATTTTTTTATAAATGTGCAATATGTTACAGAGTTGAGAGTGCACATTCCCAGATGAAAAGATGGTTATGCACGTCAGCTGGAGGTTTCGATCATATATTCGATCAAATCCATGATGCTATCGAGCTTCAGTTCAATGAGATCCTGACTCTATTTGAAAGGTCTTTGAATGTAGCTCATCCTTTGACATCCTCAATGTTTATTCTCCGTCGATTGAGATATAAGGTATCTCTTCATGCCCTTGAGTTGCTAGAATATGATTGGAATTCGACACAACGTATAAAGAATACAATTGAGGGTGATTCTAAAAGGTGTGGGTGTTTGTTGAGGACAAGTTACGGTTTACCATGTAGTTGTGAAATGTGGCACATGGAGCAAACAAATGTGTCGATTGAACCCCATCAAATCCATGTGTTTTGGAAGACGTTGTCTATGGGCGGAGTTCAAGATATGAGTACATCAAAGGAATCTGTGGTTGATTTGATAAAAAACTTATTATCAGATATGGACGGGACTCCTGAATCGCAATAATATCAATATGCTAAACAGTTTTTCGATGTTGTACATCCCCCAACTAACATTTCTGAACCAGAAATAGTGCGACACAAAGGGCGTCCAAAGAAAAACTCGACAAAGAAAGACCTCTTATGTTTTTAAATGTTAAATGTTTACGTCATATTACTTTTTACATTTGTTTCTAGTAAATGATTTATGCTTTAATGTTTATAATTTTCACCTCAACAGGTTATGAACATGCTAACCGTCAACCAGAAAGAGAACCAGGAGGAAGAGGTAGAGGTAGAGGAAGAGGAAAATGACGTAGTTCATTAGCATCGACGGGTAATTCAATTTCATACGCCTCTCAGCTTCCACCATTGATGATCACTTTCATATCAAATGTTATAGATGTCAAAGCGGATGAAAATTATGGTTTCCAAGTTATTATCCACTTTATTTATCACGACGAAGAAAAATGGGATCAAGTGCGTAATGACTTGATGCAGGAACTTACTGACGACTGGGACTTCTACTCGACCATCAACTTCTTGGAAGGTGACATTGAAAGATCATTCGTATGTCTGAATTGGCATACCTCTCCGGCTCCAACTGAGCATTGGTTGAATCTAGGCATGCTCGGTTGGGTGATTGCTACACAGTATCAGAGGATAGTGACTTGTTTGTGTAATATATCGATTGGTTGCAATACATGGTTGTCGTTGCAAGCCCGGTCTGTTGATGGACAACTGCCACAACCATGTACCACAAGTATTGACTTTGGGTGGGTCAATTTAATCCACTTTGTAGCACTTGGGATGAAGCCTTCAAGTCCCCTGCCTCGTTTGCCAATTATTCTGAGGTGGGAAGATTCTTGTGACCCAACGATACGACATTGGCTGCCAATTTGACATGATCAATTTACTAATTACCAAAGTATGGAGAGTTAACAGTTAATTTTTCACTTTATGTGATGTAATTAATGACGAGGGTTAATTATATTTTTTGCAAAAGTGTAGGAGGTTATTTGTTATTTTCACAAAAGTATAGGGGATTATTTGTTATTTTTGTAAAAGTGTAGGGGGTTATGTGTTATTTTTGCAAAAGTGTAGGGGTTATTTGTTATTTTTGCAAAAGTGTAGGGGTTATTTGTTATTTTTGCAAAAGTGTAGGGGTTATTTGTTATTTTCGCAAAAACATATGGGTTATTTGTTATTTTCGTAAAAGTATAGGGGTTATTTGTTATTTTTGCAAAAGTGTAGGGGTTATTTGTTATTTTCGTAAAAGTGTAGGGGTTATTTGTTATTTTCGCAAAAGTGTTGGGGACAATATCATAGTGTTATAGTAAATGCATCACAACAAGTCGAACTAAACGTATCTAACAAACTGATGTCCAAACAAATACATCACACTCCGAGTTCAAATAAAATACATCAACGGCTGGACCAAAAGTATATCACACGAACATAAAGTATATCACAATACATCCTCAAACTGTTGAACAACTTCGTCAACAGTAGACATATAAGTACCCTGGACCACAAATGCATCTTGCCTGGACCGATGGAGTGCCCTAAGCTGAGGAAGTACAGATACGACTCGATCCTCAACCGATCTACGTGCAAATGCGGCAACTCTCGATGGATGAGAAGGCCTTTAGGATGCCCTCTGTGACGGCTACATGCGATCATGGGTGATCCACGATGGTTGATGATCCCACATCACCTCAGTGTCATCATCAGTATCACCATCGTCATCATCATCATCAACCGGCGGCATCACACGATAATGTGTCCGCTCCCGAAACCACTGCTCGTAACTAGGGGTGGCAATTCGTGTTATCGTGTCGTGTTCGTGTCTCATTATCGTGTTTTAATATTATCTATCTTATTTGATCATAAATAAAACAATAAATATTAATTTGAATATATTAACAATTTCGTGTCTTTCGTGTCGTGTTTCGTGTTGTTTCGTCTTTGGGCTTATCGTGTCATTTGTCTCGTAATCGTGTTTTATAATCGTGTCTTATTGGTTCGTGCTAACGACGTAACCATCTACGGTGGCGGACGGAATCTTGGCTCCCCTCGATCCGGCCCTCTTGGGGTTTATAGAATGATGCTCCCATTGTTGGAAATTGCGTAGCATCTCATCGTGGAGACAAATGTACTTCAACGGCTTTGGACCTCTATAAACCTTCGTCGACTGGAATACATGGCCAGGAATCATTTGGATATATCCAAACTGTCTTAAGCAACGATCGGGCATGTATGGCTCAGTGATTTTACGGCAATGAATTATGCCCAATAACAAACTGATCGGTACCTCCTGTGATGACCTACGTGTAAAAAGAGTCCAAATAACCTGGAAAAACAAATATTAATATAAATATCCAAACTTTTATTTGATACATTATTTATAAATGATAAATACTTACGACATCAACAGTCATCCGATCGAGGACTCTACGATACTCCAACAGAGTATTGTGATCATTTCTTCTTCCACCGAGAGAAGAGGTCCATCTCTTAGCGTATGGCTCTTGAGGGGTCCATGTCGCTGAACAACTTGATATGAATTAAGGAAAGTATTCATAGATCCAAACCTACAATAAAATAAAATAGCGTCAAATAAAATAGCGTCAAATATAATAGCGTCGAGCGTGATTAGGCATATCACAGATATCCATCACATACGGTAGAAAGTGAACATTTACCCGGTTCGACGACTTGTACATGAACAACGTCGTCCCCATCAACCACAACAAATAACTAACCGTCCACGGTTGAGCTAACACAGTCTCGCCACCTAAATATTCTTGCAATGTCAAAAATCTAATACCACTTCTCATCACCTCACTGTCCACCTTGGTAGTAGGCATGTGTAGGAGAATGGCTAGAGATGACTTGATCCGGGCTAACTTGGTACTTGCCAAAATGGGTTTCCCGACCACTAGGATCTGTAAAATGTAATGTACATCGTGCAACATCAGCGTCATTTCCCCGAACGGTAAATGGAAACTGTTGGTTTCCGGCTGCCATCTTTCCACAAAGGCTAATATTAATGGCATGTTCAAGTGATGTAACATACACCCCCTTAAGTGTCCCAGGTTACTTCTACTGATCCACTGAATAGTCTCCATATCATTTATAGTCCAAGGCAATGTTGTTCGGCGGTCTACGGAGTTATGACAACTCAATACTGGCCTCTCCTGTTGAACATAATGAAATAATCTCTCATCAATATTAAAACAATACTACGTAGTCAATTTAATAAATTTTTTGTCAATACTATCATGGTCAATATAATAAATTACCTCGCCATTCCGTATTGCAGATGCAATATGACCACGAAATCCAGTAAGTAACTATGTGTTCTCAAGTCCACCTCCACGTGGCTCCATCAACATCCAACCATATGCATCCACGTCATTGTCTGAATCATCATCGTCATCATCACCACCATCACCATCACCACGACCTCCTACTCTGCCTCTACTATGTGCTCGGCCCGCTCTCTATCGTCGACCAAAACCAAAATCCTCTTCCTTATCATCTTCTTCATCAACTAACCGGTGTCTATCTTGTAGTGCAGTAAATACATCAGCATTTATCGGACCCTTCCCACGCCCGGGTAACATGTTCGAACTACCACTCTCGCCACCCACACCACCCATGCCACGCATGCCACCCATACCACTCATGTCACACCCATGCCACCCATACCACCCATGCCACCTATGCCACCCATATCACTCATCATGCCACTCATGCCACCCATCATGTTTAATGAGGCTTCTATCTACTCATCCTCTCTCGTAATATGTTAATACCCTCTCCCCCTCAATAGAGCATTATAAGGAGGCTCAAATGGAATATCGGTGTCCGGACTCCTCCTATCATCTCCGTGAACGGGGGTCTGCGCATAATCACCATCTGTGGGTGCCCCGAAATTCTCCCGGACCCCGCGCTCCCTTTTTTAGGGTAACGCAACATGCGGAAGGATATCACACTTTCCATTCCATCCCCCCTTGTTTAGGGGAAGACGAAATTAAAAATGTAGACAGAGTGTTGTCAAAAAGCGCGTTGAATACGCCTAGGTCACCGAGTGAGCTTTGGTCCATTATGAGAGCTTTGGATTTTTCCGCATCTCACCCTCCCTTGTTTAGGGGAAAATAAGAAACAGAAAACGTATCACCCTTTTCAGTCCCATCTTCCCTTGTTGAGGGGAAAACGAAAAAATGCAAAAAAAGGATGTTGTGAAGGCGCATGAGAACACGTCTTGCCTTACTATGGACTTTTTGCAAATTGCCTTAGGTCATTATGAGTGCATTGGTTTTCTCCGTATCTCACCCTCCCTAGTTTAGGGGAAGACAAGACATAGAAAATACATCACCCTTTTCATCTCCATCATCCCTTGTTTATGGGAAAACGGGAAAGTGCAAAAAAAGGATGTTGCGAGCCTCACCACGACCTTATGCTTATTTTGGATCGCTATGAGTGCTTTGGCTTTCTCCGTATCTCATCCTCCCTTGTTTAGGGGAAAACAAGATACAGAAAATGCATCACCCTTTTCATTCCCATCGTCCCTTGTTTAGGAGAAAACGGAAAAGTGCAAAAAAAGGATGTTGCGGGTCTCACTGTGATCCAAAATGTTATAACAGAGTCGCCATCTCTATTTTAAGGAGAAATAAAGAAAAACAAAAAATAACCAGAGTTTGTAAAAAGGGGTTCGGAGGCTAAGTTACGAGGTAGGAAGGTGTTAGGCACCCAACTCGCCATTTCGATCTAAAAAAATGGGTTTTGGCTAAAATATGCTTTTATTATATTTATCTAGCAAATGAAATAAAGCATTAAAAGCAGATATATCTGTATCTACAATATTTACAGACTTGCAGCCGCCTTCTTCCAGTAATTACAAATACATTTAAAAATATTTGGTCATAATAATGACTCTGAAAGGATGAAACCGTGGAAATCATTCTCGGCATAATTACGGGTCCCACCATGGAAACCGTTAGCAGATTCAACTAGGCAGCCGAGCCCGTACGAGCTCGCCGAAGGCACCTCATAAAACCATTAAGCCCAAGCAAGGAACAAATAAGACCCGTTGGTTTCAATCCCCTCGGCCTCGGCAAACAAGAGTGGCTTTCAATTCCCTCGACCTCGGCAACAAGAGCCCACTGCCTTCAGACCGCTCGTCCTCGGCATAAGGTCAATAATCACTAGGCCTGACAAGAAGCTTCACAAGACCCGGTGAAACCGCTACACGCAACTACCAACTCTCTAACAGCGGTCAGCCCACTTATTTCTGATAAAGCCTCCAGTGCATTTAATACCCGTCGCAACATGTCCACCAACGAAAAGCCGCCACGTCACCAGGAAAATCAGGTATAGATAGGGGATATTCATTATTGTAAAAGGTAAGCCAATTTTCAGATATCCAAACTTTCTTATCACAACCCCTTATCGGACCATTCATTACTACGACACATTTATTACTCATTTCCACCGGATACCTTACTCTCACGCCGGAGGGTTCTAGTCGGGCTACCCCGACTCCTTAACGACGTTTATTATTTGCCTTGTGCAGGTAACAAGGAAACCAGACAAGGACGAACGTGCTAAGACCGCACCATTTTTGTTTCATACGTGGATGATCGATGTATTTTATACGTCGATTTTATATGCTTCTATGACTTAAATTATGCTATTTCACGAGGCTTTTGGCTACTGATATATGTTTTCGGTGAGTTTTGTAAGTTTCAGGGTTTTTAGTGAAAATATGCAAAACTCCAGGGTTTTATGTGCAAATTCCAAGAAGGGCCAAAGAGGAAAAATGAAGAAGAAACGAAGACTGTTGAATCTGGAGACCTTGCGGACGCAAGGTACCTCAGACCTTGTGACCGCAAGGTAGGCAGTACGGACGAGAAGTCAAGAAAGCAAAGGCCAGACACACTGGAGACCTTGCGGACGCAAGGTATCCAACACCTTGCGACCGCAAGGTGGTCAGAATGCGCTATTTTTCGGATTTTCATACAGTGATTCGATTGGATTACAACTCCCGAGTATATATTGAAGTTGATGCCGAAAGCCAGAGAGGAGAGACGGTTGGAAGCAGTCTTAGGTAGATTTTAGATAGTTTTTAGAGTGTATAACATAATTAGATTGTGTAATCACAAGTATTGAAGATCAAATCATGTATCCGATCATCTCCATGTGCTGTTCATTGTCTATGATGAACTAAATCATCCATAATCTAGGAGGTGGGAGGTAACTTGTATCGTATTTATGTTTTGATTCATATATATGTTCATTCAATTCTTGTTGATTGTGGTGTTTATCAATCCCTATATTATTTTTCTTTGAACAAATGAATGTAATCGCAAATAATAAAGGCTTAGAGGTGCGGATAACTGCATGACCAATGTGCATATGTCGTACACTGGCTCACCATCACAATAAATTGGACCTATCGATGCACGAGAGTGATAAGTTAGGACCAGGTTCATACATGATCTAGGTGACAGATAGATCATAAATCTAGGTAATAGCTAAATTGACAGTTCTTGTGCTTAGGATATAGAATGGATGAATTTTGCGGGGATGGAGGCTGAACCAATTGTTCAACAGACTATATCTATCTTTAGTGAATGAACCCAAGAAATTGAATGATAATTATTATGAATTGAACATAAAAGAGATACAAGTGAAACCCAAATCCTAGATTGCCACCCACCATAAGATCTTCATATATGTAATTACTGCTAATTAGTTAAACATCTAAATATAAATAGTAGTTAGAATAAAATAATTATAAAAACCCCCTTTAGATTAATAATTTGCTATCAATAAATTGCACTGTTCGTGATCACTTGTCTCTGTGGGTTCGACCCTTGCTTCCAATACTATTCTATAATAGTCTTGTCCACTTGCAAGGAAAAAGATTAATTAAAACATCGATCAAGTTTTTGGCACCGTTGCCGGGGACAAGCTAGTTCACGTAGTTAGTTTGTTGGTAGCGTAGTTTTTAATTTAATTTAGTTTTTAGTTTAATTTTCAGTTTTTATAAAAATAAAAAAAAAACAAAAAGATTTTATTTTATTTTTAATAGTTAGTTGTTTTTAATTTGCTTTAAATTATTTTTATGCACGGTCGTCGATCTTTGAATCCTAAATTGGTAGAATTGAATCAGGATATAAATATTATTAGAAGAAATCAAGAAGTCCTTGAAAATCTAGCTCCCGAGTTTGATAATCAAGAACAATTGAATCAAAAGGATCCTCTGGTTGATCCCACAATGAAAGAAAATAATAATAATCGTAATCCTAAAACCCAGTTAACCCAGTTAACCGGAATCAAAGAGAAGAAGAACCGGCAAGAAGAAATACGGAAGTAGTGGTAAATCAAAGAACTATTAATGACTTTAGTAGACCTTCATTAAATGTTGTGACATCATGTTTAGTCTTGCCAGATGCTGTAAGGAATTTTGAGTTAAAAGGTCATTATTTTAATGCAATACCATATTTTCATGGGATGCCTCATGAAGATCCTGTCAGTTTCTTAAGAGAATATGAATACATGATGAGTAATTTTCCTTTAGGAGGGTTGACTGAAGATCAAATTAAAATGAAGTATTTTCCCAGTGCATTAAAAGAATTGGCAAAGCGATGGTTTATGAACTTAACACCTAATAGTGTTTATACTTGGACTCAATTATATGATTTGTTTATGAGTAAAATTTATAAGCATGCATCTCTTACATAATATAGAAAACAAATCATGTCATTCCAAAATGAACCAGGTGAAACATTCCATGAGTCATGGGATAGATTTAAAAATCTGCTCATTATGTGTCCTCATCATAATTTGGCTCAACATGTGTTAGTGCTTTAATTTTATCATGGTCTTTCGACAGGCTTACAAACTATGGTTGATAGTGCAGCTGGTGGTTCTATTAATAGAATGACACCAGAAGCACTAGAAGAATTATTTGAGATGTTAAGTATTAATTCCCAACAGAAAAGTGCTAGAGGTAAAAATAGAAGCTTATCTCAATTACAAGATAAAACAGATACACAAGCTCAATTTGAAAATTGGCAAATTCAAGAAGCATGTGCTTTATGTGGATTATATTCTCATGCTACTAATTTTTGTCCATCAAGTGCTATGTATTCTGAACAGGCTAATGCTATGAATATGTACCCTCAAAGGCCTAGGAATGATCCCTATTCAAACACATATAATCCTGGTTGGAGGAATCATCCTAACTTTTCTTGGGGAGGAAATAAGCCTTTACAACCTCAACAATTCCAACCTCAACCACCTCAACCTCCACAATTTCCAAATCAAAACCAGTTGAGAATTGAAGAAGTTCCAAAACAAGATGGAGCAAGTAAAGGTCAAGCAACATTGATGAAATATATGCTTGAAGAGATGGAAAATCTAAAGAAGCACATTGCGAATTCTGAAGTTGATAAAAGAGAAGAAGGGAAGTTCCCTAGTCAAACCGAGCAAGCTAAGTCAATCACCGTCTTGAGAAGCGGTAAGGTAATCGGTGAAGAGGTAAGTGATCCTGATCCTTCTTATAATGTGCCTGTTACAGTAGAAAATTCTGAAAAAGAAATTGAAAAGGATAGTGATAGTAATAAAGAGAATAATGAATCAAGTAATCAAGAAGTAGAAATAGAAGTAGAAGTGGAAGTTCCAAATAAGGAACAAGAAAAAGAGGTTCAAAATAAAGATAATCCAGTAGAAGTTGAAAAAGAAGTAGATCAAGAAAAAGAGGAACCTTATGTGGCTCCACCACCTTATGTTCCTCCAATTCCGTTTCCAAGAAGACTTATGAAAAACCGAATGGACAAACAATTTACGAAAATCTATAATATGTTATCAAAAGTGAATGTTAATCTTCCTTTGCTTAATGTTATTAAAAATATTCCAGCTTATGCAAAGTTTTTCAAAGATCTTCACTCCAAGAAACACAAGTTTGAAAACAATGAAAAAATTATTGTTTTTGAAAATGTAAGCTCTGTTTTACAACCCGAACTACCCCCTAAGTTGAAAGATCCTGGTAGCTTTAATATCCAAGTTTCCTTGGGAAGCTCTAAAAAGATGAAAGCAATGCTAGATTTAGGAGCAAGTATTAATTTGATGTCTTTTGCGGTTTATAAACAGTTAGGGTTAGGAGAACTAAAACCCACTACTATGCAATTACAATTAGCTGATCGTTCAGTTAAATATCCTTTGGGTATAGTGGAAGACATCCTAGTTCAGGTTGATAAACTAATCATTCCAGTTGACTTTGTGGTTCTAGAGATGGAAAGGAAGATATGCACTAATAATGAAGTCCCAATATTGTTAGGCAGACCTTTTATGGCCACTGCCAATACAATGATTAATGTGAAAAACAGTAAACTCACAATGTCAGTCCTAGGTGAAACTGTTGAAATTTCTGTTTTTGATGCTATGAATAGACCTAGTGACATAAATGCCTGTTTTTCAATAGATGAAATTGAAAAGTTATCAACTGAAACTTTTGAAGAAGAGGAAGACTATGAGAGAGATAGATTTATAGTTTATGATGATAGTCCTATCCCTCCCATAAAAATTGACATTGATGAGATTGAAAGAGAAATAGAAGAGGAAGAAAGACAAGAAAGAGAAAAGTTAGAAGCTAGTAAAAAAGAAAGATAAAGAAGAGATAGAGAAAGAATCAGAAAATAGTTATGATAAGATTGAAAAAGTAGAACAAGAAAGTAATGAAATTAAGGAAGATGAAGTAGAGATTTTGAAATCTCTCTTTGAAGAAATTGAGGTAGAGAATGTCGATGTAGAAATTAAAGAAGATAATAAAGTAGAGAATGAGGAGACTAAAATAAAAGAAACAATTGAAGCAGAAAATTCTGAATTTATGCAATCCATTAATTCTCCTAAAGTTGAAGAATTAAAACCTTTACCACCCCATTTAAAATATGTATTTTTAGGGGAAGGTAACTTTGTTTGTTATTATAGCAGCCGACTTAACGGAAGAGCAAGAAGTTAGTTTATTAAAAGTTTTATGGACACATAGAGAAGCTTTAGGATGGTCCCTAGCTGATTTAAAAGACATTAGTCCCTCTATGTGCATGCATAAAATACATCTAGAAGGGCTAAACCCAACTTCTTCAACAACAAATTCCAGATAATTGAAACAACAATTTAACAACAAATCATTTTTTTGAACAAACAAAATATAAAGAGAGACCTTATTTTGTAGGAAATTTGTTGGGAGTGAGAGTTCACTAATTGACTTAAAGGCTGAGAGAGAGAACGAGAGCAAGGTTGAGAGAGAGAGAACGAGAGTTATGCTCAAGGCTGTCAAACTAGATAGATGATTTCAGTTTGGGAGTAATGAAGGGTTAGGTTTAGGGAGTAATGGAGGGGTGAGTTGTTGAGGAGTTATAATTGAGGGGTGTTATTGTGAAAATGGTGTATAATAGGAGTGAGGGGTAGATCGGTAGTGAAGTATTTTCATACATTAAATGATGTTACTTCTAAGAATTTTGGTGTTACATTTAGATGTTTTGAATAGAAAAGTTAATTTTGAGAAGTTTTTGGGGAGAAAAGTTAGTTTTGAGAAGTTTTTGGGGGTGAACTCTGAGGAAAAGGGGGCTGAATAGCTGCAGCCTTTAATAAATTCATGTTCATTCTCCCTCGTGATCTCCTACCTCTTCAATCCGACACCACTTTCTCACACTCTCTCTATAGGGTTCACATTTATTGATCCACCTCAAATTTTTGATCTTTTAAAAGTTGTTGTTACTACCCAGATCGCCAATTGGAATCTTTAAGCTAAAACTCGCCTTTTCTAGGGTTTTTGTTTAATCAATGCTGGGTGAATGCTGAAATTATTAAGTTTCTTGAAATTATTAAGGGCGTGTTTGGGAATGAGGCAGCGGCGATGAGGTTTGAAGGAGAGAAATGGAGGTTAGATCTGAGAGTGTACCGCCGGTGAGGTGTGATAAGCTACCCGGCGGGCAGGTGATTCAACGGACGAGATTACAGGTTTGGTTCATTAGGGTTTGTACGAGCATTTTGATATGGACGTGTTTGGTTCAGCTTGTCACTGTTGGTGAGCTTTGGCATCCGAGATTGTTAAACGGGTTCTCTAACCGGTTGAACGGGTCTGGCGCAGTGTCATTCCGGGTTGAAGAAACGGTTCAGCCACCACCTCCTCTTCTTCCTGCAAGTGAGTTTGTCCCCTCCTGCGAAATGCTTATTTGTAGTGATTCAAATTGGAATTTTGTGTTGATTGTAGATAACTTATAGTTGTATATTGGTTGAATGCTGGGAAGTGAGAATTAATAATATGCAATTTTACTAGGTTACGTCATTCATTGCATTGCATGCTGGTCTTTGGTAACTAACTTCCTATTTTTGGGTTATGCTGGTTGTGACTTCATGGGAAAAATGCTTTCTATGTTTATATTTTGGAAATCAAAGTCGTTAGCTTGACTTCTATCAGAGGAATGCTTTGTGCCCCCCAAAAAAAGAGAAGGTCATTAGCTTGAGTAAAGACTAGAAGTAAATATGCACGACTTAATTGAAGTATTAGTGTGCTCAGAAGTGTGGAACTCCCTGTTCAAGCAATGCCATTATTGCTCAAGATGCATAATGGCAAAATTCATGTTTTAGATTCTTTTTTGAGAGTTGGTAATAATCTCTTGTTTGTGCTAATGTATAAGGTTTTTAAATCTGCACAGACCTTTAAAAAAGTACTTTATTATCATCAGCACTCTAGCTGCTGACAGATTATATAATTCTTCCTCCTTCCCGTGCACATTTATCTATACTCTGAGCAAATGTACGAAGCTTGATGAGAAGCCTTGGAAACCCTAATTCAAATTTTTGTTTCTATTTTTTTTTTGATTTATAAAAAGCCAAATTAGCATATATCGAATCGCACGACCTCATCACACTAGGTAGTTTTGAGACTTAAAAAGTGTTTGGAAAGAAAACTTCCTCCATCTTCCAAGCTGCTTGACCCACAGTCCTGCTTCTGCACGACATGGCTTGAATCTGGATAAAAGTCCTACTCCACACATACCGCCCAACTCTCTCTCTCTCTCTCTCTCTCAGTCTCTCTCCAAAGCTCCCCCGAACTAGTTCATGAGCCTTGATTGCCAGTTTTCCTATTTCCATCTTTCAACAAATGGACATTCCTCACATTATTGATTATAAATAAAACATGTGGGGATCATCTATAGATACATAATATAAATAATATAAATATAGATACATAATATAAATAAATATATTTATATATTCTTTTGTTGTACCATTTTTATTGTTTGTTTCTAAATGAATTATTGACAAGTGAAACTGAGGACCATCTATTTCCTTATGTATGTACTAGTGTTTGTACCCGTGCGTTTTGTTTATATGTTTTTCAACTAAATTGTACATATAAAATTAAAAGAATAAATTAAGGGACACTGCTTAACTTAAAATATATAACAATAAGATTAGTCATTATATATTTTGAAAATTAATCATTTTCTACAAAATAATTTTATATATGATTATTCAATTGAAAAAAAACAAACACCAAAATGATCATTTAGTCACATTATGATTTTGACATGGATCAAATAATTCAAGACTTTAACATTACTACATCCATCCCAAAAGAAAAGATGACGATAATTTAAAAACAGATGGAAATTTCATTTCAATAATTTTTGAATGGACACAAAGGGAACAATGAATAATAATTTTGGGTCGGAAGAAGTATATATTTACTGATTAAATATCATCTAATAGAAAAAGACAATAATATGTACGGTTGGCCCCTAAAAAAGTCATTAAATACCATGTTAATTACTTGCTACCTCCGTTCGGGGTAAAAAGTCGTTGTTTGAAAGTCAAACTTTTGAAAAAAATGACACTTTTAGTAATCCATTAGTAATAAAATGAATAATTGTGGGCCGGTTCTTTATTTAGAAATTATAACCTCTCTGGTGCACTATTTTTTATCCAACCGCATAAGTCCATTTTTTTCTTCCTAAAATGCCCCTCCTTCTCCTGTTGATGGATATCAATCACCGGAGTTGGCACGAATTCAAAGAAAATAGATCTAAAAATATAGGACTTAACATTTTAATTAGTTCCGTTTTAATTTTTTTCATAGCACTGGATAATTTGAGCTTGTCAATTGTAGAGTTGGAAATTTCCTAAATTATATATTGACAAATTATTTCGATTTTGTTAATTTATTTTTACATCCTCTAATTTTTCAGACCTGCTTACTTAAAGCACAAATGTAGATCCGAAATTTTTGGATATGTAATCTATGAGAAGTACTTAACTTTATTTTTAAGAAAATAAAATTATAAATATAGATCCTAACTTTATAGATGGATTTAATTTATTTTTTAAAAGATCTAGGTAAACACCAAGTCAATTTAACAGGGAAAGAAGAATTTTTTTTGAAGTAAAATGCCAAAGCTAAACCGTATATGTTGGGCAAAGGAATACAATATATATTCCCCATGTACAATACAATAGGACTTTTGAAATTTGAATAATGATCACAAGTATGATTGACACAAGTATCAAGGAATGTAAAAGGACATTTTATATGGATTAGTGTGAAGTGTAATGATACATTTAATTTTTTTCCAGATAGCATGCAAAGTTGTACCTATATTAATAAATGGAGAACCTTCTATTTTTGGAAAGAAAGTTTTGGCGGGATATTTCCTTTTATAGATGCATCTGGCTTTATATATATATATATATGTATGTTTTTTGGTAACTTGGTGGACATTATTATATAATTATCTACTCTCTAAAGTCTAATCTCAAATGAAACAGTTTCTGAAATAGGTGCTCTAATTCTGCAGAACAACACTAGTTCAGAAACATGGCGCATTCATCGCCAAAAATCATATATATTCTACTTAATGGCCTATTAATCGTACAAGAGAGCGTTCCCTCTTACTCTCTTTCTCTCTCTCTGAGTAAAGAAACCAGGACAAGTTTGTTTAGGTCAGCAGCCAGTTGACTAACCCTTATGATATCGAGTAGATGTGTTGATTACGTATATTCTGTTGTAGCCACCATCATTCTGGTTTGAATTGGTAGTGTGGTATGTTTAATCAAATGTGTATCACACTATCACTAATTTTTTTAAAAACCACCATAGTGACATCTTATAATAAATTGGTACATCATATATGTATATGGTATTACAATTTCAGTTTCCTTGTACAGGAAGGGGGAAAAATCTTATTTTTTGCATTTATAGTTCAATTAATTATTTACAGATGTCCAGACTCGGACATTAATTTGTAGGCATTTGTTTTATAGTTTTCATTTCTCTTGAGAGTTTCCCTATGTTCCTCTAGGGAAGTACATAAGTAATGGTTTTCTCCAAGTCTCTTGCAATGGCGGATTGAATCAAATGCGTGCTGCGGTATGTAATTCTTCTTGTCCTTTCTCCCATTTTTTTTCTATCGCGACACTACATTTACTCTGTCTATTAGCATTTTTCAGATCTGTGACATGGTGACAGTTGCTCGGCTTTTGAACCTTACTTTGGTTGTTCCAGAGCTTGATAAGACATCATTCTGGGCGGATCCTAGGTAACCTTGTCAAGTTGGAGAGATTTTTTACTTATATTTCCTGCTTTGCTGATTTGAAATTTGAATGTGCTTGACATTTGCTACAGCAATTTTGAGGACATCTTCGATTTGAGACATTTCATTGATTCACTAAGAGATGAAGTTCGAATTGTCAAAAGGTTGCCGAAGAGGTTTAACAGGAGATATGGATTCCAGCCACTTGAGATGCCTCCTGTTAGCTGGTCAAGTGAACGCTACTATCTTGAACAGGTCACTCTTGTTAGTATCAACTTGTAACTAATTTCGTAATCTTGAAAACCAGTGGGCTATACTTCGTCTTCTCGATGCTTGTGCAACTATCAATATATATCATCAAGGTGTAGTGATTGGCTGATCTGACATTTTGGTACTTCAGATTCGTTTTTAGAATAGTCATCTCACATGCCCTTTGGGTGCCATGTCTGATAAATACAGCCTAATAGTTTTACTTTCCTTACTGAGCCAGGGCCCTATGTGCACAATTTCTTTTAGTCTTGATTTCTATTATGTCTTGAGTGATTCTCAAGATTGCCCTAAGTTCAGCAGCTTGTGCTGGTTACTTCTTTTTGTACATGTTCCAGGGTGATTAGAAGGAGCAAAAATAGTTAGAACTATGTGTGGAGAAGTATGGGAAAACAATTTATTTGCTTAATCAAATTGATTGTTGTTGAAAGGTCTGTTCATTTGGTTATTTGTCTTTGGCAACCAGTGTTCTGTGGAAAATAGGGACAGATGAAGAATGTATGTTTTGAAAGTAATTGCATTTATATCCTCATTTTTTTAGTCTTTTCCCTTGGTTGTGACTTGGTCAACACTCTCTTAAGCAAAGATTTGTTTGTGGTTTCATACTAGTTGGTCTGGACAAGCCTTGGTCAGTATTTCTCAACTTATCATCAATGCTTCGATTTGATTCAGTCGTTGGTGCTCACTTGTGATTTGAACTTATTCTGATTCAACCTATGGCTGATTTGAGTATTGATCAAATGTAACTACTTTAATCAAGGGTCCTGCTTGAGTGCAGCCATTGACGGGCTGACAGGTTCTGGACTAATGGGCAATGTATTAACTACTAGTATTATTAGTGAAGGAACCGGGCTTTCTGGATTGGGTTAAAGTGAAATGGGCCTCTTATGCTATTTCCGGGAAGCCGTGTTTTAAGATTGCTAAGAAATTGAAACTTCTCAAAGAGGATTTAAAAGTGTGGAACAAAACCGGTGTTCCGGAACATAGAGGTTAGGATTCAGGAAGCAATGAAGGAAGTTAAAAGGTTAGACGACATGGAGGGTAGGGGTACTTTGGGAGAAGATGATCTGGCTTATCGAGAGGAGGTTAAGGTTCTTATTAGGGATCTGCTTATCAAGGAGGAAATCTGCTGGAGGCAAAAATCTAGGGTATTGTGGCTTCAGGAGGGCGATAAAAATACAAGGTTCTTCCACAGGATGGCTAGTGCTCATAAGAGTTTTAATCAGACTGAAAATTGGAGATGCTGTGACAGAAGAGGCTCCATTGATCAGAAGAGGCTCCATTGATCAGATGAGGCATTGTTGAGTTTTATCAGAAACTGTATTCGGATGGAAGCGCCTGGGGTTTGGAGTTAGATGGCATCGATTTTAAATCCATCCAAGAGGAGGATTAGGATTTGCTAGAACAACCTTTTTCAGAAGAGGAGATTGTGGAGGCGCTGAGGAGTTTGAAGGGTGATAAAGCCCCAGGCCCCGATGGGTTTACTCTGGCCTTCTTTAAACATTGCTGGGAAGTGGTTAAGTCCGACGTTTTGGAGGCGCTGAGGAGTTTGAAGGGTGATAAAGCCCCAGGCCCCGATGGGTTTACTCTGGCCTTCTTTAAACATTGCTGGGAAGTGGTTAAGTCCGACGTTTTGGAGGTCTTCCAATCCTTCTTCGAGGAGTGCTTTGAGAAAAGTCTCAATGTCTCCTTTATTTCCCTCATTCCGAAAAAGAAGGGAGCAGATGATTTGAAGGATTTCAGGTCGATTAGCCTCATCGGTAGTATTTATAAATTGATTTCGAAGGTTCTGTCGTCAAGGCTCAGAAAAGTGGTAGGTCTTGTGATTTCAGATTCTCAACGTGCCTTTGTGGGTAACTGCCAAATTCTAGATGCGGCATTGATAGCAAATGAAGCGGTGGATGCTAGGGTGAGGAGTGGGATTCGAGGTGTAACGTGCAAACTTGATATATGCTTATGATCATGTTAAATGGGATTTTCTGATTTATCTTTTGGAGAGAATGGGCATCGGGGAAAAATGGAGAAAATGGGTTATGTTCTGCATCTCAATGGTCAGGTTCTCAATTCTGGTCAATGGAGAATCTGCAGGCTTTTTCTCAAGTTCGAGAGGGCTGTGCCAGGGGGATCCCCTTTCTCCTCTCCTGTTTATCATGGTCATGGAAGCGTTGAGTCGTCTCATTGATAAGGCCGTGGCAGGAGGATTCGTTCGGGGCTTTGAGGTGGGAAGAGGTACAGATCACAGAATGTCTATTTCACACCTCCTGTTTGCAGATGGCACGTTGGTCTGCTGTGAAGCAAATAGGGATCAGATGGGTTATCTCCCGATGATTTTATTATTCTTCCAAGGGCTGTCGGGTCTGAGGATCAATATTTCGAAGAGCGAGATCATTCCAGTTGGTGGGGTGGATAATGTGGAGAGTCTGGCTTCTTTTTTTGGGTGTAAAATATCTGCTCTTCCTGCGATGTATCTGGGCCTCCCCCAAGGAGCTTCGTATAAAAATGTCAATTTGTGGAATTCTGTAGTGGAAAGGTTTGAAAGAAGACTCGCCGGCTGGAAGAGACAGTTTTTATCAAAGGGAGGTAAGTTGACTTTGATAAACAATACCTTGTCCAACTTACCCACGTATTTTCTGTCTCTTTTCGTGATTCCAATTTCAGTTGTGAAGAGGATTGAGAAGTCGGAAAGGGACTTCCTTTGGGAAGGGGGTAAGGAGGAGAGGAAATATCACTTAGTGAAGTGGGATTCAGTGTGCAGCAGCAAGGGGGCCGGTGGATTAGGAATTGATAATCTCCGTAAATTCAATGTTGCTTTGTTAGGCAAATGGTTGTGGAGGTTTTTAGTTGACAAAGAAGGATTATGGAGGAGATTAGTAGTGGGAGTATGTTATGGATGATCATCTGTGGTTCCCAAAGAAAGTCAATAGCAATCATGGTTGTAGTGTTTGGAAAGGAATCATGAGAGGGTGGGATACTTTCAGTCGGTTCATTTCGTTGGAGATAGGTTTCGGTAATTCTGTCGGGTTCTGGAAGGATAGGTGGTGCGGGGACGCACTTCTACATTTCAGGTTCCCTAATCTGTACAGCGTTGCGGTAAATAAGGATGATCTGGTGAGCTCGATTCTAGAAATCCATGATGGGGCATATTTTTGGAATCCTGTGTTTCACAGAAATTTCCAGGATTGGGAGATTGGGAAACTGGTCCAAATGCTGGCTTTACTTCATGAAGTGAAGAGACAAGATTCGGCGAAGATAGAGTTGCCTAGGAGGGGGCTAAGGACAGAAAATTCTCAGTCAAGTCTTTCTATTCCAAGCTGAATATTAGTGACAAAGTTTTGTTCCCTTGGAAAGATATATGGAGAGTAAAGGTGCCCGGTAGGGTGAGTTTTTTTTGTGTGGGAGGCAGCCTGGGAAGCCATTTTGATGGGAGAATTTGAGAGCAAGTGGTAAGGTTTACGTCAATTGGTGTTTTATGTGTAAAAAGGAGGAGAATGTGAATCACCTGCACCTGCATTGCCCCATAACGCAGGAAGTGTGGAATTTGTTCTTCAATTTGGCCGGGGTTTCCTGGGTCATGCCTCGGACTGTTATTGAGGTTCTGCGTGGGTGGTCTCTGTATAAGAGAAGAAAATTAAACTCTTTCTGGATTTCTGCTCCTTCAGCGGTTTGGTGGATCATTTGGAAGGAACGGAACAGAAGGATATTTGAGAATGTTGAGACTGATATAGAAGGGATCAAGGAAGCTTTTCTCCATGCTCTTAGATTTTGGTGCTTAGAAGCTTCTCCCAGTACAAGAACAAGAACAAGAACAAGAACAGGGGATCCTTCTGTATATGCAATAGATAGGTCTTTTATGATTTAATTCTTTTGTCTTGTATACCCCACTGTGTACAAGGTTAAAAGGTGGCACGTGATATATAATACTCTTTACTTATCCAAATATAAATAAATTAGTGGATGGCTGCAATTGTTACATCTGGTTTTCTGTACTCGGAGTGGGGTTCAAAGCTTCTTACCCGTCTCCTATTAAAAACTCACTAAAACATATAGTCATTATAGCCAAGCAAGCCCACTTGTGAAGAAAGCTATCAACAATGAACATTCTTGTAAATGGTCAACACACCATAAGACTGCTGCAGATTGATTCTCTAACAAATGAAATATGGATGTCGGTCAGAGTAGTATCAACTGTACATGGATGCTCAAAATGTTGTTGAGTTGATGTTATTAGGTAAAGAGTGGCGAGAGGTGCTTTGCCATCTCTTTCTACTTTTCCGTAGAATATATCTGGTCTATGTGCTTTATGCAAATGTGAAATTGGTATTGCAGTTGCTGCTAGTCCTGATTTATCTTCGATTTACATTTAGAGCTTTTTGTAGTTGAACAATATGGACTACCCGTGGGATGTCATACTGGCATCTTATTGTGTTGGCAGTATTGTCAAGTTTACAATTACAGAGTGTTGATTTCTTGATTTGGGCAAGGGTGGTTTGAAATATGATGCTACTATATTCTTGAGCATCTGGTGGGGAATGATTAAGAAGTGAGCCAGTAGGGAAAGAGGGTTTCCTTTTGGAAATGCTTCTGTTTCTTGGGCACCTGAATGGGAATGAAAATGATCTAGTTAACTTAAGTGACAAAAGATACATCCTTTCAATTGTTCTATTCTCCTCCTATCCAAGGATCATCTCTAGCTTCTAACATGCAATTGCCTCCTTCAAGCGTCATATTGAATTTGAGGTTGGCAAGGGAGATAAGGTGAGATATTGGAAAGATATTTGGTACGGAGATGCAAAATTACAGGATCGATTTCCAAGACTGTTTGACCGCTATTTGATCAGGACGAGTTGGTGAACTTGATAGTGGCTAATCACAATGATATTGACTCGTGGAGTCCCATGTTCAGGAGGGAGCTGGAAGATTGGGAGTTTGAAGATATTAGCCAGTTGTTTGAGTTGTTATATGATTACAAAAAAAGTACGGTGTCGGAAGATAGAGTGGTTTGGGCAGAGTCGAAGTGCATAAGCTTTTCAATTCCTGTTTAGATGGAAGGGTTGGTTCTAACTTTCCTTGGAAGGAGATTTGGGGGACAATGGCTCCAAGGAAAGTGGCTTTCTTCGTCTGGGAAGCCGTGAGGGAGGCCATTTTGACGGGGGATAATGTGAGAGCTCGTGGGAGGATTGTTGTGAACAGGTGCTATATGTGAACGAGAGGAAGAGACGGTGAATCACCTGCTTCTTCATTGTCCGGTAACGAAGGAGCTATGGCAGATTGTTATCAGTTCGGCTGGGATCTCGTGGGTCATGTAGGTCGGAAATTCAGCTCTTGCAAGGTTGGTCTGTGTACAAGTGCAGCAGGAAAACAAGTGTTGGGTTACAGCTCCTCTCGCGATCTGGTGGAATATTTGGCTAGAGAGGAACAAGAGGGTTTTTGACAATATAGAAGCATAGATCGCCTCAAGAAGAATGTTTTGCATTCTATTGGTCTGTGGTGCTTAAAGTTGAATCTTTCAGAGGGGAAATCTTTTGTTAATATTACGGATAGTTTAGTTGGTATATAATTGTTGGTTTCTTGTATATGTCCCGTGTACAAGGATGCGTCACCTGCTTAGACGCTTTTATATTAATACACTTTATTTATAAAAAAAACGAGCAATTGTCTCCTTTTGGAAGATGGATTCAGTGTTCGTCGAACTAAGTCAATAGTATTTAATTGAGATTGCATAATCTCACTGATGATTGCAAGTGAACCACAGATAGTTCTGGATGCTTGCTTTCTCTCAATGCACTGAGAATAGGCCTTCTATATTTTGACAACACCCTCATAACTTTCAGTAGGAGTGACTCAGCTTCTGGTTAATACATTATATTGAAAAGCCCATGGCATAGTATAATTGTTTTTGACAACCATTGAAGCAATAAATATGATTTGGTTGGCTGCCTTTTCATGTGGTGCCTTTCTGTTTCTGTGCACTTCTGACTAGGTAACTATGCTATTGTAGACTCTTGCCAAGTTTGACTTCTTTGTCATTTATTTATAGATTTTTTCCGTCTTTTGGGGATTGGTTTGGGCAAGTTTAGTTATTCTGAAACTGATAAGATAGGAACTATGATACTGGAATATATTTGTAATTATTTCCATACTACGGTATAAACGAATGTTGTCTCCCCAATTTCTGGTGAATTTCACCTGAGGCCTGGTTTCCTTGATGCAGATTCTACCACTTTTTGGCAAGCGTAATGTGATACACTTCAATCGAACTGATACGCGCTTGGCAAACAATGGGATCCCTCTTGATCTTCAGAAACTCAGGTGCCGTGTCAATTTCCAGGCACTGAAATTTACACCTCAAATTGAGGCTCTGGGGTACAAATTGATTCAAGTTCTTCAAGGAAAGGGACCATTTGTAGCATTGCATCTAAGATACGAGATGGACATGTTGTCTTTCTCAGGTTGTACACACGGCTGCACATATGAAGAAGCTGAGGAGCTCAAACAATTGAGGTAATTACATTGTGATATCCTGACAAATATTATATGTAGGTCTTAATAAAAACATATCTGTATTTTCCTGACAAGCTGAAAAATAAAGTATCAGTTTTCGACAATTGTGTTGTTGATTGTCGTTGTTTCAGGTATGCATTCCCTTGGTGGAGGGAGAAAGAGATAGTGTCTGAAGAGAGAAGATCGCAAGGTTTGTGTCCTCTTACCCCAGAGGAGGCAGCATTAGTTTTGCAAGCTCTGGGTTTTGACCAGGACACACAGATATATATCGCATCTGGGGAGATTTATGGTAGTGAAAAGAGGCTTGCAGCATTAAGAGCTGTGTTTCCACGCATTGTGAGCCATTACTATCTTTAGTCTCTCTCTCTCTCTCTCTCTCTCTCTTATCCCACATCATACTTTTCAGGTTAAAAAGGATACATTGCTAGATCCTGAAGAGTTGAGGCAGTTCCAAAATCACTCATCCCAGATGGCAGCTCTTGATTTCATGGTTTCAGTTGCTAGTAACATTTTCATTCCCTCTTATGATGGCAACATGGCAAAACTAGTGGAAGGCCACCGCAGGTAGACTCAAGTAAACATCAGGAATAGTTTCTAACATGGTAACATTGAGTGAAATTGTGGAATGCTTTTACAGAAAAGTAGAATTTAGAATAGAGCTTTGAAACAAAATATGGAAAAATAATAATATTGTAAAACTGGCCTTTGTTCTTGAAAGGTAAATCAAGCCAATATATGTGGACCCAGAAGAAATCCCTGATCTTGTCTGATGCAGGTACCTTGGTTTTAAGAAGACAATCCAACTTGATAGAAGAAAGCTTGTAGAACTGTTAGATATGCACCATAATGGGACTCTATCATGGAATGAGTTCTCAGTTGCTGTGCAGTTGGCACATGAGAAAAGGATGGGACAGCCAACTCGTCGTAAAGTTATTGTAGACAAACCCAAGGAGGAAGATTATTTTTATGCAAACCCTCAAGAGTGCTTCTGCGAGAGAACAAGTTGTGATGCTTTATTAGGCCCCGGTAATTCCACTGAAATTATCCAATGAGGCAGGATAGTTGATATGAGTTAGATCCATGCACAGATACCATGGTGAAGAAACCATACCACTTTGTTTGGAGAATGTTTGTAATGGCTTCCCCACACACCAAACTTGCCTTGTAGAGATCTTTGGAGAAGACATCAAAAAGTTGTTATATGGTAGGTCTTGTTCATAACCGACGAGCTTTGTAAGAATCGGGAGGAAGAAAAACACAAGAAATGCATGTAAGTTGTTTCTTGGGCATAAAGATACGTTCATTCATTTTGTTTATATGTTTCTGTTTCTTCTATGGTTGTTAAGTTATATGATTCCACAAGTTAATCGCAAAGAATGTTGCATCGTTATTTATATATCCTTTGGAACAAGTGCTCAATATGTAAACTTCCATTGACGTGAATTGTAATGGTGTTGAATGAATGACATTGAATCAAAGGTTTTAAATTTCTCGTGTCTGAAGTTAATGATATTGAACCATTCTTTATAGTTCCAATTTGCTAGCCTTAGACACGTGTAACGTAGCCTAAAGCTTTATACCTTTACAGGCTATGCGGTTGTTATCTCCAATTACGTGATAAATACTAGTACTGGCACATGAATTACTCTTGGAGTATAATTCTTAACCTGTCATTGTATTTCTTGTGTTGTGGAAGGTTAGGATGACCTTGTATCTTTTTTCCCAGAAACTAGGATGAATCTTTGTCGATTACTACAGAGTACAGAGCAGAAATGTTATCACTTTGGTAGTCCGAAACCAGTCGTGTGTAGTGGGCCTATTTTGGCTTCTACTAGCCTAGCAAAACGTAATTGGTTAATGCAACAATTATGAATTTATGATTCCTTCCGTGCTATTTAAGTTATCCCGGAATGAAATTTTGTAGTAAAATAAAATGACATTGACATTGTTGCGTGCCTTCATGTGGATGAGATAAAAACAAGGAATGAGAGATGACAATGCAAAGAAAAGAAAGAATAAGAACCAGTGGCACCCATGAATAATAAGTTCTAAACAAAAATGTGAAGCTCAACAGGTCACTAAAACTTGCTAAAAACATGACCAAGAAAACTTGGTCATAGGAAAGAAAATTGTTTAACTTCCTTTAAGTAACATTAAAGGGTCTTTTCTTCTCTCTGAAAGTGAACGAGTTGTCTTGATCATTGCCTTGCCTCTTCATTTCGACAACAGTTACTCGGGTTATCTCTAGACTTTTTGTAGTCCTATTTGGGCTCCCAGAAAATAATTTCACCTTGCTCTCCAATCAGACCAAGATCTCTGAGTCTCCTTTCTTGGTAATATTCAAACTCATCCAAGTTCTGTTCCCTCTCCTTGAAAATCTCGTCAATTTGTTGCAAAACCCTCTTTTCACCTGCTCTTATTTCGACTGCAATATTTAGCCTTGAATTGAGATTTCCTCCTTCCTTCAACTTCTCATCCTGCAGCCAGCCATTTTACCTACTTATCAGAAGGCTTTAGAAACATGGGTACAGAGAGCGTGCGCACACACACAGACCCATGCTCCCCTATCCCTTTCATATGATGTGGATGAACAAGGAACTTTACCTCTTTGAGGGTGGTAGGATAGGCAGAAAGAGCAGATTTGCAGGCATTTCGAACGACTTGGCATATGACCTCTTCATTGGCAAGGCTAACAGGTAATTCAAGGTGGCCCCAAACAGCATTTCTAAAAATGGACTCTAATAAGAAAGCATCGGTGCCTCCAAGGGCTACTAGCCTTAGATACGGAAGCATCGATGGTGGAAGAGGCTGACCCAACGTGATATCAAAGTATTGAGTCTCCCGTGTACCGTTTGTCTCCGCAATGTCCAGCTTGTCATCAAAATTTGGGTCTGACTCAGATATTTGAAGCGTTAAGGTGTATGTGTTACGGTCTGGTCTGGATTCTATGAATCCATAGTCAAGAGCTAACTCCGCATTACTTTTATTACTATCGTACTGAATCAGAACCTATAAAAACACATTCATGTAACAACTAAAAACATGATTTATGAAAAGACGGCTGCAGATAGGATTGATTAACCTTTACCTGGCCACCAGCCTTGACTGATATCGGGCTCCGTAAAGAAAATATAAGATCTCTTGAGAAAAGACCTGCGCCTTTAATCTCATATGCGTAGTCTTCTGTGGTTATATTTGGACTGTGATTGATCTGATCAATACATTAGATTTGCATATAATAAATTTCCCAAGATAAATATGTTTGCAGAACTTTGACTTAAGATTGCAAGGAAATCGTAATCAACCCCTTAAATATCAAGTCTTCTCTGGTTATGTTTGGACTGTGATTGATCTGATCAATACATTAGATTTGCATATAGTAAAATTCCCAAGATAAATTTATAAGCAGAATTTGAACTTAAGATTGCAAGAAAAACGTAAATCAACCCCTTTTGATATCACATTTAGGTACAAGAAACCAATGTGGTAAAGGGGATAAGTTCTCACCAGATCTGCGAGGGGGATCAAAACAAGATTTTGACCACGAAGTCGAGAAAATGCCCTTGATCTGAGTATTCCGAATGCCCACAAGAAGTCATCTAGTGTTATAGGAGAAGGGAAAAGCTGCTTATTAGGAAGTACGATTTCTTCTTCCACTTTTAGAAATTCACTCTGCACATATTCTTTCACGCCAATAGTCGTGCTCAATAGCTGTGTTCCTGCATAACCTCATTTAAACCAGTTTTTACAGTTGTCGATTGCAATAAACACATAACTGATGACCTAGATCATACACAGAAAAAATCATCATAATAGAAACATAATATATACCTTGTTCAGGAAAATTTCGTACTAATTGACCAAAATTTGCATTGAATAGTCAGGCGAATAACTGAAGGAACAATTGTAAGCAAAATAACCTAGGAACTTGCCATTGCATGGACAATTGGAGAAGAACATCTGAAGCAAACTATATCATCCAACTCCAAAGATCTTATGACTCTGTTCTTGTTGACGATTTGGTGACTTAGTTTTGTAGTTTCAGATTTTCTCTCTTGTCCTACCAAGTATCTCTCAATCTCTTTCACTTTTTCTTTTCTCATTAAGAAAGAAAATTCAAAAGTTCAAAATCAAGTCACTAAATCATGATGGCAAACACACCCTATATATCTCTAATTACGGCTACCAAAAAATTGGGACTTTGGGAAGTGATGCTATGCCCCTTCAAGCTAGAAAATGACACTTCCAAATTAGTAAAGATAAATAAATACCTATTATTCCAAGATAATTCAGTCACTACTCAAGAAACAGCAGGGATAGTAAGGTAATTACACATTTGAACTAACCTTGAATCTCAAATAACTCCTCTTCTGACCTGTTCTGGAAGAGTATCAACCAACACTTATCAACACTTAATGATAAACAATTTATGAGAAATTTTACATAAAAGTAGAAAACTAACTGGGAAATTAAGTCAGACCCACCAATATATAGTAGAATCTGTGTATTCTGGGAGGACATCAATGTAATTTTGCCATGTGGAGTTATCCTTGAACTTTTCCCTAATCAAGAACAGAGCAACAGATACCCAAGGCTTCAACCCACCACACACTCTCCCAATTTCTGAAGCTAAAACAGTGTCCGGGTTGATCCAAAATTTCTTGGGTATCTCCAAAATGACCTCGTTTCTACCAATATCTCTCTGAGCAACAAGTCCTAGACCTTCCGGAACTACTCCCGGCTTTGCCGGAGACTTGGAAGAGACTACCTTCTCATCACAGAGCCAATTCCAGAAAGTTTGAACGGCCGGAGGTGTGGTGGGGTCAAGGGAAGATTTCACAGTGAGGGGTCTATTGAAATGGATGGTGCTTGACTTGGTCTTAAGGAGATGGAGACGATTGAGGGTTGTCGTTGGAGAAAGAAAGGAAGAAGAAGAAGGTGATGTGATGAGAGAGAAGACAATTACCATTTTCACTCCAACTGTGTAGAGTTTCCTATTTGAGGAGGATTCAGGGAGAGAAATGACTAATGAGTAATGAGACTATTAGAGTATCTTTAAATAGTAATGAATATATAGATTGTGGTTTGAAGATAAGGTTCTTTCTTTCCGTGGATAAAGGATTAATATATATTTTGGTTCTACGTGATTAAATTATTACTGAGATGAAAAATAAAATAAAAAAGTAAAACAATACTTTCTTCCGACCCACACCCACACCCCACTGAGCTTGACATCTTTGACATCATTTCATTTTACTATAAAACATTGCGTTCTCTAATCTCTACCCCCCACTCAATCCATTTTCTCTTCATTTCTCTCTCTCATAGATTCTTCTAATTTGGTCGACGGCAGGCATCATGAAGTAGTGCATTCAAATTAGAAAGACATGGAAATCATACTCAAGGAGGGAGGGATATATCTGTTGCTAGCTGTTTCCCTCTCCTTTGTTACAAAGAGGTCGATTATATATGATTGCTCAATCAAATATATTTTTTGCTTTTTAATTATACTTTGAACCCCATTAATACCCGTTTACATAGATGTAGTATTCCGATGGGTTTGAAAGAAGCCCAGTTCATATTTCGAAGCAAAGATCTAAAAAAGAGAAAAATTTGGATAAGTGTGGGAAATTGAGTGTTTACTATATATGATCTTTCTATCTCTAAAATGAGTTTACCTTCGATACAATTTATAATCTTTGCGCATTAAATCAAGTTATATGATTTAGCTTAAAACGACAAAATATAACTGAAAGTGGTAATACTAATGCTCCATAGTACATCAGTCTGATTTGTTGGTTCTGCCCACATCTACTGCTGGACGAGATCACCATTGAAACACTCGTGAGTTTTCAAAAGCACAAACTTGTATAAGTTGGAGCCAGGTGGCGGATCCAGGAATAATATTGATCGGTGTCCAAAATTTTAACTATTCCCTCTGTTCTAAAATATATGAAGTTTTGAGAATTTTCACACAGATCAAAGAAACATATTGTAAAGACTAAACTGCCCCTATTCAAACATTAATGAGGTGTCTTGATATTTTTGTTCAAAGAGCTAAACACAAGTTACATAGTCAATAAATCTGGGTAGAATTGGAAAAAAAAAAAGAAAAAAGTTCCTTAAAAATTAATAAGTGTCATCTATTTTGGAACAAAAAAACTCTCTCAAAACGTCATATATTTTGAGACGGAGGGAGTATTACATAAAAAAATATAGAAATTACAATTGTCCTTTACGCGTTTTCATATATTGAAAACACGTAATTACATCACCATCACTAACATTCATTATTAACATGTCTTTTTCGATATACCATACAAGAGAATCATTTAAAAATTGATCGAACATTCGATTTCGTAAATCCGTCTTGATAATATTCATTACAGAGAATTTAGGAGGGGTCAAATTTTTTTTTGGGAGGGATCCAATTGTCAAATATCACAAATCTACTCCCAATTTTTTTTAGGCGGTGTCCATGGACACCCCTAAGTCTAATGTGGATCCGCCACTGGTTGGAGCTGCTGGCTGCCATTGACGAACTCCTCACAGCAACCTTGACAGTGTTAGAAAAATTATGTTTAAATAATGAAATTGTGCAATCTTGTGATACAAATTTATTTATGAGTCATTTGTGTAATGACCAGGATAATGTGGAAATATGTTCTACTCCGTGA
This sequence comes from Codonopsis lanceolata, assembly GCA_013146195.2. Lineage (NCBI taxonomy): Eukaryota > Viridiplantae > Streptophyta > Magnoliopsida > Asterales > Campanulaceae > Codonopsis > Codonopsis lanceolata. Next base: position 169,814,915 of record CM028378.1, read on the forward strand.
GAACATCGAAATCATATATTTATTTGTCCAATTTGATATTTGGATGAATAAGTTATTATTGTTTAAAGTGTGGTGTTAGAAGTTGGAAGTGAGTTTGTCCCACATTGTAAAATTAACAAAAACTTGAGTCGTTTATATACAAATGTCTTATTTGTTAATGGAGCTTGTGTAGAGTAGGGGCTGTCTCTCGCATGCGTACTTAGGGTCTAACCCATATTTTGTTAAATTTTCTTTTGTTTTCATAACTCCGACACTCATTACTATGATTGATGATAGAATCAATAGTCTTGATTACCAGTTTTAATACTGTATTTATAAGGCAAATAAAAAACGATTCTGATTAATAGCAATAATCAAATCGTTTTCAGATCAAGCCTATATAAATAGTCTCGTTTTCCACAATTCGGACACAATTTTAGACAATCTTCATTTCTCTCTTGCATTCTGCATTTTCGTTGATCGCATTCCTTGGCCTCCTTTATATAGGCTTGTGTAGAGTTGGGGCTCTTTCTCGCACGCGTGGCTGCATGGGGGGTGCAAATCATGGTCCAATTTAGCCTTCGGGATATTGTGCTCATGTGCAAGCGCGTATACGAATGTTTGATCAAATTTGCGTACTCATGGTCTACCCCATATTTTGTTAATTTTTCTTTTGTTTTCATAACTCCAACACTCATTACTATGATTGATGGTAGAATCAATACAGTCTTGATTACCAGTTTTAATATTGTATTTATAAGGCAAATCAAAAACGATTCTGATTAATAGCAATAATCAAATCGTTTTTCAGATCAAACCTATATAAATAGTCTCGTTTTCCACATTTCGGACACAATTTTAGACAATCTTCATTTCTCTCTTGCATTCTGCATTTTCGTTGATCGCATTCATTGGCCTCTTTTTTTGTTGGTGATACTGTCAAAACACATATTCAGTTCACTGGAATTTTAAGCGCAAAGATTTGCTAGTATCTCCGTTGTATCCTGAGAGACAGACGTCCAAAAAAACTTCCAAGCACTTACGAGAAAATGACGAATTTGTTTTAAGGAAATGTGTTTGACACAGAACTCGAAAAAACAGATTATTGCTTCATAGGTACACTTCAGATCTCTACCTGCAGAAGCAGACTTGAAGTCTGACCAAATCATGGTTCAATTTAGCCTTCGGCTCTCTCTCGCACGCATAGCTGCATGGGGGGGGGGTGTGCAAATCATGGTCCAATTTAGTCTTCGGGATATTGTGCTCATGTGCAAGCGCGAATACGAATGTCTGACCAAATTTGCCTAATCATGGTCTACCCCATATTTTGTTAATTTTTCTTTTGTTTTCGTAACTCCAACACACATTACTATGATTGATGGTAGAATCAATACAGTTTTGATTACCAGTTTTAATACTGTATTTATAAGGCAAATAAAAAACGATTATGATTAATAGCAATAATCAAATTGTTTTCGGATCAGGCCTATATAAATAGTCTAGTTTTCCACAATTCGGACACAATTTTAGACAATCTTCATTTCTCTCTTGCATTCTATATTTTCGTTGATTGCATTCCTTGGCCTCCTTTTTTTGTTGGTGAAACTGTCAAAACACATATTCAGTTCGCCGGAATTTTAAGTGCAAAGATTTGCCAGTGTCTCCGCTGTATCCTGAGAGACAAACGTCCTAAAAAACTTCCAAGCACTTACGGGAAAATGACGAATTTGTTTTAAGGAAACTGTGTTTGACACACGACTCAAAAAAACAGATTATTGCTTCATAGGTACACTTCAGATCTCTACCTGCAGAAGCAGACTTAAAGTCTGAGCAAATCATGGTCCAATTTAGCCTTCGGCTCTCTCTCTCGTACGCACGACTCCATGGGGGGGGGGTGCAAATCATGGTCCAATTTAGCCTTCGGGATATTGAGCTCATGTGCAAGCGCGGATACGAATGTCTGACCAAATTTGCCTACTTAGGGTCTACCCCATATTTTGTTAATTTTTCTTTTGTTTTCGTAACTCCAACACTCATTACTATGATTGATGGCATAATCAATACAATCTTGATTACCAGTTTTAATACTGTATTTATAAGGCAAATAGAAAATGATTCTGATTAATAGCAATAATCAAATCGTTTTCGAATCAGGCCTATATAAATAGTCTCGTTTTCCACAATTCGGACACAATTTTAGACAATCTTTCATTTCTCTCTTGCATTCTGCATTTTCGTTGATCGCATTCCTTGGCCTCCTTTTTTTTTTGGTGATACTGTCAAAACACATATTCAGTTCACAGGAATCTTAAGTGCAAAGATTTGTCAGTGTCTCCGTTGTATCCTGAGAGATAGACGTCCTAAAAAACTTCCAAGCATTTACGGGGAAATGACGGATTTGTTTTAAGGAAACTGTGTTTGACACATGACTCGGAAAAACAAATTATTGCTTCATAGGTACACTTCAGATCTCTACTTGCAGAAGCAGACTTGATGTCTATCTGCAGGCTTGAAGACCACCAGCAGACTTGAAGTCTACCTGTAAACTTGAAATTCACTAGTAGACTTCCATCCAAGGAGTAACGATTTATATTATTTCTTATTCTGTAATTATGTATTACATATTTTCCCGTGTATATTTTTTAACAGACAACACCAGCCACACTAAGCTGCCTCATATCAGGCCTTAATATTGTCAGTTTATCCTGGCTCACATTACTTGTTTCTAACTGAACCTCCACAAAGTGTGCAATCTGCTTAAAGCAATTTACAGTGTGAGTGTCCTATATTCAAATCTATAATTGGAGAGGATTTACAACAAAGTACATATGAAGGACCACCAAATCAACAGCTCAATGGGGACCTAGCTAGAAGCATAAGGTAATGGAAGAGAAGAAAACTTTAAAATTAAAATAAAACCGGGCGGTGGGTGGGGGTGAAGGAATTGCCACGTGAATAGGAATTGAATAATATGTGAATTTGAAATGATTTGATGGGGAAAGTTGCGCATCATCTTATTTCAAACTCACATGTCATTCAGTTAGTACAACTACAAAATTTCATTAAGGGTAATGCTGGGATGAAATCACATCATTTGGTACATAAATTTGAGTGTTCATTAAGTGGCTCTAGCATTACTCTTTCATTAATCGAGGCACAAAAATTGAATCCAAAGGATGAAATAAGTGATCTTTAAAACCAAAAACAAAATACTACCTACGCCAGTGTATTTGAATTTACTCAATTTTACAATTCAATGCTAGTTGGATTCTTATCGATTAACTACACTTCATCTAAAACTTTTGTTCCAAGAACAACAACGAAGGAGAAGCCCTGTTCAGATAAAGAAAATGAGATCTGAGGTGGGTAAGGAGTTGAGTTCCGTCCGGCTCCAACACTCACTGCCACACCTGTTTCTTCTCCGATGAACTCAAGCTCGCAGAGGAATACCTTCTCTATCTATCTCCTGGGTTTCTCTGCCAATTTCGATTCAATCAAACATTGCGTTGAATCAAAACTTTAACTGAACGATTTGAAAGGGGGAAGAGAGAAGAAAGAATATGAATATGAATATGAATCTGGGTGTAGGTGTGGGTGTGGGTGTGGGTGGGGTGGGGATGGGGAAAAGAAAGGGAAGAAGGTGGGGGGGGGGGGTGGTTGTGTGGAGAAATGGAAAAGAAAAAATAATTTATTGTTTTCTTTTTTTATTTCATTTTTCATCTCAGCAATAATTTAGCCACGTGGATCTTCATCAGACTCGACTAAGGGAAATTTTGTCTCTTCATATATTTTTTTTAACAATTATGTTTGAGATAACGATTTGAGTGATTAATATGTCAGCTAAAATGAAGTCTACGAATCAATATAAGAAATGAAAAATATCTATCACCTTTATAGAAAGAAATGTGAAGTTTAGGGATCAAAATATATATTAATCTGTGGATAAACTACCAAAAATGCTTTACTTGTCTCTTATTACTATGACAATTTTCGCAAGAGTATTTTAGGGTTCAAGATGTACCAAATACCAATTCCTTGAACATACACATTCTTTTTAATTTGTTTGATTAAAGAGTTGCATTATAAATTTAGGAAATACTCTATCCGTTTTGGGTAAAGAGTTTCCGTTTGAAAGTTAAATTTTTTAAAGAAATTGACACTTTTAGTAGCACATTAGTAATAAAATGACAATTTTATGTCTTAATTTTTGAAAGTAAACTTTTTATATGAAACATCTCAAAATGGAATAGTAAACTTTTTGCCCGAAATGGAAGGAGCATATAATATGGTCGAAAATAATCATATCATATCAACTAAATCAATTTAATTTGAGATTGTAATGCCATAATAATGGATATCTATAGAAATATAAAAGCTAGGTAGTCTAAAAGATGTAAAATCACGCCAAAATGCACTTGCTAAAAAAGAAAGTCATATTTGAGTATTATTATTGTAAGTCCAGTTGGCAACTGACAAGGCTAGAGGGGGGGTGAATAGCCTTTTAAAAACTTTGAGGGTTGATTTGTAAAACTTTATAAGTTGGCAGTGGAAAATTGATTTTTGTCAGTCAACTGATATTGGTCAGCTGGCTGAAGCTTTTAGACTAACTCAAGCTGATGAAAGTTAGTCAGCTGGCTGACACAACGATTTTCAAAAATGGGTTTTAAGGTAGATCACTGAATACAAAGAAGAGAACTGAAGAACAATTTATCAAAACAGATAATTAAACAATTAATGCAAGTAACTGACTGACATTTAAGTCGATTAAGACTTCTAAGTGTTAGATCAGTTTGTAAGAGCTGATGAAATAACTGACTAGAGAGTTGAAGTGGTTTACAGTAAAACTGCTACGTCCACTACCAAGTTGGTCAGACTTGGATTTTTGAAGTGCACTAATCTACTATCTACTACTACTATAAAAGTCTAGGTTGTTTCTTACAATTTAATGTATGGACAAAACTAACCATGCATCTAATAAACATCCACAATAGAATTAAAGTTAAACAAGTAAAATTTGTCATAAGTAGAAAATAATGTATAAAAATAAATAACCCTAAATTTAATAAACTATTCACCATTAATTATTACTAAACAAATAAATTTGCATGGACTAATCAATTATTTGAAGAATGAAATTGAATTTGGTCCCTCAACTTATACCTAACTTTAAATTGGATCCTACCCTTTTTAATTATATTTATTTTGTCTCATATGTTTTTTTTTTTTCCGTCATATTCCCTCTTCGTGTCATTATCATTACAAATATCATACAATATTTTTGAATATCATGAAAATATACTTACTCAGTTAAGAGAAAAAATAATATGATTTACCTTTTTAAATTTGTTTAACATTTGTTACGGTAAAATTTTGACTACGACAAGTAACCTTAAAAGATTATCATATTGGTCCCTAAGTTATAGATCTTATTAACAAATCTCTATTCAGTTAACTAAATAATTTTTGTTATGACCATATTTCTATTTCTATATAAGTGTGAGTGTTTTCTTACGTACAAATTAGTGTATAGGCAACAATAAAGATAATCAACCTTAAATCTTGTTTAAAAAAAACAAAATGTATAGACAAAACTAACCATGCACCTAATAAACATCCACAATAGAATTAAGGTTAAACAAGTAAAATTTGTCATAAGTAGAAAATAATGTATAGACATAAATAACCTTAGATTTAATAAACTATTCACTATTAATTATTGCTAAACAAATAAATTTGCATGTGCTAATCATTTCTTTGAAGAATGAAATTGAATTTGGTTCATCAACTTATACCTAACTTTAAATTAGATCGTACATTTTTTTAAATTATATTCATTTTGTCTCATATATTGATTTTTTTGGTCATATTCTCTCTTCGTGTCATTACCATTACAAATGTCATACAATATATTTGAATATCACAAAAATACACTTACTCGGTTAAGAGAAAAAATAATATGATTTACCTTTTTAAATTTGTTTAACATTTGCTACGGTAAAATTTTGACTACGACAAGCAACCTTAAAAAACTATCATATTGGTCCATAAGTTATAGATCTTACTAAAAGATCTCTATTCAGTTAACTAAATAACTTTTGTTATGACCATATTTATCTTTTTATATAAAAGTATGAGTGTTTTCTTACGTACAAATTAGTGTATAGGAAACAATAAAGATAATCAACCTTAAATCTTGTTTAAAAAATAACAAGAATTTTTTTAGGTAATCAACATAGATTTTGAAGTAATGTTTCTAAAATACTTAAAATTTGTTATGGTGAAATTTAGGTAGACATTACTAGAGGTGTATGAATTTTTTTAAACTACTGTAATAGATTTGTTAGTGAGTCTCGAGATTTTAAACAAATCGGTGGCAAGTTTACTAATTATCAGTGAACAAACCAAGAGAAATGAGTTTTTTTTTTTAAAAAGAGCTATTGTTTAAGATGATGAAGAAAACAATGGAAAACACATTTTATGAATATGTGCATTTTGTCGGAGAAGAAAACAAAAATTTACAGTTTTCTCCCTTTAATATTTGAATGCTACAAGTAAGTCTAAAGACTAACATATTGGTACCTAACAAATACCTCCAATCAATTAATTGAGATTTTCACTATCCTTTAAATATTGAAATTTTCGAATAAACCCTCAAATGTTGAGAAATGTATAGAACCCGTTATCCTACACATAACGTTAAAGTAAGTATGTTGTCTATAGTTATTTCATTTTGTAATATATATATATATATATATATATATATATATATATATATATATATATATATATATATTAACGTTGAAGTAAGTATGTTGTCTTCAAATTAACCACTACTAATAATATTTACACATTCTTTTGTTTCTCTTTGTATGACTTATTACCATATCTAATATATTACATAAATTGTAAAGTTGGGGGAGAGAGAAAGAAGAAGTTTGAGAGATAGATAAAAGATGAATTATTTTTTCTTAAAAACTACAACTATTGTGAGAGTGGGTAATAAATATATTAACCTTACATCTTGATAATATGTTTTCAATATATTTCAAAATTGTTATGATGAAATTGTTGAAGATATTACTAAAGTTATATGTATTTATTTAACTATAATAACAAATTTGTTAGTGCGTATATAGATACTTAGGAAATCATTGACGTGTTTAGTGATTATCAGTAAACAAATTAAAAAGAAATGAGTTACGAAAAGAAGATATACTTTCAAGATGATGACGGAAAAAATGAAAAGTACAGTATTTGTTGGAGAAGATAGCTAAAGTTTACAGTTTATTGCATTGAATATTTTGACTATTACAAGTAGCCTTAAAATGAACATATTGATACCTAACAAACCACTAATCAGTTAAACAAATAATTATTGTTAGGATTTTCACTATCCTTTCCTTGCAGAAATTTTTGAATAGATCATCATATGTTAAGAAAGGTACAGAGAAACCCATAGATACATATTAATATTAAAGTAAGTATATTATCTTTGATTATTTTATTTCTTAATATGAATATATAACTTTTTAAAAATAAAAGAAAATGTATTATTAATCAGTTATCTTCAAATTAACCATATTATGAATATTTATATTTTTCGAAGTAAGGTCACTTAATTTGAAGATGAGATTTCAATTTTTTTAAGTTTGCATAAAAAAATAAATATAATGAATGAAATTTCTTTAATTATTAGATTTTGAAAGCTTTAATTCTATTTATTCTCCTACTAGGTACGATAATACACTATTAAAAAAGGGAGGATCTATTTTCACTACAATTTTTACTTATCTGATACTTTACTATTTATTGCATCAATAAAACACATATTTGGACAAAATTACCCCTTAATTATCTGCTTTTGTTAAGTTATCTAACAATGTTACTTACATAATTTTTTAAGTAAAAAAAAATCACATGATATTTGGTTACCGTCCACATAAACAACATAATTATTTATTTTTTTATTTTTTCTAAATGTTATATACATAAAATTTGTGGCTAGAGTCACGTTACATAGTAAAAAACTAATATCAAAAAAATATATTAACCGAATATTAAGAAAATGTGGGATCATTATTTACTGAAATAAAAAAAATAAGAATCAGATGAATTACACGTTATAATTGTAAAAAAATTTATCCAATAGTAAAATCATATTTTGATACCATATAGTAAAACTTTGTACATTTTGCCTACCATAACAATTGATTCTAAATATTAACTATGAATAAATTAACCAATAATCAATTCAATACCAACCATATTATTATTATTGAATTTATGTTAATACAAAATAATGTTTAAATCAAATTAATATTTTATTATATTAATGAAGTATCACATAATCCCTTCGTTTTTAAATAATTTTCTTTTTTTCTTTTTTTTTCTGTTCTAAAATAATTATCTTTTTCATAACTTCCCTTTTAAAAAACACTTTTACCACTTTACCCTTACTTTTTCTACCTACTTCAATTATAACCACATACATAAGGGCATTAAAGAAAAAAATCACACATTACACCACTATTTACAATACAATCAATTACTTTTTCTTTCGGTCAAAAGAGACAAAAGAGACAATAATTTAGAAACAAAGGAAGTATAATTTAGAAATAACAAATATATTGCTCAACTTAAAATAACAAGTAATTAATTAATAATTAATTTTGTCCAAGCCTACATAAGTTAAAAGCAATAACTAATAATGTGGTAAATAAGTAAAAAATGTAGTGGAAATAACATTTCACTAAAAAATCATTAACAACACGTGCAACGTGCGTGCACTTGACTAGTAGCCAGAAAAATTACAGGAAAACTATTAATATTAATCTTGTTCGGGTTAATCAAGAATATTAATAACTTGAAGAAAAACTTTATACCCAAAGGATGCACAGCCAGAATTATTAAGGTCATTTTGCGACCTTTAACAGAAGCAGTGTCTAAACAGAAAAAAATGACCAATATTAATTAATTACCATATATACCATCAATATCTAAATATCTTCATTAAGCTTTGTAAGCATAAATTATTGGGACAAAATAAAGGGCTTATAGTTTTCATAATTAACCTCTCAATTGACGAGATAAGTCACACAGCCCTACAGCCTACTGGCTTGAAAAGGTTGAGACCAACATTACTTTAAGATTAACATTAATGTGTTACTTTGGATTATTAACCTTTGATTACAAGTCTCTCATCACTTAGCTTTTTGTAATTGTTGATGCAGATTAAAATACTCGATATGGCCGAAGCCAGACGAAACTAATTAGCAAGTCAAAGCCATTAAATTGAACACAAATTACAATGTAATATCAGTAGTTAAGAATAATTCATTGATCCACTAAAATATTCTTCAAATTTAATTTTTATCTTGTTTAAGTAGTTCGTCACCTGATTATATGGTCAAGACAGAATCTCTCTCTCACACACAAACACATGGCAAGCTTAAAATAGCCGGTGAGGACGAGAATTTAAAGAAAGAGACAAATAAAGGGAATCAGATTGGAGTAACGAGAATATACGATTTACCCATAATATAAATAAATAAATATATATATAAATGCATCAATGTCCATATTAGATTACAGTCAATTATTTAATGAAGCATGCTCTTAAGGCGGCGGTGGGACCGGAGGTGGCGATGTCGGTGGGATCGGAGGTGGCGATGGTGGATGTGGAGGTGGAGGTGGAGGTGGTGGAGGTGGCGAAGGTGGAGTTGGAGTTGGAGGTGGAGGTGGAGGTGGAGGTGGAGGAGGTGGAGGTGGTGGAGGTGGTGGTGCATTTACCTCACACGGAAAAATGCATCTGAAGATTGATGAGGGTGGTTCTGGTTTTGGTTTAAGTTCAATCTCATAAAAGGCTGGTTTTGGTTTCAGTTCAATCTCATAAAAGGTCGCTCCACCGACCCGACCCATACCCGATCCGACCCACCCAAATGCCAGCCCTAATTACAAGTCTCTCATCACTTAGCTTTTGTAATTGTTGATGAAGATTAAAATACTCGATATGGCCGAAGCCCCACGAAACTAATTAGCAAGTCAAAGCCATTAAATTGAACACTAATTACAATGTAATATCAGTAGTTAAGAATAATTCATTGATCCACTAAAATATTCTTCAAATTTAATTTTTATCTTGTTTAAGTAGTTCGTCACCTGATTATATGGTCAAGACAGAATCTCTCTCACACATACACACATGGCAAGCTTAAAATAGCCGGGGACGAGAATTTAAAGAAAGAGACAAATAAAGAGAAGCAGATTGGAGTAACGAGAATATACGATTTACCCATAATATATATATATATATATATATATATATTAACAAATACATATGCATCAACATCAATATTAGATTACAGTCAATTATATAATGAAGCATGCTCTTAAGGCGGCGGTGGGACCGGAGGAGGCGATGGCGGTGGGACCGGAGGCGGCGATGGCGGTGGGACAGGAGGTGGCGATGGCGATGGGACCGGAGGTGGCGATGGCGGTGGGACAGGAGGTGGCGATGGCGGTGGGAACGAAGGTGGCGATGGCGGTGGGACCGGAGGTGGCGATGGTAGACGTGGACAGGTACCGACTGGAAATAACATTTCACTAAAAAATCATTAACAACACGTGCAACATGCGTGCAACGCTCGTGCAACGTGCGTGCACTTGACTAGTTTTATTAAAAATCTAAGTGATCTTTAATGGATCATTGTATAACAAAAGACCAGTGTTTATGGAGAATGATTGAATAACAATCAAATTCGTGAGACAAACTGACTGATTTCTAAAAAGTATGAAATGGATCACTCAGTGTTTGCCTAAACGATAACTAGAAAGAAAATATTCAAAGAGGATTATCTAGCTAAAGTTTTAAGAAGGCTAAGGCACATAGAGGATTTCTTTGAGATTACAATGCTTCAGACTTCTATGTGTTGTTCAAATGATTCCTGCGTATTTATAGATGTTCTTGAGGAGTAACCCGTTAGAAACACAATCAATTATTTAATGAAGCATGCTCTTAAGGTGGCGGTGGGACCGGAGGTGGCGATGGCGGTGGGACCAGAGGTGGCGATGGTGGACGTGGACGTGGAGGTGGTGGAGGTGGCGAAGGTGGCGAAGGTGGCGATGGTGGAGTTGGAGTTGGAGGTGGAGGTGGAGGTGAAGGTGGAGGTGGAGGAGGTGGAGGAGGTGGAGGTGGTGGAGATGGTGGAGGTGGTGGTGCATTTACCTCACACGGAAAAATGCATCTGAAGGCTAATGAGGGTGGTTCTGGTTTTGGTTTCAGTTCAATCTCATAAAAGGCTGGTTTTGGTTTCAGTTCAATCTCATAAAAGGTCGCTCCACCGACCCGACCCATACCCGATCCGACCCACCCAAACGCCAGCCCTAATTACAAGTCTCTCATCACTTAGCTTTTGTAATTGTTGTGAAGATTAAAATACTCGATATGGCCGAAGCCCCACGAAACTAATTAGCAAGTCAAAGCCATTAAATTGAACACTAATTACAATGTAATATCAGTAGTTAAGAATAATTCATTGATCCACTAAAATATTCTTCAAATTTAATTTTTATCTTGTTTAAGTAGTTCATCACCTGATTATATGGTCAAGACAAAATCTCTCTCACACACACACACACATATGGCAAGTTTAAAATAGCCGGGGACGAGAATTTAAAGAAAGAGACAAATACGATTTACCCATAATATATATATATATATATATATATATATATATATATATATATATATATATTAACAAATACATATGTGTCAACGTCAATATTAGATTACAGTCAATTATTTAATGAAACATGCTCTTAAGGCGGCGGTGGGACCGGAGGCGGCGATGGCGGTGGGACCGGAGGTGGCGATGGCGGTGGGACAGGAGGTGGCGATGGCGATGGGACCGGAGGTGGCGATGGCGGTGGGACAGGAGGTGGCGATGGTGGTGGGACCGAAGGTGGCGATGGCGGTGGGACCGGAGGTGGCGGTGGGACCGGAGGTGGCGATGGTGGACGTGGACAGGTACCGACTGGAAATAACATTTCACTAAAAAATCATTAACAACACGTGCAACATGCGTGCAACGTGCGTGCACTTGACTAGTTTTATTAAAAATCTAAGTGATCTTTAATGGATTATTGTACAACAAAAGACCAGTGTTTATGGAGAATGATTGAATAACAATCAAATTCGTGAGACAAACTGACTGATTTCTAAAAAGTATGAAATGGATCACTCAGTGTTTGCCTAAACGATAACTAGAAAGAAAATATTCAAAGAGGATTATCTAGCTAAAGTTTTAAGAAGGCTAAGGCACATAGAGGGTTTCTTTGAGATTACAATGCTTCAGACTTCTATGTGTTGTTCAAATGTTTCCTGGGTATTTATAGATGTTCTTGAGGAGTAACCCGTTAGGAACACAGTCAATTATTTAATGAAGCATGCTCTTAAGGCGGCGGCGGGACCGGAGGTGGCGATGGCGGTGGGAGCAGAGGTGGCAATGGTGGAGGTGAAGGTGGAGGTGGCGAAGGTGGCGATGGTGGAGTTGGAGGTGGAGGTGGAGGAGGAGGTGGAGGTGGTGGTGCATTTACCTCACACGGAAAAATGCATCTGAAGGCTGATGAGGGTGGTTCTGGTTTTGGTTTCAGTTCAATCTCATAAAAGGCTGGTTTTGGTTTCAGTTCAATCTCATAAAAATCGCTCCACACCCGACCTATACCGATCCGACCCACCCAACGCCACCCTAATTACAAGTCTCTCATCACTTAGCTTTTGTAATTGTTGATGAAGATTAAAATACTCGATATGGCCGAAGCCCCACGAAACTAATTAGCAAGTCAAAGCCATTAAATTGAACATTAATTACAATGTAATATCAGTAGTTAAGAATAATTCTTTTTTTTTTTTGGTTAAAGCAGGGCGGCACCTGCAGGAGTTTTATTAAGAAAAATGAAAAATACAAACTTGAGGGGGACAACCAGCCTTGCCCTTATAAGAGGGAGGACGGAGGAGCCTAACCAGTGGCGAATCCAGGAATAATGTTGACCGGTGTCAAATATTAACTACTCCCTCCGTCCCAAAATATATGACACCTTAGGGCTTTTCACAATCAATGAAACAATTATAAAGACTAAACGGATCCAAACATTAATGAGTTGTCTTGATATTTTTACCCAAAGAGCCAAATACGGGTTAAGAAATCAAAAAATATGGGTAGAATTGAAGAGAAAAAAAATGGAAAAAGTTCTTTGAAAATTATAAAGTGTCATCTATTTTGGAAAAAAAATTCTCCCAAAACGTCATATATTTTGGGACGGAGTGAGTATTACATAAAAAATTAGAAATTACAATTTGTCCTTTATAAAAACATATAATTACATCATCATCACCAACATTCATTAACATGTCTTTTTCGATATAGTATACAATAGAATCATTTAAAAATTGATCGGACATTCGATTTAGAACTGAGAATTTGGGAGGGTCCAATAAATTTTTTTGGAGGGGTCCAATTGTCAAATATCACAAACTTACTCCTAATTTTTTTTTATTGAGCGGTGTCCATGGACACCCCTAGTTCATATGTGGATCCGCCATTGAGCCTAACCTCGAAAACACAAAACAAAAATCGGAAAGAAATACAAAATCAACATCTACGATAATTGTGATATCCATATAAATCTAACATTAAAGCCTTTTTCACCGGACCTGGAAGCTCTAAGAAAGTCGAGAAAACCTTATGACCTCCTGTTTTATGCGCCTCAGCAGCCAAACGATCAGCTACAAAATTCTGCTCTCTAAAAACATGGAATAACTGAAACGTGGAGCATAACTCCCTGCACTCACGAAGAGCATATATATACTGCCAAGGAGCCGAATGATGCTGAACAAGAACATCTATAGCAACCCGAGAGTCTGACTCAACAATAACCTTAGAGAGACCCAAAGAGCGACACAAGCGTAAACCATCTCTTAAGGCTAAAATCTCTGCCTTCATATTAGTACCCAGCTGAAAGTGAGAGCAAAAAGCACCAATAAATTCCCCCTTATGATCCCTGATAACTCCACCACCCGTACACTGGCCATTGATCGAAGATCCATCAGTGTTGAGTTTCACAAAACCAAGGTCAGGCGGATGCCAACGAAGCCATAAACCTTTATGCAGAGAAGGAGACAAAACGGGAATCCCAAGACTTTGCAAAATAGCAGAAGCACGAGGACCACATGAAGCCTTAGGTTTATATATAAAGAAAATATCTCGAAGATTATGTACAACCTTCCTAAAAATCTTCTCAGCATTCATAGGATTACCTTCAAACCGGGCTTCACATCGAGCTTTCCAAATTTCCCAGCAACAGAACATAAAAACACCAAGCTGACAAACACCAAGTTGACTTCGAAGGGAACTATACGACCATATGTCAAATAAATGAGAAATATTGGTGTAATTAGCAACTTTGCAGAATATTGAAACAAACCGACTCCAAAGCCCCGCAGCTACATCAGAAAAGACAAAAAGATGATCCAAAGATTCTTCATGATGATCAGTATGGCAGCAAATACATTTGGATACAAGCTGAATACGTTTCAGACGAAGATTAACATCAACAGCGAGAGCATTGTGAAACAGCCGCCAAATGAAAGCACTAATTTTAGTTGGCATCCACGCCTTCTGCGAGCCCAACGAAGGACATGATATTTCTGTCTATAATGGTTCCAGAAAGCAGAAGAGTTGAAGCTACCATTCGGCGTAAAAGTGCAGACAGGCCGATCAGGCTCATCAGTTAACCGAAGCTGCATGATGTTCGCATGAAGATGACCAGAAACTGTTTGACACAAATCTTCGAGAAAAGGATAAGCATCTCGAACAGTTAAGTTTCGGTCCATCGGAAGTGGGCCAACCAAACGCCTACCGCTCCAATTCGAATCCCAGAAAGAGATGTCGCCTCGACCAACAATCCATTGGCTGCAATCTTGAATACGGTTCACTTGATTCATAATAGCCTTCCAAGGTTGAGACCTGTTGCTAGTAAGAGAGATTGATTGATCTATACCATACTTAAGACGGCAGAATTGAGCCCAAAGAGACTTCCCATAAAGCGCGTTCCAAGCGAGTTTAGCATGTAACGAGTTCATCACTTGCTGAAGAGAACGGATACCCAATCCACCTTCATCCAAGGGGCGACATACTACATGCCAATGAACCTAATGAGTTCTATGCTCCCCTTTAGCACTCCACAAAAAATCTGCGATAACCCTTTCAATTCTCACAATAACCGACTTGGGGACTGAAATAGAAGCCAAAGAGTATATAGGAATACTGCATAGAACAGACTTAACCAGAGTGATTTTGGCTCCAAAAGAAAGAAGCTGGGACCGCCAACCAGTAATCTTCGAAGTAACTCGAGAGATGAGATCTTCAAAGTAGTTGCATTTCATGTGACCCTTAAATAAAGGAATGCCAAGATAACACATAGGCCAAAATCTCTGAGAACATCCAGACCACTGAGCTAACCGACGGGCAGTTCTGGCACTACAACTTTTACTGACATAAAAGCCACTTTTCTGCATATTAATCATCTGACCAGAAGAACCCTCATAAGCAGAAAAATTTTTGCGCAAACCAAGCACCGAAGGTTTAGAGGCATTACAGAACACCAACATATCGTCTGCGTACAGAAGATGGGATACCTGCACTCCCCCTCGACCATGGTGATAAGGAAGAACCTGACCTCGATGGATAGCTCTATTAATATTAAAAGATAAAACCTCCTGAGCCAAGATGAAAAGCAGCGGGGAGAGCGGGTCACCTTGACGCACCCCTCTAGACGAATTGAAAAAGCCAAACGAGTCACCATTAACACTAATAGAGTACCAGATGTTAGATAAGAGGCGATGCACCAAGGAACAATTAGCAGAATTAAAACCCATAGCCTTCAAGGTACCTAGAAGAAAATCCCATTCAAGCCTATCATAGGCTTTGGACATATCGAATTTAAAAACCACATTACCACCACGAACCTTCGAATTAATACGGTAAACAAGCTCATGAGCAAGCAGAATATTCTCCTGAATTTGACGATTCTTAACAAAACCAGATTGTTCCATGGACACCAACTTAGGCAGCAAATTTGAAAGGCGAGAGGCATAAACACGAGTGATAATTTTGCAGAGGAAATTACACAAACTAATCGGTCGAAGATCCCCCAAAACCTCAGGCCTGGCAACTTTAGGAAGTAGAACCAAAGAAGTAGCCGTAATACCTCTAGGAATGGAGCTGCCCAAAAATACAGCACGCACAACCTCTAAAACATCAAATTTAATAATCTCCCAACAACCTTGAAAGAACCAGCCAGTATAACCATCAGGACCCGGGGCACTATCAGGATTCAAGGATTTAACGACATTCCATATCTCTTCCTCCAAAGGAGGACTTTGAAGAAAAGAGTTATCGGAATCACCTATGGAAGAGGGAAAATCCTTGAAAAGATCACTATCCACAACATGAGACTTAGAGGAGAACAAGTCACTGAAATAACTAACAACCATTTGCCCGACAGTAGCTGCATCCTCACTTAGGGTGCCATCTCCCAAACGAAGGCTAATTTTATTCCGACGACTTCTATCCTTTATACTAGCATGGAAGTAAGCACTATTCCTATCACCATCCACAAGCCAACACTGCCTAGATTTGGTACGCAGCAACTCAGCGTCCCACCTGATGAGTTGATCGAAATCGGCTCTAGCTTTCGTCAATAGACGATCTGTATCAACTGTTGGACCTAGTTGCAGCTCATGCTCAAGGCCAATAATAACATCTCGTTGAGCGGCTAACTTCCGTTGGACATTACCGAAAACATTCTAAATCCACGATTTAAGGGTAGGCCGCAAAAGTTGTAATTTACGAAACAGATTCTCCAAGGGAGCACCATCCAAGACGACAGGCCATTGAGATTTAACAAAATTGAGAAAGTCTGGATGGTCTAACCACATGCGCTGAAAACGGAAGACCCTTTTGCGAAACACAGCCTTCTGAAAGCCACTAGCAACGGAACATGATCGGAAGTTGTAGAAATTAAGTGTTGAACACGAATATTTGGAAAAGAAACTTTGTAATGGCCATTAATTAATACTCTATCCAACTGCTTCCAAATGCGTCGACCAATCGCATGATTATTACAGCACGTATAACGACTACCTTCGAACCGCGCATCATCCAAACCTGCTTGTAACATAAAACAGTTGAAGTCATCCATGCAATGTAAGTCACACGGACCGCCGCCAATTTTTTCCGAGGAGTGAGAAATAGCATTGAAGTCACCCGCAACAATCCAAGGAAGAGATAACTGAGAAGAAAATGAAACAAGGTCTGCCCATAAATCCTTTCTCTCCTCTCTAGTACATTTAGCATAAACAAAAGAGGCAAAGATGTTATTACCAACACCATCATTAATTCTAACTGAAATAAATTGATCCGAGGCAGCCACGAAAGAAACGTCGACGCGAGCATCCCAAAGAAGCCAAATATGCATGTTAATAGGATTAGCATGCAAGTTGTGAACGAAACCCAAACGACGACCCAGCTTACTGATGCGAACACCGGAGCTTTTAGGCTCTAAAATAACACAAAGACTAGGATTATGTTGGCGCTTAAATAAAAGCAACTGATCTATAGTCTTTTTATTACATACACCTCTAACATTCCAGATGATAATCGACATAAAATTATTGAGAGGAAGTAGCCTGGGCTTTGGCAGCGGCATCCCTAATGACCCGAACGGATTTACTCCGG
This sequence comes from Codonopsis lanceolata, assembly GCA_013146195.2. NCBI lineage: Eukaryota > Viridiplantae > Streptophyta > Magnoliopsida > Asterales > Campanulaceae > Codonopsis > Codonopsis lanceolata. Next base: position 169,832,689 of record CM028378.1, read on the forward strand.
ATTTGTTGAGACCTTACTTTAGCACAATAACTTTTGAATTCTGGATTAATAACAAAGGAATCTAAGCAGAAATCCGTGTAAAATCGATCCGAAGGAAGCTCATGAAAGCCCGATTCATCCTCCCCTTCAACAGACCTAGCCTTACGAAGAGAGTCTCGAGGAGCATTCAGAATATCCGACCAAAGAGAATTCACCTCAGCTTCTGCCCAAGTCTTGTGATCAACCACATTCACAGTGGGCTCTAAATTGGTTGGGATCGTGGTTTGATCAGATGGTTCAAAAACATCACCACTATTATCTTCATTCAGACTGGCAAGGACATCAAAGGCATTGGATGTAGACACACCAACAAAAGGTCCTGAAGAAGTTTTATTAACAAAAGATCTGCCCTTTGGGATATTCTCGTCCTGTGTCGCGACATCGATAACCTCCACTCCTATTGGGTAGCCTTGTAGATCTTTGGCCTTTGAAACAGATTCCTTTTGTGCTTCTTGAGACGAGTGAACAGGAACCCATTTAGTTGAATTACGAGCAAAATTCTCAACACCTTTAACTCTTTGTTCACCAATGTTTGTCGTATATAGAACTTTATTTTTGCCTTTCCAAGACTTGGTAGCATGAGAATCTGGCTGTGCATTAATATCCTCTCTTCCAACATTGGAAGTATGAGTATTATCATGAGAATCCTTGTGTATAACATCTTCTTTATGCAAAACTTCCTTCTCATGACCAACCTGTTTATCCTGAAGATCATTGCTTTTAACAAAATTAACTGGCTGGGCAGCCCCCGTGCTACTAGGGTTACTACGACGTTGACCCTTACGACAAAACTCTTTGGTATGACCCAAAAGACCACATCCAAAGCAGTAATTAATGTTGCCCTCAAAATCTAAACTCTGCCAGAAACCTTCCTCCTTGCCAATTCCAATCCAAATTCTAGAAGGAAGCGACATAGCCACATCTACTTCAACACAAATTCTTGCAAACATGGGTCGCGTAAGCGCTAAGGTTTTGTCATCAGCCCGGAGAAAACGACCAAAAGAATTCCCGATGCTTTGAAGAAAAGAGGGATTGAAGAAATTCAAAGGAAGTCTATGCAGCTTCACCCAAACTGCTACCCGAGAACAATCCTTTTTAAAGGCGAAATCCGAAGTCCAACGAAAAGAACGGAACATAGACGTTTGTATCATATGGGACTCACGAGACAAGGCACGGATTAAATCTTCATTAGAGGAAAGATGAACCATCACATGCCGAGGATCGAGAAGCCCAACAACAAAAGGTCCTGTAAGCTGCCAAGTTTTCGCAATTTCCTCCTGTATCGCGAAAGTGGATGGTCTACCGGCCGAAAATTTAAGAACTATAGTATTGGTGAGCAGCCGTTCAGATAATTCAACCTCCAGAGGAGTAAACATACAAGCAGGCTCATTATCCCTTACAGCAGGTTGACGGGATGCTAAGGGAATCTCACTAAGAACAGGCGAAGTATTAGGGTTTGTCCCAGGATTATTTCGAGGGAGACCCGCGACAGTAGCATAGGTCTTAACCGGAGCGGGATTAACCGTTGAAGGAACGGGAGGAGGAGGGTGAGCCTCTTGTAGACACCCCAATTTCGTACCCCTGGTATGTGACATGACATAAAATATCAAGACCTGTTAAAACATTAACGAATGTCAAGTTACAGGGTCAAAAGTGCAAAAAGACAAAGCATGATGCGCAAAAGGACAAATTGCAGGGACTAAAGTGTTCAAAATGACCAAGGTTTGAAAATTGGGCACAGCTACCATAGGAAATGGGCATGGCGCCCAAACATGGAGGGGGTGGAGCCCAAATTGCTCCTCAGTGCACTGTTCATGCAATATTTGCCGTAAAATGCAACTTTTCCAACGCGAGGTACAACCGTTTGCAGCACGAAGAAGGAAATGGGCGTGGCTACCCACCAAATTGGGCATGGCGCCCAAAACCAATGAGGATGGCGCCCAATTCCACTCCTCAGTGCACTGTTCATCAAAGATTTGCCGTAAAATGCAATTGATCCAGCGCAAGGTGCAACCGATTGATGCGCTTGAGGAAAATTCTAATTCCACCGATGTCCCTATTCTGTCCTATAAATAGCATTGCTCGGCTCCTCATTTCACACAGAATTCCTTCGCAAAGCTTCTCCGCGTTCTCGTTACGCTGGAGAATTAGAGAGCGGTGTGAGATAGTGAGAGATCACCTCCAAAGCCTCGAAACCCTGCCAAACCTCCTCCAAAACAAATCCAACCGATAGAAGTGTACCTTAGCCCCCCAGCTAGGTATCCACCCTATTTCCCCGGTCCAACAATCGTGGAAAGAGCAGTTGCTCTGCCCGATTTAAAAGGCCAAATCAGCCAGTAGTAAGCCGTTACTCTGCCCGATTTTAGCCAACTTCAAGCCAGTCAAACAACCGAAAACAAACAGTTACCCTGCCCCGATCCCGAGGCCGAAAAGTAACTTTCAGAGCAGTCACGCTGCCCAAATTCACACAACACACAACACACAACTTCAAACAACAAAAAAAGACTCTCTCTCCCCGAGGGACAGAGCGAGCACACCCCTACGCTGTCTGTAAGTTTTTATTGTTAAGTTTTTCATTTATATGTAATAGTATTATTTCCTGTCCGGCCCAATGTAGCCGTATAAGCAGTTGTGCTTCCCGGATTTAATTAGGAAATAGTACTAAATGTAACCGTTATTATGGCAAAATGTTTTTAGATAAGTTTGTACTTATTTACTTCATTTATTCAATAAAGTCTTTATTTGTAATAGTATTATTTCCAATCCGGTTCAATATCAATATATAAGCAGTTATGCTGCCCGGATTTTGTTAGGAAATAATACTAAATGTAGCCGTTACTATGGCCAAATATTTTCAAGTATATTTGTAATTGTTTGTAAAAGAGTCCAAGTCTCAGAATAATATAGATGTAATGGATGTATTTGTAGGCGCTAATGCTTTATTTATCTGCTTAATAAATATAACAAAAAACATACTTTAGCCAAAACCGTTTTTTGAGACCGAAAGGGCGAGTTGGGTGCCTAGCACCTTCCCAACTCGTAACTTAGCCTCCGAACCCATTTTCTTCATCTCTGGTTTTCTTTTTCTGGTTTTGCTTTATTTCTGCCTTAAAATAAAGATGGCGACTCTAAAAACATTTTGGATCCAGTGGGGCCTCGCAACATCTTTCTTTGCACTTTCACGTTCTCCTCTAAAAAAAAGGGAGAATGGGAATGGAAAGGTGATGTATTCCTATGTCTTGGTATCCCCTAAACAAGGGATAACTTGACGTAGAAAACCCAAAGCACTCATAATGATCCGAAATAGGCCATAAGGCTATTTTCATAAAATCCATAGTGGGGGCGCTGCAACATCTTTCTTTGCACTTTCACGTTCTCCCCTAAACAAGGGAGGATGGGAATGGAAAGGTGATGTTTTCCTATATCCTGGTATCCCCTAAAAAAGGGATAACTTGACATAGAAAATCCAAAGCTCCCATATTGGATCAAAAATCCACTAAAGGCAACCGAGGCGCATTCCAACGTGCTATTCCGACAGCACTCCTCCCGCACTTTTGATTTCGTCCTCCCATAGAAAAGGGAGGCTGGAACGATGGATGTCACCGATCCGCACGACGCCGCACTCCCTATCTGCGCTGGGCGCGGAGCACCGCATTCCCGGGAACCCACACCTCTAGACCAGAGGCACCCGTGGAGACCAACGGCGGAGCTGCCTCGGCAGCCGCCATGCAAAGCACGACAACAAGGAAGCGGGAGGAAAAACCCTAGAGAGAAAGTATTCTTAGAGAGAGAAAATCATAAATACTCAAAGATCAATTGTAGAATAAGAATAATTCATTGATCCACTAAAATATTCTTCAAATTTAATTTTTATCTTGTTTAAGTAGTTCGTCACCTGATTATATGGTCAAGACAGAATCTCTCACACACACACACACATGGCAAGCTTAAAATAGCCGGGGACGAGAATTTAAAGAAAGAGACAAATAAAGGGAAGCAGATTGGAGTAACGAGAATATACGATTTACCCATTATATATATATATATATATATATATATATATATATATATATATATATATATATATTAACAAATACATATGCATCAACGTCAATATTAGATTACAGTCAATTATTTAATGAAGCATGCTCTTAAGGCGGCGGTGGGACCGGAGGCGGCGATGGCGGTGGGACAGGAGGTGGCGATGGCGATGGGACCGGAGGTGGCGATGGCGATGGGACAGGAGGTGGCGATGGCGGTGGGACCGAAGGTGGCGATAGCGGTGGGACCGGAGGTGGCGATGGTGGACGTGGACAGGTACCGATTGGAAATAACATTTCACTAAAAAAGCATTAACAACACGTGCAACATGCGTGCAACGTACGTGCAACGCTCGTGCAACGTGCGTGCACTTGACTAGTTTTATTAAAAATCTAAGTGATCTTTAATGGATCATTGTACAACAAAAGACCAGTGTTTATGGAGAATGATTGAATAACAATCAAATTCGTGAGACAAACTGACTGATTTCTAAAAAGTATGAAATGGATCACTCAGTGTTTGCCTAAAGGATAACTAGAAAGAAAATATTCAAAGAGGATTATCTAGCTAAAGTTTTAAGAAGGCTAAGGCACATAGAGGATTTCTTTGAAATTACAATGCTTCAGACTTCTATGTGTTGTTCAAATGATTCCTGGGAATTTATAGATGTTCTTGAGGAGTAACCCGTTAGGAATACAGTCAATTATTTAATGAAGCATGCTCTTAAGGCGGCGGTGGGACCGGAGGCGGCGATGGCGGTGGGACCGGAGGTGGCGATGGCGGTAGGACCGGAGGTGGCGATGGTGGAGGTGGAGGTGGAGGTGGTGGAGGTGGCGAAGGTGGCGATGGTGGAGTTGGAGTTGGAGGTGGAGGTGGAGGTGGAGGTGGAGGAGGTGGAGGAGATGGAGGTGGAGGTGGTGGTGCATTTACCTCACACGGAAAAATGCATCTGAAGGCTGATGAGGGTGGTTCTGGTTTTGGTTTCAGTTCAATCTCATAAACGGCTGGTTTTAACAAATATATATGCATAAACGTCAATATTAGATTACAGTCAATTATTTAATGAAGCATGCTCTTAAGGCGGCGGTCAATTAGATTACAGTCAATTATTTGTTAATATATATATATATATATATATATATATATATATATATATATATATATATATATATATATATATATATATATATGGGTAAATCGTATATTCTCGTTACTCCAATCTGCTTCCCTTTATTTGTCTCTTTCTTTAAATTCTCGTCCCCGGCTATTTTAAGCTTGCCATGTGTGTGTGTGTGTGAGATAGATTCTGTCTTGACCATATAATCAGGTGACGAACTACTTAAACAAGATAAAAATTAAATTTGAAGAATATTTTAGTGGATCAATGAATTATTCTTAACTACTGATATTACATTGTAATTAGTGTTCAATTTAATGGCTTTGACTTGCTAATTAGTTTTGTGGGGCTTCGGCCATATCGAGTATTTTAATCTTCATCAACAATTACAAAAGCTAAGTGATGAGAGACTTGTAATTAGGGTTGGGTGGGTCGGATCGGGTATGAAGAGATAATTGATTGATCCATGCATCACCACCACCTGACCTCGCCACCTTCCAAAGCCACCTCAGTCCCACCATCGCCATCACCGATGCATGCTTCAATAAATAATTGGTTCCTTTAAAGAACATCTATAAATACCAGAATCATTTGAACAACACATTCTCATTGTAATCTCACCTCTATGTGCCTTATCTTTCTTAAAACTTTAGCTAGATAATCCTCTTTGAATAGTTATCGCAGTGATCCATTTCATACTTTTTAGAAATCATGAATTAGATTGTTATTCAATCATTCTCCATAAATCTTTTGTTGTACAATGATCCATTAAAGATCACTTAGATTTTTAATAAAACTAGTCAAGTGCATGCACGTTGCATTTTGAATGATTTTTAGTGAAATGTTATTTCAACCATCGCCACCTAAATCGCCAAATCGCCAGATAAAAAAGAGCATATTAAATAATTGATCTAATATTGACGTTGATGCATATATATTTGTTAATATATATATATATATATATATATATGTCAATTATTGTCTCAATTAAGTGATCTTTAAAATAGCTGGGGACGAGAATTTAAAGAAAGAGACAAATAAAGGGAAGCAGATTGGAGTAACGAGAATATACGATTTACCCATAATATATATATATATATATATATATATATATATATATATATATATATAAACAAACACATGCATCAACGTCAATATTAGATTACAGTCAATTATTTAATGAAGCATGCTCTTAAGGCGGCGGTGGGACCGGAGGCGGCGATGGCGGTGAGACCGGAGGTGGCGATGGCGGTGGGACCGGAGGTGGCGATGGCGGTGGGACCGAAGTTGGCGATAGCGATGGGACCGGAGGTGGCGATGGTGGACGTGGACATGTACCGACTGGAAATAACATTTCACTAAAAAATCATTAACAACACGTGCAACATGCGTGCAACGCTCGTGCAACGTGCGTGCACTTGACTAGTTTTATTAAAAATCTAAGTGATCTTTAATGGATCATTGTACAACAAAAGACCAGTGTTTATGGAGAATGATTGAATAACAATCAAATTCGTGAGACAAACTGACTGATTTCTAAAAAGTATGAAATGGATCACTCAGTGTTTGCCTAAACGATAACTAGAAAGAAAATATTCAAAGAGGATTATCTAGCTAAAGTTTTAAGAAGGATAAGGCACATAGAGGATTTCTTTGAGATTACAATGCTTCAGACTTCTATGTGTTGTTCAAATGATTCCTGGGTATTTATAGATGTTCTTGAGGAGTAACCCGTTAGGAACACAGTCAATTATTTAATAAAGCATGCTCTTAAGGCGGCGATGGCGGTGGGACCGGAGGTGGCGATGGTGGAGGTGGAGGTGGAGGTGGTTGAGGTGGCGAAGGTGGCGATGGTGGAGTTGGAGTTGTAGGTGGAGGTGGAGGTGGAGGAGGTGGAGGTGGTGGTGCATTTACCTCACACGGAAAAATGCATCTGAAGGCTGATGAGGGTGGTTCTGGTTTTGGTTTCAGTTCAATCTCATAAAAGGCTGGTTTTGGTTTCAGTTCAATCTCATAAAAGGTCGCTCCACCGACCCGACCCACCCAAACGGCAGCCCGAATTACAAGTCTCTCATCACTTAGCTTTTGTAATTGTTGATGAAGATTAAAATACTCGATATGGCCGAAGCCCCACGAAAATAATTAACAAGTCAAAGCCATTAAATTGAACACTAATTACAATGTAATATCAGTAGTTAAGAATAATTGATTGATCCACTAAAATATTCTACAAATTTAATTTTTATCTTGTTTAAGTAGTTCGTCACCTGATTATATGGTCAAGACAGAATCTCTCTCACACACACATACACATGGCAAGCTTAATATAGTCGGGGACGAGAATTTAAAGAAAGAGACAAATAAAGGGAAGCAGATTGGAGTAACGAGAATATACGATTTACCCATAATATATATATATATATATATATATTAACAAATACATATGTATCAACGTCAATATTAGATTACAGTCAATTATTTAATGAAGCATGCTCTTAAGGAGGCGGTGGGACCGGAGGTGGCGATGGCGGTGGGACCGGAGGTGGCGATGGCGGTGGGACAGGAGGTGGCGATGGAGGTGGGACCGAAGGTGGCGATGGCGGTGGGACCGGAGGTGGCGATGGTGGATGTGGACAGGTACCGACTGGAAATAACATTTCACTAAAAAATCATTAACAACACGTGCAACATGCGTGCACTTGACTAGTTTTATTAAAAATCTAAGTGATCTTTAATGGATCATTGTACAACAAAAGACCAGTGTTTATGGAGAATGATTGAATAACAGTCAAATTCGTGAGACAAACTGACATATTTCTAAAAAGTATGAAATGGATCACTCAGTGTTTGCTTAAACGATAACTAGAAAGAAAATATTCAAAGAGGATTATCTAGCTAAAGTTTTAAGAAGGCTAAGGCACATAGAGGATTTCTTTGAGATTACAATGCTTCAGACTTCTATGTGTTGTTCAAATGATTCCTGGGTATTTATAGATGTTCTTGAGGAGTAACCCGTTAGGAACACAGTCAATTATTTAATGAAGCATGCTCTTAAGGCGGCGTTGGGATCGAAGGTGGCGATGGCGGTGGGACCAGAGGTGGCGATGGTGGACGTGAGGTGGAGGTGGAGGTGGTGGAGGTGGCGAAGGTGGCGATGGTGGAGTTGGAGTTGGAGGTGGAGGTGGAGGTGGAGGAGGTAGAGGAGGTGGAGGAGGTGGAGGTGGTGGAGGTGGTTGAAGTGGTGGTGCATTTACCTCACACGGAAAAATGCATCTGAAGGCTGATGAGGGTGGTTCTGGTTTTGGTTTCAGTTCAATCTCATAAAAGGTCGCTCCACCGACCCGTCCCATACCCGATCCGACCCACCCAAACGCCAGCCCTAATTACAAGTCTCTCATCACTTAGCTTTTGTAATTGTTGATGAAGATTAAAATACTCGATATGGCCGAAGCCCCACGAAACTAATTAGCAAGTCAAAGCCATTAAATTGAACACTAATTACAATGTAATATCAGTAGTTAAGAATAATTCATTGATCCACTAAAATATTCTACAAATTTAATTTTTATCTTGTTTAAGTAGTTCGTCACCTGATTATATGGTCAAGACAGAATCTCTCACACACACACATACACATGGCAAGCTTAATATAGTCGGGGACGAGAATTTAAAGAAAGAGACAAATAAAGGGAAGCAGATTGGAGTAACGAGAATATACGATTTACCCATAATATATATATATATATATATATATATATATATATTAACAAATACATATGTATCAACGTCAATATTAGATTGCAGTCAATTATTTAATGAAGCATGCTCTTAAGGCGGCGGTGGGACCGGAGGTGGCGATGGCGGTGGGACCGGAGGTGGCGATGGCGGTGGGACATGAGGTGGCGATGACGATGGGACCGGAGGTGGCGATGGCGGTGGGACAGGAGGTGGCGATGGAGGTGGGACCGAAGGTGGCGATGGCGGTGGGACCGGAGGTGGCGATGGTGGATGTGGACAGGTACCGACTGGAAATAACATTTCACTAAAAAATCATTAACAACACGTGCAACATGCGTGCAACGTGCGTGCACTTGACTAGTTTTATTAAAAATCTAAGTGATCTTTAATGGATCATTGTACAACAAAAGACCAGTGTTTATGGAGAATGATTGAATAACAGTCAAATTCGTGAGACAAACTGACAGATTTCTAAAAAGTATGAAATGGATCACTCAGTGTTTGCCTAAACGATAACTAGAAAGAAAATATTCAAAGAGGATTATCTAGCTAAAGTTTTAAGAAGGCTAAGGCACATAGAGGATTTCTTTGAGATTACAATGCTTCAGACTTCTATGTGTTGTTCAAATGATTCCTGGGTATTTATAGATGTTCTTGAGGAGTAACCCGTTAGGAACACAGTCAATTATTTAATGAAGCATGCTCTTAAGGCGGCGGTGGGATCGGAGGTGGCGATGGCGGTGGGACCAGAGGTGGCGATGGTGGACGTGGACGTGGAGGTGGAGGTGGTGGAGGTGGCGAAGGTGGCGATGGTGGAGTTGGAGTTGGAGGTGGAGGTGGAGGTGGAGGTGGAGGTGGAGGTGGAGGAGGTGGAGGAGGTGGAGGTGGTGGAGGTGGTTGAAGTGGTGGTGCATTTACCTCACACGGAAAAATATATCTGAAGGCTGATGAGGGTGGTTCTGGTTTTGGTTTCAGTTCAATCTCATAAAAGGTCGCTCCACCGATCCGTCCCATACCCGATCCGACCCACCCAAACGCCAGCCCTAATTACAAGTCTCTCATCACTTAGCTTTTGTAATTGTTGATGAAGATTAAAATACTCGATATGGCCGAAGCCCCACGAAACTAATTAGCAAGTCAAAGCCATTAAATTGAACACTAATTACAATGTAATATCAGTAGTTAAGAATAATTGATTGATCCACTAAAATATTCTTCAAATTTAATTTTTATCTTGTTTAAGTAGTTCGTCACCTGATTATATGGTCAAGACAGAATCTCTCTCACACACACATACACATGGCAAGCTTAAAATAGTCGGGGACGAGAATTTAAAGAAAGAGACAAATAAAGGGAAGCAGATTGGAGTAACGAGAATATACGATTTACCCATAATATATATATATATATATATATATATATATATATATATATATATATATATATTAACAAATACATATGTATCAACGTCAATATTAGATTACAGTCAATTATTTAATGAAGCATGCTCTTAAGGCGACGGTGGGACCGGAGGCGGCAACGGCGGTGGGACCGGAGGTGGCGATGGCGGTGGGACAGGAGGTGGCGATGGCGGTGGGACCGAAGGTGGCGATGGTGGACGTGGACAGGTACCGACTGGAAATAACATTTCACTAAAAAATCATTAACAACACGTGCAACATGCGTGCAACTTGCGTGCAGTTGACTAGTTTTATTAAAAATCTAAGTGATCTTTAATGGATCATTGTACAACAAAAGACCAGTGTTTATGGAGAATGATTGAATAACAGTCAAATTCGTGAGACAAACTGACAGATTTCTAAAAAGTATGAAATGGATCACTCAGTGTTTGCCTAAACGATAACTAGAAAGAAAATATTCAAAGAGGATTATCTAGCTAAAGTTTTAAGAAGGCTAAGGCACATAGAGGATTTCTTTGAGATTACAATTCCTCAGACTTCTATGTGTTGTTCAAATGATTCCTGGGTATTTATAGATGTTCTTGAGGAGTAACCCGTTAGGAACACAGTCAATTATTTAATGAAGCATGTTCTTAAGGCGGCGGTGGGATCGGAGGTGGCGATCGCGATGGGACCAGAGGTGGCGATGGTGGACGTGGAGGTGGAGGTGGAGGTGGAGGTGGTGGAGGTGGCGAAGGTGGCGATGGTGGAGTTGGAGTTGGAGGTGGAGGTGGAGGTGGAGGTGGAGGAGGTGGAGGAGGTGGAGGTGGTGGAGGTGGTGGTGCATTTACCTCACACGGAAAAATGCATCTGAAGGCTGATGAGGGTGGTTCTGGTTTTGGTTTCAGTTCAATCTCATAAAAGGTAGCTCCACCGACCCGACCCATACCCTATCCGACCCACCCAAACGCCAGCCCTAATTACAAGTCTCTCATCACTTAGCTTTTGTAATTGTTGATGAAGATTAAAATACTCGATATGGCCGAAGCCCCACGAAACTAATTAGCAAGTCAAAGCCATTAAATTGAACACTAATTACAATGTAATATCAGTAGTTAAGAATAATTCATTGATCCACTAAAATATTCTTCAAATTTAATTTTTATCTTGTTTAAGTAGTTCGTCACCTGATTATATGGTCAAGACAGAATCTCACTCACACACACACACATGGCAAGCTTAATATAGTCGGGGACGAGAATTTAAAGAAATAGACAAATAAAGGGAAGCAGATTGGAGTAACGAGAATATACGATTTACCCATAATATATATATATATAACAAATACATATGTATCAACGTCAATACTAGATTACATTCAATTATTTAATGAAGCATGCTCTTAAGACGGCGGTGGGACCGGAGGCGGCGATGGCGTTGGGACCGGAGGTGGCGATGGCGGTGGGACAGGAGGTGGCGATGACGATGGGACCGGAGGTGGCGATGGCGTGGGACAGGAGGTGGCGATGGCGGTGGGACCGAAGGTGGCGATGGTGGACGTGGACAGGTACCGACTGGAAATAACATTTCACTAAAAAATCATTAACAACACGTGCAACATGCGTGCACTTGACTAGTTTTATTAAAAATCTAAGTGATCTTTAATGGATCATTGTACAACAAAAGACCAGTGTTTATGGAGAATGATTGAATAACAATCAAATTCGTGAGACAAACTGACTTATTTCTAAAAAGTATGAAATGGATCACTCAGTGTTTGCCTAAACGATAACTAGAAAGAAAATATTCAAAGAGGATTATCTAGCTAAAGTTTTAAGAAGGCTAAGGCACATAGAGGATTTCTTTGAGATTACAATTCTTCAGACTTCTATGTGTTGTTCAAATGATTCCTGGGTATTTATAGATGTTTTTGAGGAGTAACCCGTTAGGAACACAATCAATTATTTAATGAAGCATGGTCTTAAGGCGGCGGTGGGATCGGAGGTGGCGATCGTGGTGGGACCAGAGGTGGCGATGGTGGAGGTGGAGGTGGAGGTGGAGGTGGAGGTGGTGGAGGTGGCGAAGGTGGCGATGGTGGAGTTGGAGTTGGAGGTGGAGGTGGAGGTGGAGGTGGAGGAGGTGGAGGAGGTGGAGGTAGGGGAGGTGGTGGAGTTGGTAAAGGTGGTGGTGCATTTACCTCACACGGAAAAATGCATCTGAAGGCTGATGAGGGTGGTTCTGGTTTTGGTTTCAGTTCAATCTCATAAAAGGTCGCTCCACCGACCCGACACATACCCGATCCGACCCACCCAAACGCCAGCCCTAATTACAAGTCTCTCATCACTTAGCTTTTGTAATTGTTGATGAAGATTAAAATACTCGATATGGCCGAAGCCCCACGAAACTAATTAGCAAGTCAAAGCCATTAAATTGAACACTAATTACAATGTAATATCAGTAGTTAAGAATAATTGATTGATCCACTAAAATATTCTACAAATTTAATTTTTATCTTGTTTAAGTAGTTCGTCACCTGATTATATGGTCAAGACATAATCTCTCTCACACACACATACACATGGTAAGCTTAAAATAGTCGGGGATGAGAATTTAAAGAAAGAGACAAATAAAGGGAAGCAGATTGGAGTAACGAGAATATACGATTTACCCATAATATATATATATATATATATATATATATATATATATATATATATATATATATATATATATATATATATATTAACAAATACATATGTATCAACGTCAATATTAGATTACAGTCAATTATTTAATGAAGCATGCTCTTAAGGCGGCGGTGGGACCGGAGGCGGCGATGGCGGTGGGACAGGAGGTGGGGATGGCGATGAGACCGGAGGTGGCGATGGCGGCGGGACAGGAGGTGGCGATGGAGGTGGGACCGAAGGTGGCGATGGCGGTGGGACCGGAGGTGGCGATGGTGGACGTGGACAGGTACCGACTGGAAATAACATTTCACTAAAAAATCATTAACAACACGTGCAACATGCGTGCAACGCTCGTGCAACGTGCGTGCACTTGACTAGTTTTATTAAAAATCTAAGTGATCTTTAATGGATCATTGTACAACAAAAGACCAGTGTTTATGGAGAATGATTGAATAACAATCAAATTCGTGAGACAAACTGACTGATTTCTAAAAAGTATGAAATGGATCACTCAGTATTTGCCTAAACGATAACTAGAAAGAAAATATTCAAAGAGGATTATCTAGCTAAAGTTTTAAGAAGGCTAAGGCACATAGAGGATTTCTTTGAGATTACAATGCTTCAGACTTCTATGTGTTGTTCAAATGATTCCTGGGTATTTATAGATGTTCTTGAGGAGTAACCCGTTAGGAACACATTTGAATTTGAAAGTGTGTTTGGCAGAGTATATGTATCTTCAGAGATCCTGTTGGAAAGATTATCTTACAGAATATCTACCAAAAGCACAAAATGAGAAAGAGTCAGTACAAGGAAATGTTCAAGTAAAAGAGGTAAACAAGCTGACACTAAAACATTATGGTCAGCTGAAACAAGTAACTGACAAAGAATTTTAAATCACAAGATGACCAAAATAACTTAAAGTTTTTGGCTGACAACAAGTGGAATGATTTTAAGCAAATTTTAATTTAATGCAAGATTCAACAATCTCCTTCTATTTTCTTAAAACCATTCACTTGAAAGCAGAAAGCCAAAAGTACTTAAGTTCTTGCAAAATAAATGTTAGTAAAACAAAAGAAGAAGCTGGAAATTAAACTCAAGCAGATGATAATTGTCTACTATAATAAAACCAGTTGTTCTAAAAGTTTAAAGTTTTGAGAGAAGAGAGGGGTTCATTCAGCTGCTGATGTGGATCCTTCAGTTGGCTTTTCAACTTGAGCTGCAACTGATGGAGCAACTTCAGCTTCATTTGCCATTGCAACATCAGCTTCATTCTGTTCAGTTTCCTTGACAGTGTTCTGTTCAGCTTCATCAGTACTTTTTGCTGTTTCTTGTTTTGCTTCAGCTTTAGTCTCTTTTTTTGCTTCAGTTACTGGCTGAGGTGGCATTAGTTTGAGTCGTTGCCTAAGAATTCTGTTCTCAGCCAGATAGGTATCATCTCTTGCTTTCTGCTTCCTCTCCTCCTGAATAGTTTGAAGCATTGTTGCTTCAGCATTAAAAGCCCTGTTGGCCCATCCTTGTTGATAAAGTAGTATAGTTCTCCAGTCATCCATGTGTGCCTTTTTAGGGGCACCAGCAGCAATGGATGCCTGAACTTCTGTAGTGATGATCTGGGTAAGGTTAGGAAGAAGGGAGGCAACTTGTTGTTGGAGGGTAGCAAGTTGATTGGTGTGATGAATGAAGGCAGATTTCATCTAGAGATGATGAACATAAGGAAGGTCTAGCTTGGCTGAAATGGAAAGAGTTCCAGGAGGAGTAGATTCTGGAGCAGGAGAGTGAGAAGTTCCAGGAGCACTGGAGAAAAGCTGAAAAAGAGTGGATGTCAGCATCCTCAGGGTCTGGAGGGAAGAAAGTATCCATATGGTAAGCTGGAACTTGGGATTGGGGCTCTGGTTCAGGAGCAGGCATAATATCAGGAAAGACAATTTTTGTTCCTGTGGGGTGTTGCAGAGCCTTAGAGATAATTTCTCTTTGTTTCCTAGCCTTTCTGGAGGCCAGTTGGGAATGACTGAGAAGAGATTCATCTTCAGAAGTGGACTTGGAGGAGTCAAAAGAAGAGCCTACAGAAAGAGTCTTCCACTGATTCCTCAGTGGATTGATGAGTAAAGGTATCAGCTGAAGAATCATCAGCTTGTGTAGGTTTGTGGACATGGAGTGGGCTAACAGACAAAGGGAGAGAGGAATGAAGAGACAGATCAGGCATAATGATCAAAGGTGAAGCCTGGTTTGGGTGAGTTGGAATGTTAGTATCAAGCAGAGTTGGAGAGGGGGCCACAATGTCAGCTGAAGAAAGAATAATTGTAGCTGAAGGATCAGCTGGAGGGATAGGAGCAGCTGACACAGCTGGGATGGTTGGAGGAACAATATCACTCAAAGGGGCAATTAGAGTGACTGACACAACTGGGGCCAAAATGGGAGTGGCTGACACCGCTGGAGCTAATACTGGTGTGACTGACACTTGAGTGACTGACACCGGGATTGATGCAGGAAGAGGAGCAGTGACTAGAAGGATTGATAGGGAGGCTGCAACTGTTGGAGTAAAAGAAGGCAGTGAAATAGGTTGCAGAATACAAGTGAATTTTGGTGCAGGTTCAGCTGAGGTAGTTACTGGTAAAACAGTTGATGAGACAACAAAGGGGTCTGAAGAGGGAATCACATGAGGAATATTGGGTATGGATTCAGAGATCAAAGGGACAAGATTGCTTGTAAAGGCATCAGGAAAGGCAGTGCTCAAAGAAGCTCCTCCTGGCATGGAGGCCATCTGTCTATGCAACTCAATGTATGCTTGGTTGGCTGAGTTTACTGTATCTTGCACATACTTGTTTGCAGCCCTATGAATTCTAGTCAGTTTGGCTGGCTCAACAGAAGGTTGTTCCCAATCTTGGTTTATCTCCTCATCTTCTGGCAAAGCAAGTCTCCCTACAAGAAATGGATCATTGTGGGGAAGGGCTGGCAGTTCATGCACTTTGTTGTAAATGGTCCAGGCCAGAAAAACAAGCTCATCCGGCACAAATCTATCATTTGATAGATAAAATCTATTCCAAAGCAAGGGGAGAGGGTCAAAATATTTCCCATAATTTGCTACCAGGTCTTCTTGGCTTAGATTTGGAGTGACTAGATACATAACATATGATCTCCTTTTCAGATTATGGTCAATGTACTTGATGGGGTTAACAGGGGGTTTTTCATTTTTCTTCTCTTTATGGAAAGAGAGAAGAAATTGAACAAAGTAGTGAAGATGATCAATTGGGGAATCATGTGGTTTTTTCAAATCTTCTCGTGGCGTTAGGCAAGGCGACCCGCTATCTCCCTTGCTATTCATTTTGGCTCAGGAGATTCTCACCCATAACATTAATACGGCTATTGGTGACGGAAGGATTCGACATTTTGATCACGGGCGTGGGGGGCCTTTGGTTTCTCACCTTTTGTACGCGGATGATATGCTCCTTTTTTGTAACGTTGGGAAATCTTCTATTCTTGGTTTACGCAAAGTGTTGGCTTTTTATGAACAGAGTTCTGGTCAACTTATTAATATGAGCAAAAGTGGGTTTTATGTATCCAACCATTGCTCAGCTCGTAAAATTTCTCATATTGCTCTTTGGTCAGGCTGCAGTCATCGTCGTTGGCCAATGAAGTATCTGGGCCTCCCTTTGTATAAGACCCGTACGTGAAGGATTTATTTTGAGGATTTTGAGATACGGGTGACTAGCCGTATTAATGGTTGGAGGGCTCGGCTTTTATCTTTTGGTGCAAAAATTACCCTCATTAAATCTGTCCTATGTAGTGTTCCGATTTATTCGATGGCAGCTCTCCTGTTCCCTTTAGCTACCCTGCATCGTATTGAAATGAAGATGGCTGATTTTCTGTGGGGATCCAATGGGGATCATAGAGTTCATTAGATAAGGTGGAACAAAATCTGTAGACCTTTGGCAGAAGGTGGCTTGGGCATCCGCCCCCTTGCTGAACTTATGGAGTCCTTACATGCTAAGCTTGCATGGCACGCTTTGAAGGGTGATAGCCTTTGGGCGCGTTTTTGCTGGGATAAGTATGTGGGCGATAAGGGTTTTACTGTGTCGAGGGCATCATCTCTCCCCTGGAAGGCCATTATGGGACAGATGTGGCGTGTTCAGCAATGTAGTCGTTGGATAGTTGGGCAAGGAAATATGTCCTGCTGGGACTCTAATTGGTGTGGCGTTCGCTTAGGCGGACCTCTCCCTTTGGATCGATCATTGTCTGTTCGACATGCTTTACAAATGTTTGAGGAGTTTGCCCCTTTGATTGACACTGTCCATCATGAAACCATTCGTAGAGTTACTTGTGCTGAAGGTCTGCCGGATAAATTGATCTGCACCCTCTCTAGTTCTGGAGATTTTAATACGGCTGCTTTCTGGAATCAGTTTCGTCTTAAACATCCAACAACCTGCTGGGCTACTAAGATCTGGCAGCCATGGCTCCCACTGAAAATGCGTTGCTTTATCTGGAAGTTATTCCATTATGCCATTCCAGTTGACATGAACCTTCATTCAAGGAACGTACCTGTGGTTTCTAAATGTGTGTGCTGTTGGCATTCCCCTAGCCAAGAATCTGTTTAGCATCTTTTTGTGCATTCTGAAGTTGCGCAGGTCTTATGGACGAAATTTGCTTCCATTTTCAATCTGGGCAGTGCTGCTTCCAGCTTACAGCAGCTCTTTGCAATCTGGTCAAGTGGCTCATTCCGTAGACAGATCTATGCTTGTCGTCTAGGGACTTTCATTTTCACTTGCTGGGAGATCTGGAGAGCCAGATGTGCAGCTGTTTTCGAGGGCATTTCTATGAAGGTGGATGGGATTTTCAAGAATGTTATGGGTCATCTTCGGGATATGGCTCTTATATATAAGCCGAAGGCTTCGAGCAGTCTTTGTGATGCCATGTCTATGAAGTCTCTTTTTATTCATGTTCAGAGGCCCTGTATTCAACAAGGTAGATGGTTAAAATGGATCCCTCCAGCTTTTGGTCGTTTTAAACTCAATACAGATGGATCGTCTAGGGGTGGCATTTGTACGGGTGGCGGAGTCATTCGTGATGAGCAGGGTGCTTTTATTAGAGCTTTCTCAAATCATTATAATAGTGGAACCAATATGAAGGCAGAGATTTGCGCCCTTCGTGATGGTCTGAAGTTGTGTCATTCCTTGGGATTGGGTAACGTCGACGTTGAGACTGATTCTCTTGTGGCTGTAAATGTTCTTATGGAAAAGCATCACGCCCCTTGGAAATATGTCTATGAGCTTCGAGAATGTTGCATTTTGTCCAGCCATTTTAGCATATCTCATGTGTTCAGGGAGCAAAATCGGGTGGCGGATCGTTTGGCGAGTATTGCTCATCAACATAAAATGTGCAAAATTTTTTCGGCTTGGGGGACAATTCCTGGAGAGATCAAACACTTACTTGCTATGGATACTTATGGTTTCTACTCTTTTCGGCCTGGTCATAGATAGTTGTCGTATTATGCTCGATTCTCTTAGCCTTTTTTTTTTTTTGTTATTTCCTATTCGAGGTTAGGCTCCTCTGTCCTCCCAGTTATAAGGGCAAGGCTGGTTGTCCCCCTCTAGTTTGTATCTTTCTCTTTATTTTAATAAATTCTCGCAAGGTGCCGCCCCTGCTTCTATAAAAAAAAAAGAAGATCAATTGAGAATACCCAATTGGGGGGAATGGGAACAGGATTTGCTTGATAGTAAGAATGTCTTGGATGGAAAGTTGGATTTCTGATAGGGGGAAAAATTTGATTGGGGCAGTGTTAGGAGACCTAGGATTGGAGGGAGGAGAAACTGGTACAGGATCAGTTACAGGAATATCTGCTGATGGGGTAAAAGGAACAAAATTACCTGGATTAAGCTTAGGATTTCTTCTCTGTCTTTTGGGAAGAGGAGGTACTGTGGGAGAGGGTACTGGCTGAGGCATTGTCTTCTTCATCAACAACTATCAATCTCCTTCTTTTGGATCTTCTGGGAGCAGGAATAGGAGAGATGTCAGCTATGGGCACATCAGTTGACTAACCAATGTCAGCTGGCTGACCAATCACTGGCTGACCAATTACTGGCTCACCAATTTTAGGTTGCTAACCAATTTCAGCTGGCTGACTGGATGGAACAACCGTGAGAGCCTGGGTCCTTGTTCTTCTAGGTCTTCTGCCTGTTTGGGCCGTAGAGATTTCTTGTCCAAAGCGGCTTGAAACATTTGCCCACTTGATGTCAGCTGCTACATACTTCTTGATTCTAACAGATTCTAGGTCACCGATTTTAATGAGTTGATGCTGAAGAGCTGGGAGAGATCAGAGAAACTGATTGATAATCAGATGATGGGTAAGCCGTGGGTTCCCTGTAGCCATATTTTCCTTATACTTGGCTATATTTATCTTCACGTATTCAACCAGAACTGCACCCCAGTTCATTTCACAGTTCTCTACAATAGCTTCCATAAGAAATAGCTGAGCTTCCGTAATCTTGTCATGCCTTCCAGATTTGATGATGAGACACTTGTCCAAAACAGTGGCTAGGGCATAGTGCAGAGGGGCAAACCTGTGCTTGTGTCTGTCAAATGCAAGTTCAATGGGTACTTCTCCTCTCATAGTAATCCAACCCACTTGTTGTGTTTCTTCTGGAATAGTATATGTGGTTGAACCATCGTCGTAAAGATCTGGAAAGGCAACTGTGATGGATTCTGAATCAAAGATAATCGGAATGCCTCTAATGTTTCCAGAGAGTGAAAATGGATCAGCTGGGTTTTCTTCCATTGCCATGAAGAACTCCTCGGTTAACTGACAACTGTAAGAGCGAATGTTGAAGGGGAGGAGAGGCATTAACCCAGAAGCAGTCAACAGATGTATAAGTTCGAGTCCTATAGGTTCCTCGTTGAGAGATATGACATCCAAGAGACATCCGATAGCAGTATTTGATGCCATTTTCCTGAAACAGTATAAAAAGGTTAGAAATAAACATAGAATAAGAAAGGGAGAAGAAGATTTGAAGAAACACTTTACCAGAAAGAGTTGAAGTTATGGTTTTAAGAAAGTAAGGTTTGATGAAGAAGAGTTTTGAGAAGTGAATGTGAATAAAGTGAAGAGTGAGTATTTCCTTTTATAAAGGATTTTTATAAGTACAGATACTTATAAAAGTGAGTGGGTTTTAAAAGCAAAGATATGTAGTGTAGTGATAAAGTACACAAAATTTTGGTTTTTGTGATAAAAAGGGTGATTTATGACAGAGAGTTATTATCATAATGATGAGCCGTTTTTGTGTATGCACGTCACTTCAACCGCCAGAGTTGGTGGGATAGTGGAAAGGTCAATTTGGCTTTTCAAGGAAGCTTTGTGAATTCCAAGGGAAATTAAAGGCGGGAAACAAATAAAAAAATTTAATTTTTTTTAATTTATTAGGAATCTTGGCTGAGATACAATCAGCTTTGATTAAGGATAAGAGACTACCTGAACAGTGACTATAATGTCATTCACTGTGTTGTCAGCTAATGAAATTTTGTCAGCTAAAGAATAGAAAATTGTCAGCTGATCAAATTTTGTTAGCTTAAGAAATGTCAGCTGTTGGCTGAACAATATCTGCTGAGGGGGGATGTCAACTGATGACTTCATAATGTCAGCTGAGAATTTGTGTCAGCTACTGACTGACCATTTTTGACAATCTTTGCAATGTCAGCTATTCTTTGAAGAGTGTCAGCTGAGTAATGTCAGCTATAGTTTGTCAACTAGATGAATGTCAGCCGACAGACTGAGGAGTACTCGTTGATTCTCTTTTGTAGCTGATCTGAATACCTACAGAGATTAGAAATACAAAACATCTTTCTATGACATTATAAGCATTCCCAATTCACCTCTTAGAAATTCAAATCTATCAGATTTTAGAGCTTTTGTAAAAATGTCAGCTAATTGAAATTCAGTAGGAACATATTCTAGATGAACATTACCTTTTTCAACATGATCTTTTAAGAAGTGATATCTTATGTCTATATATTTGGTTTTAGAATGCATAACAAGATTTTTAGAAACTGAAATAGCAGAAGTATTATCACAATAAATAGGACATGTTCCCATTTGCATTTCATAATCCAATAGTTGTTGTTTCATCCAAAGAATTTGAGAGCAACAGCTTCCAGCAGCAATATATTCAGCTTCTGTTGTAGAGGTGGAAACTGATGCTTGCTTTTTGCATGCCCAAGATATCAATCTGTTACCAAGGAACTGACATGTTCCACTGGTGCTTTTTCTGTTCACTCTACAAGCTGCAAGGTCAGCATCTGAATATCCAATCAAATTAAAAGAGGAATCTCTAGGATACCAAATACCAAACTTTTCTATATCAATCGGATATCTAGTAATTCTTTTTGCAGCAATCATGTGAGATTCCTTTGGATTGGCTTGAAAACGAGCACATATACACACAGCAAACATAATGTCTGGCCTGCTAGCAGTTAAATAAAAGAGAGATCCAACTATACATCTGTACTCAGTTGTATTAACTAGTTTACCTTTTTCATCAATGACCAAGTGACATTCAACTCCCATTGGAGTGTTTGCTGAATTTGCTTCTTGTAGGTTGTATTTCTTGATCAGCTCTCTTGTGTATTTTGATTGATGGATAAAAATTCCTTCTTCAGTTTGCTTGATTTGCAAACCTAGAAAGTAAGTGAGTTCTCCCATCATGCTCATCTCAAATTTTCCTTTCATGAGATTCTCAAATCTTTTACACAAAACTTCATTAGTAGATCCAAAAATAATATCATCAACGTAAATTTGAACCAGTAAGATATTACCTTTGTGCTTTAAGGAAAAGAGTGTAGTGTCGATTTTACCTCTTTGAAACCCTTTTTCCATAATGAATTTGGATAGAGTTTCATACCATGCTCTTGGAGCTTGCTTTAGACCATAAAGAGCTTTTCTCAGCTTGTAAACATGGTCTTTCTTTTTGTGGTCAAGAAAACCAGGAGGTTGTTTAACAAACACTTGTTCTTGTAGATCTCCATTTAGAAATGCATTTTTTACATCCATTTGATATACCTTGAAATCCTTGAAGGTTGCATAAGCAAGAAATAGTCTGATGGCTTCGGTCGGCCACAGAGCAAATGTTTGATCATAGTCAATACCCTCCTCCTGTCTATAGCCTTGGGCTACTAATCTTGCTTTATTTCTTGTGACATTTCCATCTTCATCCAACTTGTTTCTGAACACCCATTTAGTTCCAATAACCTGTTGATCCGAGGGTCTTGGCACAAGTTCCCAAACTTTACATCTTTCGAACTAATTCAGTTCTTCTTACATGGCTTCAATCCATTGAGGGTGTTCTAAAGCTTCATCAATCTTTTTAGGTTCAATGGAGGAGACAAATGCATGTGAATCAAGAGTTTCATTTCTGAAACTGCTTCTTGTTCTTAGGCCAGCAAATGGATCTCCAATGATGTTTGAAATTGGATGATGTCTGGCTTCCCTAATTTCTTTAGGAAGATCTGGAAGAGGTTCAGTTTGTAAAGGTGAAGAAAGAGGAATGTCAGCTGACTGAATAGTTTCAGAACCAAGTATGTCAGCTGACTGATCAACTGTGACATGATTTGGATTGTCAGCTGGCTGAAAGTTGTTAGCCTGCTGAAGCTCATTCTGAATATCTAAGGTTACAGTTGGAGGAATTGAGGATGAGGCATTATTTTGAGTTGAACTAATATTGTTTCCTGTCTCAAAAATCTCAAAATTGTTAGTAACATCAGGAGTCTTAGTAGACTCAAATAAATTGGATTCATCAAAAGTGATATGCATAGATTCAACAATTACTTGAGTTTTTCTATTATAAACTCTATAAGCTCTACTATGTTTAGTATAACCAATAAAAATACCTTCATCAACTTTTTCATCAAATTTACCTCTGTAATCACCACCATTGTAGTGAATGAAGCATTTGCATCCAAATTTTTTAAAGAAAACAATGTTAGGTGTTCTACCTCTCCATATTTCATAGGGAGTCTTACCATGAAACTTGTTTATGAGAGATCTGTTTTGAGTAAAACATGTTGTGTTGACAGCTTCTGCCCAAAAATATTTTGGCAATTTTGCTTCAGCTAGCATTGTTTTACCTGCTTCAATCAGTGTCATGTTCTTCCTTTCAACTATACCATTTTGCTGAGGTGTTCTAACTGCTGAAAAATTATGATCAATTCCATGATCATCACAGTATGTATCCATGCCAAGGTTTTTGAATTCTGTACTATTATCAGATCTAACACTTATAATCTCACATTCCTTTTGAGTTTGAAGATTTCTGAATAGGGAAGTGAGAATGCTATAAGTTTCATCCTTGGATTGCATCATTTCAACCCATGTATATCTTGAGAAATCATCCACAATAACCAGAGTATACCTGTTACCTCCCAAACTTGCAGTTGTAATAGGACCAAACAAATCCATATGAAGAAGTTCAAGAATTCTTTTGGTTGAAAGACATGGTTTGGGTTTGAAGGAAGCTTTTGTTATTTTTCCTAAAATACAAGCATCACATTTTTTGTCAATAGGAAAATTTATGGATGGCAAACCTTTCACCAAATCTCCTTTTGAAAGTTTTGAAAGATATTTAAAGTTTAAATGTGAAAGTCTTTTGTGCCAAAGCCATGAGGTTTTTGAAGTATTATTTGCTACTAAACAAATTCGAGTACTGTTATTTAAAGAAAGTAAATCAATAGCAAAAACATTTCTTTTTCTAGAACCAGTGAGTAAAACTTCATTTGTGATACTGTTTTTGATAAAACAGTGAGTAGAAGAGAAAGAGCAGTTCATACCTTAATCACAAAATTGTGAGATACTTAAGAGATTATGTTTCAAACCTTGTACTAGTGATACATTTTCAATTCTTACAGAGGGATAATGGATCCATAACCTATAGTCTTTCCTTTTGAATTGTCTCCAAAAATGACAGAAGGTCCTTTGGCTGCAATAATGTTAGTAAGAAGCTCAGCTGACCCAATCATGTGCCTGGAGCATCCACTGTCTAATATCCATATGTCAGTTGATTGATCATCTGCCATTAAGCATACCTGAAATATGAATATTTAAATCATGGTACCTTTTATACTTTTGGGTCCAAAGGGTTAGTTTTCTTTGGTAGCCAAACTTGCCTAAAATTAGGCATCTTGACTCTGTCAGTAGGTTTAAATCTAAACAGGCATTCATGAGACTGATGACCAAAAGTAGAACAAATATTACATTTGTGATAACCAGGTTTATCAGTCATTTGAGGTGAATTCTTTGACTCCTTTTGACTCAGCTTAGAGGTCTTAGCAACAACAAAATTTATTGTCTTGAACTTGTCAGTTGTCTTTCTTCTGAAACCTCCTCTTTTGTCAGCTGGCTGTCATTTGTCAGTTGGCTGACATTTGTCAGTTGTTGCATTTGCTGACAAATTTTGAGGCTTGTGAGCAGAAAACTGACAACTGTCATTGTTCAGCTTATCCCTTTTGTTAATGGACTTCTTAAGCTGATTCATGTTTTTGAGATAATTGAAAGGTACAACATTATAGACTAATCCCTTATCCTTTTTTAGCAAAATCATAGGTCCACCATTTGACTGTCTGATCACACAGTTTCCATCATCCTTTGAATATCCAAGACCATGTTGATCTTCATGATTTTTCTGTTGACTAATGATGGTCTCTAAAGCAGCTTTTGACTTTGAGTAAGTATCAACAACATTGGTCAGTCGAAGATTTCTTTCTACAAGGTCAGCAATCTGGGCATCCGAGATTTTTGCTTGAATCTCATGTTTTTCATTGATGCTCTTAAGTTGCAACAATTCTTTTTGCTGAACTTTGTAAAGCTCATTGAACTTTTGAAGCTCACAGTTTTCATCAGAAATTCTTTTAAAATCACCAGATAAAGAAACATGAATTCTTTTAAGTGTTTCAAACTTGGAATACATTTCTTGCATTTGTTCCAGTAAATCATCAACACTTGAGTTAGTAACCTTCTCCTCCTGCCTTTTTGACATATTACTTATTTTGATGTCAGCAGTCCTTGGAGAAGTTGACTTGACTTTTCTTTCTTGATGACTTATGATTCCTTATCCATAAAAACCATTTCCTATTTTCTTAACCACAAACTAATCAGGTTTGATGACCTTTGTCAGCTTGGAGTTTTTAATAGGTGAGCTTGACAGCTCATTATCAGACTCATTTGAATATTTTGGACTAGGAAACTCATTCTCTGAATCATATATAGCTGATTCTACAACAAGACACATATTTTCTTCTTGCACAAAATCAGCAGATTCATCTTCAGAATCTGTCTCAATCCATGTTGCAAGATTTTGATTTTCAGCAACCAAACCCTTTTGTTTTTCAAAATTTCGGGAGCTCTTTTGTAATATTCATTTTTAGTAAAAGGACAGTTTGAAGTAAAGTGACCAGGTTTTCTGCAATTAAAGCACAACAATTTTTCTTTCTCATCCTTGTCTTCATTTGTTTTGAAGTAAGGCTTTTAAAAGTTTGAAGTAGAAGGTCTTTGAAAGCTTGAGGAAAGTTTTTGAGGATTTGAGGAAGATTTTTGAAAGTTTGCAGAAGGTTTTTGGAAGTTCTTTTTAAAAGATTTAAACTTTCTAAACTGTCTAACAAAAGCAGCAAATTCATCTTCATCAAAGTCATCATCTGACAGAGATGTAGAAGTTTTAGGTGTCTCTTCTTCAGCTTGAAGAGAGATACCTTTAAATTTTTTCTCAATTTCTTGAGTTTTGAGAACTTCCTTTTCATAAATTTTTAGACTTGCAACAAGACTACGTATTTGAGTTTTGTTCAAGTCTCTTGCTTCCTTTATGGAAGTGACCTTAACATGCCATCTACTTCCCAAGCTACTAAGAAAACGCATATTCAAATCTTTCATACTATAGACTTTACCAAAATAGGAACATCTGTTACTTACCTCGAGAAATCTGTCGTAGGCACTCTTTAATGATTCTTTTGGGTCCTTCTTGAAGGCATCAAACTCTTGTATACAGTCATAGAGTTTGTTGTCCTTGGTGTTTTGGTCTCCTTCCACATATTCAACAAGAGCATCCCAAATTTCTTTGGCAGTAACACAGTCATATATTTGTTTGTAGTTTTCATCAGGAACAGCGCTTGATAGAATGTGTACAACTCTAGCATCCAGCTCATCAGTAATTTTATCTTCCTCAGTCCATTCTGATTGAGGCTTGAGGACATATTCTTCATCCTCAGGAGCAAGAGGATTTATGGTGTCATCATCTGCAATAGAAGATTTACCAACTTTAGTATTAATTTTCATAGGTTGCATAGGACCACCTCTTACACATTCCATTAATCGTTTATCTATATTGTTCATCTATCTTGTAATTCTTTCCTTCCAAATATCAAAGTGATCTTCATAAAAAATGGGTACTTGAGTAACATTGTTTGATTGAAAAGCTTTTAGAGTTGCCATGATCGAGCTTTCAAGCTGTTAGACTTGGAAAAATAATTTTTCAAAAAAAATTGGCTCTGATACCAATTGTAAGTCCAGTTGGCAACTGACAAGGCTAGAGGGGGTGAATAGCATTTTAAAAACTTTGAGGGTTGACTTGTAAAACTTTATAAGTTGGCAGCGAAAAATTGATTTTTGTCAGTCAGCTGATATTGGTTAGCTGGCTGAAGCTTTTAGACTAACTCAAGCTGATGAAAGTTGGTCAGCTGGCTGACACAACGGTTTTTAAAAATGGGTTTTAAAGTAGATCACTGAATACAAAAAAGAGAACTGAATAACAATTTATCAAAACAGATAATTAAACAATTAATGCAAATAACTGACTGACATTTAAGTCGATTAAGACTTCTTAAGTGTTAGATCAGTTTGTAAGAGCTGATGAAATAACTAAATAGAGAGTTGAAGTGGTTCACAGTAAAACTGCTACGTCCACTACCAAGTTGGTCAGACTTGGATTTTTGAAGTACACTAATTTTATTAAAAATCTAAGTGATCTCTAATGGATCAGTGTACAACAAAATACCAGTGTTTATGGAGAATGATTGAATAACAATCAAACTCGTGAAACAAACTGACTGATTTCTAAAAAGTATGAAATGAATCACTCAGTGTTTGCCTAAACGATAACTAGAAAGAAAATACTCAAAGAGGATTATCTAGCTAAAATTTTAAGAAGGCTAAGGCACATAGATGATTTCTTTGAGATTACAATGCTTCAGACTTCTATGTGTTGTTCAAATGATTCCTGGGTATTTATAGATGTTTTGAGAAGTAACCCGTTAGGAACACATTTGAATTTGAAAGTGTGTTTGGCAGAGTATACGTATATTCAGAGATCCTGTTGGAAAGATTATCTTACAGAATATCTACCAAAAGCACAAAATGAGAAAATGTCAGTACAAAGAAATGTTCAAGTAAAAGAGGTAAACAAGTTGACACTAAAACATTATGGTCAGCTGAAACAAGTAACTGACAAAGAATTTTAAATCACAAGCTGACCAAAATAACTTAAAGTTTTTGGCTAACAACAAGTGGAATGATTTTTAGCAAATTTTAATTTAATGCAAGATTCAACAATTATATAGTAGTTAGCATGCATTGAGAACACAAATATGATTAATTGATTACACAACTCTCAAGAGTTATTGAAAATGTGCAAATATACACATGTTGTAGAAAATACCAAGTTTCTATATAATAGTATTTAATAGGAGTAGTCACTCATGTAAAAATCTATAAATACAAATCTCTTTTGGTGCATACTTAATTTACTGATTAATTAAAATGAGCAAATAACACTAGAATAAGAACAAATGTGCTATAAAAAACATTTTCATTGAATACATGTGATTACAAAATAAAATATAACCACAATTAATTATAAAAAGTCTGCTATGAAAATCCTTATATATGGCGTGTCTGTATTTGAAACTTTTGTGTCTCTTTCATCATATCTGAAATTATAATATCAAAACAAAATTTATTTTTACAAATAACCAAAATTAATTATAACTTATTGGTAAATCATAGGAATATATACGATTAAATCATAGCAGTAGATACCAATTACAAATTTTATATATTTAATAAATCTATATGTTATATGGAGAAGAATATACATCTGAATTACTATTTATACTACTTAAGATCCTAAATTTTAATAAGAAAAAAATATTAATTATTAAACTCTATAAAAATTATAAACGAGAAAATGACTTAAACAATTTATAAAATATTGGATTAAATGATATCAATTATACCGATATAATTTGTTCCCTCCATCATGTTTTTTCTATATATTTTTTTAATTTTGTTTATTATCTTCATTTTATTTGTGTATAGTTTAATTAAGAGAGATATATGCTTGTACGTTTAATGCACGGGTGTAAATTAAGTATGCACTAAAAGATATTTATATTTACAGATTTGCACATGTGTGGCTATTCCATTAAATACTACTACATAGAAACTTGATATTTTTTACAACATGTGCATATTTGCACATTTTCAATAAATCTTGAGAGTTGTGTAATCAATTAATCAGATTTGTGTTCCCAATGCATGCTAACTACTATATAATAATACTCAAATATGACTTTCCTTTTTTAGCAAGTGCATTCTGGTGGAATTTTACCTCTTTTAGATTACCTAGCTTAATTTACCTCTTTTATAATACTTAAGATCCTAAATTTTAATAACAAAAAATATTAATTATTAAACTCTATAAAATTATGAATGAGAAAATGACTTAAACAATTCATAAAATATTGGATTAAATGATATCAATTATACCGATATAATTTGTTCCCTTGATAATGTTTTTTCTTTATTTTTTTATTTTGTTTATTACCTTCATTTTATTTGTGTATAATTTAATTAAAAAAGATATATGTCAGTTCGTTTAACGCACGGATGTAAAACTAGTTTTTTTAAAAGGAAACCATTGGGCGTTCAACACTTTCTTAATTTGCACAATTGGAGTGCACCTGGTCCTCAATTAAGACGGAAGCTTAAATTTTACAAATATATGTATACTTTTTTCTTTTTAATTTAGCAGTAAATAAATTTTGACACACATTGGCCCTAGAGGGAGACCAAAAAAAAAAAAAAAACTTGGATAAAACGGTCTTATAGATATTTTTTGTTAGACGGATCCTCTTTAACCGATTCACCGTGTATTTGTGGGTTAAGTTCTGAAAAGAAAATTCTATTTTACGAATTAATATCCGGGAGACGATCTTACATGAAACCTATTCTTTGAAAAATCCTTAAAAGGCCCACGACCACGACAGTTGGATGAGTTACACCACAAGGTATTTTACATCCTTACAACTGGGCTCCATATTATTTTTGAATTTTTGATCCAACCATTTAGATCAAGAAAAATATTCTAACATGTTGTGTACTATCTTGTTCAACAGGGTCTTTGTGAGTTGTCTTAGCGTCGTGTTTGGTTACTACTTAAGAAATAAGAATAAGTGTTCTTACCCTGAAAACTGAAAATCATGTCCAGGGATGTACCATCAAACTATGCGCACAATCAAATATTCAAATGCATAAGCTTTCACACTGAGACACAAGGACATAGGGTTAGGACCACGCACCGATCATCCCAATTCCCAAGTGGTTCCAAACTCTTTGAATCGAACCAAATCGAATCATTTGGTTTGCTTAGGTTCAATTTTATGAATTACATAAGTTTGTTTTTATCAACTTAATCAATATAAATAATAACAATAAAAATGAAGCAAATAAAATTTTATTTTGGAATTAACATCAAACACTAGAAATATATTTATTAAAAGCAAACTATCATAAATAAGACAATGATGTTTACTGCTTCTTATGTGGTCATATCTGCTTGGTTTGATTCGCTTCGGTTTGGTTTAGTTCAATATCAAAAACCACAAATCAAACCGGACAGTTTGATTTTTCAATTTTTGAAATCAACCAAAACCAATCTAAACCGACTTAATTAGACTCCGTTTGTTTTATGGAAAATGAGTTTCGAAAAACGATTTCCTCACTTTCCGGTATTTGGTAATTTCAGGAAAATGTAGTCAACGTAAAAGTTTTTCCAAGTCAACAGAAAATGAAGCTTTCTTTTCAGGAAAATGACTTACGAATTCATTTTCCGTAAGTCATATTTTCCAAATGTTTGAGCACCCCTCCGCACCTTCCACAATTACACATATTTACATATACGCACAATATTTCACTCAACAAATAGATTGTTTAGAAATATAAATGAAGTTTGTGCATACTATTTATAAATTATAATATTAATAAATACTCATTACATCCTAAAATGAACTATATTATTTAGAGACGTCTCTCAAGCATAGGGCCTGTTCATTTTTTTGTAAAAAGTGAGACTTTTTTTATATAATTACTTAAAATGAACTATATTATTTAGGTTTTGTTCATTTGTTTTTTATATCATTGTTTTTATTTGTATTGTGAGATTGAAAAAATGGATCTTATTGATTTACATGACTAATGATACATTAAGGGTTATTCAAAGAAAAATTACTTAAAATTCAACACTGTCTTATACTCCCTCCGCTCCGGACAAAGAGATCACTATTTCATTTTGGGATGTTCCATTTTAAAAAATGAAGACATAAAAATGTCATTTTGTCACTAATGAACTACTAAAAGTGTCATTTTCTTTAAAAGTTTGACTTTCAAACAAGGACTCTTTGCTTGGAACGAAGAGAATATTCAATATGAGTATTGATATTAGAATATACTTTTTGTATATATTAATATATGATTTTCCATAACATTTTCCGTGCATTTGTCAAGCATCAAAAAAAAAATTCTGGCATATTTTCAATAGATTTACCGAACACTTGAAAACGAAACCTTTTCATTTTCCAGAAACCATTTTCTAGAGATAATTGTCCGTAATACATGATAATAATCAATATGATAAGGGGTATTAGTATTAGTATATATATAACTTCTTCTATTGTCAATAGTAGAAAACTTATATTTAAACACTTTTATAACAAACATTACTCCTAACCAACGTGAGATAAAACTCTTCAAGGTGTGATATTACTTTTAATGACTCACTTTTAACATCATACTTTAAGCCTTGATATCTTATTCACAAAACTTGATTTGAACAAATAAATATATTATTTCGATGTTCTTGCCGAGTAGAACACATTTGCACAATTACTTTTGTCAACAAACAAATAACACATAAAGAAATTTGTGCCTCAATTTGCACAATTTCTTTTACTAAAAACACTAATTTTTTAATAAGTATTATACTTTAAGTCTTGATATCTTATTCATCCAAAACTATATTTGGACAAATAAATATATCATTTTGATACTCTTACCGAGTAGAACACATTTGTGCAATTACCTTCGCCAACAAACAAATGACATGTAAAGAAATTCGTGCCTCAAGTTGCATAATTTTTCTCACTAAAAACACTATTTTTTTTAACAAGTATTGTACTTTAAGTCTTGATATCTTATTATCCAAAACTCGGTTTGGACAAATAAATATATCATTTTGATGCTCTCACCGAGTAGAACATATTTGAACAACCACATTTGCCAACAAACAAATGACGCGTAAAGAAATTTGTGCCTTAAGTTGCACAATTTCTTTCACTAAAAACATTAAATTTTCAACAATAGAAGAGATGTATCCTACTTTGGTTAGAAATTGATATTGGTTTTAAAAATACTATTGTTAAGTACCAATAGAAGAAATGCATCATACATTGGTTGGAAAGAGATTTTGATTTTCAAAGTCATTTGATGATAAAAGACTTTTACCATTATTACCAATAGAAGATGTATATCTCACATTGGTTAGAAAATGATGTTGAGTTTAAATTATTTTATATTATTACCAATAAAAGAGATGTATCACACATTGTTTAAAAAGAAAATGTTAGATTTTAAAGTCTTTAGACTAAAGACTTTCACTTTTACAAGAGATGTATCTCACATGGTTACAAAATATTATACTATTATTACCAATAGAAGAGATGTATCATATATTGGTTAGAAATTGATGTTTGTATTAAAAATACTATTATTAATTACTAATTGAAAAGATGTATCATACATTGGTTAGAACGTGATGTTGGTTTTCAAAGTTTTTTGATAAAAGACTTCTACCATTATTACCAATAGAAGATGTATATCTCACATTTGTTAAAAAATGATGTTGATTTTTAATTATTTTAGATTATATAAAAGACTTACTATTATTAGCAATAGAAGATATATATCACACATTTGTTATAAATTGACGTTAGTTTTAAATTACTGTTATTACCAATAAAAGAGATAAATCTTACATTGGTTAAAAAGTGATGTTAATTTTAAAAGTTTTTAAATAAAAAGACTTCTACTTTTATCATTAATAAAAGAGAAGAGAAGAGATGTATCCCATTATATAGAAAGAAATGTTGGTTTTACATATTTTTTTTAGATAAAAAACTTCTACTAATATTACCAAATGATGAGATGTATTATACATTGGTTAGAGAATGATGTAGGTATTAAAAGTCTTTTTATAAAAGACTTAATACCAATAGAAAAAAATATGTATTTCACATTAGTTAGAAAAGTGATATTGGTTTAAAATGTTTTTAGGTAATGTACATCGCATTGGTTATAAAAAGATCCACATTATTTAGAAACATATATTGGTTATAAAATTCATAGATAAATGAATTTTTATGTTATTATCAATATAAAAGATATATCACACATTGTTTACAAAGAAATGTTGGTTTCCAAACTATTTAGATAAAATATTACTACTATTATTATTTTTATGTTATAACCAATAGAAGAGATATATCCCACATTTGTTTGAAAGAGATGTTAATTTCAAAAGTTTTTATATAAAAGACTATTATTATTACTATAGAATAATGTATCTCACATTTGTTAGAAATTAATGTTGATTTTAAAAATACTATTATTATTACCAATAGAAAAGATGTATATCACATTGTTAGAAAGAGATGTTTGTTTTAAAAGTCTTTAGATAAAAGTCTTAAACTTTTATTACCAATAGAAATAGAAAAGAAGTATCTCACATTGTTAGAATATGAAAAAAGTGTATCTTACATTGTTTAGAAAAAAAATGTTAGTTTTAAAAATTTTATAGTAAAAACTTTTACTCTTATTATCAATAAAGATATGTATCTCACATTGTTTAAAAATAAATGTTGGTTTAAAAAGTCTTTAGATTAAAGATTTTTTGTTACAAATAGAATAGATGCATATATCTCACATTGATTACAAAATATTCTACTATTATTATCAATAGAAAAGATGTATCACACATTGGTTATAAATTAATGTTGGTTTTAAAAATACTATTATTACCAATAGAATAGATGTATCATACATTTGGTAGAGGATAATGTTTGTTTTTAAAGTCTTTAGATATAAGATTTCTACCATTATTATCAATAGAATATGTATATCTCACATTGGTTAGAAAATGATGTTGATTTTAATTTTAGATAAAAGATTTTTATTATTATTACTAATAGAAGAGATATCCTACATTTGTTAAAAAATGATATTGGTTTTAAAAGTCTTTAGATAAAAGACTTTTACTTTTATCATCAATATAATAGAAGAGATGTATCCCACATTATTTAGGAAGAGATATTGATTATAAAAATTTTAAAATAAAAGATTTCTACTATTATTTCCAAATGAGGATATGCATTACACATTAGTTAGAGAGTGATGCTGATTTTAAAAGTTTATAATTATTAGTAAAAGAAGAGAAGTATTTTACATTGGTTATAAAAGTGATATTGGTTTAAAAAGTTTTTAAATGATGTATTTCACATTTGTTACAAAGAAATGTATCTCACATTATTTAGAAATGAGTATTGGTTATAAAAGTCATTAGATAAAGACATCTTTTGTTATTATCAATAGAAAATATGCATCCACATTGTTTAGAAATAAATGTTGGTTAAAAAGTCTTTTATCTACTACTATTATTTTCTCAAGCATGGTAATAATTAGTTTTATTCCATTGCACAACCTAGCAGCAGGGTCAATGTTTCTCAACAACATCAGCAGCAAGGTCAATGTTTCTCAACAACATCACCGAAACACCAAGCTTAAGTGTTAATTCATGGTTAGACAATGCTGACCACTTTATACTATTCAAAAACTTTAGTCTTATTCCATTGCACAACCTAGCAGCAGGGTCAATGTTTCTCAACAACATCACCCAAACACTAAGCTTAAGTGTTAATTCATGGTTAGACAATGCTGAACACTTTATACTATTCAAAAACTTTATAGGATGATTGTCTTCAAACAAACTTGTATTATTCTCTATCCTACACATATAATTTGAACTCAAATAAGTTCTTTCTTCTAAGTGATTGTTAGATACCATGTACTTATTTATGGTGTCAAAAACATCAAGAGTCGGGACAAGTATAACCCTTCCTTACAAATATGACACGTCATAAAAGACTCAACGGTTAAGGAAGAAAAAAAAAAGAGGTACTTTCGCGGTTAAAAAAAGAGTATTCCAACGGTTAACATTTTAGAAAAAAGGGACCGGTCCGTAATTATTTCTTACCAAAATGAGAAATAAAAAAAACTCACCTCATTGAAAACACTAAAAGGTCTACTATATATAAAACCTAGCCCATTAAAATCTCACATCCACCCTTAAGCCTCATGTCATGTAAGTTGTCCCTTTTAATCTATTAATATACAATAAAAACTTACAAAAAAAATAATATTACATGCATTTTATGTAAGACGTATCTCCTTGACTCGACCTACCGTGTGTTGGTGAGTTGCGTTGTGAGATAGTGGGGCTCCCTCTTATAAATTAAAACTCGTAAGACGGTCTTACCCGAAAACTACTCTTAATAAAGAAATACACGACCTCAACACCTAACCAAATCCAACATCTGCCGTCTAACAAATACAACCCTTCAGTTAGAACCTTTCATTTAGAATCCTTAATTTGACGTATATTCTTTCACTTCAAAATTTTATTCACCTGACATTCGGTAAGAAATCGTAGCGATCTCTTCCCGGATTATTCAAATCCTTTTAATTTTTCATTGAGCTGAAAATTGAATCTATATCATTTTGTTTTACATTCTATTTCCTTGGACAACTTTTAAAGTTTTTTTATAAAAAAATACAAATCTAATAATCTGAGACTTCAATATTTAAAATAAAGTCAAGTATTTAGCGAAAACATTGTTTAATGATAAATACTTTATTTTACTGTCCGAGATTTGTTATATTCTAAATTTTTAAACATACTTCTTAAGGTTATTTTGAAAAGAATACATAACTCCAATTTTGAGATTTGAATTTATAACTGATGAATTTATCTGTTGCATTTCTTAATATTTTTTATTTAACCATTTTTCATGCTTATAAAAAATATATAACTTTATAATTAGACTATGCCAATAACTTCATTATTTATTTCAGCCGGAACTAACTATTTCCTTACAACTTTGATTTTGAGAATCAATTCGAATATTTGTTTGTGGACGTCTCTTAGGACAGATGATATAGAAGTCATAATAGTTGCAGTAAAAATTTTGGGTTCAAAATGTCTAAAGTTTATTTCGTGACCGATTTTTTTAATTTTTTTTTTTTTTTTGCAGAAAATTGGTTGAACATCCGTAAAGAACATCCACAAAGAACATCCACATACTTTATATAAATGTATCCCCCGAGGCATAGCCGAGTGGTAAAAGGAGGGGGACATAAGATGCTGGAGGCATGCAGCGTGGGTTGATACTTGGTGGAAGCACTTTGCTTTCTTCTGAGGTTAGACCTTGTATGTGTTATCAGTTGCACTGTTCTCAAACCATGTATCATTTCGGGCACATCTCGCGATTTTCCTGGTAGTAGCAATGAGGGACCAGAACTACTACCCCAGGATTCAACCTGGTTAAAAAAAAATACTTTATATAAATGTGATGGAAAATAAAAGGTCAGACATGATATTGTGAATTGTGCTGAGAATACCAACAGTTTGGGTGTATTCAAAATTTACAGAAATGTATAAATATATTCATGTCAACTTATCTAAGAATATTAAATGTTTAGTATAAAAATAAAAGAAAAAACAAAAAAACAAAGTGTTTCAGCTTCTAATGTTTTCATTTATGGAAATCCGTTTTAGGTGGGAAATCACGTTTGTCATTATATATATATATATAGATAGAAAATATGTATGCCACATGGTTAGAATGTGGTGTTGATTTTAAAGTCTTTAGATAAAAGACTTAAACTTTCATTATTAATAAAAATATAAAATAAGTATCTCATATTGTTTAAAAATGAATTATGATTTTAAAAGTTTTTAACAAAATGACTTCTAATAATATTATCAAGTTAAATGTTAATTTTAAAAGTCTTTAGATCAAAAAAATTACTATCATTATTAATACAAAATATGTATCTCACGTTAGCTAGAAACTTACATTAATTATAAAAGTATTTAGGTAAAAAAAATCGTTTAATATTAGTAACAATAGAAAAAAAATTATTGATGCGTTCAAATTCTTCTCAGACACACTGGGCTTCTTTCACAATGGATATCTGGCTTTCAACTTATCCTTAATCTTCACGGCCCAACTCTGCAAACAAGCACAAACGATGAACTAGGCAGGGGCACTCCCTGCAAGAGCCCCCCGGCGTAAGAATTAGCACAGCCCTTAGTTTAATAAACAATTTTCCAGAGTTCAGGCTAGTAAATCAGAATCACATACCTCCCTCCTTTATTTCGAGGGGTTTTTATATCTGGCGCCGAAGGGTAACTGTCCATTAAACGTGGTGGCATAACTGGTGGACACACTAACTACCATGTTAATTGTCACATTAACTGCCCCCATTGCTCATAACGGCCTCATCATGGTGATGGTGGCGAATTTTTCGGAAATAACTGTCCGCATTCAAGACAACCGTTTCCTTCATAAACGAGCATGATAAGTCCAACTCGATACATATTACTGCCCGCTGAGTTAGCCCCCAGCTCGCTGTAACCTTGCCCGCTAGAGGCTAAGCCCCCAGCTCGCGGTATATCTTTGATCGCTGCCTGTTCCTCAATGTCACTTGAATATTAAAGTGCACGTGCTCAGCCCATGACTGGTGGAGATGTGCCAGGCACGTGACTCGTATGTTGGGCCTATTGAGCCAGGCAGTTCAGTAGCCCCCTGCTCCTTGTCTGTCGAGCATCCATGCTCGGAGCGAGAAAAAGAATTTAGGGTCCCCAGGCCAGATTGTTTTTTAAAAGGAATCTTTTCACGAGTTCACCCAGAGTCATCCTCAACCAGATATTTATAAGTGGTTGCCAGCCTAAAAGAGTTGAAAGGACGGGCCGTCACCAACCGTCTTACAGCCTCACGCGGGCTCACTTCCCAAGAAGTCATTAAATGCGAAACTCCGGTTTCCGTGCCCTAATGATGGCAAAACCCCTGGGATGACCTAATCGGCAGTTTAACTTAGTATAAAAGCTTCGAGCCCCCTTCCTTTTCAAACTTTACCCTCGTTTGAGCAAAGCCAATATTAAGAAAATCTCTTACCCTTGCATTCGATCAGAGACAGCACCGGTGCCGGAACTTCCCATTTATGTTCCATTTGCGTCAAAAAAACTTCCAAGATCTTCCTCAGCCCGACTCTCCTACATCAACAGGTATTTCTTTGAACATTTACTGCTTTTTACTGCATTTTCAATTCTTCTTTGCTAGAACCCCTACGTTAAGGTTCAACGACACTGTTGGGGTGCATGATGAACTCCGTTACGATCTGAAAATCAATTTATCGTAAACTAGGGCTTCTGATACCCACTTCGCCTTCATCCATCTTTCTTTTTCTATTTTCCATTTTAAGAACTTCACGGTCGAGGGCATTCCACAAACTTGCCCGAGTTTACACGGGAGGAATCGAGGAGTACTCGAACAGTGCCCTGTTCACCAGTCTTTAGGATAAACCCTTGCTTGTCATGGGTTTTTGCTTAACTGCTCTTGCCTGTCCCCCCGAGCAGGGTTTAACATGTATTCCTCGGTTCCTGTAGGATGTCTTCCGGTGACGAAATCCAATCCGAAATTGAATGGCGCGATTACGACCATTAAGCCCCCACGGAAAGCGAGGAAAGCTTGGATACAGGACCTTCCAGCTCTAAAGAGACCGAGCTGGAAGAAATTTCTTTGATCCGTCGAAAGCGTCCACGCGCTACAGAAGAAACCATAGACCCTCCAAATACAGCAAGGGATACCCCCGGAAACGAGCAAGCCAGAGATAACCTCCCCAACTCGAGCAAACCGCGAGCAGAACAAAACAAAAATACCCTTAAAGGCAAACAGACCATCTCTCATGCCTCCCCCTTAGAGCTGTCAAGGTGGGTTGGCGGGGCGGGGCGGGCCAACCCGCCAAAGATGGCGGGCCTAAGAAATGCCAACCCAACCCAACCCACCATGGGTTGCGGGTTGAGCGGGTCAACCCACCAATTTTCCCACAATTCTTAAAAATTAATTTAATGCTAACAATTGATAAAAAAAAATAACACCAACTTTTTCACCATTCATAAAAAAAAAAACTACAAAGTTTTTCAATACTCCGGATTCTAATTTTAAAATAGATTCACTCTTTTAAAATTCAGTCTATCAACATATAATGTATTAGGTGGTTAGTTCATATAGATCCGTCCTACATAAAATTAATTTCGAACAAAAATTCTATATACAATGAAGGAATCCAAAATAATTTTTTTAAAAAACCCATAAAATGAAAATTAAAACGAAAACAAAAAGTCTTTGCAACTTGGCAAGCACTAAGCAGTGCGTGGACCAGATGCAATTGGTATAATTACTACTGGGCATGAACGATACACAATCCAACAGATTATCCAAGTAGATTGGTAGGGTACGTATTTCCAAATTTTCCAAATCTTCGACCTTCATTCAACCAATCAAAACCCAGATATAGATATCACACAGATAAGGACTTTCACCTCGACATCTTCCTCACCACACTATTAATACCAACCCCAGATGCGAGCAGTGATGTTCAAGGAAGGATCTGTCAGACTATGCAAAATTGCCAACGCAAGACAGGCCGGTGGACTGAGAAGTGAGAATTGAGATGAGAATGTAACAGACAACGAAGGGTTTGTGTAATGTTTGTTACTTTGTTTGACTTTCAGACTTCATTAAACAGTAACTAGTAAGTCACTAAAGTTATTAATTACTAATTTGTATTTTAATTTTCATCTCTTCACAAGTGACGGGCCAACCCGCGCCCAACCCGCCCCGCCCGCCCCAACCCGTAACCCGTGTGGGCTCGACCCGTTTGACCCACCTCTAATTGGGTTCATATTTTCCCAACCCAACCCACTTTTTTTAGGTGGCGGGGTGGGCTGACCCGACGGGCCCAACCCATTTTGACAGCTCTAGTCCCCCTTACTCAAATGGGATGACTTGACCAGCGAAGACGATGTTTCTACTTGGTTTTATTCATTGGGTATGGACCTCAAAAATTACCGGGTAAGGGCCTTCGACCTGGACATCGAGGAGACCGGACATAATTTCCAAGGAGACCAGATGGTATTTTATTTTGATTTCTTTCTGGTCGGCCTGAGACTTCCCCTAGATCCCTTTTTTTGCCGAATTCCTTCTTGTAAATAATGCCTTACCCTGCGACCTAACCCTCACCACAGTAAGGTTCCTAGTCCTATCTTACCCGCTCGGATTCGAGCCCAGCATGGCTTTATTCAGAAAATTCTTTCTTTTCTCCCTGGATAAGAAGAGTGGGCGCATTACTGGCCGTTCAAACCCCAACTACTTCAAACTTCTATCTGACGGTCCCAACAAAGTTGACTCCTGGGACGAAAAAGCCCTGCTCGTTGAATCGCGAGTTAGGTGGCCCTTCGCCCTATACTTAGAAAATTTGGAGATTGCCAAATACAACAAGAATGCCTTCAGGGCAGGAGAACCCCAGCTCGCAAAAGCTTTTAGGAAATTACTTGGAGTTAGAGAAGGCAAAAACCGGCAGGATGCCAGGATTGGGTAACCCTTACTTCAGATTCCCCCTTGCTTCGATTTTTAAGCCATGCCATGGAAGAGATACCTCACCGGGGTAGGCCGCCACGAGGTAGATTTCCGAGCGAGTGCCCGGACTGCGAGGTGATTGGGAGAAACTGTACCCCTGCTTTTTCTATTTCTGGTTTGCATAAGCTTTTACTTTTGCTTTTTCTTTACTTCTCATTTCAATCAAAGCATTTACCAGTTCTTCGTAACTCTCTGCAGACATGAGGCAACTTGAAGACTCAAAGCGATTTCTCCAGGCCATGAGAAGGGGAACCATGGGGAGAAACACACAAATGGACGGGCCAGAGCTTGCTTGCCTGCCCACCGTTCCTACTACAAATACCGGACGGGGATCCAGCCGAGTGACTGAAACAAGTCGGGCTGCCATTACTATCCCGAACCCTGCTGCCACAATAACTCCTACCCCAAC
The DNA here is from genome assembly GCA_013146195.2 of Codonopsis lanceolata. Lineage (NCBI taxonomy): Eukaryota > Viridiplantae > Streptophyta > Magnoliopsida > Asterales > Campanulaceae > Codonopsis > Codonopsis lanceolata. Next base: position 169,873,225 of record CM028378.1, read on the forward strand.
TCCGACTGCTCCTACCCTGCAACCAAAACGACCTGCCCCTGAAGCTCCAACCGAGAAGAACCAGTGTGCGGACAGACCAAAGCGAACCGGCTGAAGCATCGAGCTCGCAAGCACCTATTTGGCAAAGGGAAAATTTTGAGATGCCAGAAACCCGGGAGCTCGCGGCTAAGATAATTGCGGAAGTGGCTAATGTACCTGACCTGGCCAACCTCAACACTAACAGACGAGGCGGGCATGCGGCCTCTGTTGGTCTCGGGATGGTGAAGAGGCTCCGCCACACCGGCATCTGAAGAAAAAGCACCAAGCTTCCTAGCTCAGTCCTCATCTGGCGAGATATGGATGTGTCTGACCGAGGTAACCGATTCCCTTACTGTCAACATAACAAACGAATATTATGTGCTCTGTTTTTGACCATGTTTGCATTTCAGATGCCCACCAAGACTGAGCTCTTATATGACCGGTTGCTCGACAACCTCAAATCTTCCAGCTCGCTGTCCTTAGAGAAAAACACTCTTGAAGAGCAGGTCAAATCCCTTCGAGCCGAGCTTAAGGAGAGCGAAGAGGTCGTGACTGCAAAAGTTACTGAGCTCTCCAAAGCAGAGGAAGAGAAGAAGATTCTTGAAGCTCATCTGAATTTTTCCAAAAAATCCGAGGAGACTGCGCTCAAGAACATAAGTCAGGTGAAGAAAGAACTCAGGGAGGCAGTCAGCGAGCTGGAGAAGACCAAAAAGGAAGCTGCTGAGAAAGAAAAACAACTGAGGGCAGAGATATCCCAAGCCAGCAAGGAACAGAAGGAAACAATCATTGCAGATTACAAGAAGTCTGAAGATTTCCAAGCGAGCGTTGAAGAGGAAGCCTACCCATTCTTCATTCAAGGCGTGAATCATGTCCTAAGGCAGCTAGCGTGCAGCGGGATGGATGTGCAACCAGACCAACTCGCTAAATGGGGAACTAACACGCCTTTCAGCCCCTCTGCTCGCCCGGGTCATGCCTTGGTGCCTTACACAGAAGATGAGCTAACCTCCTTGGCTCAATCTGATTCTCAAAAAGGACTTGCTGCCTGGACCTCTCCACCTACTGCCGAGGTCAGCATTCCGATAACTCGATTTGGATGGCGAAAGCACAAGAAACTTCAACTTTAGCTGCTCATGCTGCTGGAGACGATGGAGAAGTGGTCATAATTGAAGACCCGACCATAAATGAAGTAGATGAAGCCGCCCAGACTACTGCTGTCGACCCTGCTCAAACTGCTGCTGCTGATCCTTGAATTTCTCCCGGCCTGTGTGCCATAGTTGTGTTTTTGGAAAACCACTTGCAAACACTTTACATTATCCCCAGGCCTATAATATCTTAACATTTCCTGCTTTTAATATTTCTGCCAATGCCCGTATTTTGTATGCTTATATTCTCCTAGATGTTTCAACTGTTTCTATTTAAAAAACAATCTTTTAAATTGAGAAAGTTCATTCCAGGCTTGCCGGAATGAAAAAATACAAGGCCTTCGAACAACACCTTCACCCGGGCTAAAATAGCTCGTAATTATGAAGGAGCATGATCGAAGCAATTGGCTCGAACACCAACCCTTTTTCATGAGCAAAGGCATCTCTTGCTCGTGAAAGAGAGAATAATCGAGAACATTAAATCACTCGAACACCAACTTTCACACCGGGCAAGGAAATTACCCTACCCGCCAAAAGTATAATCGAGTTTGCACTAAACACCATAAATGAGATAGTAAAAAATGAAAGCCTAACGCATGCTCATTCATTTCACCTCCACTTACAAAATAAGAGGAAAAGATAAACAGGTTGCACACTACCAATCAACGATAGTATTTCTTCAGATGATCTGCATGCCATGGATGTTTCAGCTCGCTGCCGTCCTCTGTTTGCAACATATAGGTTCCCTCCTTAACAACTCTGACTATCTGAAAAGGACCTTCCCAATTAGGAGAAAGCTTCCCCCATTCTACTCGATGGCCTGTTGCTTCAATTTTACGGAGAACCCACTTGCCCACAGCAAATGACAGACCACGAACTTTTTTATCGTGGTGGGCATTTGCTCGCTGTTTATAATTAGTCATTCGCATTTTGGACTCCAACCATTTTTCCTCTAACAAATCAAGATCGGCTGCCCGAGCTACAATGTTGGATTCGACATCATAGTGAGATACTCTATGATTGGGCAAGTACATCTCTACCGGTGTCATGGCCTCAGATCCATAGGCCAGAGAGAAAGTTGTTTCACCCGTGGGCCCCCTGACCGTTGTCCTGACTGCCCACAAAGCTGATGGCAACTCGTCCAGTCTATCACATTGACCTCACTAATAGTTGCCAAAGGCTTGGCCTCTGCCCATTTAGTAAAGTAGTCAACAGCTACCACTGCATACTTAAACTTCGAGCGGGCCAAGGGAAACAGGCCAATGAGGTCTATACCCCACATATCAAACGGCCATGAAGCCACCACAGGAGTCTGCTCGGTAGAGGGTAACCGAGGTATATCGGCATAACGCTGGCACTTGTCATATTACCGAACATACATTTCTGCATCTCGTCTCAAAGTGATCCAGTAAAACCCTGCAGCCAACACTTTTTCTGCCAAAGATCGTTGACCTGGGTGCCCTCCACATTTTCCTTCGTGAATTTCTCCCAAAATGCCCTCGGTCATCTCTGGCCGCACATACCTGAGCAAGGGTCTAGTATACGACTGACGATAAAGTATCTTATCCAAAATAACATACCGGCAAGCCCGCTTCTGAATAGTCCGAGCTTCTGACTTGTCCTCGGGCAAGGTTCCCTGCTCGATGTAAGCCTTCAAATCATCTATCCAACACTTAGCGGCAGGCTCAATGTCCATGATCACCTCATTTTCTATCACAGGGACCTCCAAGTATTCAATCATGACCCCTGGATGCAGTGATTGAATTTCGTCCTCAGCCATCTTGGATAAATAGTCTGCTCGCATATTATCCTCGCGTCCTATTCGCACCAACTCCCAGTAATCAAAATCCTTCAAAATCTCCTTCACCATAGTGTAATAGCGAACCAGAACTGGGTGATGGACAACATAGTCGCCTTTGACTTGATTTACAACCAATTGGGAATCACAATAAATAATCACTTCTCGTACTCCTATGTCTTGCGCAAGCTCAAGCCCCGCGATCAAGGCTTCATACTCTGCCTGGTTATTGGACACTAGAAACTTGAAACGCAAAGCCTTTCAAATTCCACATCCTGCTCGGGTGGGACTAACACCAAACCTACTGGCTGAACCATCCACATGTAACTCCCAGCAATAGTCTGGCCGGGGCCTTTGAATTGGTACATTTGTTGATGTAGTCTTGACAGAAACCTCCTCCTCGCACGAATCCTTGAAACTGGTCTCAGCCACAAAATCTGCCAGAGCTTGTGCCTTAATTGCTCGCCGAGGTTGATAATCGATCTCAAACTCAGTCAGATCGATAGACCAGGTGAGTAAGCAACCAGAGGAATCTGGCTTGTGCAAAATTTTCCTGAGGGGCGTGTCCGTGTATACAATGATGGAATGTGCAGAAAAATAAGCTCGAAGTTTCCGAGCAGCAACAACAAGCGAATAAGCTAACTTTTTTGCATTAAAATAACGTCCCTCCACCGCGGTGAGGGCCTTAGAAACATAGTACACATGCTTTTGCAAGTTACACGTTTCTCTAACTAACACAGTGGCTACAGCCTGCTCTGTGGCCGCTAAGTACACAAACAAAGTCTCACCAAAGACCGGACTTCTCAACAAAGGAGGCTGCCCAAGATACTTGACCAGCTGCTTGAAGGCTTCTTGGCATTCTTCCGTCCACTCAAAACCTTTGTTTCCGCGGAGCACCTTGAAAAACGGTAGGCACCTCTCGGCCAACTTGGAAATAAAACAACCAAGAGCTATAACTCAGCCGTTGAGTTTCTGTACATCCTTAATACAACGAGGAGGTTTCATTGTGACCAATGTCTTAATTTTTTTTGGATTGGCCTCTATACCCCTTTCAGTGACCTTGAACCCCAAGAACTTGCCCGCCTTCACCCCGAACACACACTTGCTCGGGTTAAGCTTCATATTATTTTTCCTGAGGTTGTCAAAAGTTTCTCCCAACTCAACAGCGTGGTTGTGCGCTTTGGTCTTCACCACCATATCATCAACATAAGCCTCCACGTTCCTGCCGATCTGCGAGCTGAAGATCTTATTCACCATCCGTTGATAAGTGGCCCCCGCATTCTTCAAACCAAATGGCATCATTTTATAACAGTACAGCCCCCCTGCTGCTCGGAAAGCTGTCGAGGCCTTATCCTTCTCATTCATCTTCACTTGATGATACCCCGAGTATGCATCAATGAAACTTAGAAGCTCAAACCCCGCTATAACATCCACCAGCTTGTCAATGCGAGGAGGGGGATAACAATCCTTTGGACAAGCCTTATTTAGGTTGGTGAAGTCTACACACATTCTCCATTTGCCATTAGACTTTTTGACCATAACAACATTAGCCAACCAGGTTGGATAATGTATTTCTTCAATGATATCAGCACTAAGCAGTTTCTCCACCTCTTCTTTGATAGCTTGGTCCTTTTCGGCAGAATAAACACTAGGCCGCTGTTGAATTGGCCTGAAAGCTGGATCCACACTGAGACAATGGAGAGCTACATCCTCGCTCACCCCTTGCATATCCTCTGGCCTCCATGCGAACACATCTAGGCTGTTTGAAGTTGCCTGACCAGATTAGCTCGAGCCTCGGTCGTCAATGCCTTGCCAATTTTTATCTTCTGCTCGGGGCAAGCAGAATTAATGACTAATTCTTCAAGCTCGTCCTGAGCTGTAAACTCCGGTTCATCCCGCATTTGGAGTGTATCACACTCTACTTTCTCTTCTTCCTCAGCTTGAGTTTCTGTTGCATCAAGCTGATCCAAATCCATGTCCACCACTTGCTCAGCTTGTCCCCCCGATCCCGATGTCGGCAAAGGACCAGCGATCTTCTCGCAATCATCATCTGGCACCAAACCCACATGAACATCCTGCTCAACTTGTCTCCCCGACCCCAACGTCGGCAAAGGACAAGTATCCTGCTCGTGATTGCACTGCTCAACTTGAACCGAGTCCTCTCCAACCACAACAATTGTTGATGGTCCCACAGTCACATTAGATTTTTCCTTGGTGCTGATGGTAATTTTTTGCTCGCCATCTTCCAAGGTCAACTTCTGCTTTTTCCTTTGACTTATCTCGTACATACTCCAACACTGCCCGGGGTTGACTCTTTAGCACCCCTACTCCTTGGTCGGTGTAGAACTTAGCCCGCTGGTGAGGAATGGAAGCAACCATTTGGAACTTGGTCATGCTCGGTACCCCTAGAATGATGTTGTAAGGGGATTTCAAGTCAATCACCATAAAGGTGATTCTCTCAGCTCGAGTACGACTACCCTCACCAACGAAAACTTCCAGCTCGACTGTGCCTTTTACAGGTACTTTATGATTGGTGAAGCCCTCCAAAGTCCTCGCATAAGGCTTTAATCGGTCCTCACTCAACTCTAAGCCCCGAAAACATGAGTAGTACATCACGTCCCTGCAGGCTCCAGTGTCCACCAAGATTCTGTGCACGACCCAACCATCAACCAAAGCATAAACAATCAAAGACTGTTCCCCTGCCATGTTACTCGCCAACTCACTGCGAGTGAACTGTATAGTCTTCTCTCCTGCTTGCAGAGTGGTCGGGCGATCTACCACCTTTGACAAAGAATAGATCTGCTTACCGAGCTGTGTTGGCGTGGGCTCCTCATCCATGATTACATTTATTACCCCCCCTAATCGGGGGTGCATCTCATTGGGGAACATTCCCCCTGTTTCCTCCATCTCTCTTGAACTGGTCTAACCGGCCTTCATTAATCAGCTTCTGAATGGCCTTTTTCAGCGACCAACACTCTTCCGTTGTATGCCCGTAATCGTCATGGTAGGCACACCTCTTACTCCGGTCCCTGGAATCCGCCGTCTCAGGGTTCATACGTGGTGGTCGGGGTAACTCATCCCTAATTTCATACATGATATATTCACGCAGTGTATTGAGCGGGGTGAGATCAGCCTCCCGAAGAAACTCTCTTTGGCGGTCATACCGCGACTTGCCTTTGTTGTATCCACCACCCGCAGTCTGGCCACTACCCTTGGGATTACCCACGACCTCAGCATTCTCCTTCTTCTTGTCTTTTTTAACGGTTTCACCCGCGCACCATTTCTGAGCCCGCATTAACATTTCTGCCTACGTCTTGGGCTCCCTCATGCTCAATTCCGATCTCAGACCACCTTCGCCTTCAAGTAAACCTGTTTCAAAACACAAGGTCACCTCCTGCTCGGTCAACCCGGGGACCTACTCCAGTGCTTTTGTGAACCGCTCCAAATAACTAGCGGTTGATTCATGAGCTCCCTGCTTAACCTTAGACAAGTCAGCCCTTGTCTTTGCAAGTGTGCCCAAGGTCCCAAAATCTTCCAAAAACTTTGCTCTCAGGTCAGCCCAGTTGTTGATTGATCTGTGCGGAAGAGCTCCCATCCATGCCAATGCCTTTCCCTGTAACGCTCCCACAAAAGCTCGAATTTTCAACGCCTCGTCTGATGTTACAAGGCCGATCTGGGACTCAAATGACATCAACCAATCTCTCGCTTTGGTTTTCCCTGTATACTCCTTAATGTTCGGGAAGATGAGTCCTTGTGCTGGTGGTGCATTCTCAATCCAAGGGGCTAAAGGGCTAGCTGAAGTTCCCAGGAAATTTTCATCTAGGACCTTGCCCTGCTCCTAGGCTTCCATTCGGCGTTTCAAATCTTCAAAATCCTGCATGTTAATGGTTGGAGGCAAACCACCTGCGGGCTAAGGCTGCAACGCGGGCACAGGAGGGGCCTGTGGGGGTTCCATAGCTCCTAGAGCTTGAGCAACGCCCATGGCCTGCGCCACCTATGCCTGGGCTGTTCCAGCGAGCTGAGGCAATGGCTTATTAACCAGTAAATTTTTATGGGCATTGGCCTGTTGCAGCTCCCTCCTTTCTCTAGACTGATGTGACAGATGAACTTGTGACCGTCTAGGAGAAGGTGTCCGGTTATGGCGAGCATGAGATCTCCTAGGGGATGGAGTATGATGACTGCGCCCATGCGACCTTCACGGTGATGGTGAACGGGGACGATGGTGATGTGACCTTCGTAGGGAAGGCGATCTACGATGACGACGAGATTGTGCCGAATCATCTCCCATTCGAGGTCCCAACCGAGAATGCACACTAGGAGCAACCCTGTGGCTTGCTCGACCTTCCTGGTGGCTTCGTCCTTTGGATTCCCGCGCATGAGGCTGTGACGGGACCTGTACTGGATTAAGTGGATTTCCCCCAATTCTGGACCCACTTGCTGCTTGACTTGGTGCAGGCAAACCGAGTAGTGGTTCCAACTCAATGGGTAAAGGTGGCTTACCCATTGCAATCAGTTGCAAATTCAACTGATACATCTGCCCCAAATATATAGCCCTTTGACGAAGAGCCTCTTCTCGGAATTCATTGGCCAATCCAACAGCAGCCACTGCACTCCTGGCTAAGGAATCCAATCCACGTCGCTGATTGAGCTGATGACGCGCATCATGAGGTGGAGGTAGTTGATTATTAGCAGCCGGAAGAACAGAATTCCACTTCACAGCGAATGTTTCTTTCGTTTCCCGGCAACGGAACCAACTGATGCGTCCAAATTCTTCTCAGACACACTGGGCTTCTTTCACAATGGATATCTAGCTTTCAACTTATCCTTAATCTTCACGGTCCAACTCTGCAAACAAGCATAAACGATGAACTAGGCAGGGGCACTCCCTGCAAGAGCCCTCCGGCGTAAGAATTAGCACAACCCTTAGTTTAATAAACAATTTTCCAGAGTTCAGGCTAGTAAATCAGAATCACATACCTCCCTCCTTTATTTCGAGGGGTTTTTATATCTGGTGCCGAAGGGTAACTGCCCATTAAACGTGGTGGCATAACTAGCGGACACACTAACTGCCATGTTAATTGTCACATTAACTGCCCCCATTGCTCATAATGGGCCTCATCATGGTGATGGTGGCGAATTTCTCGGAAATAGCTGTCCGCATTCAAGACAACCGTTTCCTTCATAAACGAGCATGATAAGTCCAGCTCGATACATATAGCTACCCGCTGAGTTAGCCCCCAGCTTGCTGTAACCTTGCCCGCCAGAAGCTAAGCCCCCAGCTCGCGGTATATCTTTGATCGTTGCATGTTCCTTAATGTCACTTGAATATTAAAGTGCACGTGCTCAGCCCATGACTGGTGGAGATGTGCCAGGCACGTGACTCGTATGTTGGGCCTATTGGGCCAGGCAGTTCAATTATAAACATGGAAGAGATTAACAATCTAATTATAATGTCCAAAAGTTATATTATTATTATAAAAAATATATATATATATATCTCATATTGTACCCGTGCGAAGCACAATGTAAATAACTAGTTTTCGTTAAATTTAATCCGTAATCATATGAGTTTCTTCGGGGGTAAAATAATCATTTGATATTAAAAGATTCAGGTACCAATTGTGGAAAACAACTCTTACTGAACTTTTTGGTAGAAATTATGAAAACAAAAATTACAAGTTTATAAATAAAAACTTTTCAATCATAAAATTCCTAAGAAAAATAAGACCTTATCCACATAAATTAAGTCTATAATTTTTTTTCGAAACCAAGAGAGTTGCCAAAAGAAAATTAAGTCAACCAAGATAGAAATATGGTCAGAAAAAAAATATGTTTATCAGATAATACCGATTATAATGCCGAGAAATCCGCCCCGATGTTCCGGACGTGACCTTCACCATGTTTGTCTTTTCCGCTCGCGCAGTTAAGGCATTCGCCTTGGCCTTCATGGCCAGACCTATGTAAACCTCTCTGACAGAAGAGGGAAGATATGTTCACATATACTCAGACCAAGACTCTGTCAAAATACATACATATTTGCTGGTTGTCTGATTATCACGCCCGAGTGCTTTTGTAGGGAAAGCCCCTACCTAGTTTACGTTTGCTCTTAACGTTCTTGATAGGTTTGGGCCGTATAGACCAAAAGCCCAGATATCCTTAATCTTAAGCCTAGTGTATCTGAATATTCTGGATACATAGATTTAACTAGAGCTGCTAAATAGGGCAAAAACCCGTGGGCATGCTCGCCGCCACCCATTAGGGGTGGGTTGAACTGATGTATTAGGTGCCCGTTTGGAATGCGGGCTTTACGGGCTTTGCCCGTGCGGGCTGCGGGTTTTGTGGGTTAGGGCGGGGCGGGTAGCCCGTCACTTATTAGTATGTATTATAGTTTATATATAATCCAACCAAAACCCTAGTCCCTCTTTCTCATTTTTATTCAATCTAGCCATCATCTCCCTTCCCCCCTCCTCTAACTCTCTTTTCAGTCTTCACAACGTGAATCCCCATCGCCCAAGATCAAGACCTCTCTCTCTTTCTACAGCGTTCTCTCTCACTCTTTCTCTCTTCCGTCTTCGCTCCCTCTTGCGAGTGGCGACCTCGAGGGGATCCGGCTTTGCGCCTTCGACTCTGCCTCTGCGCGTCTCTCTCTCTCTCTGGCTCTCTGTGACTCTTAGTCTCTCAGTCTGGCTTTTTGTGACTCTTAGTCTCACACTCTATCTCTCCCATCCTCAGATCTGGCACAGCCCGAACGACGGCTCCTCCTCACCATCACGACATTCAAGCCTCGCCACCCCCCACCCAAAAGTTAACTGTTATTGTTCTGTTCCTATCTTTTCTTTCCATTATTTCAAAAGAATTTGGTAACTATCTTTCCTCAGTTCCATCTCTAACTGAACCAAATGTTGCTCCTTGGATAATATTGGCGTGGTTGGAATGACATAAAAGAAAGAGTCCCAAGGGCCATACAAAAAGAAAGAGAAAGATTCTTGGTCAACTATTAGTTTCTGCTGCAAGTGCTTGAGACAGGAAATTGTGAGCAACGATCTACTCATATCTATTTCTCTACTCCTTTCTTTAGCAACCTATATCTTCTAAGTAAGAATTGCCTCAACAAAAATCAATGGAATTGGGCATATAGAGGTTGAAAACTTTTCGATGAATCAATTGGATGAAAGTAATGATAAAAATGTAAAATAAATTCAAAATTTGCGGGCATGCCCATTTTGCCCACGGCCCTACCTGGGGCGGATTGAGCCAAGAGATTTAAGGACCGTCAAGTTTGCGGGCTTTTCCGCCCTGGCCCGTTTAGTGACGGACTTTCCAGGCCCGTGGGCAAACTCGCCCCGTTTGCCCGTTTTGACAACTCTGGATATAACGTACTAGTTTATATTATTCATAAATTATAATGCATGATATTCCAATGACACCTGCTATGATAAATAAAGTTTTGAAAAAATATTTGTTTTAAGGGATGTCGGTACTTTTCATAGGAGAGGGGCATACTTAATACAACACCCAAGAAATACTTAATACAACACTTTTGATTGTGAAATTATCATATTACCCTTGGTCACATATATATAAACAACAAAATTAAAACAAAAAAAAAACATTTTTTTTTCAAAGACCGTCGTCGGTAGCCGCCATGCTGCACCACCACCCGCCTACCCAACCACCTGCCCAACCGCTCAACTACCCACCCACCCTAGAGATTGCCAAAAACTAAGTCCCTCAACCTAGATGCAAGCCCAACGGCGGCTTGCTGGGCAGTCCCTCCAACCAACTCGCCTTCATGCCTGGCCTAAACTCAGTCCCAAGCCCAGTTCAACCTTAGTGACTGCCAACCTAGTAGTCTCTAAGCCCACAACCCCCAGCCCAACTGCCACCCAACCAGTCTCAAGCCCAATCCTTTAGGGATTGCCCAAAACCCAGTACCTAAGCCCTTTGTAGTTTTTTTTTTTAAATTTAAACACTTTAAATTACAAAATATATATATATAACAATTAAACATTTGGAGATAAAAATCAATCATTTGAAAATAAAAATTGAATACCTGGATGTTAAAATTACTGTAAAGTGCACGTCAGTTGTAAATGTAACATCATTATCATTGTCCATATTCACGTTTCAACACCTTATTTGTTCAACAATTGGAAGTTAAAATTACCATAAAGTTAAAATTATAGTAATTAATTGTGTTTAAATTAATTTGAATGATGTTTAAATTAAAAAAACAATAAAACATTAAAAAAACTAATTAAAATTGGAAAACATATGAAGTGATATTTTGGTCAAATATATTTCCAAAGTGTTGTATTAAGTATTCATAGGTGATGTATTAAGTGCTTCTTTTATTTTATTTTTGACCAGAAGTTTGATAAGAGTTGTTTTTCACAATTGGTCCCTGAACATTTTAACTTTTAATGTTAGGGCAAGTCTAATGGTAGGGGTCAAATCTAAATTTTGATGTCTATGTAAGAGTATTAGGCCCTCCAATGGTAAAGTAAAAAGTATTAAAATTAGGTGTGGTACTAGGAAAGGTACCAAATGTGATACCTCCCTTAGTACCACACATAATTTTAATACCTATCATTTTGATAACTATGATTGAAGATGATCATTTGATACCTATGAATAATAACTAATATGCATCAAAATTTAGTTTTAATACCTATAAGCAAGTACCACCATTGGACTTGCCCATAAATGACCATTTATCCGAATGAAACTCATATGATTTGCACATGAGAGAACATAACGTCATATAATTTTGTAAGTCTTTGCAAATTTTTCTATAGGGACTAATGCGAAAATGAGAGAAAAGTAGGAGGACAAATGGCTTAGTTTGCCCTTTGACAAAAATTACTCGAGAAGCTCTTCCGTTGATGTAATTGATTAATTGGCTTGATAGAAGCAATCAACACAAACCATTTGCAGATTTTCCTTAACCACTTAAATATAAACATGTTTTCAGTGAAAAGCATGCCTTCAACAACACACTTTTTCTGCATCAGCAATGTTGGTTACTTAGGACTGTTGTCAACGATATCCATAACATGACCTACCAGCTTTTACCCAAAGCAATCCAAGAAAACAATCTTTGGAGGCCTAATTGGTAATTTCTCTAACCAAATAACTCTCATCATTGATGAAAACTGTGGACTGAGCTTCAACCAAGTTTTCGAGTGAAAGAGGTTTCCCAATCTGTGAGTGTTGTATTGCATTCAAGAAGTGTATTTATACATGGTTTACAATCTTGTTAATCAAGTTAACCTACCTAAAATTTAGGCTATAAACTAGGGATCTAAATATAGTAGAGATATACAAAATATTTAATAAAATACAATCATCTAACACTCCCCCGCAGTCGAAACGGGAGGATTGTGAACGTTGAGACTGGAGCAAAAGTCATCGAACAGAATGCGTGGAAGCCCTTTAGTAAAAATGTCTGCAATTTGATATCGGGAAGGAACGCGAAGGACACGCACGAGACCACGGGCCACTTTTTCTCGAACAAAGTAAATATCCATTTCAATATGCTTGGTGCGTTGATGCTGAACAGGATTGCTAGAAAGATAGATAGCACTGACATTGTCATAGTAGACTATCGTAGCCTTGGAGATTGGGCAATGAAGTTCCAAGAGAAGATTGCGAAGCCAGCAAGATTCGGAGACCACATTCGCAACACCACGATATTCGGTTTCGGCACTAGAACGAGATAGAGTCAGCTGGCGTTTGGAGGACCAAGATAATAAATTATTCCCAAGAAGGACACAATACCCAGACGTGGAGCATCTAGTGTCAGGACAACCGCCCCAATCCGCATCGGTGTAAGAGGTAAGCGTGGAGATAGAGGACTGATATAGGTGCAGGCCGAAATGTAAAGTACCTTTGATGTAGCGTAGGATACGCTTGAGAGCAGACATGTGAATATCTTTAGGATCATGCATATGGAGGCAGATTTGTTGCACAGCATAGGAGATGTCAGGGCGCGTGAAAGTGAGATATTTAGTGTCGACGGGTGTGTGTGAAGGGTTGCAGGAAGTCATGCCGGCACGTGCAAGAATAGACTCGGCATACTTTTGTTGACTCAGAAATAAGTCGCCCGCAAAATGTTTGACGCCAATGCCAAGAAAATAATGTAAGGTGCCCAAATCCTTCATAGCAAATTCTGAAGCAAGAAGGGAGATGATGGTGTGACGAAGATCGTTAGAAGAAGCAGTAAGAATTATATCATCGACGTAAAGCAGAATATAAGCGATATCGTGGCCATTACGATAAATAAATAATGAGTGGTCGGATTTGCTATGTGAAAAACCAATAGTAGCAACAAATTCTGCGAACCGGTGATACCAAGCACGAGGAGCCTGCTTTAGGCCATAAAGAGACTTCTTTAAGAGGCAGACATAATCTGGATGAACCGGGTCCCGAAAACCTAAAGGTTGATGCATAAAGATTGTTTCCTTAAGTTGGCCGTGTAAGAAAGCATTTTTGACGTTGAGCTGATGAATAGACCAGGATTTAGATAAGGCGATGTTGAGCACGGTGCGAATGGTAGCCGGTTTTACCACTGGACTGAAGGTTTCATCACAATCGATACCAACTTGCTGAGACCTGCCATCACCAACAAGACGAGCTTTGTGCCGCTCAAAAGAACCATCATAATTAAATTTGTGACGAAAAACCGACATAGAACAAATAATATTAACATTGGACGGACGAGGAACTAACTCCCACGTGTTATTTTTAATAAGAGCATCATATTCATCACGCGTTGTGGCACCCCAATGGGGATCGGACAAGGCGGAGACCAGATTTTTAGGAATAGGAGATGGTGGGAAAGAAACAGTCAAATTGTAGTGAACTTGGGTTTTAAAATGCCATGCATGCCACGAGTTTCGATGGTGCGGACTGGAATAAGAGCAGCAATTGGGGTTGGGGAAGGTGTTGTTGTTGGGGGAGGAGTGGCTGATTGGGTTGTAGGAGGGGAGTCTAGGGAGGAAGAAGGATTGGGCCGTAGGGAAAAGGGAATGGGAGGAGACGGCAAGGACTTGGGCCAGAAGAAGGCGCTGGAGGCTAGGGCAAAGTGGGAACTGGACCAGATGGAGAAGGTGTGGACTGAGAGGAGAGGGAGTGGAGCGAGATGCAGGCCTCGTTGGGCTGGAAAGGGCCGGTTGGGGGCTTGGAGGGGCATTGGGTGGACTTGGGGCAGAATGGTGATGGGTAGTGGGGAGGAAATAGGGGTGGAGACCACTAGATAGAAAGTCATATGAGGTGGGAGTAGGTTTATTTAGTTTAGCAAAGGGAAATTGAGTTTCATCAAATAAAACATGACGAGAAATAATGATCTTACTACTCGAGAGGTCAAAGCATTTATACCCGCGATGATTGGATAGGTATCCTAAAAAGACACAAGGAGTAGAACGGGATTGGAGTTTATTATGAAGGGAATAACATAAACAACCAAAGACACGTAAGTGGTCATAGGTAGGGGCCCGATTATAGAGGAGGTGAGTCGGGGATTTGTGATTTCGAATTTTGGTGGGAAGAATATTTTAAGAGATAAGTAGCCATGGCTAGATCATGATGCCAAAAAGAAGGTGGGAGAGAGGATTTAGCTAGGAGATTGCGAACCATGTTATTTATGGTGCGTAATTTACGTTCGGCTTGTCCATTTTGTTAAGAGGTGTATGGGCAAGAGAAACGGAAATGCATGCCATGTTGAGAACAAAATTTGCGAAAAAGAGTATTATCAAATTCCTTGCCATTGTCGCATTGGAAACATTTTATTTGACAAGCAAAATGGGTGTTAATATATTTAGAGAAAGAAGAGAAAAAAGAGTAAACTTGAGACTTTTGACCAATGGGAAAAGTCCACACAAAATTAGAATAATCATCCAAAAGTAAAAGATAATATTTATGTCCAGCCGAACTTAAAATGGGAGAGGTCCATAAATCACTATGCATAATATCAAATGGCATGAAAGTGCAGGAAGAAGAAGAAGAAAATGGCAATTTAATCTATTTGCCAAAAACACAAGGTTCACAAATAGAATGTTTAATAGGTCTATAATGAATAAAATTGTTATTTCGAAGGGAGCGCAAAATAGTGTCGTCCGGATGGCCTAAACGACTGTGCCATAGAGATGGAGAGATAGTGGCAAAAACGAATGGAGATGCGACTGAAAGGCTATTAGTAACCGGATAGAGATCCCCGATGCTATTGGATAGAGAAACTCCCGTCGGAAAGTCCTTCACAGAAAAACCGAAAGGATCAAATTCAAGAGATACATTATTATCAATTGTGAAATGACGAGCATATATAAGATTTTTAACTATATGTGGAGCATGCAGAACATTATTTAAACGGAAAGGTGGATGGGGGGGAAGAGATGTGTGTCCAGAACCTAAAATTGGGATGCCTTGTCCATTGCCAACAAATATATGACGATTTAAAATGCTCGAATTAGAATAAAACGAGAGAGTACCGTTCGAGGCCGTTATGTGGGATGTGGCGCCCGTGTCCATGTAGTAAGTGTCGCCGGAGGTCGGAGAGACATGGTGTGTAACACAGCTTCAATGTCAGTTGGGGCATAACTGGATGAGGAGTCTAGTGATGCACTGTGAGCCTGCTGCTGCTAAGGACGGTAACCAAGAATACCCGACTGAGGAGAGGGCGGACGGGGCCAGGATGTGGTCGGATATGGACAAGGAGGGGGAGTCTAGGTGTTCGGTCCCCAAGCAGCCCAAGGAGAGAACGATGCCCATGGTGGTGGGTTCTGCCATGGACGAGGTTGCTGTTGGTGACCTCAGCTGTGACTGCTATTCCGGCCACCACGATTATGTCTACCACGACCACGACCTCTACTATGTCCACGTGATTGGCTGGTTTGCTGCCCACTATTGTGACGAGAAGAAGGATCACTGGAACCTGGTGTAGAGGACTGGTTGGTTGCCGGAGGAGAGCTCGAAGAGTACAGAACCGTGTCAGCAGCGACAGTTGTAGTGGCCAAGTGTTTAGCTTTGCGAGTTTCTTCCAGAATTAGCTTGGAATGGGCTTTGTAGAAATGAGGCAAAGGAGTAGTCTGCTGAATTATAGTAGCAATACCATCATAATTGTCGTTTAAACCCGCAATTAATTGTAATATTAACCTTTGGTTGGAAACCGGGGCACCGACATTAGAGAGTTGATCAGCCAACATCTTCAGTTCTTGGCAGTAGGCAGAGACATTAGGAAACGCATCCAACTGGACGTGATTGAACTGGTTCTCTAAATACAAAGCACATGAGTGCTTGTTGTCTTGGAAGATGTCAGCGAGCCGTTCCCATGCTTGTTGCGGTGGCATCGGTTGCAATGATGGTCTCCATAAGATCGTTGGAGATCGTGCTGTAGATCCACTGAATGATGATGGCATCAAGGCGAGACCATAACTCGAGATCTATCTCAGCAGCCTTGGCAGAGGTTGCGGTTGTAGAGTCGGGCTTGGGGGGAATGATGTGATGTATGACTTGATACACACGACAATGGATTTTGAAGAGTTTCGCCCATGAGGCATATTGAACCTTTTCCATAGCAAGGGTGATAGGAATGCAATTCTTAATGTTGGTAACAGTAAGAGCTGGATGGAAGGTTATTTTTGTTTTGTCTGTCGTTGAAGGTTGAAAAGAGAAAAAGAAGAGAAAGCGACGGAAGAGAAGAGAAGAGAATGCGGCGGAAGAAATTAGATTAGGGTATGCTCTGATACCATGAAAGAGGTTTCCCAATCCGTGAGTGTTGTATTGCATTCAGGAAGTGTATTTATACATGGTTTACAATCTTGTTAATCAAGTTAACCTACCTCGAATTTAGGCTATAAACTATGGATCTAAATATAGTAGAGATATACAGAATATTTAATAAAATACAATAATCTAACATCGAGGCTTCAGAATTGTACCTCTGCTCATCGACTTAAGGTATCCAGGCTCGGAGAGGTAACAACTTCTCTATCACCATCCACAAAGGTGAAAAGATACTCGAGACACTTTTGAAGGAACCAGCTCGCTTGTGCAGAAAGTGACAAGTCAAGCACTGATTATGAAGGCTCCTTCACTTTTGAAAAAGTGGAGCGCAGGTCAATTGAGCTAAGCTTTGACATCAATTAGTGCATCTAAGAAGTTTTGATGTAAGTACAAGGAAAAGGTATTGACCTCTTCTTACTTGCCCTATCTCATACTGCACGCCAAGGGGGTTCAAGATCCTTGCCTCGAACTACCTCAGCATAAAAACTCACCATCTGATTCCGGAGATTGAATGCCTCATAACTCAAGTGGAGGTAACGCCAGCAGAGGTTGCGGAAGAACTTGTGAAAAGCAAAAATGTTGATGCTGCCCTCGGAGGACGTGTCAAGTTTGTTCAAGATAAGACGGCGAAATGTGATCAACTTGAGGTTGAGGCCAAAAAAGAAGTCAACCAGAAAGGGAGATAATTAGTAAGGATGGAGGTGTGAAGACAGTGAGGAGAAATAAGAGGAAAGTTGGAAAGGGGAAAACTATGGACAGAAAAAAAAGAATGGTGAAAAGCAGGAGCTAACGGATTTAAATTCAAGATAGGGTTGTGTTGTCCTAATAAACATGTGATGTTTTGATAATTTGTTGTATCAATATATTAGTATATTGATATTTTGGGGTAACTGAATTTTGAATGCAAGTGCTATGAATTCCAATGAGGCTAATAACACTTTTGGTACCCTAACTTTACCTCATTTTTACTTTTGGTACCCTTTGTACCAAAAGTATCAAATTTCATCCTAAACGTTTGTCAGTTTCATCAATCTTCATACTTTCCATTACGAATCTGTCAAACGCAAACGGAAGACCTTTTGTTGCAAGTTGGAAAGGCTTGGAAACTGGCTACGTCACTTGGTCTTGGTATCAAGTGAGAGAAACTGACTTCAGGTGTGTATTACTTCATTTCTTTCCCAATTTCTCCCGCCATTTCATCCCTCTTCATTTCTTTCCCAATTTCTCTTCATTCCAACCCTAATATTTCTTGGTACCAAATTTCTTCAAATCTCAGCCCTTAAGAGGTGATTCCTTCCAAATTCTTACTTCATTTTCTCTCCCATTGCATTCCCCTTTCTCAATTCGAGCTCATTCTGCCCCCCAACCGATACCTTCATTTTTTTGTTAATCTATTGATTTTGAGAATATATAACAACATTGCATTCCCCTTTCTCAATTCAAGCAGAATTCATAACTAATATGAGTGAAAAAGTTCCATGGCGAAGCAGGGCTCAATATGGGAAAAGAAAGTATCAGTCCCACTCTTCGTGAGGCGCATAGCATAAGGCGTCAAATGCTTTGAGTTGGAAACCTTTCGGGATTTCTCTGTTGGAAATCTTTCGGGATTTTTGTGAAGCGGACAGGGTAATCAGCATCATCAGCTAGGTGTGTGATTATCTTTGCTCTTTTTCGTCAACAGAGATGAACATGGACGTGCTCAATGCGAGTCCTCAGAGTAGTTACTCGGAGAAAAGATGCAATAGAGGTCGAAATAGTCACTTTTGAAGCTGGACTTGTAGGTCCACTATGGGGTGCCTTCCTTGAGCTGGGTGTCGACAGACTTAACCGGAATTCTGGAGGTTTTCAAGTACAGGAGGCATGATTCATATTCATATCTGGAACAAATCTGTTGGGATCGGCCTTCATTCTTAACATTATCTGGGTAGACGGGAACACAAATGTAGTGTCCCGGCATGTTGTGGGGCAGGAATACGCCAAAGTTCTGAATTGCATCAGCAAAAGGAAGAGGCAGCTCGATGTCCTTGATACAAGACGGACTGGTTGGGAATTGATCAGTGTGATTCTGAAAATGTTGATGAATACAATGAAGCTTGCTATAAAGAGCAACCATACAGGCTACAACCATCGGTTAGGATAGGTGCCATTTCACCGATACTTTATGTTGGGTAGCCATTGTTGAGTAACGCTTTTTAGAAACCCCTTTACGCTTCTAAACTTCTAAAATGGTGTCTTTCTTTTTATAGTAATCAAGACACAAGCGGGGAAGGGAAGGAAAGAAGGGGGCAAAATTGGGGAAGAAATGTCGGGCTAATAAACCCTTATTTCCCCTTTCTCTCACTTGATATCAAGACCAAGTGACGTAGCCAGTTTCCAAGCCTTTCCAACCTGCAACAGAAGGTCTTCCGTTTGCATTTGACAGATTCGTAACGAAAAGTATGAAGATTAATGAAACTCACAAATATTTAGGATGAAATTTGATACTTTTGGTACAATGGGTGCCAAAAGTAAAAAATAGGCAAAGTCAGGGTACCAAAAGTGATATTAACCCAATTCCAATGCTAATGAGTTTTCTACTACATAAATTAAACAATGAGGATCCTTAAAACTAACCTTAGACATTTGTATGACACCATACAGAATCAGATTCATGGAAACACGAATCCATACCTCATGTATCAATTTTGTTAAAAATCTGTCAATAGATTACTTCGTTTGTGCATGCTTAGAGTTTGTAAAAAGGTCGTGCCTCCTATTTAGGCGCTTTGGTATATAATACTTTACTTATCAAAAAAAAAAAAACCGAATCCATACCTCTTTCCAGTCAATATAGACCCGCTTCACAACATTTACACGTGACTCCTACCATTTAACTTCACGTCACTACCAGCTCCGTCGATGATATAAAATAAATTCTTCACAATCGATTTTGTTGCACAAATAAAGCACAATTCCGACAGAGTTTCACACTTGCCCCAACTTGACACCTCTACCGTCTAAGGAACCATCACGGCACAATTGAATTCAAGGAAACAACAAAGAAAGAAGAATGCACAAACCCTAACAGTCTTCATGAATAGCTGCTAGTAAGTACGAGTAAGCTACTTCCCCCCCCCCCCTTTCTTTTTCCCAGTTAAATAGATAAACAAACCCAAGTTACAAACTACAATCAGGACCTAGAATTCCTATGTCGTCTTCCCTCAAAGGTGATGAATAGCCACAAGTTGAATCAATTCACATGGAACACTCGAATTTGACTCAATTAATCATAGGAAACCTGGGAGGGGATTCTGGCCACTCTTCACCAGAAAAACTCCCTTTAGATAATATCTAGTTTCCTGTATAAGCATTTCAACCAATAAAATATGAACAATGTAGATAACGAATGCTACATTTCAGTTACGGTATTTCGTATTTGTATTCGTAATTTCTAATTCATCGTATTCACCTCTAGTTGCTAGAGTAGCAGTTTTTAGAACAGATGATAAATCTTAAATCGAAGATAACTCAAAAGGGCAGGAGATGGTAAAAGGCACGAGGAACCTTTTGCAATACGAAAACCAGTAAACATAATTAAATCTTGTATGAGAATGAATTAAGAAACCAAAAATCAAGGCAAGATAAGATAAGAGACAAGTAAGATGCAACGAACACAATCAAATCCCTCTGACTCATCAATCAAAGATACCTAATACTCCGATATCAGCCTAAAATATTTAATGAATACTAGTCTACTAGAGGCAATTAACACACCATCATTAAGATGAGACAGTAATTATCTATCAAATACTAACCCTACTGATACCATTCTATTTGAAATCAAGTCAAAACAGTAGTGACACTAACATTATGTTAAACCAAATCACCCCCACTCTTCAAAAGCGCTTCAAGAATCCATCTCTAATAATTGACAATAAGAAAAGGGTATGAATTCCAGTTGTACATTTTTCATTAGATTTTCAACTAGGAATAATATCAAGTTTCTCAATATTAGCAGAAAAAATTACTAGAAATCAAGTGAAGAGCTGATTTTTAAATAAAATTCGCACTAGTCCATCATGAGAAAATAATTACATTTATAAGTTTCAAAGCTTGCCAATAAATAATAATCCATTAGCTCCAATTCGATAAGCAAAAACCATATAATTAAAAAAAAGGTGTTTTTTTGAACCAAGTCCCTTCTGCAACGATCCAACCCCATTGGTTAAGTTATGAGTAGTCACAACTCATGAAGTAATAAGCATGTAGCATAAATTGAAAGTATTGCGCACATCATCAAATCGTCAACTAATTTAGTCAGAAAACATCAATCAAAAGCTTTCTACAAGCATTATATTCAAATTCTACGCCCGTAAAGCAAAATTGAACTAATCAAGTATATAATAATAAAAGTGTGCTTTTTGGAACAAAATCCCTTCTGCAGCAACTCAACCCACTAGGTGAAACGAGAAAGTTGGAAAGACTATGATAGCGAAGGATTCAATTCATAAACACGTTCTTTGGAAATGGGCCTTCAAAGAGAATGCGGGATTCCTAGAAATGCGTACAGTTCACGAATAGAAATGAGAATAGATGTGAATCAATTGCCAAGCAATCTTTGAAGAAAGGCCATCTTGGAGAGAAAGCAATTCTAGTAGTGCCAGATGCTGAATTGGTTATGAGTAGTCACAACTCATGAAGTAACAAGCATGATGCACAAATTCAAAGTATTGCGGAAATCATCAAAGCATCAGCTAATTTAGTCAGAAAACATCAATTAATATCTTTATACAAGCAATTATATTCAAATTATGCAAAAGCAAAATTGAACTAATCAAGTATACTATATTACTTTCTCATAGTCAAGATCATGGAAAACCCAAATCAAACACGCAATCCGCAAAAACACAGGCAATCAGCCATTTAGCTAAATCTCCAATATGATTAGCAGAATTCAGGTAAAATTAACTACACTTATTTCAAAAATGAATCAAGCATGTCATGGATTCCCAATTTCTTTCTAATTACCTCAAAAATTCTCTCCCAATGTCACTTGTTCAACAATCTTAAAAATTTATCCTCAGATCCCCAGATCAAGAACTCTCACTTTGCTTATCTCGATTATCCGAAGGCTCATCCTTTGTTCGCTCTCCCTTGTGCTCTTTCTCCAATTCATCAACGAAAGCTTGCTCTTCAGCTTTCACTTTCTCCATTTCACGAATGGCTTCCTTCTCAGCTGCCTTCTCAGCATTCAAAATGGGGCCATAGTAATCGGGGTGGGCCTCCATACACTTCTTCAAAGCAGCGGTAGCCTCATAACACTTGTCAACAATGTTCTCCTTGTTCTTCTCCCCTTCTTCAACACATTTTTCCCATCCAATAAACGTTTCTCTGCACTCGCCGCCCTTCATGTACAAGCAAAAAGGGCATTCTCCTTCTTCTTCTTCTTCTTCGCCTCCTCCTCCTCCTCCATCTTGTCGGTTTTCTTGAACTGGGTCGACTAGAGTTGGATCTTGATGGGTTTCTTGAACTGCTTTTTCGGGTTCTTGGTGTTTAGGTGATTCTAGGGTTTCTGTTGGGGATTTCGATTCCTGGGTTTTGGGGAATTCTGATGAAGGGGACATGGGAATGAAATTTTGGGCAGGGTTAGGGTTTGTGTTTGGGCTTGGAGGTGAAGAAGGAGTTGACAAGATGTCTCCCATGGCTGATTTCTTAAACCTTTTTGACTAAAACCCTTCACTTTCTCTCTCCGGAAAACTTCCTTGATTAATTTTTTCATTTTTTCTAGTTAACAAACAAGTGGTGAACTTGGAGATCACGAAACATTGTAGGTGGATTGATGGATGAGTAAGTCTTTGCAAGATTAAGATAACCGCTCTCTTACATTTAATCCATCAATACACAAAGGATCATTTAAATAATGAATCGTATAAAAAGAATCGATTTTATAAAAAATATTAGTAAGATTGTCTTATACAACTTTTTACTGTAATAGATTCACACAATAAAAGAATAAAAGAAGAAGAAGAAGCTATTCACGTAACATCCTGAGTGACAATTCATGTTATCCTATCGTTTGTATGTCTCACTATTGTGTTTTCATATTATATATCTTATTTGATTATAAAGATAACAATAAATATTATTTTAATTAAATTAACAATTTCGTATTTTTCGAGTTGTATCGTGCTGGTGTCATCGTAACATTTCTCTTTGTAATTATGCTTTATAATCGAGTCGTGATGGTTTGCGATATCGTCTCGTGTCAGTATTGTCACCCTACAGCTCCCCCATTTCTAAAAAAAAAAAAAAAAAACCCTACAAATTCACCAAAATTTATTCATAAAATCGTCATTGTATAAAAAAACTAAGTAGCCATCTTCTATCGTTTTTCTCTTTCTCCATCCCTTTCTACACCATCCTCTCCATGTCAATGTCGTCGACGAGCTCGCCAAATAGCCCTCTCCTTTTCTTTGCGCCATCCTTTTTTTCTACTTCCCTCTTCTCTCTCTCTCTCTCTACTCTCCCTCAACTCCCGTCTCGTTTCCGTTCAAAATATATATAAAAAATCAATTTTTACACAAAATTAGAGGTCATAAATCTCTTTAAAAAACACTTCATTGGCTTTGAGACATTTAGGGGGAGGAGGATACCATTCGTGGGTTAGAGCTTGGAGGAAGAAAAAAGCTGAGGGAGAGAGACAGAGAAGAGGGTGACCGAAAGGAGGGGGAAGAAACATGGAGAGAGAAAGAGAAGGCTTTGACGGGTGAGAGAAGGTGGTGTGCATGAAGAATGGTAGAATATGAAATGAATGCGTGTATATATGGTGTGATTGTAGTGATTTAAAATGGAGGAGGGTTATGTATGAAAAATGTAGGTGATGTGCCCGGCCCAAGCTGGGTCACGAGCAAGGTACGAGCGACCATCACGTACCAGTCACGAGCTTGATTAGCATGGGACCTATCAACTTAACGGGCAGAGCTAGCAAGATATCAAGTAATGAGTAATATAACTCCTGTCTAAATCTAGCCAGGCACAGGCCTTGCTTGCCCGACCAAACGCCATGCCCGGAGACCTCACTTACATCAGGCAAAGAATCAGACTCATCTCGTCCAAACCTGGTCGAGCACTGGCCTTGCCTGCCCGACCAAGGGCCACGCCCGGGATCAACACTTGTCTATAACATGTCTACACCATATAGCCAGACAAAGCCTTGCTTGCCCAGGAACGTATCGAGCAAGGAGCCTTGGAAACCTACTCTCCAAAACAAGTCAAATGTTTCCTTATCCGAGCAGGACACTTACCATATTTGCTCCTACATTCACGCGGTCAGCCGCCTATCACGCCTAAAATCTAGGGATTCTCTCCTAATCCTATCAGATAACTAAGGCAGTGAATCATAGACGGACATTTGGGGCCTATAAATACCCCTCCATAAACCATAAATAGGGTACACAATCTTTCTTGAGCCTAGAACTTCTGTCAAATTGCTTTTTGACTCTCTCACACGATACTTACTCTTACGCCGAAATGGTTTCATGAGGCCAAGCCTTGCACTCCTACTAAGGTGTTTTCGTGGTCTTAATCAGGTTCAAGGAAGCAGATCGAGCCCATATATCCTACCCATCACACGGACGGCCCAAGCTGCATTTTTGCCACATCAGTTTGGTTCCGTTGCCGGGAAATTGAAGTTTTCAAAGCTTTCTTCAAGTTTTCTATTGAGTTCATCAGTAATCCGTCTTATTGCAATGGCTGGCAAGGGTAACAAACATCACGCCACTGCTAGTAACCACCAGGCTGGCAGCCAGCTGGCTGGAAACAATAACCCACCGCTTGGGGATATGCCACCAAGGGCGCCCCAAGGGGTTCAAACAAGGAATCAGAAGGTGGCAACTTGGCACGCGGCTCACGGTGAGAATGTCTCGTATGTTGAGGAGCAGCTGTGATATGATTCCTAGACGCATACTCGCGATGGAGGAATCAAAGAGCACGCAGCACGGCAAACGAAGAACGTCAATGAATTGATGGATTGTGATACCTTGACCCAATGCTACGATCCGTTATTGAACATGGTACTCCGCGATCCAATTACGAGACGAACACGAACCTTGATATAAGGAAGAACGCCATAATAGGGATGAATATCATATTGATAAGTTCGGGTTTCGATTACTTAGTCTCTCACCAAATAATCACAAGTTCAATGAAGAACAAGGATGTTTTGAAAAACACTCAAAAATTATATTAATCAATAATCAGAAAGTTGTCTACAAAACAATAAGCCACAACTCTTATTTATATGGGTTGTGAATCCTAAACCTAAAAGTAAAAGGAAAGGTCTAAGTAGAATCATCTTAAGAAACTACTTAGAATTAACTTAGGAAACTAAATAAAATCAACTTAGGAAACTACCTAAAATCAAATTAAGAAACTACCTAACTTACCTAATTTATGTAGGCAACAATTAGGTAAGTTACCTAATCTATTTAAGAAACATAAATCCTCAAAAATAAGGAAAATCTACAAATCCCGTTTTTGGTAAATGCCTAATTTTCAAAGTTGCATTTTGGCCCCCCTAAAGTCTTCCTTTAGGTGTTAAAAGCTTCCAAAGTCATTGTATGACATTAATGAGCATTTCTTGAGTCTTCAAGTCATCTTCCATGAAATCTAAGGCTTCACAAAGCATGTTTGAATTTGTAGAGTAGCCATTGTAATAACCTGAATCTCCAATAAATCCATGAATTAAGTTTGTATAGAACTCTTGAATCTTCCAATCATATTCTATGCATTTTAGAAGCCTTGAACCTTGATCCATGCTCATATGAAGTTATGAACCCTCGAACTTTGATCTACATGCTTCCAATGTCTCTTCATTGCTTGTGACAATCTTGGTTCTTGGTTGGTGGTTAGAATCATATCATTCCCTCTATCTTGGAAATGATTTGTCCTCAAATCAAGACCTACATTACATAGACACGATTTAGTAACCAAGATATAGTCTCTAAAATTATGCTTACCATATGATTTCATGTCATCGATTTGCTCAAACTCTCCATGTTTGCAAAACATTCCATGCAAGTCCATGTATCTCCAATCACCGGGATCAAAGACCATTCTCGCTTGACTTTCCATCAGTATACTTTGGTACTCCATCAAGATTTCCTCCTTAGCTTTAACTGTAGAAGAAACACAACAAAACTATGCACTATCACATGAACAACATTGTTAGCATACAATGGGTTATGTAACAATTTAGTACAAACATCTCTTGGTGTAGGAACGTGTCCCACCATTAAACACATTCAAACCCTATCATCGGGTTCAAATACCAATCTAACATATCTCACTTGCATTACTCGGCGACTTTCCATGAATGACAACATCACATATGCAACATTAAACACAACGAGATCATCATAAGGAATGTCAATGAAAGATATCAATAAGTATAATACTCCCTTCGTCCCTAAATTATCGTCCTCCTTTCATTTTTCGTCCGTCCCAAAATAATTGTCTAGTTTGAAACTTACCTTTTTAGACCATCACTTTTACCACTTTACCCTTACTTTTTCACTCTACTTTAATTATGAGCCACATACACATGAGCTTTAAAGGAAATTACACATTAAACCAATATAAATAATCAAGTCAATTGTTTTTTCTTAAACTGTGCGCCGGATCAACTAGGACAATTATTTAGAGATAGAGGGAGTAAGATAATTTGCAATATGGCATACCAACTCATGTATCCAAATTCGTCATGACAAGTAAATCCATCAATGTTTATAATCTCACTCATGAAGTTATCACAACTCGATGTTCCCTCGTGAAAATCCTTTATACAACCACAATCACCAGGTTTAAACATTAACCTAACATTAAACAACTCGAAGTAGTTAATCTTACCGATAATAAAATAGATTTGTTTTGATACTATCCTTAATAATCTCAGATTCATTTATATCATTGACACAATCAATGAATTTGTTTAATATGAATTAACTATTCTAATAATCTCGAAATTCAAGAATAATTAAGAATTTTTGTCATGTTACTATTGATCACCCCAATGTCCATATTCTCAATTAGTATGGATATATATTGTATCCAATTGATTGAAGATAAATTTCAAAAGTTCAAAAGTCCGTATCTCAATATTAAGGAAGAATTCAAAAGGTTTCTAGATTTACTTATCTAGTTAATCACATTAATTGATATTTTTTATTTTCAATTTTCAATAAATATGATAGACATTAAAAGTGAAGTGTTTCCAAATTTAGAAAGTTTATTTTGGAGGAAACTTTCCAAATTGTGCAGTCCTTGAGCACCTGTATCTGTATCTGTATCTGTATGCCAACCTGCTAAATGCTAATAATTAGAATAGAACCAGTTATTAATATCCATCGCAACTAAAAAAGAATAAAGAAGATAATTAGAATAGAACCAGTTATTATTATTCTTATTCCTAATCCCATCAACCAAAATTACCATTTCACAGCGGTTGAAGAGATTGATTGCAGTTATTATGCCCACAATTTTTTCAAGTAAATTCAAATCAAAAGACATAAAAACACAACCAATCAATTGAGATAGATCTATAAGAGTTTTACATCCTTTTGACCGTTTCTTATAATAGCCTGTGGTTCAGCTTGCTGTAACATTCAGCTCTCCCTCTCTCTCTCTTTCATTATTTCCTGAGCAATTCTTTAGATTCCTAACTTCATTTGAATTCTAGCAAATTGACTTGACACTAATCGGTCAGTTTGACTATTTGATCACACAGCTTGTATACGGCTGTGAATCTAATGTTGTATGATTATATGCAATGTCACAAACCTAATCATCCTTGTCAGAATTCTCTTCGTAATAGTTGAAAGGAAGAGGAACAGACTTGAAAGCTCGATATTTGCCGACATTGTTCAAGTGCTCATTCTCCAACCTGCTCAAAGACAACATACTCATCAATCAAAACTAACAAGTCACCAACATGTTAAGGTAATGCATATGTATCTTTTGAGTATTGCATCAACAGAGACACTACCAATCCGAGTTATTCAATTAAGGAGACCACTGTCAGAAAACAATGAAAATAGTCTTCTAACACAATACCTTAGACTCTTAGAGCAATGCATGATATATACCTGAAGAAGTTCCACATGCCACGACGCAAAATCTCGAGGCAGGAAAATATGCTTGATAAGGCAGTTCCACGCAAGGAATGTACATTAAGTATGAACACCAACTGAAGCCAAGCAAATCTTAGTCCAACATCCAAAACCTGCAATAAGGTCCAGCACTTCTAAGAGAATAATAAACAACAAGGAACAAATGATGCGCAGATGGCTTTACTTGCATACTACCATAGCTGCAAAATATACACTTCTGCATGATACTATGAGTTTATCCCTCAAAAACAAGTTCTTGGATTTCCTTTGAAGAAGCCCCCAATCTATAACAATATCCCAGTACGTGTTAAACAATATTGCAGCAACCGAGCTCACAACAGCCAGATCTTTCCAAGCATTGCCCTTCTTCAGTTCAAAAGCGGTTCTGATGACAACTGCAATAATTGTCAGGAAGTATCTTGAACCATTGTAGATGTGCACCAGCTCTCTTTCTTCGAACAATCGCCGGAGGCACTACAGGCACATATCTGCATGCGGTCAGCCAACTCTTCTAATGTGATAGTAGATACTGAACTCTTAAGAGGATACGAGATTGCACCAATATCATCATTCAACTAAAAACTACAGAAAGAAAAGGACTGTTAAATTTATTTTCTAGCTAGAAAAGGGTTGTGGCCTCAGTGTAAAGTAGTTTCTTTGTGATTTCCCAATTGTATAGTAAATTTTTGGCTACTTTATGAATGATGAGAACGTCAAAAACTCATGGTGGCCCCTATTTATTCAGTAGTGCAATTTCTATACTCCCTCAGTCCCAAAATAGGTGTCCCCTATTGAATATACACGGGTTTTCGAAAGTGTTTGACTATAGTTATTTTCCTTTAGTGCCTCTCAATTAATCACTATTGGTGTCAAATCAATGGTTCCACCTACTTTTCTATTTCACAAACATGAAGGGCACAATAGACAATTGACTTGAAAAAACTTTCAAAACAAAGAAAGGGGACAATTATTTTGGGACGTCCCAAAAAGGAATAAGAGACTTATATAGGGAGGTGGGAGTACAATTTAGGAAGAATGTCAGGTTGAGATTACGGCTGAATGGAGTAATCAGAATGCAAAACAGACTAGACTTCATATTACTACTCCTTATGTCCTACAAAGAAAGTCCTTTTTCTTCCTTTACAGGATGTCCAATGTAGAGAGTACCTATCTGAAATTGAGCTTTGGAGGCCCATAGAGTCCTAGGCAAGTTAAAATTATTGCCGTGATGGCATTAAAGCATTACCAAGAACTTCTAACTTTTAAAGGGATCTCCAAGTGGGACTTTAGAAAATAAATCACATGGTTCAGGAAGCAGTTGTCCCGGGACCATGACAAACACAGACTAGCCCCTGTATTAAGGGATGCTGGGAAGAGTGGAAGGACAACAGAACGAGTCCACGGCCAGATCACATGGTGGTGCCTTCTCAGGTTTGAAAGCACATCCTCACACAAAACTAAGATTTTAACTTTACTCTGCTAGATAGAAGTTTTCAAGGAAAGAGAAAAAAGTGGGACAAGGGAATCTGTAGTTTGAATTTGGCGGATTAAGTTGTACACATCAGTGTAAGGAAGGCTCCTCGGAAGCCTAACAGCAGTTCCTTGTTAATGGGAAATAACTGTAAAGAAAGAGGTAAAAAAAAATGTTCATTTTCCTACAGTGATCTGCTCTATCCGATCGCTAACATGGAGGAATGGTCATTCTCGTAGTTAATTTACAATGGCAAGGAGCTTAAAAATCGAAAGAAGAAATATGATGAGACCTGGAGGAAGCGGACCCAATATGGGACAACAGCCATAATGAAATAGAATACATTATAGAGATCAAAACTGTGGCACTTATTTCGGTTCTTGTATCCTCCCAATCCATAGAAGCAGATGTAAAATTCAAAACTCCGTACAGCCTGGACCTGAGATCAGAAAAAAATAATTACGAAAGCCTTAAGCCTAGTACAAATAACCCACTAGTGGAATTACAATGATGTTGAACCTGGCTAGTGAGCTGGTCGGCCAAGAAGAAATCTGGAAATGTAACCTGCAGAGAAAGGAAAACCAAGAACGCGTATTAGCACACTAAAGCAAAATTGTCCAGTTAGCGAGATTGGAAACCTTCCTACTCATCTACCTTGTAGAGAGGAGCACAAATACAGCGAAAAATACACTGGATAAAAAAGAAACGACTGGATCTGCATATTATATTGAAGGGGCAGAAGGTTATGGTGAGAACTATCTGCATGGAGAAAAAAGGGTTTTGGAAAACAAAGTGTTAATGAGCAGAAACTAACAAGAAAAGGAAAAGAAAGAGTTTCAGAATCTCACAGCGGCTAAGCCCAAAGGAACCAGTTCGATATATTTCTCATACTCCTGGTATCTTGAATCCATTTTCATGTGCAAATGTATCAGAAAGGTAGCAAGTGCAAGCATTGCAAGACCAGAGCTGAGAAGGAAGACTTCCCGGTAGCTTAACTCAGTTCCCTGTTTGAAACCAAATATAAAGGAATAGTTGATCTGGTAGCGCCTCCAGAAGAATATATTTGCAGCATATAGGAGCATATGTAGGACGATATACGCATATAAACTGCAAGGACAATCATGTCTTCAGTGAAATCCATCATTGTCAAATTTGGATGCCCTTCCCTAGGCTAGTTCATGTGCAGACTATGATTTGTGCACACAGACACAAGTGTCAAGTCTCGACATGGACACATTAAGGGAAAACATAAAATGTAGATTAATATAAGTACTTCAAAAAAGCTTCCACTAATTCCTTCTAAAACTATCCTTTCTAAACTTATCTTGATTTGATATAAATAACCAAAAGTTTGGGTGTGTTTGGTACGTTAATAGACTTTCCATGTAACAAAACCCCAATGCCTTTCTAAACAGGCAAATTTCGTGTGTCAACACACATTTCCAAGTAGACATGTTGTTGACACGGCTACATTATGTATTTTTCTTAGTCCCCAAAATCATAGAATGCAGAATATGAGAAGCTGGAGGAAAAGTAAAAATGCCTGTAAAGCGGGAAAATGTTATCCATGTACACCGTACGCTCCTCCTGAACGATTACTTTTCTAGCTTGTATAAGTAAAACGACTGCAACTAGTAGCGCACTTGAGCAACCGGAAAAGAAACCTGGAGATCACAAGCAACAAGATAAAACTTGATTATTGGAGATTTAAAGTACCATGGTTAAAGAGCTAAAGATACAGTAGACACAACCATCATAATTGGAAAACGGATTGAAATTTGCACTAGAAGCAAAGAGTTGTGCAGACTAATGCAGAAATCTCATACCTGAAAAGAATGTTATGCTGTGTTTTTCTATTTTTTGTTTTGGTCTTAATGATTTCATGCCTTCTCTACGATTCGAGTTTGAGAAGTACTTGATGAAGGTTACCTCCACCCTGTCCAAGAGTGCAGTAACCTACAATGGCAAAATATAAATACTTTAGCTCACAATGAGCTATATAGTGGTGCAAACAACGCTGACTTTTAGAAACCCTGGTTATTATCAGAACTGGTGAAGCATATTGGAAAGACAATCATGGATCATGGTGCTCATCTATAGGAGAAAGGGTTTGCCAGTATTTGTTTTAAGAATAATTTATAATTTATGCTACATAATCGAACCAGCAATTGGTTTTAATGAACTAAGGTGATGTTAAATCACCATAACCTCAAACAAAATGATCACTTTCCTCAAATTATGTGTGGAAAAAGGACAGGTGGAGTATTATACCCTTGTGGCCTTAGTCAGCTTATGGTACCTATTTCAGATAAGTTAAGCTTGAGAGCAAGTTCAGGCGAAAGTTCAGGTTCAGAGAGTAACAATTTCAAACACAAATCAGACCTTCAAGAATGATTATAGATCTGATTCGGAGACGTATTTTTTTATAGCTTCTAGCAAGTTTAAATGTAACAAGGAATATATAATTTCACATTCTTCATAGCTACTTGAATGCAGAATTTGAAAGTGAAGAGAGTTCCAAAAATAAGAAGAGATGTGCTATGCGACTTCCACTTCTCTGTCAGGTCCAGAAACATAGGAATTTCAATTGCAAATCTCCCATTCAAAGATGGAATAACTATTGCAAGGTCAGCAAAATTGCAGCCTAAGTCACAACCTTCTCCAAGAAAATTTCCCCCCCCCCCAGCTTATCCTGTTGACGCCCTATATCACTGAATTTTGCAGTTTCATTATGACACTGACAGCTTTCCTAGTGCTTTTGAAACTTGTAATCTACAAGGGAACCTAACGGTTGATATTTAAACTTTAAGGTTATCAGCCTTGCTTGGACTGAGGGGCCATCAAGTTTATTTAAGCATAACTGGTCCATCAGGACTCAGGAGTGAACAGTCCGATTTACTGCAGAAGTTAATTCCTATAAAGCAAGAAGTCTTTCTCACGTAGGATTTACGTCATTTGATGGAACATTAAATGCACTGAAAAGTCCAGCATATGCAGATATTGATGACAGTCTCATCACATAATGGTAAATGATAGCTCAAGGCTTGTTGGCAAACCAACCCCTGCATACTTGAGTTTATTGAAAATGACTCATGCCAGCATCTTGTCATTGATAAAAAGTTAAAAACACTAAGGTCAAGGTATATTTGGTACTTTCAGAGACCACACGAAGAAGAGCTTGTGTCTTTTGCCAGTGCCAAGCAGGCCAACCATGTCATTGTACTGCCGCAGTACAAATGAAATGGAAGAAGCAAAAGGGTCTTCTCTCCCAGTAAGAGGATAACATTATTTGCTGATGTAAAAATGACCAAACAATAATGAAAAGTCTCATTTTGTTAATGGTGTTCCTTGTGACGGAGGTTGTAGCTTTCCAGTTAGTTTTCGCTTCTCAGAAGCGGAAAGATTCCTACATTACCTTTTGACTATGAATGTAATATGAACAAACCTCGTCAGAGCTCCCAAGGTAAGAGTCGTCTACAATTTTCATATATGATCTTGCTGCACTTCTTAATGCAATCTGCATCAATGAAACAAAAGGATGATAAATTTGTATTAGTTTTTTTTCAAAAAACCATGGTCACATCTTTAGCAAGTCTTCAAGCCAACTCCAGAATGAATTTTTTTGGGTATATATAGAAAGTGAAACCTTGGAGTTTAAAAGATGACCGAGTACTTTAACATGTCTGACCTTTTCATACTTTTTCATGATCTTGGAAAATGCTGCGAGGTTCACAAAACTGATTCATTCATTAAAAAGTAATAACAATAATTAGCTTATCATACTTATGATTCTGAAATGGAGTGGGAGGGGAAGGTAGAAATAAAGTGACAACACCCTTTTCCTGCAATATAATCTTGGAAAAAAAGTTCCATTTACTACCTGTAGTGCTTCAAAAGACGAAGCTTGTGATAGAATTCAATAAACACAAGTTTTAGCCTGTCTTCAACTTTCCTTAGCTCCTCTTTGTTAAAGCTCAAATCATTTTCTTTGGAATCATTGAGAACACTTTTGATGGTTGACATTGGACTTTCAAGTGTATTGTTAATCTTCACACGATCAAGGACATCCAAAGGATCTGGTTTATGTTCTCTGGAATTTACCTCCTCTCTCTGGACACTATCAGAATTGATTGTAGAAGATGCATCACCGAGGGCACAGGCCGTAGGCTTATCTGGTTTACCATTACTAAGCATGGCCTCTTCAATTCTTGAATCCCTACTCTTAATCCCTGAAAATTGGCTCATTCGATGATAAGTTGAAGAATAAAAAGAGTCAATTATACAGATATATAGCATGATAACAAATAAGAACTTGTAACCATTGGGAAAGTCAGAAAGTTTTGATTCTTAATATTCCTCTCAACTCTGTCTCTCTTCCAGATGTGCCGTTACAGCAAATTATGGGCCCATAATGTGCATCACAAGGGGGATCATTTTGGTCATCCCAATGTAGGCCATATTTATGCTTTGTCATCGCAAGAATTACTATTATCTGTACATATGGTGCATAAAGATCAGCTAAAAACAATTATTACCTAGTTTAATTGTCATGAAGAATTTATATTCACACTTAGCCCAACAAGGTTACTAATAACAGTTAAATTTACTTTTTTTCCCTGCATTTATTAGAACTGCACACAAGCAAAGAGACCTTTCAGTAATTATCCAAGTTGGATATTTTCAAAATGTTACTTGTGGTTACTGTGTCCAACTCTAAAATCAAGTTCTATGCATCTCAAACTGGAGATTTTGAAAACAAATGTGTTCTCTTCTCTAAGCTTTCAAAAAAAATCCCTTATTTGTAATTTACTTGAAATTCATATGGTATCTTCAAGTCAGAAATCATATCAATGTGACATTGTTTTTTACTTTTTTCTTTCTTTATCTTCTCAGTAAGTGAAATGCTTTTAGTTGAACACTTACCAACAATCTCAACTCCACTTTGAGAAGTAATCCTCAAGGGTATGGTGTTATCAATATCTACAGAAAGGCGCATCAGGGAATGGGATCCATCAAATTCTGGATTTTCCACCTTTATTTGCAGTGCTATCATAGCCTCCATTTGTTTATTTAGCGAAGCTGCTTCCTTATTCACTTCCTCTACCTTGTCCTTATAAAAGGTATTAACCTTGTTGAGTTCATCATCAAGTTTCTTGAAGAACATAATTTCACTCTCGCCTCCTTCTTCCAAAGACATGAGAAATGTGGTATTGTAAAGCTTTCTGGAATTATCTCGGCACACCGAGTTGACAGCTATGACTTGGTCCTCAATATCACCTGTACTCGGGACATTGCTAGCAGGTGCATCAAGACCTTTGAAGGCCCCATCCAATGCTAACCTCTTTTGTGAAGTTCTTAATGGTGTTGAAGGTCGCTTACTTTGTTTGAAGCGCCTGATCTCTTGCAGTACTCTTTTGAGCCCATTATAGTCCACATAGGCTTCTGTCCATTCTGGCACTTTTTGTTTCTTAAACTCCTTTCCAAACTTCATCTTTGCGCATCTGTCAGCATAACTCTCCACTAGACGCTGTAGTATATCCTCTGCTTAGAGCCCAGGAGAGCATCAAGCTAGCCAATATCTGATTTCACAATAAACTTGCTCAGCAGTACTAGTACTACTCAATTATCAACAGTATCCTGGAAAAAGAAAAAGTTAATGCAACAAAATAGCACGAACATGAGGAATTTCAAGAAAAGAAAAAACAACAATCAAGACTATGCGTGTATTTTCTCCCATCATATATGCAACACCATCTCAAACAAGTATAGATTACACAAGCAAGAATGAACAGTGCACATTGCAATACTCGATTCCAAAAAATGAAAAGTGATTTAAAGCTACTTCACACCCAAACCAAAGAACGATATGTATCACTGAGAATCTTAAAAAAACAGTTCTATGTTTGGAAAGCAGATGCCTACCACTATGAAGGATTGGAGGGGGGGGGGGAATGTGTCACACCCAAGAGTCCCACTCATAACATTCATGTATTATCATTCAAACCCGCTACATGTTTAAAATATGGTTAATCACTTTGTGAGATAATTTAGGATATTCAAAGCATGTAAGGAATACACGCTGACTTTGTGTTTATTTCATTCACTAGTTAATGTGTTCATTCCATTATCTTTATATCTTGAAAGGTGTTTTACTATCCCTTTTCGCCTTTTATTCCAGATTTTGGTGATGAGCGACTTTTTTGACACTAATTGACCTTAGTTGTGATTAATTAGACAAAAAGGAATTGCATTAGATTAAATTAGTGTACATGATCAATCTATCCTTAATTGGGATTAATGTGACTAATCACACTTAATTAGGCCTAAGTATGGTCTAAATAGACTTGATCATGTTTATTTAGATTTATTCGTGATTAAGTCACTTAATCACCTAATTAGGCCATGATCAACCATTACTTGATATGTCGTGCTTGATTACACCTCCTTCTTGAGCCAACACAACATCATCAAGCACCTCCACCTTGAGCCAACACAACATGCAGCCTTTTGACACCTAATGCTATAGTTTGAGGCTTCTCGTGGAAGCCAAACATAACAATAAATACCCCAGATCAACCCATTTGAGATGCTTGTCCCTCCAGAAACGGGATTGAGAGGAAAGATGGAAAACAAAGGGAGGAAGAAGGGGCATTTGAAATTTAATCATGCTTCCAACAATTTGAACTGATTAGATGCAAGAACATGTGAGAATCATTTAGATGTGAAGAAATACAAATTTCATCGATGGCATTATTAACTAGGTAAGAAACTACTTGTTTTATTGTGTTCTTGTTATGCAATCTAATTTCTCTTTAAATAGATTATGGAGAATGTTGTTTCACATGTCGATATGCTTATTTAATTGACAAAGTCCTGAATATAAACTTAGTGTTTATAAGGTTGTATTCATAAATGAATTGAAAAGGGCAGTATTGCATTATAAAGCTAAAAATGACTTGGGAAGTGTGCAAGTATGTTAATGGTATTCCTCATGTTAGCAGGCTTGTTTGAAGTGATAAAATGGTGAATATAAGATTTGAATGTTAGGCTTGACCCAAATAAAGTTATCTTTACATAACGATCGAATATTGTAATGTTTTAGAGCTCAAACCTGAATTGATTGGCGTTATATAATTAAGAGTTGTGTTTAGCTCATACAAAACCTTTAGAATGCAAAACCTTAGTGGACTACTTTTGTGAGTTCATCCCTTACCCTAGAACGTGTTTAATGATTCATTTTGGATACATGGTCAAGATCTGAACGGAGGGATTGTTTTGGATTGAATTAGTCCAACTAAATATTGTTTAAACATGAATAAGTGTCATTTAGCTCAACAGAAGATAACATGTTCATATTATACCCATTGACGATGTGTTTTAAGTATGATGATCAAATCTGAATTTGAATTGTGTTCAAGTGAGGTGGATGATGTTTATAGAGCATATGGCCATGTACGATGCTTATTTCACTTCATTACTTAATTAAGACGTGAAATGTTGATTTGCTACATGGGACCAAAGTGTTGTGCGAGATAAAGTGCTACAACGTGCTACACATTGAGAGCCACCTCTTGAACTCGTATGAACACCTCTTGTCCCACAACATTGAGATAATGTGTTATAAATGAATTTAATTTGAGGGGGGAAATGGTTTAACACCGGCTATGCATGGTGCGGAGATAGTTGGGGGTTGATCATACGCCCGGCCAGACCCCATTAATTGATGATAGAAGGAATTAGCACTACCTTCTTGCTAGCTGGAGATAGGTGGCTTGTCTTGAAGACTTCCTTAGGTTGTAAGGGACTAAGGTGATAAGAGATTATCCAGGGATTATGATTGATGATGATATGGATTACTATCAGTGGCAACACAACTGAATTGGGGTAAAAAGGTTGGAATGGTCGGAGGAATACCTTGACTCCTGTATCCTTTATGAAATGTGAATGTTTGAGTTCATTTATTTGCCTTCTGTTTGAACTGATTATCATGTTTATTCATTCTTGTTTATTGTCATGTTTTGTATGCATGAGCTCTTATATAATTAAACGCATTGTAGTTTCTTACTGGGTCCTCATGACTCCCCCTTTTGTTATTTGTTTTCTTTGAATGACTGGAATATAAGTAGAGAACACTAGAGAAGCGAATGAGCATTAGTTGAGATTGCAGGTTGTCTTGCATAGGTATTTATGATGTAATTATAGGAGAAAGGATTGTGATTTGGTTATGTATTAGCGCAGCGGAAGAGGGGTGGAATAAATGTAAAGGTAGTTGATTGTAATCGATTATGAGGTTTATGTTTGAAATTTGCTTATGGTTACATTACTTTAGTTGGTGACTTGTGCAGTTGTGTTTAATACTGGAGTAGGTGGTTCATGCCTTGAGATAGTTTTTGGGGTGTGGCAATTGTGTCCAGCTCAATCATGTAACCTAGACCAAAGCTGGACAAAATGTGATTGACTTTGCAGACTACAAAAATGTGAGTAAAATAAGACATAAAAAAAGGCGCAGAAAAGGAAGCTAGTCGCTGAATAGAGATTCTTGGGATAGAACAACTAACAATCTCCCCTAAGAAGTAAGAATTTGAATCTAATCAACAAAAGCTAGCATATTATCCATCCATACTTTGAAGCGTTGGAGAGAGTGAGGGGGGGCGCTTTTGACCTCTATATAGACTTCTTTGTCCAGGCATTCTGCATCTAAATATACTCGTTCTGGATTGGAGCCATTATAATATAGGGAACGAATATGACCTCTTTGCCTTAGTAGCTTTAGAGTATGGCTGCATTTGATGAAGCATCATTCAGCGGGACTTCCTTTTCTTAGTGAAGGTAAGTTTGAATCTATAACTCACCACTACACTGCCTAGGTAGGTGACCCAAAGAAATCTTTACATAATGGGAGTATCCAAACTCAACATAATTTATTGCACAGCTCAACGATGATGATAACTATTTCAAGTTCCAGCAACAGCTCCATTATCATTCAAAAATGCTAACATAGTAAGGCTTTTTAATTCAGGGAGTTTCTGCGCAAATCCTAATAGAGTCCAGAAATTTGAACAGAAAAACAACCTAAGATCAAATCCTATCGAGCACAATCAATAAATTCAAAGCATACCAGTTAACGTAAATCCTGTAAAGTTCATTGTGCAGGTACTCAAGCAATCACATTGAGCAGCCAATGATCAACAACGAAAGCAAATGCAAATTCATAGCTCAATGCCCCAAACAGAATACACACACGCACATTACACACACGAACTCACACACAAACATATAAAATGAGTCATCCAAACAAGCAACAAGCACAAACGTACACTTCCATGCGCGCGCAAATACACACACAGCAATGCACAATTGCAAACGGAGAGATAAGACCTTGTTCGGAGAGGAGAGAGAGAGCGGTGAACTCAGAAGGTTCTGGCCGGTTGGGCAATGGCGGATTCGTTGGGGGTTGTATCCAGAAAACTTTTCGACACCTCTCTGCTTATAAAGGTGCTTTCAGTTAGTTAGGCTTTCAAGACTATCAGGTGCACGGTGCACCTTGGACTATTAGAGCTAGTGTTGACGGGACGCGTGTACTGTGCATCCGTTCCAATTTAACGAATTCTGCCCGGTGTCACAAAAAAAGATTCCTAAATAATTATCTTCCTCCTTCCATCCCTAAATTATCGTCCTCTTTTCCTTTTTCGTCAGTCCCAAAATAATTATCCACTTTGAAACTTACCTTTTTAAAACATCACTTTTATCATTTTACCCTTACTTTTTCATTTTACTTTAATTATGGGCCACATATACATGGATATTAAAGGAAACTATACATTAAATCAATATAAATAATCAAGTCAATTACTTTTTCTTAAACTGTGCGCCGGGTCAACCAGGACGATTATTTAGGGACGGAGAGAGTATTTTATTGGACACACGATGTTTGATACATCTTCAATGTTTGACTTATTGTTGTCTTTTGGGAGCATTTTTGTCTTAAATATCCTTCAGTTAGGTTGAGCATTTTCGTCTTAAACATCCTTCAGTCGGTTCATCTTAAACTTATTGCTACTTTATATGGAAGTTGCGTCACAACGCTATTCCGATTGATTATAATATTCAATCGAGGAATATTCCGGTGGTTTCTAAATGTGTGTGTTGCTGCCATTCACCTTGTCAAGAAGATATCCGACATCTTTTTGTTCATTTGGAAGTTGCTCAAGAGCTTTGGAAACGGCTTGCGTCTACTTTCAAAATGGGCAGTAGTATTACGAGTCTAAAACAACTCTTCGCATTCTTGTCTAGGGGGCTCTTTTTGCCGATAGATTGTGGCTTATCATCTTGGGGTCTTTGTCTTTGTTCGAGGGTACTCTGATGAAAGTCGATAGTATTTACATGTGAGTTTTGGGTGCTCTTCGTGATATGGCACATATATATAAACCGAAGGCCCCTAGTGGCTTTTGCGCTGATATGTCCATGCTTTCGATCTCTATTTATGTTCAACGGCAATGCGTCCCGAAAGGTAGGTGGATTAGATGGATCCCTCCTATTCCGGGTAGATACAAGCTGAACACGGATGGTTCTTCTAAGGATGGTGTTTGCACAAGTGGAGATTGATATGGTTATAATCTAGTTACACCCATATACACATGATGTATTGGTAGTTACCTTAGCCAAGTAGTGGGGACCATGCATCTTTAGTGTTTTCCAGTTTGTTAGCTTGTATATATAGTTTAACTTCCTACAAAAAGTCTAATTATGAAGAAAGTTACTCTACTTCTACTCTAAATTCTCTTATTCTATCTTCCCCTCAATTATGTTCTTATCATTGATATCAGAGTCGATTCCAATAATGGACTCTCGGAAAAAATCCAATGCAGAGTTTCATAACTACGTTTATGAAACTTTAGCCCGCCAGGAATTGAATTTTGATCAACTTCATGCTTCCATGAAATCGATCCTCAACGAACTCCATTCTCTGTGCACCAACTGCATAATCAACATCAACCCATTTACTCATTTCAAAATGGCCACCGCCATAACTTCCAACGTTGCGCAACCACCACCCCCACATCCCAATTTTACTTCACACGATTCTGGGCCGCCTACTTCCCTCTTTCCTTGCCGTGGTGCACAAGCTGTTGGAATGGGCGATGAGGCTTAAAAGGTGCCTGCTGAGGTGTACAATAAAGTAAATGACATGTTTGAGTTTGATGTTGACTACGTCAAGAACATGATTACCACCGCCTAAATGGTCGACGCTACTCTTTCCGTCTTCAGCATCAACAGACTGGTTCCCGAGGATGACTCCGGTCTTTATCCTTGCGGACAAGGATGATACAAGGGTGGAGGAATGATATGGTTATAATCTAGTTACACCCACATACCCATGATGTATTGGTAGTTACCTTAGCCAAGTAGTGGGGATCATGCATCTTTAGTGTTTTCCAGTTTGTTAGCTTGTATATATAGTTTAACTTCCTACAAAAAGTCTAATTATGAAGAAAGTTACTCTACTTCTACTCTAAATTCTCTTGTTCTATCTTCCCCTCAATTATGTTCTTATCAGAGGTGTTATTCGGGATGCGCAAGAATCTTTTTTTGGTGCCTTTTTTAATCACTATCGTCTTGGAACTAATATGAAGGCATAGATTTGGGCTTTACGAGATGGCTTGCTTTTGTGTCAATCCTTAGGCTTGGCTAGTGTTGAAGTTGAAATAGATTCTCTTGTGGCAGTGAATGTTCTGAAGCATAATCATAGTGCTCCTTGGCAATGTATTTATGAGATTCATGAGTGTAGTAATTTCATTAGGGATTATAGTTTGAATCATGTGTTTCATGAACAGAATCGGGTGGCGGATCGTTTGGCAAGTATAACTCATGATCATAAGGAGTGCAAGAATTTGTCGGCTTTATCTTATCTTTTAGGAGACGTCAAGCACATGGTTGCTATGGATAATTATGGCGTTTATTCTTTTCGGTCTAGTCGTAGCTAGGTGTTTGGTTTCTATTTTTGGTTCTGTTTTCTTCCTTTATTTTCTTTTCGAGGTTAGGCTCCTTCGTCCTCTCATATAAGGGCAAGACTAGTTGTTCCCCTCAAGTTTGTACTTATTTTCTTATTTATAAAATTTAGCAGGGCCCCGCCCTTGTTTCCTAAAAAAAAAGCTCTTTTGTGGAAAGTCACCTGCCCCTCAGAGTAAGCATATACCTTAGAGCATCTACAGTGGTTGCACCCTAAAACACAATCTATACAACTCCTAAATCTTTTTAGAGACCATTTAAAAAAGTTTCAACTTCAATGAGCACCCTCTATAACCTTATAAATTATTGATATTATTTAACTAACAACATAACTAACAATATATTTCCATCTTTTTTATTTCTATTTTCCTACCACAATCGGAATAAAATATATATACTTTAAATTTTATATATTTTTAAATTTTGAATATGTTTATTTTTATTTAAATGGGATCGTGTCACGCTTTTTAATATTACCAATATTCTTGTAATTTTAAGTTATAAATAATAGGAAATGAGAATGATAAGTGCCAAAAAAAAACACACACACACGCACACACCCTAATTTAATAGAAATTGGGAATGAAAAAAGATTATGAAAGCAAATCATCAAACGAGATTGTCATATTATCATGTACATAAATATCCATCAATAGGAAGAATCCAGTGTTCGGTAAAACTAATTGTGAGTGCCCCGTTCTTCGGCCCTTCCCCCGCCGGTGAGAGTGGGTGGTTTCAAAACCTTTAAGGCGCGTGGAATACGGATGGCCTCAATTGTGGACTCAAAATGTGATCAACAGAGTCGTCATCTTTATTTTAAGGAAAAACAAAGAAAAACCAAATGTAACCATATTTACAAAGGGTTCGGAGGCTAAGTTACGAGGTGAGAAGGTGTTAGGCACCCAACTCGCCCTTTCGGTCTTAAAATAGTTTTTTTTTTTGCTAAAATATGTTTTTTATAATTATTTAATAATTGAAAGAAAGCATTAAATATATGTATCTATATAAGGAAATTATTACATAACTTACAACAGCCTCCTTCATGGAGTTACAAATATATTTATAAAATTTTGGTCATAATAATGGCTCTTTTTAGTGCTATTTTCTATAGAATTTTGGGCAACATAACTGCTTATTTTTCTTACATTGGACTGATATAAATAGCACTTTTTATAAATAAAACTTAAAATAGCCTACCTCTTGAAGCGTGAGGGTTTTATCCCGTACCAACTAGTTTCTGGCAGGTCTTAGGGTGCGCTCGCTCTTTAGGGAGAAGGAGTCTTTTTTTACTGCTGCTTTGCTGTTGCGGGGAATTGGGTAGGGTGACTGCTTCCGAAAGTTGTTTTTCGGCCTCAGGATCCGGGCGGAGCAACTGCTTGCTTTTTTACTGTTGTTTGCTTGCTAACGGCGAAATCGGGCAGAGCAACTGCTTGTTTTTAGCTGATTTGGTGTCTGGACTCGGGCAAAGCAACTGTTCTTTTTTAGATTTTTGGATCGGTGGAATAGGGCGGAATCCTAGTAGGGAAACTAGGTTTCACTTTGGCTAGCTGATTTTAATGTTTGGGGGAGATTTTGACAGAGCTTTGGGGCTAGAGGGAAATTTCTTCGGCGTTCTCTCGTTCTCTCTGGATAGTTTTCACGAACGTGCGCGGTGAAAAAGTGTGTGAATTCTAAGTGTCAGATGCCTTTATTTATAGGCGAAAATCCTGGCTTTCTTCGTTGTTAAGTTTCATTCATTGAGTTTCATCGGCTTGTACCGCGCGCTGAGAGAATTACACCAAAGGTAAAAGGCTACAGTTCTTGGGGTACTATTAGGGGCAGCCCACAACACTTGTGGGAACAGCTCCCAAAAGGGGTGTGGGCGGCGCCAGGAGGGTTTATAGGCAGTGCCCATGTCCTTTTTTGTTATGATTTTTGGCACTTTGACCCCCTGCAATTCACGGTTTATGCATCCTTTCATTTTTTACATTTTAAACCATGTAACTTGACATTTGTTAGTCCTTTTAACAGGTCTTGATATTTTATGTCATGTTACATATCAGAGGTACGAAATTAGGGTTTCTACATTAACCCAATATTTTTTTGGGTTAATTAGTTAATTTTAAGGATAGTGTGTTTGATAGGGTGTCCACTGTGAATTTCAAGGGAGGTGAAAAACTCTAAAAAGGGTTTTAGAGTGGTGGTAAATGGAACCATTGTGGATGCTCTTAGAAGGGATCTTATATCCTTCATTAGAGCATGTACAACAAAGCTCCACAACTTGGGGAGCTTAAGCTCCATTTTTTCAATTTTATTACAAAAATGTCATTAAACTCCCCAACATAAATACTCTTCCAACGATGAATGAACTCCAACACGTTTACATATCTCACCATCTTTATCTATATTAATTTAATATTTTACTTATATCAACAAATAAAATAGCTAGAAACTTTTAAAAAAATCCTAGAAATTTTTTTTGATATCCAAATGAAACAAATAAAGCCTTTATTTATAGGTAAAAATGTGTACTTTA
This sequence comes from Codonopsis lanceolata, assembly GCA_013146195.2. Lineage (NCBI taxonomy): Eukaryota > Viridiplantae > Streptophyta > Magnoliopsida > Asterales > Campanulaceae > Codonopsis > Codonopsis lanceolata. Next base: position 169,917,104 of record CM028378.1, read on the forward strand.
AAAAAAATATATATATTTTATGACTCAAAATTGACCAAGAACAACAATGGAAGAAAAGAAATTTTGGTCAACTGGCGCAATGACACGTGGAAAGGTGGACTGAATCACAAAGTCTAGCGGTGGCGCATGAAGCGGAGGTTGCTATCAGAATTTTTTTGGACAAAATGGTCTAGTTTTGTTGATTTTTTTGTTAAAACAACGTCGTTTTGACTTTAATTTTTTTTCTAAACACGGGAGCTAAAGAAGCTCCTCATTCCCCTTTTTGCTTATTAAGCTTGGCTAAGAATCTTTGTTATTTGGAAAAATCTCAAATAATCTACTAAGCTCCAATTTGGGAGCCCAGTTGTTTGTGCTCTTAATGTGCCCCAGTAGGGGTGACAATCCGTGCTATCGTGTCATGTTTATGTCTCACTATCGTATTTTTATGTTCTTTATCTTATTGATTATAAATATAACAAATTAACAATAAATATTATTTTGAATATATTAATAATTTTGTATCTTTCGTGTCGTGTCTTGTTGTGATGGTCTTATCGTGTCATTTATCTCTATAATCGTATTTTATAATTGTGTTGTAATGATTCATACTATCGTGTTATATCAGTCATTATCACCAACCCATGCAAAGCCTTTCGCGCTACGATTTACCATGGGACTCTTAGAGCATGTACAATGGGGGTTTCCCCAAATCAAACTTAAATCTTTCCATCCAATGGAGAATTTTAAAAAATCATCTCTAAATCAACCAATGATTTTAACAAAAAAAAAAAAAATCATTCCTTGAACCCCAAAGTTTCCAAATCCTAGGTCCCATTTCCAAGTGTCATCATTTGAGTGGATAACATTTTATTTTTTTTTTCATTGCCTTTCTTGACCAATTTTTAGCCAAAAAAATTTAATTTTTTTAATTTAATTTTTTCCTGAATTAAAGTACACATTTTTACCTATAAATAGACTTGGTTTGTTTCATTTGAATATCAGAAAAAATTTCTATGATTTTTTCAAGTTTCTAGTCATTATTAATAGAGATACATATGGTGGGGTATGTAAATATGTTGAATTTTATGTCACTATTGAGAAAGTTTTTTAATTTTGAATCAAATAGGTATCTAATGAATTATTTTATTGATTTTTAATAAATTATATTTGATTTTTGATTTGATTTGATAAAACCATTATACATGCTCTTATAAGTGAGAACATGGGCTTTTATATTGCGTTGGTCTTCAATGAGTAATGACTAATGACAACACGACCAATGAGTTCGATGTAAAGAAGGTTTGTTTACCCTTCCACTCCACACAGCCTAAAAGAGAAGCCCTGTGTATTCACTATTCAGGAGAGAGAATGACAAGGCAGCAAATTATCTTCTTTCCGTTTTTTGGGTTTATATACTGTGATTATAATTATTAAGCCTCATATATTTCAAGAAATCAAGAGTTGCTACACGTGTAAACAGTTTGATGAATAAGAATTTGTTGGCTCTTGGATACCTTTTTGGATCATGATGCATTGATTTTGAAATAGCGATGCATTGTTATGTTACATAATTTGGAATCATGCATCGCGATGCAAAAAATATGCATCGTAATGCATATGATTATGCATCAAAAGCATACATCACGATTAAATTTGTGCATCTTAATGCATGAACTAAAGCTTTTGTGCACACGTGTTCAGTTTATTAAGAGAATAATTGTCTTTTCGCCATAAAAGTGCCTTTTAGGGTTATAATTTTTTGAGGTATTTTCCGGTTAAATATTGATGGAAAATGACCGGCCCAGTTCTCACCCTAAAAAAATTAGAGTAAGTCTCCTATAAGACGATTTTACGGATTTTAATTTGTAGGATAGAGATTCATTCTCTCATAGGTTAATCCACTAACTTGCAGTGGGTCGAATAAGGAAGGTCTGTCTTATAAAAAAAAAAAAGATATCGTAAAACCGTCTTACCTAAGTTTTTACCAAAAAATTAATTGAATATATTATAAATATTAGTATAATATATAGTTTCTTTTAAAGCCCTTGCGCATGTGAACCATAATGAAAGTAGTAAGAAAAAGTAATAGTGAATTATTCCTCTATAATTACATATAAAACATTCAGTTGTGGATTTTGTTTCTCCTCAATGTGTTTAAAGAAATGATTGGTTTTTGACATTGGATTCAAAATCGTAAGCAGACTTGCATTAGAAGAGGTGAAGTTCCTTTTTTCGTTGTGTAGCGTGCGTTGATCCGATCACTACAAAATTCTAATCATATATTTTTTCATTTACATACTGTTCGCTCCATACATTAATTAAATTTCATACTGACTCCGTGTCATAGGCACGGACATAAAATCTAGTAATATTACAAAAAAACTATAATTGAATGCACTCATTTTTAAAAAGTATAACTACATATCTATCTAAAAATTACAGTAGATAAATTTAGGTCCATGTATAGGTCAAACTTGACCTTGCTTTGGTGACATATACTATCTATTAAAAAAGAAAAGGAAAAAAGAATGTCGCAAATACTTAAACACTGTATATGATTAGAAATTACGACTTCATCATGATTCATGATACAGCAGGCTTTTTTTTTTAATGTCAAAAAGTTTGCTCTTAACAATTTATGGACAAGTTGTAAGATGGAATGGAAGTTATAGTTTAAAAAATCTATATTAAGTACACGTCAAGTGCTACAAGTGTTTTTAGGTCATAGAGTCATAAGAGCAAAGCCGGGGAAGAAGACTACATAATACATTGGCGACCATGCTGTTCTCAAAACACTCACGTCACAGTCACAGTCACAGTCACAGTCACAGTCACAGTCACACCTACTTGTACACCACATACACTAACAAACCAAATCTGATTTTACATTCACCGCTCTATCTCGCTTGTAAGGAAGAATTTGACCTGTTAGTTTTTAGCACCTCAACTTCCCACCACGACAGACAGAATCACAACAAAATCATGAATTGCCCAAAACTGATTTATAAGTAGCAGATGCTGTCAACAAAAGAAAACCTTGATTTCAACTAGAGGAATCTTACAAATTCAACTAAAGACAAGATAAAAGCTACACATCTAGTTCAAAGACGATCATCGTTTTGTTCAACTGGTTGAATCATTCTGGCCATCAGGGTTTTCCCTCAGCCCGCTGCAACAGAAAAAATGAGGCAGCTTGACTCGCCCGCAACTCCTGCAAAACTCAATGTTAATACTCAATATATATATAAGTGCCAGAAATATTCAGAAATGAAGGGCTCAACTGGAAGCACAATGTACAACTATGAAGCACATTTGAGATACTTGCACAATTATAAAGCCTCAATTGCCTTTTCATTTCTGCAACAGCCAACAAAGTATTAATCAATCTAAGAAGCATCAAGTACAAACACCGGATTCCCAATTCCCAATACTCAATGGAAGAAAACGTCCCCAGAAACAGTAAACATAAAACCCAAAGAGCCATTCGCTACAGACCTAGAAGGCAACCCCTGCCCCCTGCCCACACAAATCAAAACCAAAATCCCAAATAAATTGTGCTCCTACAACAACAGATACCTTCAGCTGCCCTAATCTATCAAGTTCATATACTCCATATATCCAACCCACCTTCCAAAGCACCTCACAGATCCCGCCATTGCATGCTAACAGCAAACCCTTTTTTTTTTAATAGGTAAGTGTGACCCCTTATTGGTATGGGGATTGGAACCTATGACCTCAAGGTCATTACTTGAGTGCCCTTGCCATCTCTCCCATCCTTTAGGGTCCTATCCATAGTAAATAATATACAATTTCATCCAACAATCAGTATCATGCATTCAACGCACAACAGCCACGAGAAACCCCTCGACAACCACTACCAGTGGCGGATCCAGGAATATTGTTGACCGGTGTCCAAAATTTTAACTACTCCCTCCATCCCAAAATATATAACGCTTTAGGGCTTTTCACATAGACCAATGAAATATATTGTAAATACTAAACTCCCCGTATCCAGACATTAATTAGGTGTCTTGATATTCTTACCCAAAGAGCCAAATACGGGTTATTAAGTCAATAAATATGGGAGAATTTGAGAAAAAAAGGGAAAAAGTTCCTTGAAAATTACAAAATGTCATCTATTTTGGAACAAAAAAATTATCCCAAGACGTCATATATTTTGGGACGGAGAGAGTATTAGGGCAAGTCCAATGGTGGTACTTACCTATAGGTATCAAAACCAAAATTTGATACCTATTGGTTATTATTCATTGGTATCAAATTATCATCTCCAACCATATGTATCAAAATGAAGGGTCTTAAAATTAGGTCTGGTACTAAGAGAGGTATCAAATTTGGTACCTTCCTTAGTATCACATCTAATTTTGATACCTTTTACTTTAACCATTGGAGAGTCTAATACTCTTACATAGGTATCAAAATTTGGTTTTGACCCCTACCATTCGACTTGCCCTTACATAAAAAAAAATTAGAAACTACAATTTGTCCTTTACGCGTTTTCATACGTTGAAAACGTGTAATTACATCATCACCAACATTCATTAACATGTCTTTTTCGATATAACATACAAGAGAATCATTTAAAAATTGATCGGACATTCGATTTCGTAAATCCGTCTTGACAATATTTTTTACTGAGAATTTGGGAGGGGTCCAATAATTTTTTTTTGAGGGGTCCAATTGTCAAATATCACAAACTTACTACTAATTTTTTTTTATTAGGCGGTGTCCATGGACACCCCTAAAACCTATGTGGATCCGCCCCTAACCACTACAAAGCAAAACATCAACACCACCACGGCGAAAACAGTGGAACACTCATAGCCAAACAAAAGAAAAGAAACTAATGCCCCACAAAAGCAAAAGCAAGAAAGACAAACTTGCCAAATTGCACGCATCAAGAAATAGGGAAATTTAGAAAACAAATTGTGAAGCAGCACTTGAAAGCAACCTTGTCACCACCACAGCTTGAAAGGCATCCTTCTTTCCCCACTTAATCTAGCTAATCTATCCGCATATGTATTCTTCTCTCTTGGAATCTTCATCGAGGACAGCTTACCCATGGCTGCATGTAGATCATCTATGGTGTTCAAGCTGTCCGTGATGGCCCAAGGTCTTGAGTTTTTCTTCAAAATCCATGCCACAGCAACCATAGAATCAGTTGCAACAAGAAGGTTGTTATGAACATATTTACACGATTTAAATACAAGCTCTAGAGCAAATGTTAGAGCCAAAACCTCTGCTTCAACAGAAGAAACCCACCCAATATATCTCTAGAACAACCCTTCTACATGTCCACAATGATATCTCAGCACTCCATCAATCCCTGCTTGCCCTGGATTCATTGTCAAGTCTTACTGACCCATCTCTGTTAAATTCCATCACACCATTACTGGGAGGGCACCAATCTGAACTCTACCTCATCAATTGCTTCCCTTCCAGTCCCCCCTGTAATTGCGAGGCTGGCTCATTTAGCCATATATGTAAACATGATGTAGGAAGACAATCTCAGGCATCAAGCAAATAGAAAGATCTTATTTTAAGATTCTTCAGAAATCTGGGCAGCACTGAAGGATTTTCCTCTAAAAACTGTTCATTTACCTTTTCTTTTTCCAAGCGTGTGAAGAAAGCGACATCATAAGGTCCATACGTTTCCACCCTTATTTCACTGATAAAATTCTAATAGGATCATAAACCTTTCCTACGTGTGACTTCCTAACCATTGTTGAGTTCCCACTTCAGCTTTAGGCACAATCAATATACATTTGGAAATGGGCTATCCATCACAAACGATTCAGGAGGTCACAACTCCTTTATTAAGGAGACACTTTCAAACTTCAAAGAAAAGTAAATGGAGGGTATTAATATGTACTTTGTGGATCTTGAAGAGGCTAGATCTAGATTCGTGATTTAAGAAATGGGATCAAAAACTATTTCTGAGGCTTATAAAATGATGCGGGTTCAAAATAGATTTAGACCTACTTCGTGTTCTTGTCCGCTAATATTATTGTACTTCTTCTCTTCAATTTTTTTTTTATCAAAAACTACAACAATAAGAAAGATCCATCATCCACAATGGTGTTTTTATTTTATTTTTGATAAGAATACATGGTGGATCTTGAAGAGGCTAGATCTAGATTCATGATTTAAGAAATGGGATCAAAATGATTTGGGTTCATGATTGATTTAGACCTACTTTGTGTCCTTGTCCACTAATATTATTGTACATCTTCCCAAACTTATACAACTTCGCAGTTGACAAGGATGAGTTGGTGAGCTCGCTCCTAGCAAATCACAGTGGGTCAGATTTATGGAGTCCTGTCTTTCGCAGAAATTTCCAGGATTGGGAGATTGGAGAAGTGGTCCAGTTGATGGATATGCTACTTGGAGTTAAGAGGCAAGCCTCAGGAGATGACAGAATTGTGTGGGAGGGTTTTAAGGATAGAAAATTCTTGGTTAAGTCTTTCTATTCCAAGATGAATGATAGTGGTAGAATTTTGTTTCCTAGGAAAGCTAATGTGCCCAGTAGGGTGGGGGTTTTTTTTTTTTTGGATAGGTAAGTATGACCCCTTGTTGGTATGAGGATTGGAACCAAGGACCTCAAGGTCTTTGCCTCAGTGCCCTTGCCATCTCTCCCACCCTTGTGTTCAAGGGTGGGTTTTTTTGTGTGGGAGGCAGCTTGGGGTGCTATTTTGATGGGCGAGAACTTGAGAGCTCGTGGTAAGATCTACGTTAATTGGTGTTTCATGTGTGAGAAAGAGGAGGAGAATGTAAATAATTTGCTCATGCATTGCTCCATAGCGAAGGAGTTGTGGAATTTGTTTTTAATTTTGGCCAGGATTTCTTGGGTCATACCTAGATCTGTTATTGAGCTTCTTCGTGGGTGGTCTTTGTATAAAAGAAGGAGAAGGAATACTTTTTGGAATTCTGCTCCTCTAGCGATTTGGTGGACCATTTGAAAAGAAAGGAATCGAAGAATATTTGAGAATATTGAGGCAGATATAGATGGGATAAAGAAGGATTTTCTCCTGACCCTTCGCTTTTCGTGTTCAGTGGCTGATCCTAGTTCAGGGGAGTCTTTATAGATATAGTTAGTTGACAGGGATTTTGTTTCTTAATTCTTTTGTCCACTATACTTCTTGTGTACAAGGACGTATCACCTTTTTTGGCGCTTATTATATAATACTTTTACTTATCAATTTTTTTTATCCAAAGATACAAACACAAAGAAAGATCCATCATCCAATCTTTTTTTTTTGTGATGACAAGAAAAGAAGAGATACAAGAGACAAACGAGACATTTGTCACAAGAGAACCAAAAGGAAACAATACAATGGGAGAAAGACCAGAAAAGCTCTCCAATCCTGCAGCATACTTGAAATAGGAATCCTCCAAAAGCACCTCTCAACAAAGCCCACAATGAAGCCATATACACCACATAATACCACAGCAAATGTCCAAATACCGACTGAACCTAAAAAATTCAGGAATTCCTCTCAAGCCAAATGCACCATAAGATAGCAAACACCCCCCATCCCCACAAAATGTTTGCATCCTTCTTCCAGCCGAAACACATTAGTATTATTCTCAAATACCGTCATCGTCATACTAAACTCTTGTTTATTTCACCTTTTTCGCCTCTCTTGAACTGTTCTTGGCTTCGCTCACGTACCTCATGAGCTTTGCATCGTGTGGTCTGCAATTGATCAGCTACACTCTAGATACAGGTAACAGGCGTGTTTGTCACACATATCACCATTGTATCACATAATCAAGCCTGATTATCACAACATATCAATCGGACGGCTCTTACTAAACTCACTTTTTCATCTTCTTCTGGTCTACCCTCCCCATCAGTTTTAGGCAACTAGCCTCTATTTTCCGATCTCCTACTCAATTTACACCAATTCACCTCAAGCATCCATTTATTCCTTTAAACTTGAACTCAATCCAAATCAACTCAACTTTTCTACTTGCTACATGGGGTTGGCTACTTTAATCTTATCTTCCCATGTATTTCTCACAGGTCGGAATCTAAGACTGCCTGTCAACCACACCTAATAATATCATTTCAAACTACCGTCTTGCATGTTAGCTTTGGTCCTATGCTATGTCTAGTATTATCATTGATATTGATATTGATATTCGTGGTTTCTAAGTACATTTTCTAGCATACATCCTCTTTCCAATGTAACTTATCAAAAAAAATCCTCTTTCCAATGTCAAAATGTAAACTTTTGATCTTCTAATGGTTGCCTATGCCTTTCTGTTTAAGAACCCAGTATAATTGGTCTTTCAAGAAGAGAGTAGCTTAAGGAGTGTGGAAGATCATTATTTACCAGAACAAGTTTGTATAGTTTATTTGTAAAACCAAATTTCATCATTTTTGCAACTAAGACTTAGTTGCTGGAAGACAACCCAATAAGCTTCGCAAAACAAGTATTTAGATTTTCAAAGCCTACTCAATCAATGAATTGCAAAATCACCAATTTCCTGTACTCCCCAAAGATCTGCTATAACATGCACATATACAAACTTCATGGAAAACATTAATTCTAGATTGCTGATATGATTAGCAAAGGTCTTACTTGCATCGAACGATCACCCGAACAGGTTTCAGAGCCTTTGGTCCATTTCTTATGCCTCTTTTGTGTGGAGAAGTCTGCATGTCAATGAAATCACGGCACGTGTTCATTAGTTAGAACTTAGAAGAACCTTTTACATCAAAGCAGTTCCTACTTTCGAATAAAAACTTACACAAGTTCCCATATAAACTTATGCATGAGGAACATAAAAATTAAGGACTAGTAAATAGGAAGGCCCAAATGAGAACAAAAGTCATTTGCTATTTTTCATGGAAGGCCAAGAGGAGAGATAACTATGTCCCAGTACGGGGCAAGCTGCTGCAGGCTCATATATTCCCCAGCCTGAATGAAAAGGCAATAGGAGTACTGACCTCCATATCATGGTCATGGTATTTGGAAGAATTATTAAGTGAACTCCAACTTCATGAAACCTTGCCCATACGTAAGATTCACAATAATATCATAAGGTATGACTTTCATTCAATGCCTTCACTTAAATCCCTCAACTAAGTTCTGTAAAATACTCGGAGACGTGTCTCCAAAGCTCTCCATTCACTGAAATGATCTATAAATTAGGTTGCCTTTCTATTAACACTACTGATGTAATCCCAAACTACAATTGATGACCATCTATAAACTACTCCCTCCGTTCCAGGAAAAGAGTCCACTAAACTATTTTGGGATATTTCAATTTAAGAGTCCACTTTCAAAAATTATGCTTACAATTTCTATAACATTTCATCTTTACCCTCCACTTTTACTTGTATTGTAAGTACATTGCTTGTACTTAAGTATTTTTGAAATTATGAGTAACTTCAATGGCATTAATATAACTCCTTACTAATTAGACTTTTTAAATAGGGACTCTTTGGGAGTAACGGAGGGAGTAGTTCTCAAAAGCCTTTGGGTGTAACGGAGGGAGTAGTTCTCAAAAGCTCTCTATTCATTGCAATCATCTATGAATTAGGTTTGCCTTTCTATTAACACCATTGATTCCATATGCAAACAACTTCCATCAGCTACCCAAGCCCTACAAAGCATTTAGTAGTCCTTTGTCTCTCACATCCTCTTTCTCCTTCAACTACCATAGCCTTAGCCACAACAGTATGCAACATAAGGAAAAACAAAATACATAAACGTAGCACCTAAAATACTAAATGTAACACCATTTAAGGTGCTAAATTACCTAACTACCCTTTGGGACATTTTAACTCATTACCTCCCCTAACATTTACTTCTCACAACTAACCTCCCCTCAACCAACCACCCTCAACCCCATTTACTCTCATTAACTCCCTCAAACCCATTTACTCACTCAAACCCATCTCCTTCATTCCAATCGGCCGACCCATGAATTCCCCTCTCCTTCATTCAACTGAAATCACCTCCACATCTCTCCATCTCTCTCCCTACACCGACCCCTGAGTTCCCCCTCTCCTTCATTCAAACCGAAATCACCCCCTGCCGCTCTTTCACCCCCTCTCTTAGTCGGCTTTCTTTGCCTCTCTTACTACTTCTCCAATCTGCATCTCTTTCTATCTCTCCCAACCGAAATCATCCGCCAAACATCTGCTAGAGAGTAGCGGATCTTCACCAAAACAACCGTTAAAAAGGTGTAGATCTTTTGCATTACTTTCACAGACAAGAAACTGTTGTTCTTATGTATATCCGTTCAAATGTGGCGGATGTTTATGCAAACATCAGTTGGTTTCAAGCGGCTTTTTGGCCAAACATCCGTTGGATTGCGGCGGCTGTTTAGGCAAACTAGGTTGCACGGACACTCCTTTAACCTAATGTATCAGCCGTATCCGTGACACAGATACTTCTGGATACTCCAGGTTGAAGGCGTGTCCGTGCAACCTAGTAGGCAAATATCCATTGGGATGGAGAGAAGTTTGGAGTTTGGAGGAGAAAAGAGGATTGATGTAATGAATGAGGTTAGGATTTGGAAATGGTTTTCTTCCGTGAATGCTTTGTATTGCTTTGTATTAGGATATACTCTGTTGTAATTGATTTGGAAATGGGCTTGTATTCTGCTATGTTTAGCCAATTCTGCTTTGTATTGATTTGGAAATGGGTTTCTTCGGAAATGGGTTATGGATAATTTTGGGGGTTGGGATTAATTATAGTTTTTTTTTTTATAAATGGTATTATGTTCGATAAAAATGGTGGGGGGTTGGGGTTGTTGTAATTGAAGTTAAGATTTTTTCAAAAAAATTTAATTGGTGTAAGGGTATTATTGTCATTTCGGGTATTAAATGGGGATACATTTACTGTTTTAGGTGTTACGTTTAGGGCGGGGGTGGCACTTCGTGTTAACGTGTCGCGTTCGTGCCTCACTAACGTGTTTTCATGTTATCTATCTTATTTGATCATAAATATAACAATAAATATTATTTTGAATATATTAACAATTTCGTCTCTTTTTTTTTATAAGTAAGAAAGTATTATAAATATGCTAGCGTCAAAACAGGTGACGCGTCCTCTGTACACCGGGAGTATACACGAAGAAAATTAATTACATACTAAGCTATCCACAAACTCTACAAAAGAGTTTGTACCAAATAGAAACGACTCATGGCACCAAAAAGACGAAGTGTATAGAATAAGCTCCTTGATCTTCTCTAAGGATCTCTCCACGTTCTCAAAAATTCTAACATTTCTTTTCAACCAAATGATCCAGCAAATCGCCAAAGGCGCAGCCTCCCATAAGTGATTCCTCCGTTTTTGTTTATACAAGGACCACACTCTCATCAATTCCTTCACCGAATTGGGCATAACCCACTCCACTTTAATCAGATTGAACACAAAGCCCCAGCACCTCCTAGCAAACTCACAATGAAGTAACATATGATTTACACTTTCCCCATCACAACAGGTAACACCAATTGACAAAGACTTTACCACGACACAGGAGGTTGTCGCAACTTAGCAAAGCTTCATTCACTGCTTCCAACATAAAAAAACCCACCCTCAAAGGGGCCTTTGTCCTCCACACATTCTTCCATGAGGACAAACCTTGACTGCCCAAGATCTTTTGATAGCAGGACTTAACCGAGAATTTTTTTTTCTTTCCACTTTCCCACACAACAATATCTTCTTTATCTTTATCTAACTTTTGATTGTACAGCAGCTCGAAAAGACGCCCGAGAGAATCTAACTCCCAATTTCCAAGTAGCAATATCTCCATTAAAGTGCACAACAGAACTGACAGTTTCCTCCTTATTGATTGCAAGAGTGTAAAGCAAAGGAAAGACCATCCACAGCTCGATATCTCCGCACCAAATGTCATTCCAAAACTGAACCAAGTTCCCATTGCCCAAAGCATAAGTTATGAATCTATTCATTGTATCCCAACTCTTTCTAATTCCTTTTCACAGTCCCACCCCATAAGAAAGGTGAACCTCATTCGGCTCCCACAAGTGATCTCCTAAGCCATATTTACTCGACACTACCTTCTTCCAAAGGGTTTCTTTGTCCCGTAAATATCTCCATATCCAATTGCCTAACAAAGCCACATTGAACAGTTTAAGCCCTTTGATCCCCAGACCTCCATCTCTCTTGTTTGAAGAGACCACCTCCCATCTAATCAAATGATACTTCCTATCCACCGCTTAACCTTCCCATAAGAAATATCTTTCCAACTTTTCAAGCCTCAATACCACCGAAACTAGCATAGCAAACAACGACATGAAATAGGTAGGCAAACTGGATAGAGTGCTATTAATAAGAGTTAATCTTCCGCCGTTTGAGAGATACTGTTTTTTCCGCCCAACTAACCTCCACTCGAACCTTGCTATAATTGGGTTCCATAACTCCTTATTTCTAGGATTTGCACCCAACGGGAGCCTAAGATAAGTCGTTGGAAAACCATCTTGAGAACCATCCTCCCTACCGATCGAAAAATCACGAATCAGGCCCTTAGAAACAGCTACCTCAATTATCCAACTCAGGGCTTCCATAATGATGATAAACAAAATGGGGGACAAAGGATCTCCTTGACGAAGACCTCTCGAACCGGCAAAAAACCTGATGGCTCACTATTCACTAGGACTAAATATTTCACCGAAGAAATGTAAAACTTGATCCATTCCCTCCATCGATCCCCAAAGCCCATCTTTCCCAATATATAGAACAGAAAGTCCCAATTCACATGGTCGTACGGCTTCTCAATGTCCAATTCACATGGTCGTGCCTTTCGTGTCTTATCGTGTCGTGCTTATCATGTCATTTATCTATGTATTCGTGTTTTATAATCGTGCCGTGTTGGTTCATGCTATAGTCTCTTGTCGGTCAACCGTAAAAAAAAAATCAATATCAATAGACTAGAGAGTACAAGTGAAAATCATGATTTCCACAAACCCTAGAAGAATTCTATCGAACAAAAGATAATCAATAAGAGTCCTGATCTTTAGGCTACAGAAACAATAGTAAGACGGTTAAACCAAAAAATGATGTTAAAATACAGCTTGGTGGGCCCATTAAAAAAAGAAATGGAGATAGATGTTACCTTCCTCTTAGGAACAGCCATGAGCTCCATCGACCCACTGCCAATGTAGAATCCGGGGAACTCCGATCCAATGCTAGGGCTGCCGATATTGGGGGTTTGACCAGATTCGGGCAAAACGAATGTTGGTGATACCGGTGTCGGGCTGATCATACGGTTGAGAGGTGCCGACTGGGCGATGCCGTGGGTCCATCTTTGGAGTAGTCTAGTGTAATCTTTGATGTGGCCGGCGTTTCTCGCCATAGCCATCCTCAGAGCCATGTCGCGCAGTAGTTGTGCACTTGTGCTTGAATGTGTGTGTGTGTGAGAGAGAGAGAGAGAGAGAGGGCGCTGGCACGGCCGAGCAATGAAGGGTCTGCTGCGATGGCTTTAACGAGAAATGAATGTCGTTGTTTGTTTCTCTACTCCCCCACTTTCTATACTTTACCAAATAGACCCTAAGATTTTTGCGAAGTCAAATTGGATTTTCTGAACTGCAGAGTTTTTACTTTTTCCAACTTAAGTATTTATTTGTCATCTGCGAAATACTATAATTGATTCGCTTTGAATCCATAGGGCTTGGGCTTGACTGAAAACATTTGGTTTATGGTTGATGCCTCCAACAACTTTAGGATGGTTTAACAGACCTGACAAACTAAATAAAAAATATTTGTTGGTGTTTTTATGGTCTTTATGCAAGTATTTTCCATCTTGTTCCTTTTTAGATGCTGAAGCCTTAAGAAGGGAAGAACTCTAGCTGGGGCATCGTCTGCGAAAATGGAAATGATCAGAGGACTAGAATTTCAGGAATGAGGATACTCGGCCCCGTCTTTGTCTGGTCCGATCAAAGATGTGTGTGTTTTTTCTTTTTCCAATTCCAGTAAATTTATTAGGGGTGTATGTGGTTCGGTTTAGACCAAAACCATGAACCGAACCACACGATCTGGTTTCAAAAATCTCAAACCGAATCGAACCGATCAATGCTTGAAATTGAACCGAACTGAACCAAACCACTCGGTTTGGTTTGGTTCGATTCGGTTTTATGCTTTGACAAAAAATTAAATTAATCATCTTAGAAAACATTACAAATTAGACAAATAAAATTTTATTCGGTAAATTAACATCAAATATTAATAAACAAAAAGTCAAACTTCTCTTACAAATATCAAACATTAACAAACAATGAAATACAAGTCAAGATATCATTTGAATCCATAACATTTGGTAAGAACGACATTATTTACTACTCACTCCGTCCAAAAATTATTGTCTGGGTTGACTAGACGAACGGTTTAAGAAAACACATTTGACTAGATTATTAATATTGAAATAGTGTGTGATTTCATTTAAATCCCATGAATATTTGGCCCAAAATTAAAGTAAGTAGAAAAAGTAAGGGTAAAGTGGTAAAAGTGATGTTTTAAAAAAGGAAACTTTCTCATCACGCCAAAAATGTGGTGATCTTGTCGTGTCGTGTCCGGGGTACCGAAAGTGACGTCGTGTTAGTGTCGCCAGAGTCGTGGTCCGACGGTGGTCGTCGCGGTAGGATATCTGGCTTGTGAAGTCTGCAAAATAAAGCACCGGGGTGTCCCCACAAACCCTCCGGTGTGATAATAAGTATATGTTGTATATGATACATAATAGATAAAATGAAGTGTGTGTGTATATATGTGTGTGAACAGGCGGGAGGGAGAGATGAGGGAGATTTCTCTGTAATTTTGTAGAGGAAAAGAGGCTCTGTTCGGAAAATACTAATTCTCCCTTCCAGGAGGAAGTTTCCTCCTATTTATAATAAAAGCTATCTTCAAATCTTGGGCTTCCTTCGCCTAATTGGGCTTGGGCCCTTCTTTGGGTACGAGCTTGGACCTCTTTTTGGGTATGGACTTGGCTCATTCTTCTAAGTATGTTTTTGGAGTATTCTTTTGGGCTACCTGTTCGGATCCTATATTCTGGTACACTTCAGTAGCCCCCTACTCCTTATCCGTCGTGGCTGACATCGAGGGTAAAGAGTATAATCTGCTTGTAGTTTTTTTTGTGATGCTGAGGGTTTTGAGATTTTGCTTTGAATTCCAAAAGAGTATGTAGCTGACCTTTGAGCCTTGGCGGGTGAACTTTGTGTATAATTGATCCTTGATTGGCGAATTAGACCTCGACCGGCAAGTATAGGTATGAAAATAAGATATGTAGTCTTCGGCATAAGGCCATAATAAAATTTATCATCAGCGTGGCGAGAACCTTCAAGAAAATCGAGCCATAAGGCCATAATAAGATTTATCCTCGGCGTGGCGAGGACCTTCAAGAAAGCGAGTCATAAGGCTATAATAAGATTTATCCTTGACATGGCGAGGACCTTCCAGAAAGTGAGCCATAAGGCCATAAAACCGCAAGGTACTGCAATATAGTGACCTTGAACTGCAGGGTACTGAGAGATGCACTAGGAGCATGTTTTTATGTTTATGTAATGATGAATGAAGGATGCATGTATTTAGTAACTTGTATATGTGTATGAAATGCTCTTGTGGATGCAGTATGTATTTAGAGGCATTAGAGTCTGGCCTCTCCTCGGCTTAGCGAGGAGGCAAATATGTATAAGAGGAGCCTGGTCTCTCCCGGCGTCCCAAGGAGGTAAATAGGTATGAGGCATTAGAGCCTGGCTTCTCCTCGGCTTGGCGAGGAGGATAGGTATGAGGCATTAGAGTCTGGCCTCTCCTTGGCAGGTGAGGAGGCCAATAGGTCTCACCTCGGCAAGTAAGGAGGCAAATAGGTATGAGGCATTAGAGCCTGGTCTCTCCTCGGCAGATAGGTCTCACCTCGGCAAGCAAGGAGACAAATAGGTATGAGGCATTGACCTTAAATAAAGTGACCTTGAACCGCAAGGTACCAAGAGAAATGTATGTGTCGGGTTGGAGCGAGATATATAGCTCATGTCGAGCGTAGCCGCAAATGCTGATGAAAGCATGATGGACGCTAGTGGAGCGTAACGTGCAAAACACTCGTAGAAGCTCTTGCCGAGAGTAACTGTGATGCCGAGCTGGAGCACAATATGAAGCTCATGCCGAGTGTAGTCGCAAATGCTGATGAAAGCATGATGGACGTTAGTGGAGCGTAACGTGCTAAACACTCGTAGAAGCTCGTGTCGAGAGTAACTGTGATGCCGAGCTGGAGCACAATATGAAGCTCATGCCGAGTGTAGTCGCAAATGCTGATGAAAACATGATGGACGCTAGTGGAGCGTAACGTGCTAAACACTTGTAGAAGCTCGTGCCGAGAGTAATTGTGATGTCGAGCTGGAGCACAATATGAAGCTCGTGTCGAGTGTAGTCGCAAATGCTGTTGAAAGCATGGTGGACGCTAGTGGAGTGTAACGTGCTAAACACTCGTAGAAGCTCGTGCCGAGAGTAACTGTGATGCCGAGCTGGAGCACAATATGAAGCTCGTGCCGAGTGTAGCTTCAAATGCTGATGAAAGCATGGTGGACGCTAGTGGAGCGTAACGTGCTAAACACTAGTAGAAGCTCGGTCTCAGTCGAAATATGAAGCGCATGCAGGCACGTAATGGACTCGAGCTGGAGGACAATGTAAAGCTCAACACCGAGTAAACTCGAGTGGGGAGTATAAGCGCAGGTATGCGCGGTGTACAACTCAACTGGGAGTGAGCGAGAGGACAATATAAAGCTCAGCACCGAGCAAACTCGAGTAGGGAGCATAATGTAAAAACTTGACGTGCACATGTATGAAATATAATCTGCGGCTTGGGCATAGGCGCGAGTATAGCGTGCTCGGGCGCGAGAAATAATAATCTGAGGCTCGGGTTTGGCGTGAGCATAATCTGAAGCTCGAGCTTTGGCGCGAGCGTGGCGTGCACGGGTACGTGAATAATAATAATATGAAGCTCGGCATTGGCGCGAGCATAATCTGAGGCTCGAGCTCTGGCGGGAGCGTGGCGTGCATGGGCACGTGAGTAATAATCTGAGGCTCGGGTTTTGGCGCTAGCATAATCTGAAGCTCGAGCTCTGGCGCGAGTATGGCGTGCATGGGCACGTGAACAATATGCGAAGATACTAAATAATAGTCTATATCATCACTAATAATCCTGATTATTGGTCATGTGGCCAAAATGAATAAAAATGCCCTAAATTTAGCTATAATGATCGTGGGTCCCTGCCATATAAACAAATACTCCCTCCGTCCCTAATTTATTGTCTTGATTGACCCGGCGCACCGTTTAAGAAAACTTATTTGACTGGATTATTAATATTAGTTTAATGTATAGTTTCCTTTAAAGCCCATATATGTGGCCCATAATTAAAGTAGGATGAAAAAGTAGGGGTAAAGTGGTAAAAGTGATGTTCTAAAAAGGTAAGTTTCAAAGTGGACAATTATTTTGGGATGGACGAAAAAGGAAAGAAGGACGATAATTTAGGGACGGAGGGAGTATGTTGTAGGATCTCTCATCAGTGGTAGTGGTAGCCCCCCACTTCTTGAGCGTAGAAGTGTATATGTAGATCGAGAAGTGATAAAGATCTGTGTTTCCTTCATGCCTCAGTACCAGCCTCCCAGTTAATGATTGTTATTAACTGCGAGTAGTAAAAATGTGGACGCATGGTCTAAGATGTGATCTCGGTAAGGCGAGGTAGGCGCGTAACTTTGTAAATAATCATGTAATAGTTTGTAGAGGGACAACTCGTGTTATTGCTCATGGTTGTCAAGGTTATGCATGTTTGTATTTTGTACCTAAAAGTTTCAGGAGCATCTTTGTACAGTCAAAAATTCACGTTTCGTCACAAATATTTTAGTCTTGCAGTACTTGTAATAGTCCAAGCATGGTTGTCGTATAAGATAATATTGTATAAGTATCTGCATATTATGCGAGGATAAATAATGGTGGCGACACTTCGCCTTGTAATATGTTGTTTATTTGAATGCATGAAATTAAGAGATCATGCGAGTATATCATGCTAACATAGCATAACTAAACTAGACGTGCATGAAGAGTAAATAACATAAAACAGACAGTTCACACGTTTCGCGTAGACAATTTTTTGATTTATTGATATGAATAGGCGAGTGTATAACTTGGCATAAATTAATTTCAATTTGCATGTCATGTTTCTCAAAAGCAGACGAGCTTGCACCACATTTAATTGTCTATTACATACCGATGAAAGTTTAATAATATAATATTTAAGTTGACGAGGCTAATGAGCTCGTGTACATTTAATCAAAATAATGTTGTTAAATTTATAAGAAAATATTTTTACTTGCTACGGGGAGCGCTAAAGCATGCTATCATATAATAGTTGCGTACAATAAATCATACCCGACGATGTAATATATATTTCATCTAATCGATTAAGTTATGTTATTGCTAAGTATATAATTTCAGCTCGTCAAACAATTTTAGCTCGTCAAATAATTTCAGCTCGGCCTATAATTTCAGCTCGGCAAATATTTTCAGTTCGTCAAATAATTTCAGCTCGGCAAATAATTTCAGTCTACTAGTCAATAAATCTCGCTCGTTCTATACATTAGCTTTGTGTATTTAAATTACATATATTGGTGTGAAAATATCTATCCACCTAAGAATATATGTTTAATACAAATCATTCAACCTTGTTAAATTATTATTATATTATAATGTTTGGTATATGATGATTGATAATAGAGCTAGTTATTATGGGGAGTGACGATATGTGTACATTTGTAATCAAAAGTCAACAAATTGATAAAAATGATGCTTTTGTTAGACTGGAATAGATACACAATCAATGGACCACAAAATAATAATCAAAGGTAGCGTGTGATGTATCATGGCAGCAGGTTACTCTACTTTTCAAATAAAGTACGTGATATTGATGGAGGGCAGTTGATTATTGTGAATAAATTTGCATTATGGTGTGGGAAATCGTAAAAGAATACACCTGGGAAATGACAATGGTGCAGTAGGTAAGTCAAGGCCACATGCATGTCAAAACTCCGTCATTTACGCATGGCTGGTGAGAGGAACAATGGTGAAGCTTCAACCATTTTAGGCAGCACGTGAGCGAGCGTTTCTGCTCCGTTTGCAGCGATTTAGGTGGCATTGGACTAGTCTGGTTTAGGCGCATCCACCCGTTGTGTTCATTTATCGTTTCGTGCACCTCTTATTCACTCAGTTCACACCAAAAGTTGGGAAGACGTCATTATTTGATTGTGGCTGTAATGGTGATTTTCGGCGGCTTCTAGTGGCGCGTCCAACCTTTGATGGAAACGATGCCGACGGCATTAGACTTACCTGGTCGAGTCGCCACTAATGGTGTTGTTGGTTTTCAGTTTTAGTGCCAGAATGTGACGTTTCTCTTGTCGGCGCGTCATTGGTAGTCTCCGTCTTCGAAAGTTCTGGGGTGGTGTATGGAGAAACCTGAAAGCTCAGATGAACATGATTTTTGCACGGCTATGTCCGTATGGTTAAGACGCATCCAACGACGTCCTCCCTCTACTATTCTGGTTTTATTTCTTTGTCTAGATTGCATGGACATTAGGTAGGTGTTTTTGTTTTTCGTGGTTCCGACACCCCTTGAGTAGAGCTCCACCATGGCTGACGGAGTTGACAAGTAGAACGGAACAAAATGAGGCGTTTCCCGGCAACGGAACCAAACTGATCACGCCAAAAATGTGGTGATCTTGTCGTGTCGTGTCCGGGGTACCGAAAGTGACGTCGTGTTAGTGTCGTTGAAGTCGTGGTCCGACGATGGTCGTCGCGGTAGGATATCTGGCTTGTGAAGTCTGCAATTTAAAGCACCGTGAATGGGTGGGGGTGTCCCCACAAACCCTCCAGTGTGATAATAAGTATATGTTGTATATGATACATAATAGATAAAATGGAGTGTGTGTGTATATATGTGTGTGAACAGGCGGGAGGGAGAGATGAGGGAGACTTCTCTGTAATTTTGTAGAGGAAAAGAGGCTCTGTTCGGAAAATACTCACTCTCCCTTCCAGGAGGAAGTTTCCTCCTATTTATAATAAAAGCTATCTTCAAATCTTGGGCTTCCTTCACCTAATTGGGCTTGGAACCTTCTTTGGGTACGGGCTTGGACCTCTTTTCGGGTATGGACTTGGCCCATTCTTCTAAGTATGTTTTTGGGGTACTCTTTTGGGCTACCTGTTCGGGCCCTATATTTTGGTGTACTTCACTTTCAAAGAAGACAATTATTTTGGGACGGACGAAAAATGAAAGCAAGATAATAATTTTGGAACGAGGGAGTATTATATATGCCGAATATACATATATATTATATATAATAAATAATCAAATAAAACATGGTTTGGTTTAGTTTGGAAATATTAACCATGAACTGAACCGTCTTGGATCAAAACTGAACCACATGGTTCAGTTCGATGGTTTGATTGTACACCCCTAAAATTTAAGGGAGAAATTTAGACCGGTCCTCTGTAATGAAATTATAAAAAGTCCTCTATATTTGTTTTAAATCGCTGAGGTACACTTTTGGGGGAAAAAATAACGAAGATATCCCTAATGAAGGAAAGACGCACGGACAAAACCACTGTCCAAATTTGGGCATCAGAATGAAAACATTGGGCATCGCAATGCACAATTGAAATCTGTCAAAATTTAGGCATTGCATTGTAAAAATCCTTAACCAAATTCGGGCATCGCAAGAGAAAATTTTGGCATCGGAATGAATATAATGAACACTGCTATCAAATATCAACATAATTGGGCATCGTAATTAACAAAATTGGCGTTTGAATGAATAAATTAAACGCTGTCACCAAATATCAACAAAGTTGAGCATCAAAATTGACAAAATTAGCGTCAGAATGAATAAATTAAACACCGCCACAAAAAGTCAGTAAAGTTGGGCATCGAAATGGACAAAATTGATGTCAAAATGAATAAAATGAACACTGCCCCCAAATCTGTGTGTAAAAATTGGGTATCGGAAAACTTCCGAAGCCCAAAACAGTGCTTAAACATTTTTTTTTTGTCTTAAAACGAAGACATCATAGGGTAAACCCAAAGAGTCTTGTAAATCTCGTTGAGAGTTTCGATTTAATATGTGGTGAGTCATGTGGTTCAACTTGGATCAAAAGTTATGGGAAAAATGGTAGGAGAAACTGAAAAGTGGGCAACAATTCTTCTTTTTGATGCAGATATGAGAAGAAGATGAGCGAGAAGAAGAGAGAGGAGTGTGTGACATAGCGATGAGAAAGAAGTAGCAGGAGGAAGAAGACGGAAGAAGAATAATTGAAAATGAGAAGACGGAAAATGAAGAAATAAGTAGCATGAGGTCGCGGACAGTTTTAGAACAAATTTATGAAAAACCGCTTTACCAATTAATAAAAAGAAAACAGACTAAAGAGGTCATAATTTATCCAAAAGTACTGACCCACAATTATTCGTTAATTTTACTTTAAAAGTGGTATATATTTGATGGGCGTAGATAATGTGGAGGCTTGCTTTGTGGAACTTGATATTGATTCATGCGTGAATCCCGTGCAACACAACAATTAAAAGGACCGGTGGCTATTGTTTCCATCTGGGACTACAATAATACAATTTGGAAGCACCCCCGCAACTCTCTGTTGCAATTCACAAAGTATAAAATTAAATATGTTTCTTAGAAACTAAGCAAATTATTGACGTAAATAACCACATGAACCTCACAGACTCACCATGCTTTGATGAGATAAGCTGTAAGAGATTGATGCACTATATTACGGATTAAGATCCGTAGCACGGTCTCACAAGAGACCTACTCATTAAAATAGACAATTACGAGTGAGTGTTGATGCACTTGGGGTTGGAGAAAATTCAGAATTTTTGCATTGGAGCTTTTGTGTATTTTGTATTTTTTAAAATAAATTGTAACCCTATCATTTTTGGAATTGAAAGAAAATAGTTTTATATTTTCATATTTTCTAAGACGGAGTCGAGGTTCATTTTGGGTTTTATAATTTAAGTTTTCTTAATCCTTAGTTAGTTACACAACTTTCTCTACATTTCTATTTTAATTTTTTTGAACAAAAAGAAGTAAATGTAATCACCAAGCCAAACAGACCAAACTAGATTAAATTAATGAATAATTGTGAGTCGGTCCACTTTCATCAATCTGTAACCGCTTAAGTACCTTAATTTTTTTTCAACCTCAAAAATTCACTTTTGTAAAATTCTTCCTAAAATACCCATACTACATTTCCCCTCCCTCCTCTTCTTCCAGCAAAGGCTTCGTAGGCGTATACAGCGATCCGTGACGTCTGTCATCCAACACCAAAGGATTGAAGCATGAACAAAGGCCCTGAAAAAAAGATCAAGTCATTCCTTATTAATAATGAAGGGGCTTATTAGTTTTAAGGGTGATAACCAGGTCGGTACCTTCTGGTGAAATATTAACCTCTTCAGTTCACTTTTTTTTATTCAATGGGTAAAGTATACTTTTTTGGGTAAAATGTTGAAAATACCCTTAATGAATAAAAAACACGCGTACAAACCCGACCCAAAATTAGACATCGCAATGAAAAAGCTAGACATTGTTTACTGGACATCAGTGTAATATAATATTACTTGGGGATGGAAAAAAGTCTCTTACTTTTTCTCTCTCACCAGTACATTGAGAATGAAAAAAGTCTCTCTTCTCTAATTTCTCTTTTTTTCTCTCACATATTCTCTCACACACTCTCTCATCAGTACATTGGGAAGGCCATGGCAGCAATATTCAGGAAGAGTCTTTATCAACAGCATATCATGCTTTCTTTGCATCTTTGGTTTCGAAATCTCTTGGTGCTAGTCATCTTCCTTTTGATTCGGGCATCATTAGTTTCCATTAAGGAATTTTTTTTGCATCGTTGGTTTCGATTAAGGAAATTGTTTGCATCATTGGTTTCGATTCAGACATCATTGGTTTCGATTCGGGCATCGTTGGTTTCTATTAGGGCATCGTTGGTTACGATGCGACATGGTTGATTTCGATGCGGACATCGTTGGTTTCAGAATATGCATATACGATGAAAGTAATAGAGAAGTGCCACGTAGTTCACCTTCATCCACAACATTGGAAGCTCCATTGGAGTAGGCTGATTCTTACGAAGGTAACTTAATTAACGTGCTCAGTCTATATTTCAGTAGCCCTCACAAAACTCTCCTTAACATGTCATAAACTCGACTGATGGACTCCTCCAAAGGTACGATGCCCACATCGAAACCTCCGATGCCCACATCAAACGGGGATCGTTGCTTACAACTTGATTGTCCAATTATAAATCAAGACGTCCAAGTTAATGATTGTCCAGTTTAATTGGTTCGTTGTTACGACTGTTGGAATTGTTCAAGGAGAGAGAAAGGGTGTGTCACTCTTCTTGTCATGATCTACCCCTCCCCTGAAGACAATGTCGGTGATCTTATTGAGCGTTGTCATCTCAATAGCTCCGGCGTTCCCCTTATTATTATTATTCAGTACTCAAAAATGGAAACATGTTAAGCATTGGCCTCTTAATTGCACCGGGTCTGGGTGACTCTTCTTTAAACCTAGCTTTTCATCATTCTTTGTTCGTTTAATTAATTTATTTAGTAATAATGGATGTAATTTTTGGAATTCTAGTAAAATTGTTGATTGTTTCCTATCCATTTGCATATATTGGCGGTCAAAATTCTTGAATTTCCACTGGTTCTATTCATGGTTTATCAATGCAAGTTTTGCTCATGAACTATGCCAAATTATGATCATTTTTCATGTCTACCTTACAAAAATGTAGTCCTGTATTGAATTTATAGAGTAGAAATTGACAAATTTTTTCAAAAGTGACGTTTATTGGGATAGTACGGTGATGAATTGAGTTGTTTACTTAAAAAATTGCAGAAGAGAGAGAAAGAAAGAGAGTGGAGAGAGAGAGAGAGTGCATAAATTTGAATTTGTGGGTGAGAGAGAATGATAGAGAAGAGATTATTTTTAGAACAATTTTTTTAAAAGTACTTACCGGTTGAATAAAAAAAATAGGGGAGTAGAGCGATTACAATTATACAAAAGTGTACTGATCCGCAATTATTCCTAGTTTTAAATAAGGAATAATTGCGGGGCGGTACCTTTTTTGAGATTTATAATTGCCCTAGAACAGTTACGAGCTTCCCTCTTTTGCACTTTCAGAATAGAATCCTCACATACCTTCCTGATTGTAGATCTGAGAATTTCTCCTGCATCCATGGACCGAAAGGGAAATCTTACTTCTTTTATGTGTAAGAAAGTCTCTTACAGTAGCTCACAGAGTCAAACTCTTTGCTAGGGGTCGCAAGAAATGAGGTTTTCCCAGTTCTGTCATGGCTCTCCACCGACTCTGGGTGCAAAATGGAAAAAGATGCATGGTTGTGCTCGTGTCGGGGAGTATTGATGAATTGATGATAGCAAAAGAGTTGATTCGACATCATTGGTTTCGATTCGGCATTGTTGGTTTCGATTCATGCATCGATGGTTTCGATGCGGGCAACATAGGTTTCGATTCTGACATTGTTGGTTTCGATGCAAAATCATAGGTTTCAATTCAAGTGTCCTTGTCTGTCTTGCTTATAAAATTCATCATATTCTGTAATTTCTTAAGAAATTAAGTTATAGTTGGTTTTGGTTATGACGGTGCCACTCTCTTTGTTCTTTTCGAATTCTGCATCATGAATATTCGAGTGTTGTGCATGCTTCTAGAGTTTTTTATGGACTTAATGCATATGGATCCCTGAGGCCTATATATGGCTTTGTTGATGCATTGCTTTTGTTGTTATAGAATTCTTTCTCCACTTTCAATGTTTTCTTTTGTGCATCGATTCCTAAATTTGGGCAACAGTTTTTTACATTGCGAAGCCCAATTTTTTAATTGTGAAACCCAATTTTTGCATTGTGACACCCAAATTTGGGCAATGACTTTTGAGTGACGCCCAAAAAATTTAAATGAAGCCCAAATTTTTTTGAATGACACCCAATTTTTTTTACCGACGCCCAAATTGGGACAGTGACGCGCGTCTTTCGTTCATTAAGGGTATCTTCGTCATTTTTCCCTCAAAAGTGTATTTTAGAGGTTGAAAACAAATATAGGGAACTTTTCCGGTTCTAATATCATGACAGGGGACCGGCCCGATTATCACCCTTTAAATAATTATAACATAACAGAAAAAGAAAGAGAAAAACAACTCAGATGCATGGTATGGTCGTGACTCGTGAGCTACCGATGAGCAGCAAAATTAGAATTTCAAAAACAAGTGATCACTAAAAATTTCAAAAAGAAGAAATTGATAAATATTCGAGTTTGCAAAGACAGGAAAAAGACATAATGAGCAGCAAAACATGTGTCAGTGGGTGCGATGCTAGCATCGGAGTTTAGCGATGCAAGTGTCGTCGGTTGCGATTCAAGTGTCAGTGGTTGCGATGCAAGCGTCGGAGTTGAATTTTTTGTAGTTAAAAACAATTATGTTATTCTTTTCGAAAGGTTAACGTTTTGAGCAAGATTCTAGCTTATCCTGTGATGTGATCTATCCTTTGCTCAAGTCCCACATTATGTCCATCGTTCTTGGAAATGATTTTAGTCTTTCGTCGCCTTATCAATTGGTTCTGAATTGGGATGCTCCTGCACCAAAGAGCTCTCAAAATGAATATTTGAAGTTGGCCTGAATATTTGCTTTTCCTCTGGAATGAAGAGTTTATGACAGTACCCTAAGGGGGTGGCCCAGTGGTAGACATGAGGTTTCACAAAGTGTGAGGTCTCATGTTCGATCCCTTCCCATGCCCCCCTTAGGAGGAAAAAAAAAAAAAAGAAGAGTTTATGACAGTAGCTTTGATAAAGGAGGGATGGAGGCGAAGAGATGGAATGGAATGGAGGACAACTTTAACTATTACGGGAAAAAGTTACAAAGAGAGAAAGAAATGTACAGAAGAGAGAGGACATAGCCCGTCTATCTATATTATAATAGAGTTCATTCTTACACATATTCAATTGAGTAAAAATATTTAGAGGTTTAGACTAAATTCTCTTAAAAATTTAATGGTTGGGATTCACTCTCACATTTATATGTGTGAGAGTAGTTATCCACTTTTAATCTCTATTTTCTCTCACCCTATTACAAAGTCACCCCCTACAATTAATATTATGAGTAGTCACACCATGAGATTAATATTTTAAACTATTACCCCTTACAAAACATCAATCTTACATTAATATAATCTCATGATATAACTCAATTGATTAACATAGACTATCTGGCCATGGGGGTTGATTCTGCCGCAAAATCAAACGTTCATAGGTCAGTTATATATAACTTCTTACAAATAACCTCCTCAACTATGGGTCGAGTTCGAATAACACCCCTCAACTACCACTTAAAGTAATGTACCTATCAACTGTAATATTTTTTTTAAAATCACACATTTTATTTAGACGTTGGCGTTTTAATTGATGAAATCAGATATACTGATACCGTATCATAAGCACAAACACGAAGATCTAGTTTCCTTATATTAATGGTATAATTGTCTTTTTATTCCAAAAATTTCTTTTTTTGATTAAAAAAAAAAAAAAAGAAGGTAAGACAAGGTTGAATACGGGCCCGGTTATCACCATTAAATTAACTTAGTTTAATAAAGCAGTAGTAGTCCATAATCTAAATCATGACGGTCAACTAGGACAACTGCAACCGATCTCACATACCCGTTGAGCGACACTTCCTGTTGAATTTGATAAATTCTCACATGCTTGATGCTTCTGCTTCAACGCTCTCTCTCTCTCTCTCTCTCTCTCTCACACACACACACACACACACACGTGGCAACACAAGGTCGTTGACAAATCTGGTTCCCTCCCCGCCACTCACGATGATGAATCGGATAAGCATAGACTTACCTCCTTTCTACACACAAGAGCTAACACTTGAAAGAACCACCCGAATGTCTACAGGAGGCGTGCACCATCTCTCCCAATAACGATCGAATTTTCAATTCCAAATGAAGAAGATGATGTTCCCCTGTTTGTTTACTTTACCACTGGCGTTCTTTGTCTTCACCATAATTTGTCCGAATCCATTTCCAGCCGGTGATCAGTTTGCTGATTCCAACGCCTTTCAAACCAGTTATACCCAAGTGGTAGACTCAATTGGACCAGGTAAAGAAAAATTGTTAAAATCAATAACTTGCACGTTCATTTCCTTACATGTGTGCTTTGTGTTGTTTTTCAACTCTATAATTTTTCAGCTGAGGTCATTTCATCAATGTGCCCATGTTTGTAACTCTGTGTCTGTGCTTCGATTGGTGAATTAGTATTTCAATTATGTAATATTGTTGTATGTTGGAAGCATTACACTTTCGCCACGAGGGTCCCTTATACGAATTTTATGAGTCAAACATGTGTATATAATGGTCAAAGTTAATCATGTTATGGACCAAAATTAGTGACAAGGTCTCTTTGCCTGGGAAGAAAGATCAAGACTCAAGAGACTACTTATAAACAAGAGTAGAAAATATTCGGTTAGCATTTGAGCTCAAGTCCGTCGAAGAGATACACAATACTAGATCCAGTCCTTTTTGAAGATGTTTTACAAAGGACAATTGCTCCCTCTCTAGATCTACGTAGAGAATGTTTTAATGGTCAAATACTTAAGAGATGGATGATCACCCTAGGGCTAGGACTTAGGAGTAATCAAAATAACAATAGTATTTTTTTTTTTTAAATAAAAACCTATTTATGGAATCATTTTGCCTTGAAAACAATCGTCAATGCAATGACACATCAATCAAGGCATGATGCATTTTGCCAATAGAAAGCTTTTACAATATTGGATTCTCAACAAGTGTCTCAGAGACACTCGTTAACACTTAGCAGGACTGTTTTGTTGTGTACCCAACTTGGCACATATATGTATTTGTGGGATATGTAGTCAGTCCTAAGAGAAGAGTTCAAGAGAACTCCTAAAGAAGGCATTCAATCAGCTCTTATCATATTCCGAATCATATTGCCGAATGAAGATATCCCCATTGATGGATTGTTATTTCTCTCATGATCCTGAGTATCAAATTGAGCCTCATGGCCAGCACATTGCGAATATTCATTGCTTCAGAGGTGATAGGTAGGCTTCCAATCTCTAACTACGGAGGTGCATATATTGGATAGATGTTTAATACTGTACCTTCTGTATTATGGAAAATTTCTTATTTTCATCCATGTATTGCTTTACTTGTCAAAAAGAAAAAAAAGGTATTGCTTTATCATATTTATTATATAGGAACCCCTTATTTCTGTAACTTAGTGAATTTGTTTATAAGCCAAATGATAGTATTGTACCTTCAATCTGACCTTTTACCACATGAATGCAGACAATATATATTTTCACTTGGGAACTTCCTTTGGGTGAAATTGAAGCAGATAAAACTGGTATCACCTGATTTCAAGATTTACTTTTGCACGGTTTAAACTGATAATGTAGATTCTCAGTTTGGAGACAAACTTTTTGTGAGAGGCATTTCTTACACACTGGTACTGTTTGATATTATCCTATCATCTTTTACCAAAAGAGAGAGAGAGAGAGAGGGAGGGAGAGAGAGAGAGTGAGAGCTTATAGAGTTTTCAGCAGCCGATTCCTTGCAGCAGACAAAATTGAATCAGTTAGTAGGCCCCGAGGAAGTGGTCAGGTTGGTAAAAAGTCCATACGAGGATAATTGGTAATTTGAAAGAAAGAAGGAAGAAGCAAATAGACCACTGGGAAGACAGATGGTTTACCCTGTTAGTCCTTTCAACCCAATGTTCTAGGATATCATGATATTTGTGGGAATTCTCTTTTGTTTCTTGAGGAAATATTAATTCAAAGAATAATGTTACTCCGATTCGTACCTAGAATTTTTATTTCATTACTTAAGCTTTATGACTATCCCCCTATGGAAAACCTTTGAAAGAGACCAACTTCTTGGAATGGTCATGAATAATTTTATACGGAATCTAATGTCAGAAGTTACAGATTGCATGACCCGTGTGGGATTTCTATGTTTGATCATCCTTTTATTTTCCAAGACTTTTCACTTAATTTATTAATATGTTCTCTTTTTCTCTATCCAATTAAAGTCTCAGGAGACTATTCATATTCATCTCATGCACGCGAAGACAAGTTACTTGGTGGACTTCTTGCCCCTGGCTTTGATGAAGGATCTTGCTTAAGCAGATACCAGTCTGCCTTTTATCGGAAACCTTCTTCCCATATGCCCTCTTCTCATCTCTTGTCTAAACTGCGAAGTTACGAGGACCTCCAAATGCTTTGTGGACCCCATACCAGATCTTACAACAAAACCGTGGAGCTACTAGAGGCTGGCCAGTCCCTTGGTCCTACTGATTGTAACTATCTTGTGTGGGTATCTTTTGGCGGCTTTGGAAACAGGTTATTATCTCTGGCTTCTGCATTCCTTTATGCTCTTCTTACAAACAGGGTACTACTCGTTGATCGAGGGAAGGACATGTCTGATCTTCTTTGCGAGCCATTTTCCAACATATCATGGCTATTGCCTTTGGACTTCCCGGTTGCAGATAAATTAAATGGCCTCGATCAGAGTTCTTCTCGTTGTTATGGACATATGGTGAAAAATAACGATATAAATTATTCGAATGGATCATTACCAACATTTATTTATCTCCATCTTGTTCATGATTATGATGATCATGACAAGCTGTTCTTTTGTGACCAAGATCAGAGTCTTCTCCAGAAAGCCTCGTGGTTAGTCATGAAAACTGATAATTACTTTGTCCCATCTCTCTTCTTGATTCCATCTTTCGAGCAAGAATTGAACAGCTTGTTTCCGAGAAGGAATTCGTTTTCCACCATCTGGGTCGGTACCTTTTCCATCCCTCAAATGAAGTGTGGGAACTAATCACCAGATACCATCAAACTTACTTAGCAAAGGCAGATGAGCGAATTGGCATCCAAATAGAAACTTTTGAAGCCAGTACACAACCATTTTCTTACGTCACGATGGATCAAATTTTAGCCTGCACATCTAGCGAGAAGATACTGCCTCAAGTCAACATGGAACAGTCTGAATCTGTAATTATCCAACCTAAAAATCAGAAATCCATAGCTGTTTTAGTGACTTCTTCAAACTCTGGGTACTATGAAAATCTAACATCCATCTATCGGGAACACCCAACGATCAATGGAGAAATTATATTTATTCACCAGGCAAGCCACGAAGAATTTCAACAAGCAGAGACAGAGATGACACAAAACAAGAAGGCTTGGGTGGAAATATATCTTCTCAGTTTGACCGATGTACTGTTGACCAGTTCATCGTCAACATTTGGGTATGTAGCTCATGGTCTCAGAGGTTGGACACCTTGGATTCTATTATTAAAGTCTGAGAGCCAGACGTTTCCAGATGAACCTTGTCGTCTGGGCTTATCAATAGAGCCTTGTTTTCAGGCTCCTCCCCTTGTTGATTGCAATTCGAAGAACAATCTTTATTCGCAGTCAGTTGTAGATCATGTTAGGCGTTGTGAAGATACAATGGATGGCATTAAGCTGGTTGATGGGCTAAGCGATGACATATCATAGTGATTCTGAACCTCATTTAGGGCTCTGGCAAAAATGCTCGATGATATCAGTTTACTCTAAAAGGATCCTATCGGATCGATGATAGGAATGTACTGTAACTCTTGTGATGAAAACAGATTTGTTCATGTTGATACGAAAATGAGATGTAAATACTGTAACTGAATAGCGAAACCACATCATATTTCATTTCAGTTATTTCTCCATATCAGCTTTTCCATTTAGCAACATGATACTGGCAACGTAGTAGTTGTTTCAAGCAGTTCATGAAGGCAGCCAGTCTCGAATATGAAGTGTGTGGATTTGAACTGCGAATCCATGAGGTCGGGATTATAGAATTAGGGTTTGATAAAATCTGGGTTATTCGGGGTTGTGTTCAATAAGTGGAATTTATAGTACTAGTAAGGTTCATGTGCGTGGTTAAGGAACGTGATGCTAATGATTTTTTAAAGTGATTTGTCAGATCCTTAATTTTTTTGTTTATTTTTAATTATTGAATTCTTTTTTTATTTTTTAATTTTTACAGTTTTTGAAACTTATAAATTGTGTTGTTGTATGTTTATGTTTTTCGATATTTTGTTTTTCGGTCATTTATAATGTAAGTTTTTAGTTATTATATAACAACTTATCATACACGTTTGTCTTTTTATTGATTATTTTTAAATCTCTTTTTTTAATACTAAATATAAATTCATTCACTTTTATCGGTATTGGAATTGAAAACAATTCAAATTTACTTTTTAGATAAACTCATTGTTGTTAGAGACTTTGCTTATATCGTTTCTTGAATTTATGACTCTTTTTAGAAAATAGTAAATTGTGTTATAAAAATCAAACTCACAACCCAAAGTATATACTTACACTATCTACCTAGGACCCACAAGGTACACAACCTATTCTTCTTATGAGTTCTCCAAAGTATTCTAGTTCTCCAATCACGTATATCTCATCTTTTGATCACACAACCTTAAGTTTTATGTCATTCCTATCATATCTCAACGCTAGTCCCAACGTGGCATATAAAGTCATTTCAAGTTCTAGATCATACGACAAAAGTGCCTAATTCTTCTCAAATCACTCACCTAATTCCGTGCCACAAATGATGACCGCCTACAATGAACCACCTCCATTTCACGACAACCATGCCCATATACAAGGTTACAAGAAAACCAACCCGTAATAGCACAGAAGAATCTCCAAGAATCTTGGTGATCCATAGCCCAAAAACTAGATGGGATTTAGCCAATGTTGTTAGAGAGGGTTTGTTAATGTTCGAACCTTGATCTATATCTTACTAAATTTATTGTCTCTTTACCATATTTTGTTGTCTCATACTAGCACAGGACAAGATCACCAATTTTGCGTGATCAACTATAAAATACAAAATTCACTCAAAGTATCTATAAAGTCTCACTTTATCACACAACCTAAGTTTTATGTCATTTTCATATCTCATTGTATATTTTTTTCTAATTTGCCCCTTAGCCACTACAAAAGTTACCAATATGACGTTAAGGTGCACATGGTATTTCACGCGAAGAGCAATTTTGTTATTTTTTGGCAACGCTTTCTCAGCTTTTATTACCCGAAGAGAAACTTCATTTTCTTATTCTCCGACAACGCTTTCTCTGCTTCTTCTCCGACAATGACTTTTTATTTAAATTTTAAGTGAGATAAAACTCAAGAGTGTATAAATCTTTTATTCAAATTTTTATATAGAAAAATAAATAAAAATAGTGCGAAATCATTTCAGAGATTAGAGAGATAGAACACAAGATTAGAGGATCGCATTCAAGTATCAAGGCCTCCATGAATAAGAACCCACAAAAAATTAAAGTTGTCAGAGCCGCTGATGTTAAATGATCAAGCCACAATTCATTTCGCCCTTTCTCTCTTCTAGAACACAATAAATAAGCATACACTATGAATTTCAAAACTCATATTTGAACTCATCACAGATGTATACGATAATGATGAGGCACGTCATAGTTCATTCCATCTTCATTGTCCCTAGCTTACTCCAACAAATTTCTCCTTGGCACCATTGATATGGTTTATGGTTTGATTGGAGCAAATTCTCGATTTTAAACATTATTCGCTACCATTTCTATCATTACGATTACCACACGTGACATCACAATCACCAAATTTGATATGAAATATGGAAATGTTACAAAATTATGTTGAGAGCCAAAGTGGATTTGGTGAATACCTTAGGGAGCAATGTGTATTTTGGACTAATTTAAATAAGGCAAAAATATGATTATCTCCCAAAATTACACACTAAATCTCACATTGGACCCCAACCTACGAAGTGTCTCACTTTCATATCTTATTTTTCTATTTGTCTCACTTTACTCCCTCTCGTCTATGGGTGTTAAAAATAGTAACGTACAGAAAATGGTATGTGCATGTCACGTGAATATTATTTTGGTCATTTTGCTTGTGGTGGAAAATGAGATTTAGTTATAACTTCAATATATAATTAACCATTTGGTATTTAAATATGTTTTTAAATTAGAAATAAATAAATAATTGTTTCAATAATTCAAAAAATAATTATATGACCAAATTACAATTTTCCCTCCAAGGTATCCACCAAATCGTATAATGCACCACAACCTAAGGTTTGTCCCATAATAATATATAACATTACAATTTTTTTTTCAATTTTCCACCCTATCCGTGATGGACGTTAGAATATTCATGTTAAATAGCACATGGTTCCACGTGCGGGGCAAAATGACATATTGATTATCTGGTTTAGGGGTAAATGTATTAAAAGTAAAAAACTTTAATTTCACACCCTCTCCTTCCCTCTTCTCTCAGTGCAAGTTCTCATCCCTGGCTCCACCATAATAGCCGCCATCTCCAGCCCAAACCCTTCCCATTTCAGTCACACCTATCACAGCTTTGGCGCCATCCTCCTTCGATTCTAGCCAAACTCCATCTTTGATCTTCCTCATTCTATCCCCTGGAAAAGTCGCGCCTAAAGTAGAAATCAGAGGCTATAAAAACATGCGATTAACAAAAAAAAAACATAATCCTTATCGACGAATTCATCGGAAAGAAAGACGGGCTTGAATGAAGAGAAATGGTAAGGAAAATGCTATCCTTAAAACTAATTATACTACTTTCCTTACAACTATGCTTTGAAGAAGTGCAAAGTTGTTTTGAACAAATACATTTTTGCCCTTGAAGGCTTAGTAGTAAGAAAAGTTATAAAATTAGTTGTAAGACTAACAATGTTGTTATTTTAATTTGTCTCATAATTAAATTTAGAATTTATTTAATTTATTTAGTTATCCTTCACTTCTTTCCATAAACTCTATCATTCATAGACTCACCATCATTACCACCACTTACCACCTCAAATAACACCATTAGCCTAGAAATCAATTTTTTTATTTTATCTTATTTCTTTGTTTAATTTCTTACTCCTTAGTTCAATGTTGTATTCCACCTAAACCACCATTGTCATGCTTATAATCGCCCCTACCACCACCACCCTTCAATCGCCGCCACAGCTATCACCACCACCAAGAAACGTATCCACCTTGCCTTGCTAAAAAGAAAAAATAACATATCTTTAGCTTCCGTTAAGTGGAACTACTTTCTTCAAATGACTCTCCTATAAATTCTAGCTTAATTTCTTCTCTAACAAAACACACAGATTTGTCAAACTAAGTTCTCGATTTTTCTTTATCTTCTTGACATTATAGCACATTTCCTTAACATGTTTCTCTTAGCTTATTCACACGTAATTACTAAGCACGTTATAGATTTGCTTAATATCTCGATACTCACCAACCAATGTATTATTATAGTTACAATTTTTTATATACCTTTAATAATGTCTTTCCCAACCTATGATGTCTCACTTTCATATACGTTTTTTCTATTTGTCCCACTTTGTCATCTCCCGTCTATGTGCATTAAAAATAGTGATGGAAAATCATGTACATGAGGATTATTTTGGTCATTTTGCTTGTGGCGCAAAGTGAGATTTGTTATAATTTCATCATTTAGTTTGTCATTTAATATTTAAAATATTTTTTAATCAAAAGAATAATTATTTCAATAATCCAAAATTAGTTATAGTTTGTGAGATATTTAAATTTAAAGTTAAAAAAAATGCTTTACTCCAAAAAAATGAAATTTAAAATTTATTTTTTATCCCTCACTTTCTTTCGTCAACCCCATCATTCATAGACTCACCACCACCAGGTCCACCATCACCACCACCTCAAATTTCACCATTAGTCCAAAATTTAATTTTTTTGATTTAATTTTATTTCCTTTTCTAATTCCTTACTCCTTCCTTCCCATTTGAAAAACCCATCAATGATAGACACACCACCACCACAACCTTAAATTTCACATTTTACAAACTCAAATTCAATTTTTTTGAATTTTCAAAATTTCAAATTGAATCTGAAACCCATATGGATATTTGAAAATTTGATGATTAGAAAATCTCACAATGATGTATTTCATCTAATCGATCCTAAAATCGCCACCATCTAACACCATCATCCATACGATTGTCAGCATCATCATCACCAAGAAATGCATTCACCCCGCCTTGCTAAAATGGAAACATAGAATCTCTTTAGTTTCTGATTAGTCGGACTTCTTTCTTTGAACGTCTCTCATTTCTTAATTCCTATCCACTTTCGGTGTCAAATTACTAAGTAAGGAATCTAATTTAGGATGGAACTATTTGAAAGGATGTTGATTGGTGACAATCTCTTTCAATTAAAGGAGAGTTGCGGTAGAAGAAAAGAAAGTTTATAGCCAAGGGAAGGGAATAGAGAAATTCTCACATGTTTACCTTGGGTTCTATGAAGATGAGTAAACAAGTTAAGACCAAAAGAGGTTAGAGGTTTGGAACCTAGTTATGGGAAGGAGTAAAATATTTTAAACCTAGTTATTTGTGATTACTAACAGTAGTTTTGTTTGTAATATCTATAAGTTAGAACTAGTATGAGAGTTTTTAAGGTTGCTTGTAGTAGTCTAAAAATTCAAAGAAGTAAATTGTAGATTTTTGCTTTCTTTTGTAACAAAACACACAGATTCATCAATTGGTTCTTCATTTTCTTCATCTTATTGATATTATGACACATTTTCTTAACACATTTCTCTTAGCTTATTCATGGTAATAACTAAAGACGCTACATATTTTTCTTAATATCTTGATACTCGCTAACAAATCTATTATTATAGTAACATTTTTTAATTTACTTCTATAATGTCTTTATTGAGTAAAACCATATTATTTAAGAAAGTAATACCATATTATTTTTTAGTTTCAAATAAAGTTTTAGTCTCTCGACTGAGTAAGGGTATTTTTGTCATTTTAAAAAATATTGGACGACATTTGTAACGATAATGGTAGGAGGGGGAAACTGATAAGAAAATAAAAATACAAGACGAAATAAATAAAATTCAAAACTGTAGGACCTAACTTTAAAACATGTATAAGTCAAGGCATCAAATTATTATTTGATTATTAATGGAATTAATTAATCTCTGACAAATTTACTTGTTTGACTTTAATTAATGGTGGGTGATTTATTATATTTGAGGTTATTTTTGTCAAAACAATATTTTTTGTCATGGTAAATTTACTTGTTTTGTTCTTAATCAAATGGTGGGTGGTTTATTTGGTGAATGATTATTTTTGTCAATCTATTAATTTGTAAAAACAACCTTGACTTTTATATGTAGAAGGATGAGCTTTTGACCCATACAATATTCTTTCATGGCCTTTGACTAGCCTAAAAAGGGGAACAAATGGAACAAACAAAAATACCCATTGAACATTAAGGTCGATCAATGGTCGAGTAACTTGACCTTGAGGTCGATCATCGGTCGAGTAACTCGACCTTACTTGACCTTTGGTGTGTGTACGAGCTGTTATACGAGCTACTATACATACGATATAAAATACGGTCGAGAACCAGTCGAGTAACTTAACCGTACTCGACCTTCGGTATTTGTACGAGCTATGATACATACGGTATATGATACTATCGATCAACGGTCGAGTAACTCGACCTTTGGATCGATCATTTAAGTCGACCTCTGATAGACCTTAAAATCTAAATGGTTCCCGCCAGTCTTCATTACGTTCAACGACTCGACCAACTCGACCTTGATAGCAGACGACCCCGGCGAACTCGAACTTGGTAATCAATTGCAACTGATTCGTATTTTCAGAAGCAAACTCAACCCTAATTTTCTCATCATCAAGGTAAAGCTTACATTGTTTTTTTCCTTATGTTTTAGGGTTTAAGCTAATTTTTATCATTCTTACTAAACCTTCATCAATTTATGATCAACCATGAAAAATTTAGTCATAACCATGTATACTTTGACTCAAACAAACTATTTTTGATGAATTTGACTCAACTAACAGTCAATTTAGTATAGGAGTGATGAACATTGTTTAAACTAAATTATGAAATAATTTTCGGTCCAGGTAACCGAACAATTCTTTAAATGTTTGGTTATCCTGCCCGAACAAAATTATTTTGACATTTTTTCCTAGTTGTTTGTTTGTGTTTTAATTCATCTATAATGTTTTTTGTTTCTAATACAGACAAAATGACATTATATTTGACCAAAAAATATGAATGGTACAATGCAAAGGTGACTTGCGGAGAAGATTTGAAAGTAGTTGATGAAGTTTATTCTAAACTAGATGACGAACACAAAGAACTGTTTATGAATTCTTCATTTGGAGAATTATTTAACATCAATAGAAATATGAAGAGGAGCAATATTTTGTTTCATGTCTTGGCTATGTTTTTGATTCAGTCACCCACCGACATAAATGATGAGTTGTGGTTTCATATATGTGAGAAAGATGTTAGGTTTTTGTTATCTGACTACACTTTAATAACCGTTTATCTGCTTGGTTCGAAAGAATACTGTAGGGATCAAATTCCCACTACCAAGAGGTTGGTTGGGGAATATATAATGGTACCGAATGCTGTGAAGCAAGGTGATTTGAGAACAACATTTTTAAATACAAATAATGCTGATGATAAATATAAATTGGGCTTAGCCCTTGTATATGAGTGTGTGTTGAGAGGTAAGGAAGGGAATACATCAATTGACCTTAGTGTTTTGGAAATTGTGGATGACTTGGAGTTGTTTAAGATATATCTATGGGCTTATGAATTAAATTAAGAATATTACTGAGAAAAAATCTCATGCATCTACGAATGTATGTTGTGGCTTATGTTCAGCATTACATGTAAACAATTGTAATTTGAACTATTCTAAAATTTATATAGATTGATTAGCTAATTATTTGATGTTTCTAACATGTAACTTATTTTTAGGTTTGGACATTTGAGATGTTTAGTGAATTTCAAGGATTTAGAGATTTATTTGAACTCTCAACAATTACATCTGATGATGATGTGGCCATTCTTCCAAGAATGTGCAAATGGAAGTCGACCAAAACTCTAAAGTTTCTTGAAATAATTGAAAAATTGGATATAAAGTGGGTAAATCTTTTCAATTCTTGTGATAGTTGATTAAAAATTAATTTTGTTTTTTGTATAGTGTTTGATTAATGAAGTTGTTGTTGATTAATTGACAAAATGGTATTCTTGTTCCATTGACCCCAACGTCAGCCGAACAAAATCAAGCCTTACATTCTTGCATTTCAGCAGCATTTTGGTGAAGTTTGGGCAACATCATTTGATGTTGAGTCTGAGCTTGAGCCTGAGGCTGCAGAACGGTCTCCGCCACGCGACTCCTCACCATTCCGGTCCGCACGAGAGCACTCATTGCCAGACCACTCCCCACCACGATGTAGTGAAGGACAAGTCCCCCCGTTCTTCTAATGACATGCTTATTGCCATTTTTGATTAGTCGAGGGAGATGAACCAAAAGCTTGATGCTCAAAGCACTGAAATCAATGGTTTGAGGATTGAGGTCTCGACCTTGGATCAAAAAGTGGTAAAATATTTCCGTCATGAATTTGAGTAATTATTTGTGATATTTATTCATTTTTACCTACTTACTTAATTTTTTTCAAATGACAGAGTAATGCAATGACAATGATTGAGGCATTGAGGGAACATGCACCATTAATTCTCACGTGACACATCGATGATGTCGACTCCTACTCATACTCTGAACACCACTCTTAACACATCCTTCACTATTTCCCCTCCCCCTCCCCCTCTCATTGCCACTACCACACTTCCTCCTCCTACTACCATTACAACATTTCCCCTTCCCCCTCCAACTACTTCTGCCCTCCCTCTACCAATGCCTCTCCCACTACCACTACCAATGCCTCTCCCACTACCACACTTCCCCTTCCCCCTCCCACTACCACACCCTCTCCCACTAGAACATCTCCCTCCTACTACCTTTACCTCTCCCACTACCATACATCTCCCTCTTACTACCATACTAAGTGTTGGTTCCTGAAGTGTGACGCAGATGTTGGCAAGCAAAAAAGACATTGATTAAGAGGGCATTGATGAAGAGCACATTGATGAAGTTTTTGTCAAGGAAAAAGGTAAGGGTAAGGGTAAAAAGAGAAGAAGGTCGAGTCTAGAAATATGTTGCAAACGGGAGTGAAGAGGATAGAAAAGCATCAGTCCATGCGTCTTCTCCCTACACAACGATGCTACCTGACCCCATTAAGGGTTTACGATTGGAGAGAGTATTTGTAGATGGAGATATACCAAACGAATGCCTTAAGATTGATGCAGGAAATGAAAATTTGATGGTAGATTGGCTAAATGTTGCGGATGAAAAGTGAGAATATACAAGTAGATTTATTAAGTTAAGTTTTTATTTATTGTTAACATTATTAAACATCTTAATTACTTATTTTTTTCCACAGGGATTTTGTGAATCTTCGTTGGATCTCTTCCACAACAGATGCAAACCCCGGGTCTTGGAAGTGATCGATTTCATGCCATGCTTTGTTATCTGTTGGATCCTTTCCACAACGGGTGCAACCCCGGGTCTTGGAAATGATCAGTTTCATCTATAATCTGTGTTGGATCCTTTTTACAACGGTTGCAAACCCTGGGTCTTGGAAATGATCAGCCCCATTTGAAAAAAAAAAAACAGTTGGAACCTTTCCACAACGGGTGCAAACCCCAGATCTCGGAAATGATCGGTCCCATCTGAATCTCTGTTGGATCCTCTCCACAACGGGTGCAAACCCCGGGTCATGGAAAGGATCAAAATCCATCTATCCCACCCAGTGCTGGTATTTTCTTGTCGGCTAAAGCCGAACTACGTTTGGTCTGATTCCTGAAAAGGATACGTAGGCAGCCTACTCAGCAGGCACGACCAACAGAGCATGTCATTTGCATCATATTTGTTCTATCCCATCAGTCCATTTAAAGTGTTTAGGGTATGAGATAGACTGTTGCATATTGCATTCCTCCCCAATATAACTTCCACGAAATTTGGGAGTATTTCTTATCAATGATGTTCGTTTACTTTGTAAGTTTCGGTTTACACGTAAACTCCATTGTTGAGGGGCTCTGTAGACA
Organism: Codonopsis lanceolata; assembly: GCA_013146195.2. Taxonomy (NCBI): domain Eukaryota; kingdom Viridiplantae; phylum Streptophyta; class Magnoliopsida; order Asterales; family Campanulaceae; genus Codonopsis; species Codonopsis lanceolata. The sequence goes on from CM028378.1 coordinate 169,957,268, forward strand.
CCCCAATTTCGTACCCCTGGTATATGACATGTCATAAAATATCAAGACCTGTTAAAAGGACTAACGAATGTCAAGTTACAGGGTTGAAAATGAAATAGAAAAAGAAGAATGCATAAACAGTGAACTGCATGGGGGCCAAAGTGCCAAAAATCAAACAGGAAAATGCTGTGGGCGCTGCCCATACCCCTCTTGGGCACCGCGCCCACAAGCAATGTAGGCAGCGCCCATAGCTCCCAAGGTTACTGGTGCAGTTAGCATATGGTGCAACCTTTTCAGCACGCGGTATAAACCGTTAAAGCTCAGTTGATAAAACTTAATCGTGAAAGAAAGCCCAGCTTCGGCCTACAAATAGAGGCATCAGGCTTCAGAATTTCACACAGTTAAGAAAGTTCACTACGTGAGAAATTTTCACCGCACAGTCTGTTCTCCCGAGAGAACGCCGAGGACATTTTCCTTTCTAGCCCTGAAGCTCTGCTAAACTGTCAAATCTCTTCCCTAAACACTCAAACTCTCCAGCCAAAGTGAACCCTAGTTACCTTGCTAGGTTTTCGCTCTATTTCACCGGTTCAAAAGAACCAAAAAGAGCAGTTGCTCTGCCCGATTCTAGACGTCAAATCCAGTCGAAGCAAGCAGTTGCTCTACCCGATTTTAGGCGCAAGCAAGCCAGCAAGCCAGCAAATCCATCCAAAGCAAGCAATTGTGCCGCCTGGATACAGAGGCGGAAATAACCAAACAGAGCAGTCACGTTGCCCAAAATCAATCAAAAGAAAAAGACCCCCTCTCCCTAAAGGACAATGCAAGCACACCCTAAGGACTATCAGAAGGAGGTTTGGTACGGGATAAAACCCCTACGCTTTAAGAGGTAAGTACCTTTAAAAGTTTATTTACTTTTTGTTTTTAAAAAGGTGCTATTTAAAATAGTCATATATCAAAAAATAAGCAGTGATGTTGCCCAAAATTCTATAACAAATAGCACTAAAATAAACTGTTATTATGGTGTAATTTTTATAAATATATTTGCAACTCTAAAATGAGGCTACTATAAGTTTCTTTATTTATTTCATTATATACGTGTACATATATTTTAAATGCTTTATTTAAACTGTTAATTTTATAAAAGAGCATATTTAGCAAAAAAAAACAACAACCTATTTTGAGACTGAAAGAGCGAGTTGGGTACCTAACCCCTTCCCAACTCGTAACTTAGCCTCTGAACCCTTTTTATAAATATGATTATTTTTTGTTTTTCTTTGTTTATCCTTAAAATAAAGATGACGACTCTGTTATTCACATTTTGAGTCCACAAATTGAGGTCAGACGTATTCCACGTGCTTGAAAATGTTTTTTTCTAAAACCACTCGCTTTTTCAGTAGCGGGGGAGAGGTCAAAAAACGGGACACTCACACTTGCGGTAGAAGAAAAGAAAGTCGATAGCCAGTGGAGGGGAATACAGAGATTCTCACATGTAACTACCTCGGGTCCTATGAGTTGAGGAAACAAGTTCAGACCAAAAGAAGTTAGAGGCTTGGAACCCAATTATGGAAATAAGTAAAATATGTTGAACCTAGTTATTTGTGATTACTAACAGTGGTTTTATTTGTAATATCTATAAGTTAGGGACCAATATAATAGTTTTTAAGGCTGCTTGTAGTAGTCAAAAAATTCAAAGAAGTAAACGATAGATTTTAGCTTTCTTTTTTAACAAAACGCACATATTCATCAATTGATTCTTCATTTTTTTCATCTTCTTGACCTTATGACATATTTTTTAAACCCTTTTGTCTTAGCTTATTCACGGGTAATAACTAAACACGTTACATATTTGCTTAATATCTCGATACTCACCAACAAATCTATTATTACAATTTTTCATATATATTTAATAATGTTTTTCCCGAACACATTTAAGAAAGTAAAACCTTATTATTTTTTTAGTTTCAAATAATGTTTTAGTCTCTCGACTGGATATGAGTATTTTTGTCATTTTAAAAAATATTGAACAACATTTGTAACGATAATGGTAGGAGGGGAAAACTGCTAAGAAGATCAAAATACAAGACGAAATAAGTAGAATTCAAAAATGTAGGACCTAACATTAAAATATGTACAAGTCAAGGGATCAAATTATTATTTAATTGTTCATGGAATTAATTAGCCTATGACAAATTTACTTATTTGACCTTAATTAATGATGAGTGATTTATTATATTTAGGGCTATTTTCGTCCAAACATTATTTTTTGTCATGGTAAATTTACTTGTTTTGTCCTTAATTAAATAGTGGGGTGATTTATTTGGTGAAGGGTTATTTTTGTCCATCTATTAATTTGTAAAAAAACAACCTTGACTTTTATATGTAGAGAGATAAGTAACAACACAAATTACCCTTTCCTATTAGCACTACAAGAACTACTCATTGTTTTGAACTTTTACATTGTGATCTTTGGGGACCATATAGGGTCTCTACTATGAATGGATGCAAATACTTTCTTAAAATAGTTGATGACTTTTCTAGATGTGTTTGGACTTTCTTATTATCTACCAAACAACATGTCATGAAAACCTTTGTTGATTTAAATGCCTTTGTTCAAAATCAATTCAAGACTACCATTCAGAATATTAGGACTGATCATGGATCAGAATTCTTCAACCATGAATTCATTTCATTTCTTGCTACCCTAGGCATCACTCATCAGTCCTCATGTCCCTATACACCACAACAAAATGGGGTTGTTAAAAGAAAACATAGGCAACTTCTTGAAATGGCTAGGGCTTTAAGATTTCAAGCTTGTCTCCCTAAACAGTTTTGGGGTCATTGTCTACTCACTGCCACCCATCTTATTAACAGACTACCTTCTAGTACCATTGAGTTTAGAATCCCTTATGAATTCATTTCTCAAACCAAGGTTGACTATTCTTACTTGAAGACCTTTGGCTGCTTGTGTTTTGCTTCCATACACGACCCTGATAAGTTTGACCCTAAAGCAATTCCCTCTATCTTTCTTGGTTATCCCCATGGCCATAAGGGTTATCTCCTATACAATCTTCAAACCAAAAAGTTATTCATTAGCAGACATGTCAAGTTTCATGAACACATTTTTCCAATGTCTGTATCTACACCTTCATAGCCATTCCCTCTTTTGATTCTGTCCAACCTCCCTTATCATGGCCTGTTGATGGTCCAGCCCCTACATTGCATTCTCATGTTCCATCACCTTCTGATCCATCTTATCATCATCCTTCCAATGCACCTCCTGGTCATATTCCATCACCTTCTGATCCATCTTGTGATCATTCTTCCAATGCAACTCCTGGTCATTCTTTTCCATCTTCTGATCCCTCTTGTGCTCATCCTTCTCCACCTATACAGCCTCCCATTCCTCCTCTTAGGTGGTCACAGAGACCTAAGGTTCCTTCTGCGAGACTCAAGGATTTTGTTCAGCCTTCTTCATCCAAATCTAACCATTCCATAAATCATTTCATTAACTATGATCATTTTGCTTCTAGTCATATCCATTTTTTCAATGCATTAGATGCTCAGGTTGAACCTAATTCTTATACCCAAGCAGTTTAACATCAGTGTTGGATAGATGCCATGAATAAATAATTAACAGCTTTAGAGGATAACTACACATGGCAACTTGTTCCTCTACCTGAAGACCGTGGGCTGTAAATGGGACTACAAGGTAAAGTATCATGCTGATGGGTCCATTGAGAGGCACAAAGCCAGATTAGTAGCAAAGGGTTATACATAATCTGAGGGTATTAACTACCATGAGACCTTTTCTCCTGTGGCTAAGATGGTCTCAGTTAGGACACTCCTTGCTGTGGTTACTGCAAAAGGGTGGAATGTACATCAACTTGATGTCAATAAGGCATTTTTACATGGTGATTTGAAAGAGGAAGTCTACATGGCTCACCCACAGGGCTATTCCAAAGCACATGGTTCTGGTTTGGTCTGCAAATTGCAGAAGTCCCTTTATGGGTTAAAGTAGGCCTCAAGGCAATGGCTTGCCAAGCTTACAGAATCTCTGCTTTACCTTGGTTATGTTCAATCCCATGCAGACTATTCTATGTTCACCAAGAAGACTGACAGCTTTTTCACTGCAGTTTTGGTTTATGTAGATGATATTATAGTTACTGGAACATACTCTGGTGTGATTGCTTCTCTCAAGTCCTATCTTGATGCCCAGTTTAGTATCAAGGATCTTGGTTTGATTAAATATTATGAAGTGACCAGATCTGCTCAAGGCTTCCATCTCAGTCAAAGGAAGTATGCCTTGGACTTGATTGCCACAGCTGGGCTCACAGATGCCAAGCCCTTGACAATCCCTTTGGATCTTAATGAAAAGTTGTTGGCCTCCAAGGGGGAACCTCTTGCAAATCCTACTTTCTATAGGCAGCTTGTAGGAAAATTGCTGTACTTAACTGTGACCAGACCAGATGTGGCTTATGCAGCCTTTGTTTTGAGTCAGTTTGTTCATTCTCCTAATTCTTCTCATCTTCAAGCTCTTTACAGAGTTTTGAGATATATAAAGGCTTGTCCAGGCCAGGGTCTTCTTCTTTCTTCCAGCAATTCCTTCACTCTTCAAGCCTTTTGCGATAGTGATTGGGCAGGTGACCCAAATGATAGAAAATCAATCTTTGGCTATTGTTTATTACCGGGTGATTCCCTCCTATCCTGGTTATCCAAAAAGCAATCAGTCAGTGACCGCTAGATCTTCAGCAGAGGCTGAGTACATGCCATAAGGCATTGGCCACAGTTACTAGTGAGGTTATCTGGCTTCAGGCCTTGCTTCATGATTTGCAAGTTCCTGTGCATCTTTGTGCAAGTGTCTATTGTGATAGCTCTGCAGCCATTGCCATAGCCTCTAATCCTGTCTATCATGCCCGTACAAAACACATTGAGCTGGATTGCTATTTTGTAAGAGAGAAGGTGCAACAGGGATTAATCAAGCCTCAATATATTCCATCCAAGCTTTAGCTGGCTGACATTTTCACTAACTCCCTAGGCAAAGTCCCTCATTGCTTCCTGTTGTCCAAGTTGAAAGTACTTAATTTTTCACCACTTTCACCTTGCGGATGAGGTATTGACCATGATGCAAGTGCATCATGTTGGAAGATTTCAAGCATTGAAGAGTGATCTGCAGAGATTGTTCTCTGCAGTGGAAGATCACAACACAGCAGCAGTATGGAGATAGCATTTTGTTGATACTCAGTTAAATTGTGTATTCATTAAAAGGGTATCTATGTAATTATATGAATGAGGGCATAGTTGTAATTCTGGTTAATTAGGCTGTTAGGCAATTAGTTAGCGGAGCTTGATTCCAATTACTTAAACACTTCTCTGTAAATCACTCTGTAATTACATTCTGCAGAAATGCATTAACATTCATTTTCTCAATCCTTTTTCTCTCATTATCAATATTGACAGATGGCCTCGAGGAAATTTCCTTAATCATTGCTAGGAAGAAAGTTATTTACTATTATCTTAAAAAATATTGACTTCACACAGCACCTAGAGAGAGGCGAATCATTGGGACATCCTGAAGGAATGGTTTGTGTCAATCGATGGCATCACAATCAACGCATGGTCAAAGGGAACTTTTTGGAACATTGTAAAACTTTGGGGTGAATTTAATTTGGTGGATGATTTTTAGGCTTCAACTGGTAAACTTTGAGATGTCAAACATTTTGATTGTCACTGATTCACTGCACACATGCAACCCATCAAGGGCACCATTGATGTAAAAATGGATGAAGAAACTTTTTTGGTCGGAGCCACAGGAGTGGATGGAAACTTGAATAAGGTGAGCTTCAAAACAAAAAAAAGGAGCAGGTCTGTGATAGTGTGATACTAATGGGCTGAATATGGAGGATGTTCCAAAAATGGTAAAAAAAAAAAGCAAAGTAACACTGAGCAAAGCTACTAGCCTACTCTGTTAGCACGACCGGGTTATAATGGGTACAGCGGGGATAATGGCCAATGGGCCTATAAATCCATCAAAGGTGCATCGGAAAAAAGCACCTTTGTAACTCTATTCTTTGACCAATTGCCATGCCCTCCATGAATACCTGTGCAAAAGACGCAATCTGACCCATCAATGAGATCATTACAAGAAAAAGATTGAAAAAAAGGAATTGACATCAGCCACCACATCTTTTCCAAGAAACGATTGATCTTCTGCCTCAAACTCATAGCCATCCAGGGGAAACCTAGAGGTGGTTGTTCTCTGCTTCTTCCAGTGTATTCATGGAGGACATGGCGATAGGTCATAGAATAGAGTTACAAAGCAATTGGGTGTGGTTGAGAAGTTTGTGGATCTTATTGTCACGAATCACGAGTAACTTTGAATGGGCTGGAGGACTGTTCGCTAACGATTCCTTAGTGCTTGTGCATATTAATAAGAGCAGGCCTCAATAACTGGTTGCAATTGAGTCGCTTTCAGATGTTTGGTGTTTGAAAAATGAACAAAGTAATTTCAGATAAAGTAGGGCAAGCATGGTAGAATGGCAAGTATTAGGGCTTGAAGCCAAAGAAGGGCAATTGGTCAGTGGTTTCATGAAAGGTTTTTGTCTTTGATTTGGGACCTTTAAATGGTCTGGAGCTGCGGAGTGCTTAAATAAAGGCGCCGAAGAGAACTCTTCTGCTAATTCAATCGCGAAAAAGTGGTGGATAGAGTAGAGAAAATTCAAGCTTGGTCAGTATAAGAAATGGTATGCCTGAAGTGATTTTTCTGTTTTGAATGCTGGGAGTTTTACTCCTGTGGTCTGTGTTATTGTTTGTTTGGTTCTAGTGTGGTCTGTTTCTTCATCAACTTGCGGTCTGCTCCTATTAATCTTTGTCTTTTGGTGTCTGTATTGGAGTTGTTTTGAGTGTCTTTAGCTTTGGTTGCTCTAATTTTGGTCATTATCATTATCAAACTTCTACTTCCATGAAAATGTGTTTTCGTTCAAAATATTTCAACTTGGTGTAGTACCAGTGAATCGCTAACAAAATATGATTGATTCACATGCATGAATCATTATTAATTGTGGTTTGTCAAATTCTTATGTTTGTACCTTGTGTCATTCAGGTTGTTTCATTCATGTCTCCCCCAGCAACATTCCCTCGTGCCGAAAGCAAAATTAAGCCCATCATTCTCCCGGAGGATGTTTACATAAAGAAGTTCTATAAGAAGTCTTCATTTTCGTTATATGATGATCCAATCAAGTACTGCTTTATCCCTCTATCTTTCCCTTTAAATCATTCTCTATCATTTTATCCGTTCTCGCAAGTCGTAACTCGCAAGCCAAGCTTGATTTTTAGTGCAAGTTACCTGGAATTGTGGTTCTAGAGATGTTGTTGCTATATTTATTGTAGGACGAGGTATTCCTTTGATTAGTATAACAAGAGGAACTTGTTTATTTTATATATGAGGGTTTAAATCAGGGTTTATTGGCTTTTTGGTCCATGGATGGTGAAATAACTAGAAATCAGATGCACAAAAGAAAGTGATTTTTGGTTAGATACTGATTCAAGTTGTCGAGTAGCTCTTAATTTGTTTTAGAAGACTCGAGTACCCATTATAATAAACCCAATGCTATCTCTCTGACTTTGTTCTTTGTGATTGGAGTTTTCAACAGGGCTTAACAAATATGGGCGGAATCATTGTCTTCCTCTCCAGATTCATCTGTATTACCCTTTCAATCAAGGACCTTAAATCTTGTTTTCTCAAAAAATAGATTTTAACATCATCAAGGCTACATTAATTTGTTAATGAGCAGAAGATAGACGGTATCACATGGGTAATTAGTAGAACATTTTTATGCTTTTATAATTTGTACTTTGATGAAATGAAATTTTTTGTTTCGATTCAGGTGATTTAAATGATAAAACTGTTGAGTGTTGTAAATTAATGATTTTTAATTCAATTCAAACAAAAGATGTTTGCTCTACTTTTTGAAACATGGAGTAGTTTGAAATTTTGGATTAAAGAGAAAATTGGATATGAAATTGTATCTAACTAAAGACTAAGGGGAAGGCTATCCCTTAATGTGTAACCTAGCATCGCTTCTTATCAGCCAACAATGAAGTGTAAAAGAAAAGAGTAAAAAGGGTGAATGTCATGGAAGTTGTGAGATTAAATTTAATGTGGCATCCTGAAAGGGAATGAGAGATCCTTTAATGCCATAACTGAGAAGGGAGTGTAAGTTTGATTTATTGCCAACTTGTTAACCTCCATAGAAGTTGAGATGCTTTTGAAATGGGTTGATCCAGTTACAAGGATTCACATGTGTATACCATTTGCTTGTTTAAAAGTTGTCTGTATCATCTTGACATCTTCTGTTTATGTATTGTCTTTCTTTAAAGCATATTGTTTGTGAATGATGTTTTCAGAAGATTGTGGAAGCATATTTGTTGCTACTTTGAATTACTGTATTATGCAGACTGCAGCTTGAAGTAAACAAATTTTGTTCATTTATAGTAGTGAAGAATGATCTCCTTCAACATGAGAATACATGGGATTTTCTATGTAACTCCCTATGTTTTTCTTGACAATGGGGTAGATTAGTGGATGGGAAACAAATATTACCTGCTCTGAATCTGATCATTCTCAGTGGCTATAAAGTTGAATTGCTACATTCCTTCAAGTAATTCACATATCACATTAAGACAAATTTGAGTTGGTTTTCTGGCCGAGAGACCCTTAACGTAACACCTAAATAGCTAAACGTAACACCATTTAAACAGTAAAAATACCTAACTACCCCTCTAGACATTTAATAGAAAACCAACCATTAAACCCCTTCATTTACTCCCTCAACCAACCCCACCCCCAACTCTTACTCCCAGCTCAATGAAACGAGGGCTTTTTAATATTTAGGAAGAATGCGATAAGGAGTCAAGCGGGCAGCCAGGTCTAGAAGATCAGAACAAGACTGATAAAGTCAACGGGATTCATGGGAAGAGATCGGCGACGACAAAAGGTAAGGAAGGAGTCCAGTACGATGAGAGTGGGAGTAATAGTTCTATCGTTGAGGAAGACTAGACATGAGAGGTCGCATGAAATGGATAGAGCTCTTGCGGTTAGAGCTCGAGGAGAGTGAAGAACGAAGAAAGATGATTTTCCTCCTAGCGGCGTGCGAGGATAATTTGAAGGAAAGAGATTGCAGAATGATTCTCAGATTCACAGACTTCCCCATGACGATAATACAAGGTCGAGTGAGTGCGGCAGCGAAAGCGGAGGAGGTGGTGCAGCGCCCAATTTCAATGGTCGAGACCTAAGGAGGTCGTGCAGCCTTAATTTTGATGGTCGGACTTGAGGAGGTTATGGAACCAAAGTTCTTGACGATGGGGATCTAACAAAAGATGTGCGTTTGGGTGAGCAAGAAGGCTAAAGGTGTTGTGAATTATCCGGGAGTCTCTTGTAAAGGCCATGAGGATAAAATTGTGGATATATTAATGGAAATGGAAAAGGGGAGGCCGTCGGTTGGTAAAAGGTGGGAGCTAGTCAAATTAAGGCTCGGGGTTCGTAGCATGGGGTCAAATTTATATTGTGGTATTAATTTTGATGGGGGCGAGGAGGAGTGAAGACAAGTTAGGGAAGAAAAAATTAACTAGTTTGTGATATGGATTTAAACCTAATCGGTTGGAATGTGTGGGGTTTGAATAATTTCAAGAAGCAAGTAGTTAAAGAAGCTCTTAGAAGGTGGAAGCCTTTTGTAGTATGTTTACGAGACTAAAATGGACTGTATGGACAAAATTTGGTGGACAACATAGGAGGTTGTAGGTGGATGGACTGGGTTCATCTCGTCGTGAGTTGAAGGCTGCGAGGGGTGTTCTTGTTATGTGGGATAAAAGAGTTCTAGCTGTTGAAGATCATGTGAAAGGAGTTTTCTCGGTTTGTGCTTGTTTAAGCGGGCGGCTAATGACTCTCGATGGGTATTCTGGTGTTTATGGTCCTTGCTCGGATAATCGCCGATTAGGATTCGTGAAAATTACGAATGGACATAAATGGAACCATCCGTGGTGTGTGGGAGGAGACTTCAATGTGGTTCGTTCCACCGAGAACATCGAGGTCAATAAACGTGCTATGGTGGAATTCAACGATTTTATTGTGAGTTGATGGATTTGCCCTCGAGAACGCATTCACCGGTTCAGAGGAGGGTCAGTCGGCAATGTTCAAGGCTCGACATGTTTCCTTAATTCGATTGGAGGAAACGATAGATGTTTTTCATTGAAAGGACCCTTCCTCCCATTCGCCTCGGTTTGGGGGGTGATAATGTTAGAAAAGAAAACTCCATTCAGAGTTCAAAACATGTATTGAAGGCTCCCTGGATTTAAGGATCAGGTTAGGATAAAGTGGATTCTTATTTATGGTTTAATTGTAGTGTTTAGAATTGCTAAAAAGCTGAAACTTCTAAAGGGATCTTAAAGTACGGAATAAAGAGGTGTTTGGGAGAATCGAGATCGAATCAAGGAAAGCTATGGAGGAAGTCAAAATTCTAGATAAAAAGGAGGTGAAGGATCTCAGGGAATCAAGTAAACGGCCAGAGAGGGAGATTAAGTGGAAATCAAAAGTTGCTCATCTGTGGAAGAAATAAGCGGGAGCAAAAATCTAGGGTCTTGTGTGAAGAGGCGATAAAAATTCAAAATTCTTCCGTAAGATGGCTAGTTAACGGGCGAATATCGATGGTAATGTGACGGAAGATGAGAATCAAATCAATAGAGCTTTGAGTTCTACCAAAAGACGTTCTCGAATAGAGATAGATATCTGGAAATAAATGGGATTACGCCAAGACCTTGATTGAGGAGGACAGAGATATTTAGAACAAACTTTTAATGAAGAGGAAGTGGTGGAGGCTTTGGGTAGTCTGAGCAG
>CM028378.1:169968231-170157789 GCA_013146195.2 Codonopsis lanceolata
TTACGTACTTAATAACCCAACTTAACTTAACTTAAATCTAACGCAACTTAGCTTAACTTAACTTAGCTTAACTTAACTTAACTTCAACTTAATCCTTAACATAATCCTTAACTTTTAGCTTTAATCAAAAAAAAAAATCTTCTTAACTTAACTTAATTTAAATCTCTTTGGAACGCACGTAACTTAACTTAACTTAACCTAAATGTAACCTAACTTTAGCTTTTAACTTAACTTAGTTTTAACCTTAACTTAACTTTAACTTAACTTAGCTTAACTTAACGCAACATAACTTTAACTTAGCTTAACGTAACGTATCTCTAACTTAACTTAAAGGTAACGTAACTTAACTTAAATTTAAATATAATCATAACTTAAGCTCCAACTTAGTTTAACTTAACTTAACTTAACTTAACTTAGCTTAGCTTAACTTAACATAGCTTAACTTAACTTAACTTTTTAATTATATTGATGCTAATCATTTTAATGAATGATATTATATTAATAAATTAATATTTCAAATATTAATTTAATAATAAAATATCATTTATTAAAATGATTATAATATTTCCTATATATATATATATATATATATATATATATATATATATATATATATATATATATACAAAGGGATTTTAGAAAAACACAAATATTTCAAAACATTATTTATTTATAAAAACAAATATTTCAAAACAAATATTAATTTCAGCGACAGAATGTGCTAGAGACATGCAACACAATATGACCACATGCAAAGTCTGAACTTACTCTATTTATATAATTTTGTTATTATTTTCTTTAATATATAAATTAAGTTGTAATGTGAATATTTTATTTTGTAATTATATTGATGCTAATCATTTTAATGAATGATATTATATTATTAAATTAATATTTCAAATATTAATTTAATAATAAAATATCATTATTAAATGATTATAATATTCCTATATATATATATATATATATATATATATATATATATATATATAAATACAAAGGGATTTCGCGAAAAATTAAAACTCCCTCCACCGAAAAATTAAAACTTCCTCCACCGAAAAATTAATATTACCGCCCAAACACAATTTTCCCTCGACATCAATCCCATCCCCAAAAGAAAAAGGCGGCCGAAATCTCTCTCTCTCTCTCTCTCTCTCTCTCTTCTGTCTGATCTCCAACACTAGCTATCACCCGGCCTGCTTCCTCCTTCTCCTGTAAATCACCTACTCCATCTCTTCTTCTCCAGGCGAACTAGCCTTCGCCATCTTCAATGCCCACAGCCCTTTTTGTAACCAGATCTCCACCATCACCGTAGTCTCCCTTTGTCAAATCAATCAATTACCGGCCGCTATTATCTTTCCCTCTCCAAAGCCGATGTCTTCTTTTCCGGCCTCACGCTAGATCGCTCCTCAATAGTGAGCCGGCGTGCCACAATCTTCTTCATCGCTCTTGCCGGTTTAGCTCATCGCCGCCGGTGTCCTTCGTCGTCTCCAAACCTGCCGTCCCCCTGTATCCAACCGCAATCTCCTTCTTTCTTTCTCAAAACCCAGCGTTCTTCCTCCCCTTCTTCCATCCCGACGCCAAACGCCTCAATCTCTATCTTGCCCCCACCCCTCGTTGTCCCTGCACCAGCGCTGCCTCTAGCTTCATCTACAAAGCCGGCCTCCTGTTTCTAATCCGGCCCAGCATCCAAGTCGTGGATTCATGTTTTTCATTCTGCCCGGCAATAGCTTCGGCTCTAATGCACCAACGCAACACATCAGCCATCTGGACTATCGTTCAACCTCATCAGTGTAAAGCACATCACAGTTAAAGGTTTGAATTTTGGAATTCTCTTGCCCAATTTCAAGTAAGATTGCTTCAACTTCTTCTATTGATTGCTTAAATTGGTTTTGGAATTTTTTCGCAAATCGCCCCATGGTGATTTTGTTAAAATTCAACTATGATGATATTATGCTGGAAAGTGTTGATTATGTATATTCTAAATATACTAATTTTGTGTAAGCTGAATTGTTACGGTTATTGGGTTTATTTCACGATTAATGTGGGAAATTGTTTTTAACCAAAAACTTTTCAAAATATGATGGGAGGGTATATATATGCGATTAATTTACATACTTGCGTCGGATCTGAATTGGTGGTGACCTAATAATCCATGTTTTCTGCAAATTTGTGGACTTAATTTGGATCTTCTTTTGCTCCTGCCTCATGTGAAATAGTGAATTGAATTGTGCTATAAAATTCTGCTCATTTTGGATTTTTGAGATTAGCAAATTTCAGTTTCTTACTAAAAATTGGTGACTTATTTTGCGAGGATTATATGCTAATAATAATGGTTTTGATTCTTGCAAGTGAAAGTTGGGCAGCTTGTGTGCTTAAGTTATGGAGATAGTTGGGTTTAATTTATGTTGAGCAGGGATGTGATGATTTTGTTTGTTCTATAATTGCTAAATTTTCATCATGCCTTTTAATGCCCAATTGGTTAAAACCAATACAAGTTCAAGTGTGATTTTTCAAAATTCTGCCTAGAAGTGAGAAGATTATTATTATGCTGGAATTATGTCGATAAGTATACTCTGGTTATACTTGTATCAGTTTGTGACATTGTAGAATTGCATTGTGGTTGACGGTTTGTTCTAGCAATTTAATCTTGGGAAATTAAATTTTGATTATGAAATTGATTAAATCGGTTGGAAGAGTAGTTTCTTGCTACCCATTTGGAAAGAAATAAAAAAATAAAATTGGTTGGATATAATTTTTGTGGTGATCTAAAATGGTTTGTGCCTAATTTAATGGCAATTTCCTTACCCCGTGTCTATATTGCATTCACATTAGGGACAATGTGAAATTTAAGTTTGGGGGTGGGAATGACCTTGCGCTTAAATGATTTTTTTTAAAGAGCTTTTGTTACCTGTATTAATTAATTTAGTTTTTCTTTTCTTTTTGTTAATTTTAGTAGTTAGTTTATTTTAGTAAAAAAAAATTAGAAAATTTTGAAAATTTTCCAAGTCTTTAATATTGGTGTGGTTATTTCCGTCAATGATAACATGTTTGTTAATAGTGATGCATGTAAACTGGTCTACGAGCCTTAGTTTGGTCTAGTTGATGGAACTTTATATCTCCAAAAATTTTGAGCACAAAAATACCATGACTTGATTTATTAAAGAATTTGGATATTTTTATTGAGTTTATAGTGCACATTTCATTCCTTTAGACCTTGCTAAACCCCCCCCCCCACCCCCACCCCCCCACCCCAACCCCAACACCCAACCCAACCCTAAAAACCTAAACCTAAACCTAAACCATAAACCTAATTCGTAACACTAACCTTAAACCTAAACCATAACACTATCCCTAAACCTAAACCTAACCCCAACCCCAACCCCAACCCCCACCCCCACCCCCACCCCCACCCCAACCCCAACCCCAACCCCAACCCTAAACCCCAACCCTAACCCTAAAACGTAAACCTCAAACCTAAAACCTAAACCTAAACATAAACCATAACACTATCCCTAAACCTAAACCTAACCCCAACCACACCCCCACCCCAACCCCACCCCCAACCCCCACCCCCACCCCCACCCCACCCCCCACCCCCACCCCCCCCCACCCCAACCCCAACCCCAACCCCTAAACCCCAACCCTAACCCTAAAACGTAAACCTTAAACCTAAAACCTAAACCTAAACCTAAACCTAAACCATAACACTATCCCTAAACCTAAACCTAACACCAACCACACCCCCCCCCCCACCCCTACCCCCACCCACCCCAAACCCAACCCTAACCCTAACCCCAACCCCAACCCTAAACCCCATCCCTAAAACGTAAACCTTAAACCTAAAACCTAAACCTAAACCTAAACCATAAACCTAATTCGTAACACTAACCTTAAACCTAAACCATAACACTATCCCTAAACCTAAACCTAACCCTAACCCCACCCCAACCCCAACCCTACCCCACCCCACCCCAACCCCAACCCCAACCCCAACCCCAACCTAACCCTAAAACGTAAACCTCAAACCTAAAACCTAAACCTAAACCTAAACCATAACACTATCCCTAAACCTAAACCTAACCCCAACCAACTGACCCCACCCCCACCCCACCCCAAAACCCCACCCCCACCCCAACCCCAACCCCAACCTAACCCTAAAACGTAAACCTTAAACCTAAAACCTAAACCTAAACCTAAACCATAACACTATCCCTAAACCTAAACCTAACACCAACCACACCCCCAACCCCCACCCGCACCCGCACCCACCCCAAACCCAACCCCAAGCCTAACCCCAACCCCAACCCTAAACCCCATCCCTAAAACGTAAACCTTAAACCTAAAACCTAAACCTAAACCTAAACCTAAACCATAAACCTAATTCGTAACACCTAACCTTAAACCTAAACCATAACACTATCCCTAAACCTAAACCTAACCCCAACCACACCCCAACCCACACCCCCATGGTTGTAGTTTAATTGACTTTGAAACCAAAAAAGATAATTGTATGTACGTTGAGGGGTACTGTTAGTGTAAATGGTAAGAATTAAATGGGTGTTAGTATAAATTTAGTGTATTAATGCTTAAACATCGGTTTATGTACGTTTGTTAGTTGGGTAGTCATGTTGATGCTATGAAATCCATGGTTTTAGTTTACTTGACTTTGAAACCGAACAACATAACTGTATGTACGTTTAGGGGGGTGTTAGTGTAAATAGTAAGAAATAAACGAGTGTTAGTGTAAATTTAGTGTATTAATGTTTAAACATAGATTTATGTACGTCTGTTAGATGGGTAGCCATGTTGATACTATGAAATCCATGGTGAACAACATAACTGTATGTACGTTTAGGGGGTGTTAGTGTAAATAGTAATAAATAAACGGGTGTTAGTGTAAATTTAGTGTATTAATGTTTAAACATCAATTTATATATGTTTGTTAGCTGGGTAGCCATGTTGATACTATGAAATCCATGGTTGTAGTTTAGTTGACTTTGAAACCAAAAAAGATAATTGTATGTACGCGTTTAGGGGGTGTTAGTGTAAATGGTAAGAAACAAAGGGGGTGTTAGTGTAAATTTAGTGTATTAATGTTTAAACATCGATTTATGTACGCTTGTTAGTTAGGTAGCCATGTTGATGCTATGAAATCCATGGTTGTAGTTTAATTGACTTTGAAACCGAACAACATAACTTTCAAGCAACATTTATTCCATTTCTTCTCTTTCCATTCCTCTGGTTTAATACTCATATTGGGGGTGGGGGAAATAGGGTTGGACCATTTTTGTTATTATTATTAACTAATTGATTTTGGATAACTTGTACATGTTTAGGTTCATCCAGCAAAAAAAGCTAAGAAATGATGATTATGCCATAAATGTATTCCTATGGTAAGCTTCTGAAGCTTCTTGTTTGATCATATGAAAACAATGACTTACTTTTTCTTGTTGATTTTTAATCAAAATAGTAATTTTACTTGGACAGGTTTTCTAGCTGATTGCCGTGAAGATGAAGTTTTTTTTGATAGTCATGTCGTAGGATTTTTTAAATTTTATTTTTAGTTTTTTTTATTAGATATAGTTTACATGGATTTGTACAAGTTTAAATTTACAAGTTAACTCCAGAAACAAGTTTTTGGTATTAATTGTTATGTATAATTTACATGGATTGTTGTAATAACATTTATAGTTTGATGTTTTTAAATTGGTTTTATATTATTGTTTATTTTGTATCTTCAGTTTTGTATTAATTGTTATATTATCAGGTACAAAAATTTATAATAATAGTATTTTTGGGGGTTTTTTTAAATTTTTTTACATTATTAGCGACGGAATTTTCCGTCGCTGAAATTCAAATTTAATTAATTTTTAAAAGCCTTTAGCGACGAATTTTCCGTCGCTGAAATTAAAATTTAATAAATTTTTCAAAGCCTTTAGCGACGGAATTTTCCATCGCTGAAATTCAAATTTAATTAATTTTTAAACGCCTTTAGCGACGGAATTTTCCGTCGCTGAAATTCAAATTTAATTAATTTTTAAACGCCTTTAGCGACGGAATTTTCCGTCGCTGAAATTCAAATTTATTTAATTTTAAAAAGCCTTTAGCGACGGAAAATTCGTCGCTGAAATTCAATTTTAATTAATTTTAAAAAGCCTTTAGCGACGGAAAAATTCCGTCGCTGAAATTCAATTTTAATTAATTTTAAAAAGCCTTTAGCCACGGAAAATTATGTCGCTGAAAATCAACAATTTCCGTCGCTAAAGGGTACCTTTAAATCGGTCGTCGGACATCGGCGGCACGACGGATAGCGGCGGAAAAATTCGTGGGGGCCATTGGCGACAGAATTTTGCCTTTAGCGACGGAAAATTCCGTCACTAAAGGTCATTTTTCTAGTAATGTTGCATGACCATGAGATAAGTCTATTTCCAAGAAATTGACAGGTCCCACTGGTGCTTCTTCTGCTCACTTTGCAGGCTACATAGTCTGCATCTGAGTACCAAACTAAATCAAAGTTGTTGCATTTTAAATACCAGATACCCATATTTGTAGTTGTTGAAACATATCTGATGATACGTTTGGCAGCATGCAATTGTGATTCCTTTGGATCTGCCTGAAATCTAGCACAAGCACAAACAACAAACGTAATATCAGGTCTACTGGCAGTAAGGTAAAGAAGTGAAGCTATGATTCCTCGGTACTTGGTCATGTTATCTTTCTTTCCCTTTTCATCTTTGTCAAGATGGCAGTCGGTAGACATTGGAGTCTCAAATCCTTTAGCTGAACCAAGACCAAATTTCTTGATGAGTTCCTTTGCATATTTGGTTTGGCTGATGAAGATCCCGTCAGAAGACTGTTGAATCTGCAGTCCTAGAAAGTAGGTGAACACTCCCATCATGCTCATCTCAAACTTGCTTTGCATCAGCTTCTCGAATTTTTTGCACATGCTTTGGTTTGTAGATCCAAATGTAATATCGTCCATGTAGATTTGAACTAGAAGAGAATGACCTTTGTTCTTTAGGATGAACAGAGTTGTGTCTATTTTTCCTCTCACGAATCCTTGTTCAATTAAGAATTTGGATAGAGTTTCATACCAAATTCTGGGATCTTGTTTTAGGCCGTAGAGTGCTTTCTTGAGATGCTAGACATGATCATGATTGTCTTGGATGACAAAACCTGGAAGTTGTTCAACATATACCGTTTCTTGAAGATCACTATTGAGAAAGGCACTCTTCACATCGATCTGATAAACTTTGAAGTCCATGAACGAAGCATAGGCTAGAAAGAGTCTGATTGCTTCTAATCTAGCAACAGGAGCAAATGTTTCATCGAAGTCAATTCCTTCTTCTTGACGATAGCCTTGAGCAACCAATCTAGCTTTGTTTCTGGTGACATTTCCATCTTCATCTCTGTTGTTTCTGAATACCCACTTGGTACCTATAATTGGATGATCAGTAGGTCTTTGAACTAAGCTCCATACTTTGCATCTTTCAAACTGGTTCAACTCTTCTTGCATAGCTTCAATCCAGTAATGGTCTTTGATAGCTTCATCAATCTTCTTTGGCTCGATTTCATACACGAATGCGAATGCAAACATAGTCTCATTTCCAACTCTATTTCTCGTACGAACTCCTCATGAGTTGAGATCACCAATGATTTGAGAGATGGGGTGATCTCTTGTTTCAATAACAGTTGGAGGAAGATCACTTCTGGTGAGTTCTTCCCTTAACGAATCTGTAGTGGGTAGAGAAGGAGATTCACCAAAATCAGGTTCAGAAGAGATAGGATCTTCAAAACCTTCATTTTTTGGTGAACAAGAAGGGTGAGTGATCTGCAAAGGTGTTAGGGGTAAAACAAAAGAGATGGGTTCAGGGTCAACAGAAGAGTTGGAACTGGTACCAACATAGTTGAAGTCTGCCGGTACAGGGTTAGCAGAACTGGAAGGCTCTGCAGTTGGAGGATTCTGAAGAGGAGTAGAAGTAGAAGCTGTATTTGTACCTGTCTCAATATCATCAGAATCATCAGCAACATTCGGAGCCTTTTGAGGCTCTAATAAATCATATTCATCAAAAGTAACATGCACAAACTCTACAATTTTTAAAGAAGTTTTGTTAAATATGCGAAATGCTTTTGAATGTTTGGAATAGCCCAAAAAAATTCCTTCGTCTGATTTTGAATCAAATTTACCTATATATTCCTTTCCATTATATAGAATAAAACATTTACAGCCGAAGATTTTGAAAAATCCTATGTTTGGGGCTCTTCCTCTCCATATTTCATATGGAGTTTTGTTATGAAACTTGTTTACCATGGATCTATTCTGGGTAAAACATGCAGAGTTGACGGCTTCTACCCAGAAGTACTTTGGAAGTTTTACTTCTGCCAGCATAGTTCTTTCTGCTTCAATGAGTGTTCTGTTCTTTCGTTTAGCTACACCATTTTGTTGAGGAGTTCCGGCAGCAGAGAAGTTATGGCCGATCCCGTGGTCATCACAATATCTTTCAACACTGTTGTTTTTGAATTCTGTGCCTTTGTCTGATCTGATGTCACCAAGGTCTTCAAGCTTTTGAGTTTGAAGTCTTCTGAAAAGAGTGGTGACCAGATCATACGTCTCATCTTTTGAAGTCATTGTTTCGATCCAGGTGAACCTAGAGTAATCATCAACTACTACAAGTGTGTACTTGTCTCCAGAGATACTAACTGTAGTGATTGGTCAAAAGAGATCCATATGCAGAAGTTGAAGAGGTTTGGTTGTTGACATGACAGACTTTCTTTTAAAGGAAGACTTGGAAAGTTTTCCTAATTGGCAAGCTTTGCAACTTCTGTCATGGTCGGCAGACACCGTAGGTACACCTTTGACAAGCCTATCTTTTGAGAGGTACTTGAAGTTGAGGTGACTGAGACGCTTCTGCCAAAGCCAACTATTGTCACGAACGTTGTTAGCAACTAGGCAAAGGCTGGAGGATCTCTGTAGAAGGTTTAAGTCCACGACATAGACGTTTCCTTGTCTATTGCCGGTTAGTAACGTTGAGCATGATTCACAATATTTGATGAGACATTGGTTGGAGGAGAATTGGCAGATGAGTCCTTTGTCATAGAATTGGGATATGCTCAAAAGATTATGCTTCAAGCCGTTCACTAGAGAAACTTTGTTGATGGAGAGACTTCCTCTAGTGATTGAGCCATACCCAATTGTATTCCCTCTTGCATTATCTCCGAAAATCACCATAGGACCTTTGGCTTCAACTATATCTGTTAGTAGACTTCTGTTCCCTATCATGTGTCTTGAACAACCATTATCTAGGTACCAGATGTCCTTATCTTCTGAATCTATAGCCATGAAGTATACCTGAAAAAGATCAAAGAAACAAGGTCCCATTTATTTTCTTTTGGGTCTTGAGGATTAGCAACCTTTTCAAACCCATACTTGCCTAACCTTGAGAGAAATAGGTCTCTTAGATTTTGGTGTGAACCTTAGCAGGTATTCTGGGGCCAGATGGCCTAAACATTTGCAAGAATGACAAAGATGAAAGTTCCATGGAGGACTGTGAGTATCTGTGGCTGTAGAGTGCTTGTGACTTTCCCTTTTCTCAATAGTAGTCTTGGGTTCAGCTGGCTTGTTGACGGTAGACTTAATTGATTTCTTTTGAACCTTCCTAGTTTTGTTACCAGCAGACTTAGCCTTGCCTGGTCTGTTGTTAACCCTTTTAGAAGGATTTGGTAGAATACCTTTAAGTTTACTGTCAACAGATTTAGGTGACTTGGCTGGTCTGTTGTTAACCCTTTGATTTCTTTACCGTTCCTTTCTCAAGCTTCTCATTAGAAGCAGTTACTTTGGCTTTCCCTTTCTGAGCCTTGGGGTAAACGTATGGTACAATTGTATAACCAAGTCCATGTTTACCCTTGTTTCCGAAAGTCTGTTTGGAGAAGGAGATGTCATAAGTAGTCTTGGAGGTTTCACCTTTCTCAGTGACAGAAGAATATGTAGAACTGAGCTCATCATTATATCCTAAGCCAGATTTATCTTTACTAGACTTTTGGCTTGAAAGGATTTCTTCAAAGGTTTCCTTGGAGCTGTTCCAGGAATCAATTGTCTTTTGCAAGGCAATCTTTTCCAAGTCAAGTCCTTTGATGTGCTCAGTGAGACATTCGACTTTGTCACAAAGGAATTTGTTTTTTTTCTTTTAGCTTTATACTTTCCTGTTGACAGCTATTGAGAGTTTGAATCTCAGTTGCCAACAGAAATTTCTCAGCAGCAAGCTTCTCAAAGTTCTTAGTGAGTTTTACATAGGCTACTCTAAAGGAATTGAACTCTTCAAGCATTTCTTGATTATCCTTGAGCAGTTCTTCCTTACTGAAGTTCTCACAGTTGATCTCATCTTTTTCGAACGGACTTGGTGAGATTTCGACTTCATGTTCAGAGTCATAGGTAGGACCTGAATCATGAGCTATTAAGCATATGATAGCTTGCTCACAATCGTCCTCTTCCTTTTCTGAATCAGTCTCAAACCATGAAGCAACCTGTTTTTCTTTAATGTCTTCAACCAGCATACCTTTATGTTTTTGAAATTTCTTATACTAAGGCTTTCGGTATGCTTCGAATTTTGGCTTTGGACATTTAGAGGCAAAATGACCAGGTTTTCTACAGTTATAACACACAAGCTCTTCGATAGATGGGCTTTCAGCAGTTTTTCTAAAAGACTACTGGTGTGTGTCCTTCCTTCCATATTTTACAAACTTTTTGAAACGTTTTACGAACATAGCATATTGTTCGTTTGAAAGAAAATTGTTTTCACTGGAGGAAGTGGAAGGTTTGTTTTCAACTGTGGTTTCTTCTTGTGCCATGGCAGGCAAGGACACAGTTCTGAACTGTTTGTCCTGCTCTAGAGCTTGATTCACTTCTAGCTCATAAACCTTTAAACTTGCGTAAAGACTACGAAGAGTCATTTAGTTTGAGTTTTTAGATTTTTTCATGGCAGTGGTCTTAACATGCCACAGACTACCTAGAGAGCCTAGAAATATCATATTCATTTCCTTCTTGTAATATATTTTACCAAGAGAAAAGCAAGTATTAATTACCTCACTGAAGCGATCGTATGCTTGTCTCAAGGTTTCCATGGGATCCTTTTTGAAGGAGTCAAACTGCTGGATGAAGGTGTATTTTCTATTGTCTCTTGTGTCTTGGTCTCCTTCCAAGTATTCGACAAGAGCCTCCCACATTTCTTTTGCAGAAGTACACCGTATTACTTGTTGATAAGTGCTGATGTCTAGTGGGCTGGTTATGATGTTGATGGCTTTGCTGTCCAGCTCTACTAGTTTTCTGTCATCCTCTGTCCATTCAGATTCTTCTTTGGGTACTTTGGCAGGATTTCCAGTGATGGATGCTAGAAGATTTGCCTTCATTGGTACATGACGTCCTACTATTACGTATTTCCATAACCTGCTGTCAATAGAATTCATAAAACGCATTACCTTATCCTTCCACACATCGAAATGACCTTCGTCCAATATTCGGACGCGGTTCGCATTTGATGTAGGCGCTCTGTTATCAATTGTTAGTCCCAAAGGGAACAATAATAAGCTAGAAGGGGGGGGGGGTTGAATAGATTATTAGACACTTGAAAACTTTTCCTATAAGTTCGTTAAACAAGCACTTACAATATATTGAAAAGATTGAAGTAGCGGAAGTCTTGTAAGGAAGTCAGTTCAGGTCTGCTGGTGAAGCATTATCGGTAGACCTGGCTGAATTATCAAGTTTGATGTTTAAAGTGATAAGTAAATAGATATGAAACAGTTTAAAGCAGTAAGCAACAGTAATGAAAGAACACAAATATTTTGGGATGGTTCACACTATAAAGAGTGCTACGTCCACCACCAAGGTAGTCAACCTTGGATTTAAATGTGCGCTATGTTTTCCACTAGGTCTTATTACAAAGAGGTCCAATGGATCGTGTACAAAATATTTGACTTGTGTTTGGGGGTTGGGTATTGAATATCTGGATAAACAAAATATTCAATTATGCAGAAGAATAGTTAAAGGAACAACAATAAGAAGCTTAAGATTAAGTGTTGATGCAGATCTTCTTGTTGTTGTTGAGGACTTCTTGATCAGTTTTATGATCTCGTGAATGCACTGAGTATATAAGACTTGAAGTTGTTGGAGAATTTTTTTTTTGTTTTTGTTTTTTTAGGAAACAGGGGCGGCACCATGCATGATTTTATTAAATAAGAGAGAAAAGAATACAAACTTGAGGGGGACAACCAGCCTTGCCCTTATAAATGGGAGGACAGAGGAGCCTAACCTCGAAAAGGAAAATACAAAAAAGGACATAAATAAATAAATGCCTAGGGACGACCACAACGAAAATTGTAGAACCCATACATATCCATGTGCAACGCATGTTTAACATCCTTAGGAAGAGAGGTAGCAGTGTCAAAAATCATATTACTCTGATGAAAGTGGGCCTCCGCAGCAAGTCTATCAGCAAATGTATTCTGTTCGCGAAAGACATGAAGTAAAGTAAAACCCACAATCAAAGAACGACATTCCCGAAGCTCATAAACATAATCCCAAGGATCTATATGACCATGAACAATAACACCAACCGCATCCTTTGAATCCATTTCTACATCAACCTTTGTCAAACCCAACTGCTTACAAAACCTCAAGCCATCACGCAAAGCAAGGATTTCAGCCTTCATGTTGGTTCCGACCCCAAAGTGACTAGAAAAAGCAAAGATAAAACTTCCACTGGAACTGCGAATAACCCCCCCACCCGTACAAAAGCCATTCTTGGAAGAACCATCAGTATTGAGTTTCAATATGTTAGGAGCGGGGGGAATCCAACGAATCCAAAAACCCTTGAAACGATGAGACAAATTCTGAATAGGCACTTGGATAGACTGTAAAGCCATCCGAATTCTAGGACCAATCTCTGCCTTAGGAATGAAAGTAGAAACCATCTCCCTCAAATGCACCACAACGCGATTAAAAATGGTATCTGAGTGCATAGGAATACCGTCAAAAAAGGCGGCACAACGACCCTTCCATAATTCCCAACATATGAAAATAAATATCCCAAACTGACAGGCATAAAACTGATTCCTAAGCGATCCTTTAGCCCAAGTATCATATAAATGATTCAAACTAGTATATACATTATGCTTGTGAAAGATTTTCGCAAAACGATTCCAAACCGACACAGCAGTCTCGGACTCGACGAAGAGATGAAAAACCGATTCCCTGGCTGGAGCATTATGGCAGCAGACGCACTTTGAAACAATCGGGATGTGTAAATCATGAAGGCGAAGATCTACGGGAATAGCATTATGAAATAATCTCCATATGAAGCAACTTACTCTAACCGGAATCCAGGGCTGCCATATTTTCTTAGCCCATTGAACAGACTGATGATGATGACGAAAAAAATTCCAAAATGCCGGAGAACTGAAGTCTCCTGAAGGTGTGAGAGTATTGATTAGCTTATCCTCCACATTATCATCACAGCAGAACACGAGCAATAGACGAAAGAATATCAGGCTCAATGTAAATGGACAAATCATCGAGAACGGGAAGAGCATCTCGAACAGATAAGTGTTTATCCAAAGGAAGAGGACCCTCAAGACGAACCCCACACCAATTATCATCCTAGAAAGAAATGTCTCCGCGACCAACAATCCAACGGCTGCAACTCTGAATAGTATGAAGCTGTGCCATGATAGCCCTCCAGGATGAGGTTGCATGGCATGAAGAGGAGAAACCATACTTAGCTTTGCAGAATTGGGCCCATAAACTTTTACCCTGAAGGAGACTCCATGCAAGTTTTGCATGAAGGGAAGCCATAACCTGCTGTAGAGAACGGATACCTAGACCCCCTTCATCCATGGGTCTACAAATGGTACTCCAAGCAACCCAATGAAAGCGATGCTCCCCTTGGACACTCCAAAAGAAATCAGCCATTAACCTTTCAATACGAGCCAGAACGCGCTTTGGAACCGCAAGCGCAGCCATAGAGTAAATGGGGATGCTACAAAGAACTGATTTGAGAAGAGTCAATTTAGCACCAAAGGAGAGAAGCTTAGCCTTCCAGCCATTAATGCGTTTGGCTATCCGATTAACAAGATCCTCAAAAAAGATACATCGCATACGACCCTTGTATAAAGCAACCCCTAAATATTTCATTGGCCAAATACGTTGAGGGCAACCCGCCCATTGAGAAATGCGAAGAGCACGACGCCGAGAATAATTCTTGGCCACGTAAAAGCCACTTTTTTGAGTGTTAATTAACTGACCCGATCCCTTTTCATAATCACCGAGAACTTTCCGAAGCCCAAGAATAGATCGTTTCTCAGCATTACAAAAAAGTAACATATCATCCGCATAAAATAAATGAGAGATCACTATACCATTCCGACCATGAGAGAAAGGCAGAACAACACCACTTCGTAAAGCCATGTTAATGTTAACAGACAGAACCTCTTGGGCCATAATGAAAATGAGAGGGGACAAAGGATCACCCTAACGAATCCCACGACCAGATTTAAAGAAACCAAAGGAATCCCCGTTAATTTTAATGGTGTACCAGATGTTATTTAGAAGATGCTGGAAAAGATTGCAAACGTCCGAACTGAAACCAAAGGCAGCACAAGCGCGGAGGAGAAAATCCCACTCCATTCTGTCATAAGCCTTGGACATATCAATTTTAAAAATAACATTGCCCCCTCTCACCTTCTTATCGATGCGCTGAACCAGTTCATTTGCCAAAAGAATGTTCTCCTGAATAGATCTACCACGAACAAAGCCGGATTGCTCCAAAGAAATAATGCGAGGAAGAATACTAGAAAGCCGAGTAGCGAGAATCCTAGAAATAATCTTGCACGAAAAATTGCATAAACTTATAGGACGAAGGTCATCCAAACTTTCGGGATTGTCTACTTTAGGAATTAAAACTAAAGAAGTAACCAAAAATCCTCTATGAAGCAGGTGACCCAAGAAAAATTCCCGAACAGCAGCAACTACATCAGCTTTAATTATATCCCAACATCCTTGATAAAACCATCCCGTAAATCCATCTGTACCAGGAGCACTATCTGGGTTTAGAGGGTTAACAGCCAACCAAACCTCATCTTCAGAAGGCTGTTGACATAAGAAATCATTATCCAAAGCAGTGACTGAGGCAGGAATATGTTGGAAGATAGCATCACTAATCACGTGATCAGTAGAGGAGAAAAGATTCGAAAAATGTTCCACTGCCATGTTACCAACCCGATTAGCGTCTGAACTTAAAGAGCCGTCATCAAGAAGGAATCGAACAAGGTTGCGGCGAGCTCTCTCCTTGATACTTGCATGGAAAAAAGCAGAATTTCTATCCCCCTCCCGAAGCCACAACTGTCTAGATTTCATAGCCACCAATTCTTCATCCCATTTCAAAAGTTGTTCAAGCTGTTTCTGAGCCTCAGCGAGTTGATGAACCATACTATCATCCCGACATTGCTGTAAGTCGAACTCTAGGCGCAAAATATCATCTTGCAAAGCTGCCAATTTACGTTGAACATGCCCGAAGACGTTCCAATTCCAGTTCTTCAAAGCAGGCCGAAGGAGTTGGAGTTTTTTTAAAAAGAACATCACTAGCCGAGCCAACGATATGCCTATTCCATTGATTCCTAATGAAGTCCAAAAAGGAAGGATGGTCCAACCACATTCTTTGGAATTTAAAACTGCCTTTAGACTTACCCATAATAGAGAAATCAACAAGTAACGGACAATGATCAGATGCTAAAGTGGCCAGATGCTGAACCCGAATGGAAGGGTAACGAACTTTAAAACAACCATTAACAAGAACTCGATCTAGCCTTTTCCAAATACGATGTTGTCCATCCTGATTATTGCACCAAGTATACCGGTTGCCCTCGAAGCCTGAATCATCCAGCCCCGCTTGAAGCATAAATTGATTGAATTCACCCATTTCACGCATATCACAATGACCTCCTCCAAGCTTCTCCCCGGAATATGAAATAGCATTGAAATCTCCGCCAACAAGCCAAGGATCTGTACATTGATTGGAAAAGGAAACAAGATTTGCCCAAAGAGTACGACGCTCTTCCACGTGCACTTAGCATAAACCAAACTAACAGCCACATTAAAGATACAATCAACCTTTAAATTAATAGTAATATATTGATATGAACTATCTAGGAGACTAACTTCTACCCCATCATTCCATAAAAGCTAGATATGTTGATTAATTGGATTAACATGCAACCCATGCTTAAACCGCATTTTACGACAAAAGGAAATTAATCGATCACTTGTAGTTTTTGGTTCCAGAATAGCAATAAGAAAAGGCTGATGTTGACGCTTGATCAAGCAAAGATAGTTCTGAGTTCGTTTATTGCAAACGCCCCTTGCATTCCAGATGAGAATCGTCATTAAAAAAAATTATAGAGGGGTTTTGGCCTGGCCTTTCGCTGCTGCCCTAGTAAGTCTGACATTTTGAACCAAGAATTTGGTCTTCTGAGCATTCTTCCTCAAATTATTGCAATATTGAATAAAGGATGGTCGGACCGAGACATTCATTATATCAGAATCCGTAAAAGGGCGATGAAAATCCTGAGAAACATCCTTATAGTCTCCATTCGTAGAAAGAGCCTTTCGGCCATGCCGAGGCTTATTATATAGAACTTCCTTCCATAAACCCTCCACTGAATTATCGTTCTTGGAAGCCATAGCAGGATCTGCCTGATTATTCTTATCTCTAGAAACATCATCATTGTCATCAGATCAAGAGGCCAACAAATCAAAAGAATTACTTACATTAATACCACCAGTCTGATCATGCTTATGATCATGACTTAAGCTCTTCTCAACAGACTTAGGAACCCCATTGGAAAGATCGATATGCTCCACTTCCATAGGACACCCCTGTGAGTTTTTGGCCAAAGAGACCGACGACATAGACGGATCGTTGATCTTAGAAACTACAGGAACCCATGCTTTCTTAGTAGCTGGAGGCACAACCTCTACATTATTATGGTCCCTATTGGGAGAATTATCATTCATTCGCTCTTTACCCTTCTGAGCCACCGCGTGAACATGGACATTCTCTTCCTTGTTGTTCAAGGAAGAGAGTTCTTTTTCACCAAAAGCCGTCGAACCAACTCCAGGTCCCTTAGGATGCAAAGACTGATGGTGAGTGCGAAGATTTTTCCGACAAACATCTTTAGTATGTCTTAATAAACCGTAGCCAATACAATATCAGACGTTGCCTTCGAACTCCAAAGATTACCAAAAACCATGCTCCTTGCTTGTGCCAATCCAGAAACGAGAAGGCAAAGGAACCGAGACATCCATCTCGACGCAAATTCGTGCAAACATGGGACGTGATAAAGCCAAAGTTTTGTCATCCGCACGAAGGAAGCGACCCAATGAATTACCAATACACTGTAGGAAAGAGGGGTTGAAATAAGTTAAAGGCAATTGATGAAGACGAACCCAAACAACCACTCTTGTAATATCTTTACGAAAGGAAAAATCCGGCGACCATCTAAAAGACCGATACATAGAGGATTGTATCATGTGAGACTCTTTGGAAAGGGCAAGAACCAGATCCTCCGGCGACGAAAGTCGTACCATAACATGCCTAGGGTCTAAAAGACCTACAACAAAAGGACCATTAAGTTTCCAAGATCGCGCAATATCTTCATGTATGGCGTGAACCGATGGGCGACCAGCCGAAAACTTCAAAACGATAGTGTTTGCAAATTGTTTGTCGGCAGCTTCAATTTCTAAAAGAGTAAAAATACATCCTGGCTCCCCATTAAAAGAACTTACCTGCCTAGGAGCCAAAGGAACAGCCATCAAAACAGGATTAGACGCACCAACAAAAGGTTTAGGAACACCAACAATGTTAGCATAAGATTTGGGGGTTGGTAAAAGCGGTTGTGGAACATCCTTGTTAGGAACCAAAGGAGGATCAGTAGACGGTTGAAACACCGGTGGAGGGTCCCCCGGCGGCACCAAATCTGGCGGCATGCCAAGCTTAGCCGCAAAAAACGTAAACCCTAGCTAGGGCGACCAAACTAGAGAGAAAATTTAGAGAGAGAAAATTTCACCAAAAATATTGTTGGAGAATTTTCAGAGCATTGTATTCTTCAGTCTTTAATGGCAGTATTTATAGCTGGAGCATTCTTGAGACCATTTAAAGAAGACGAAGTGTAACAGCTCTATTAGGTTGAATGCATTAAATGCATGGAGCTGACTTGTGGGTTTCGTCTTCACTTATACTGAGCATGGAGTGGTGCAAAGTTTATTTGCAGAAGTGGGTAGGTAAGCAATCGGAATTACAGACCTGCAATAGTTGGTACAGATCGTAAGTGTCAGTCTGTTCACCTGCTCTGTCATTGTTCAGAAGGCGAAAGTCTTCTTTCTTTTCGGAAAGCTGGTGAGGCGTGTCTGAGAATTCATGATGGGTTTAATTCAAATTCAAACTGATAAAGTTTGAATTTAATTTATCCACTAATAGCTTTGATGTTTGGACACGTCATGCTTGAACACGTGCCGACAAGGTCTGCCGTTGGATCCTGAATGAAGTCTTCCGGTGAAGCATTGCTGAAGTCTTCCGCTGAACCTGTGAAGCCTGTAAAACACTATTCTATGGCAAAGTTTAATACGCAGTTGCCACGCTAATTGATACGCAACCCAATTAGCCACTAAGTATAGAATCTAATGTAATGTATGAACAGATGTAAATCAAAATACACATGAGAAACAACACATATCAAATACTTTAACCTCTTGCTCAAGTTCCATTAAATAATATTCTATATCTATAAATAAATAAAAAATCATACTTAGCTGCGAGGCGTAAACGACCCAAGTAGAGGTCACGTACAAGGACCATGACCCCATTGCCACAGGCACAGCGCGTGCTCGACACGCAAGATAAGCGACCGTATGGTGCAGTGAGCTGAGTATGTGATCGGCTACTATATATGCGAGCATATCTAACAGAAAACTTCCCTTTTATTGGTTGGGGGCCAAGTATGAAGCGAGCATGCGATTCCACCGTAGCGAGCACACTAAACCTGCTCGACAATAAGGTTAATGGTAGGGGTGGCAATTTGAGGCACGACACGATTGGCCGACACGAACACGACACCAAATTATTGGGTTTGGGTTGGGGCTTATCGGGTTCAAGCCGTTATAGGACCAACACGATAAGACGAGATAAAAAATGGGTTGTTATCGGGCTGGCTTGATAAGCACGGTAAGACACGATAACTAAAATATATATGTTTTTAAAATAGTTTTTGAAAATTTACTAGAGGTTATTCACTTCTTTCGAACTATTTTCATAATTATTTCATAGTTTCATCCCATACTCAGTCAATGTCCCTTTTTAGGAACTTGAAGAGTGGCTCACACATGGATGTCAGTTGTATGATAAAGCTACTGATATATTGTAGTCGGCCCAAAAAACCTTTGACTTTCGTTTGAGTCCTTGGCTGTGGCATATCTATGATAGCTTTTACTTTTGTAGGTTCTATTTCAATTCCTTGCTCGGTTACCATAAATCCCAAGACTTTGCCTTTGGTGACTCCAAATGTGCACTTTGGGGGATTGAGCTAGGTGTTTCTGCAACCTTTCGAAGAATCTTCGAAAGTCTTTGACATTGGCTCCATTTGTGTCGTCAGAAAGAATAATCATGTCGTCGACATATACCTCGACTTTTTTATGTATCATATCGTGGAAGAAGATGGTGGCGGCTCTTTGATATGTAGCCCCAACATTCTTTAGTCCAAATGGTTTGACCGTGTAGCAATATGTTCCCTAGGGAGTGATGAAGGAAGTTTTTTCTTGGTCCTTTCCTGCCATTTTGATTTGATTGTAGCCCAGCATACCGTCTACAAAGGATCTTAGTTAGTGAGAAGCCATAGCGTCTACCACATCAATGTTTGGTAGATGGAAGTCATCTTTGGGAAATGATTTGTTGAGGTCGCGGAAGTCCATGCAGATTCGAGCCTTTCCATTAGGTTTCGGTAATGTAACTATGTTTGATAGCCAAATCGGGTATTCAACTACCCAGATGAACTTGAAGTATAACTGCTTCATAATATCTTCTTTCACCTTTAGTGACCACTCCGGCTTAATCCGATGGAGCTTCTACTTTATTGGTTCAGCATTAAAGTGTGTAGAAATCTGGTGCTCTACAATTGCTGGATCCAACTCAGACATGTCTTCGTAAGACCATGCGAAGACATTTGAAAATTCGTTGAGTAGACTGACCAAAGCTGTTCTTTCTTCCCCTTGAAGATAACTGCTGATTTTGACCTCTTTGATCTCACTGTTCAGCCCCAGATTGATGGTGGATAAGTCTTCTTCTGACGCTGCTGATCTATGCTCCTCTCGTTACTTGACCAACTTTGTGAGCCCAATTAAATATTCATTATCTTTTTGGTCCACTTTGTTAAATAATTCATTATTAACTGGTTCAATTATGTTTTCACTTAGTTCAGTTAATTTGTTTTTAACGCATGTGCAACCAAGGAATTCACGAAGACATCGAGATTTTCATTATTAATAACTGGGGTTACAGAGGTGCCTATTTTACTGTGGTCCTAGGGTTTGGATCATAATTTTTATGATTAAGAAGCGGGCTGGAAGGTGACCAGTCCGAGGAAAAGAGGGAAAGAGGGGGAAGGGTGTATCCGAAATGATCCACCAAGTTTTTTGCTATCAGAAGAGGTCCAGTAGTAGTGTACCAGTTTTGTAGTGGACTATCAGTAATAGCCATAAATTCATTCGGGAGCTGAGGAGTACCCGGGGTTCTGTGAGCCCCTAATCACTTTCTATTTTCTAGGTATTCTTCTTTATGCTTTTAGCTCTATTCTCTTCGATGATATCCAGAATGGTATTCTTGAGCCTAAAGCAGGTGTTAGTAACATGTCCGTTGTATTGGTGATACTCACAGTACTCGGAGGATTCTAATCAATAGGTAGAGGATTTGGGGGCCTATAATTTTTGAGCGGCCTGAGATTACCTTGGTCTACTAATGCTCGAAAAACCATAAATCTCAAAGCAAGTAGGGTATCAAAATGTCTTTTCTTTCTTGGCTGCTCCTTGTCACCTTCATGTTTGGATGTTGATAATTTTGTGTCGACGTCTAGGGTCTTTATCTCCCCCATCCTCTTGTTTTTGATCAGGCTGACATTGTATTAGAAACATGCTGACTTTTGAAGATTCTTGTCCGGTTGGGGGTACTGGATTGGCTTGTGTATCATAGGCCATATGTTGAGCAGGATTTGTTGGATTTTCCCGTGGTCTTTTGTTTTCTTGTTGTTTCTTCTCCCTTGTAGTACTTTGTTTGTCTTTGGTACTACTTTTGTTTCCAGGTATCAATAATTTGATAACATCCCCTAGGACTGTGTGTCCTTGATCTGGTTGACTTTGTGCGAGAGATATGTTATTCTTTGAAGGTTTTTGTTCTGTTTGAGTGTTGCATGGGGAGACCTTTTTGGCCACCGCACTGGTGCTCCATCTTGAGTCAGATTTTCTTGTGGTCTCTTGGTCTTTTTAAGAGAAATGACCTTTGGTAAACTCTCTGAGGATATCTTACTAATGTTTGGGTGTGGAGCGGTTAGTGGTAGGAGACCACATGTAGTTGGATGGATAGTTCTTTGGACAAGTGGGTCGGTGTTTGAGAGAGCTTTAATGTTTGGCTGAGGGTTAGTGTTTGGCTGAGGGAAGGCATTCTCTGTTGAAGTGGGAAAAATGATCCCTGGGAGAGCGAATGAATTATCAGCCGTGGGTTGTAAATTTTTGATTTGCTGAGAGAATTGGGTGAAGATTTCTGTTAAACCTCCAAAGAGATTCCTAACCACCTGATTTGTTACCCTTTCCATATGGGCATCCAATTCTTGTTTTAACCATTTCTGGAATTCAGGATGCGGGACATACCCAGGAGCTTCAATTTATGTGCCTACAGAAGTCTGTTCGTTTTCGATAGTCATTCTACCTAAATCTATTTTCTCTGAATTGATCTTTATACTCTATGACCTGATCTCTATACTTGTATCCCATATCAACTGAACAGTGCTATTTCTTCTTTTCCAAATTTGAGCCAGATTTATGAGAAACATGGTTGAAGGTAGTGTATCAGAAGGCAAGGTTCCGGGAATTTTGGTTAAGTACAGTGTGCTTTTGTAATTAACTTTTGTTGTTTATTCCTAAAAATTGGTCAGACAATGATTTGCTTTGTTTTGACAGTCTGGGACTCAAACCTAGAATAATGGATTCTTTCTCCAGAGTATAGGACCTTTGTATTTCACCTGACTTTCGACTTCCCAAGATTGGACAAATCTCAAGCGAAAGACCTATACTCTTTCCGGGATCCACCATTAGAATGATCTAGGAGATACCTTCAAGGTTTTTAATCAACCCAGTGCATTTTTTTATTTATACATACATATTTTTATTTTTAGTTTTTGCACTAGGAATTGGTCACAAACTTTGAGGTATAAAAACCAACTGGTCAATGAAATGTCCTAAAAGGTATATACGATAATGTGGCTGATGCAAGGGTTAGGCTGGCTTACACCCAGTTGGCCTCTCCTTAAGCGGCACAAGGCGTGATAATTTCGGCCTAAGTTTCTGAGTTCTTTTTAAAAAACAAGGATACCCGGGCGTGTTTATCAGGGTTGAAGGATAACAATTTGGAATATCCCTATATGAGTGCACGTGTGTGAGTTAGCTTAAAATCAGTAAACTCTTTTTATTTTTGTAGATATAAAGCAGTAAATTTTGGTCTATCTTTTTTGTTATTTTGTTTATTTTCTCGGCTTAATAGTTTGAATTCCGTGAGAGAAGAAGTGAGGGCGCGAGACGGCCATAACATCAATAAATAGAAAGAAGCGTGAGAAAACTATATGTTCCTATTAATATATATATATATATATATATATATATATATATATATATATATATATATATATATATATATATATTATAATAGCTAATGCACATAACACATTTAATTTCCCGCCTAAATCTACTTACTAAAAATAGATCATCATTAAATAAGTCTAACCTTCAAAATCTAGATTACATTTAAAATAAAACTTTTTCTTTGAGAATTAAAAATAAAATAAAAAAATGTTAATGTTATGGTCAATATCTCTTTGCATACTTCTTTATCTTGGTTTATATTAATTAGATTTCTGCAAAAATTCTTCATTTTCTGTTTTTTTAAATCGAATTAATCAAATGTAACAACTATATTTGTTACGTTGTAAATAATGTTGAATGATTGTAGAAACCAGGAGCAACTGAAGCATCACATGGGTAATTGAATCACTCAAATTTTAATTTTTAAAATCAGTATAAACTACAGGAAATCCGTTCACAATCACATTTGTAAAAACAGAGAACAATAGTCTCCAAAATGTGGCCCTTATTCATGTTAGTGAAACAAATTAATCTAAGCAAACCGTAATGAGTAATGAATACACACACACACACACACACACACACACACATATATATATATATATATACATATATATATATATATATATATATATATATATATATATATATATATATATATATATATATATATATATATATATATATACATATATATAATGGCTAATGCACATAACACATTTAATTTTCTACCTAAATCCACTTACTAAAAATAGATCATCATTAAATTATTCTAACCTTCAAAATCTAGATTAGATTTAATGTTAAACTTTTGCTTTGGGAATTAAAAATAAAAAAAAAGTCAATGTTATGGTCAATATCTCTTCGCATACTTCTTTACCATGGTTTGTATTTAGATTTTTGCAAAAACTCTTCATTTTCTGCTTTTTAAAACAAATTAATTGAATGCAACAACTATACTTGCTACATTGTAAATAATATTGAATGAATGTAGAAACTAAAAGCAGCCGAAGCATCACATGGGTAATTGAATCACTCAATTTTCGATTTCTAAAATCAGTATAAATTATAGGAAATCTGTTCATAATCACATTTCTAAAAAAAGAACAATAGTCTCCAAAATATCGCTCTTATTCATGTTAGTAAAACAGATCAATCAAAGCAAGCTGTAATGGACAATGAAAATCTGATTAGTACAAGTTTATAATGATATATTTTTATTTAAGCGGTTCTCCTTAATTTATTATTTTAATTTTTTTCTTTTTCATTTTACTTATTATTTATATGTAGTTTAGTTGAATAAGATATCTTATGCGTTTAACGTACGGATACAAAAACTAGTTTAAATTCTAAAGATTGTGGCTTTTATTGGGGGAAAATAATTTGTTGGGTAAGAGAGTCATTTCGTGCTTATGATTGTTGAAAGTTGACGGGCAACTTGAAAGGTGAAAATTTATATATTTAAAGTTGGTGAGGAACATTATGGTTATGTGACCTTACCACATTTATATAAATCTTCATTCTAAAGCATTCATGTTGAAACTTTAAAAACTTTTGGCTTTCTAACCATTAACTTATAATAATACATAATAATAATCATAATCAATATGATAAGAGATACTCCCTCCGTCCTAAATTATCGTCTCCTTTCCTTTTTCATCCGTCCCAAAATAATTATCCAGTTTGAAACTTACCTTTTTAGAACATAATTTTTACCACTTTACCCTTACTTTTTCACTCTACTTTAATTATGGGCTACATACACATGAGCTTTAAAGGAAACTACACATTAAATCAATATAAATAATCAAGTCAATTGTTTTTTCTTAAACTGTGCTCGGGTCAACTAGGACGATTATTTAGGGATGGATGGAGTATTAATATTAGTATATATAACTTCTTCTATTGACAATAGTAGAATACTTATATTTAAAAACTTTTACAACTAACATTACTTCTAACCAATGTGGGATAAAACTCTTCAAGGTGAGATATTACTTCTAATGACTGACTTTTAACACCATACTTTAAGCTTTGATATCATATTCAACCAAAACTTGATTTGGACAAATAAATATATCATTTCAATGTTCTAGCCAAGCAGAACACATTTACACAATTACTTTTGTCAACAAACAAATGACACATAAGTAAATTTGTGCCTCAAGTTGCACAATTTCTTTCACTAAAAACACTATTTTTTTTTTAATTTTATTTTTCCAGAGAAACAGGGGCGGCACCCTGCTAGATTTTATTAATAAGGGAAAAGAAATACAAACTTGAGGGGGACAACCAGCCTTGCCCTTATAGATGGGAGGACAAAGGAGCCTAACCTCGAAAAAGAGAGACTCAAAATTACAAGCAAAAAGGAACCTAAAAATTAATAAAACAAAGCCTAGACTAGACAAAGCCATCAAACAACAAGCTAAGAGATACGAATGTAAGGGGTTTCAACCCTATCCACAAGAATAAGACCCCGGATTCTAGGAGGAAGAGCATCAGAAGGGGAAAAATTATCCCCAAAACCTTGATCACCTCCAAGATTCGCCAAAGCATCGGCTACAGGGTTAGCTTCTCTGAAAACATGATGGAAAGAAAGCTCCATAAAATGAAAGAGAGAGATAATTTTCCGAATCGTGTAAATGCTATGCTAGGGAGGTCGAGAGTTACCCACAATACAATAAAGAAGGCACTTAGAGTCCATTTCCACAACAGCCTTCAAATAACCATGATCATGCAGCCAAGAAAGACCATGGATGAGGGCTTTACTTTCAGCAAGGAAGCTGGTAGATATCTCATAGAAAGAGGAAAAGGCAAAAATCATCTGCCCCTGGGAATTACGGACAATGCCGCCACCGGAGCTAGGACCCGGATTGCCACGACTAGCTCCATCAGTATTGAGTTTCACCCAACTAACAGCCGGCTTATTCCAACTGACTAAACGAATAGTTCTACTAGAAAAAACACCCAAGTTTAGCAGAAAAAATGGAGTTCCAATCAGAAGTAAATCTGGAAGACATGTCCGAATTCCTGATAATGGAAACTATCATATACTTGATGCGATCAATAAGAACTCTGTCTGAACATCTAATGCCTTCGTGAAGAGCTAAGTTCCTGAATTTCCATAGTTCCCAAAGGATGATAGAATGGGTGATGAAGTAGAGAGTAGAGTTATCTTTCATTAACCACCAGGTAAAACAGACTTGGTTTATAGAAGTAGCTGGACAGTTAACAGCCGTAAGCGAGTTGAATTCTGTCTAAACAATGGAAGCAATCAGACTGGTTAAAAAAACATGAGCATAGTTTTCAATCTGACCGGCCATGCAACAGGAGCAACGAGAAGCCATATGAATGCCCTTCTTAACAATACTTTCGTCGATCTGTAACTTATACTGCCAAAGACGCCACATGAACACACTGATATGCTGAGGGAGATACTTGTTCCAAATGAATTTAGATGATTCCAGAATGGGCCATTTGGGACGAACGAAATTCCAAGCTGAAGAAAGCGAAAAATTACCCCTGGAAGTGAGACTCCAGCAAGGATAATCTTGACAATCAGAAAGTTCAATGCCTTCACTAATAATATAATCAACTTTGGCATTACCCAACACAACACGAGCATCTTCACTGATGTGAGAGGGGTCATCAAACAGATCGCTAACCACAGAAAACTGACTATTAAGGGGCTGGGAAATTAATCCAGAAGGAAGCCAGTAATCAAGCCAAATCGAGCAGTCACCCTTACCAATAATCCACCGAATAAATTGATCAGCTTCATTTCTAATCAAACACATACGATACCAAGTGTTGGATCCCCGACCTGGGGAAACTGAAGGATGCGCGGAAGCACAGTAGCTCCTTCGCATAAACTGAGCCCAAAGACTATTGGAGGAACGAAAACACCACCACAGATTAAAAGAGAAGGCCTTAACACATCTTTAACAACGCAAATACCAACCCCACCTTCAGCAATGGGTTTGCAACATCTATCCCACGCAATCCAATGCGATTTAGCCTTGCCAGTAATGGATCCCCAAAAGAAGTTAGCCAACATTCTATTAATATTGTGAATGACAGAAACCGGCGGGTCAACGATAGCAATTTGGTACATCACAATTGAGTGAAGAACAAAATTAATGAGGGTCACCTTTCCAGCTTGATTAAGGAAAGCACCAATCCAGGAAGTAATCTTGGCCTGAAGTTTCTAAATCAGAGGGTCAAAAAGAGATTTCTTTTTCCGACCATCGAAAAGAGGGCAACCTAAGTAAGTAACAGGAAGCGGTTTAAAATTGAAAACCCGAGATGGCTCCGGATGGTAGCAATTCTAGCAGGACTAGTCTGACTGGAAACCATGAAACAACTTTTTCTCACATTAATCAATTGACCCAAACATTTCTCATAAGAAGCAAGAAAGTTCTGATGTTGAAGCAAGGAATGCCTGTTACCATTACAGAAAATAACAACATCGTCTGCAAAGGCAAGGTGAGAAATAATAGGACAACCAATAGAGGAATGATAGGCAAAAAGGGGGTTCTTATTTTACAAATCATTCAGGCCACGACTGAGAACTTCAGTAGCGATGATAAAAAGGCTAGGAGAAAGAGGGTCTCCTTGTCGCAGACCACGAGTCGAGTGAAAGAAACCAGCCGACGAGCCATTTATCATAACCGAAAACCAATTATTAGAGACCACTCTCCATATCATGTCAATGAAAACTTCGCCAAAACCAAATTTCCGAAGAACTTTAGTCAAGTAAATCCACGAGATTCTATCAAAGGCTTTGGCCATGTCAAGATTAATGATGACGTTGGAGCCATTGATTTTTTTCTTCAGATGGTGGGATAACTCATGGGCTAAAAGAAGATTATCTTGAATAATTCTCCCCTTAGTGAAAGCGCTCTGATTGTCAGAAATAATGGCAGGAAGAATGAGAGCTAAGCGGGATGACAACAACTTCGTAATAATTTTGTTACAGAAATTACAAAGGCTGATAGGGCGAAGATCTTTAAAAGACTCAATATGATTGGATTTCAGGATAGTAAGTAATAAAGTGCTCATCCAAGACTTCGGCATATCAAAACCAGAAAAGAATTCAGTCATAGCAAGATGAAGGTCCATGGCAATAATATCCCAACAAGAAGTATAGTATTTACCCGAAAAACTGTCCGGACCCGCTGCACTATCCCCATTAAGGGAAAAAACGACCTTATGAATTTCTTCAATAGAAGGAGGAGCAGTAAGGAGAATGTTCTGATCTTGGGAAATGAGAGGAGGGATATGCACAAAAAGATCCTCATCAAATCTGGAGCAGTCCGCAAGCTGGTCGCAATAAAATTCAACTGCAGCCTTCTTAATATCATCTTCATTATTAATAAGGTTGCCATGCATGTCTTTGATTTCATAGATGAAAAGATTACTGTGAGTTTGCTTGACTGAAGAATGATATAATTTAGTGCTACCATGCCCTTCCTTGAGCCAACGAAGATGAGATTTTTGTCTCCAGAAATCCTCCCCAGTCTTGAGATTACGTTGAAGTTGAGCTTTGGCCAAATGAAGAGCGGCCCTATTATCATCAGAAGGGCTAGATTCATAAAGAAGTTCCTTTTCTAGAACGTAATCCCCAGCTGACTGAATGGCCTGAAAAATATTGCCAAAAGTAGACTTATTCCAATCTTTTAAAGCCATCCGAACTGACTTCACCTTGTTGGCAAACTTAACCATAGGCCTTCCATCACACGGGCTGATCCAAGCCTCTCGAACCACATCAAGAAACGTAGAATGAGAGGTCCAGATATTTAAGAAACGAAAGTGGTACTGCCGAGCTCCAAGTGGAATCAGTGATAGATATTAGGAAAGGGGAGTGATCCGAGCACGTTCGATTAAGATGCTCCACAATGGTAGAAGAAAAAGTGGAAGACCAAGCCAAATTACAGACATCCCTATCTAAACATTGAGAAATAGAAGCTATACCATATCTGTTGTTATTCCATGTAAACTGGCTGCCATGAAATCCCAAGTCATAGAGACCTGCAGCATTCAAACAAGCCTGGAAGTCTTGAGCCCCTTGTCTATCCCAGCCATTCCCACCAAGTTTCTCATGCTAGGCTAGAATAATATTGAAATCCCCAACCACTAACCACGGTAAATTCCCGAAGGCAGCCCCCATATCAATAATGTCATTCCACAAGTCAAGCCTTTCAGCCGAAGAACACTTAGCATAAACTGAAGTAAAATACGCCGGTTGATTCCAAGAGAAGTGCTTAACATTAAGGGTAAGATGCTGCACTGAATAATTAATTAACTGGCAGGTGAAGGATGAGTTAGCAAGAACCCAAATAGAGTTAGTAGAGTTACAGAAGAACGAACGAAATTTAAGTTTACGGGCAATTAAATGAAGCCTATCTTTAGCAATCATAGGCTCACAAATAGAAATAAAAGAAATCTGATAAAGCTTAACCAATTTTTTTAGGCGGGAAACCGTGGAATCGTTACCCACTCCTCTGATATTCCAAAAAAGAGGCTTAATCCTCATTGGGAACAGAACAGTTAGAACCCTTTTGGACCTTAACTTTCTTGCGGGAGCGAATCGTTCGATCAGTAACTGGGGCTGTGGGAGGCTTACCCTTCGTTTTCTTGAGGCCACAGGCTTCCAAATGAAGAGCATCGAGATTACTCTTATCTAAACCGTCATTTTCCTCCTCAAAGGTCTGAAGTACAACAAACATGTTAGGGGAGAGGATATTTGTATGCGCATCATTCTGGGAATTGTCAGTTTGATCCACCTCCAGAAACTCAGAATTGGTTTGTTCCTCAGTAGTGTTACAAATCATCTCTTCCTGGGCCAGAGCAACGGTAACTTTATCATGAAAGTCAGAATAGTTTTGGCTCGCGTCTAGGGTGGCAGAAGTTTTATTCTCATCGACAAGGATAGGAGTGGTTTTATTCATACCAGGCAAGTTTGAGTGATCATCCTGACCAGAAGCAAAAGTGAGATTATCAATACTAGGAGAGGTTGTGCTTGTACCAAGTAGGTCAGGGTGAGAGTCATTGGGGGTAACACCATGCAGATCAGTCTCTGGGGGCTTGGCAGCCGGATTGGTAGATTTTTTGGAGTCCATCGAGTAGTTGGAGGGGGAGGAGGAGGAGGAATGGTGGGGGTTGGAACACAGAGGTGGCGGATTTTTGGTTTTACATTGAAACTCGGAGTGGCCTTGTCTACGACAGTGTGAGCAATAGAGAGGAGCATTTTCCGCTTCAAGGGACTGCCAGAAACTTGGGTAGAGAGACCTAAAATCAATCCAAATCCTGTTGGGAAGAGGCTTAGATAAATCAATTTCGACACAAACACGGGCTACATTTGGACGAGTGAGGTTAGAAGTTGGCTGATCAAGCATCAAGGGCCGGCCAAACAAAGAGGCAATGGAGAAAAGTGTGGATTTGTTGAAAATATGGATGAGGAGACCATGCAGAGAGAACCAAACTGGGGCGATGGGGCTTTCCACATCTGGCCTGAAGTCGGGGGACCATTTAAAGACCCGCATAGGTTATCGTCCAAGGTACCATTGGTCTTTAATCCAAAGCCTTTGATAGTCTTCTTCATGGTACACTTGAATGAGTACGTGTTTAGCATCAAGATGCCCAATGCTAAAGGCTGCCTTAAGACCAAAGGTGTGAAAAAGTTTTCGAATATATTCCATGGAAGGCCTTCCGTGAGAAAACTTACCTATAAGAGTGTGTTGAAAGGGTTTTACAAGAGCTTCAATGATCTCAGTTGAAAGCTTAATAGATGGCTCTCCTTTGTATGTGAGGGGGGAATATGGAAAGCAGTGGTGTTGAGGGTTGAAGGGGGGGGGGAGGAGAGGGCGGCAGCGAAAGTCTTAGGAGGGACAGGATCCGATGGGGCAAGTGGAGGGTCCATCATGCCGGCAGCCAATGGCAGCAGAAAAGAGAGGCTTCAAGATCGCACCTTCAGTGCGTGGGATAGTGTGTTTTTAGGGTTTATACTTTTTGATTCCGTTCACTAAAAACACAAATTTTTTAATAAGTATTATATTTTAAGTCTTGATATCTTATTCATCCAAAACTCGATTTGGACAAATAAATATATCATTTCCATGCTCTTACCAAGTAGAACACATTTGCGCAATTACCTTCACCAACAAACAAATGACACATAAAGAAATTCGTGCATCAAGTTGCACAATTTCTCTCACACTAAAAACACTAATTTTTTTTTAACAAGTATTATACTTTAAGTCTTGATATCTTATTATCCAAAACTCAATTTGACAAATAAATATATCATTTTGATGCTCTCACCGAGTAGAATACATTTGCGTAATTACCTTCATTAACAAACAAATGACACGTAAAGAAATTCGTGCCTGAAATTGCACAATTTCTTTGATTAAAAACACAATTTTTTTCAACAATAAAAGACATGTATCCCACATTCGTTAGAAATTGATATTGGTTTTAAAAATACTATTATTAAGTTGCAATAGAAGAAATGCATCATACATTGGTTGGAAAGTGATGTTGATTTTTAAAGTCATTTGGTAAAAGACTTTTACCATTATAACCAATAGAAGATGTATATCTCACATTAGTTAGAAAATGATGTTGAGTTTATATTATTTTATATTATTACCAATAAAAGAGATGTATAACAGATTGTTTAAAAAGAAAATGTTATATTTTAAAGTCTTTAGACTAAATACTTTCACTTTTACAAGAGATGTATCTCACATAGTTACAAAACTAGATCTTTGTACCCGTGTCTGTAGCACGTTGCCAGTATAGAAAATGCGATTTTAAACTCGACTCATAGTTGATGGGGGTTATTTGTACGGAGTTATATGTAACTGACTCATGACGGTTTGATCTTGCGACAAGCAGTGTTCTAAAACTCCCCGTCTAACTCCGCCTAGACCCCGCCTAGGCGCTAGGCCCCTCTCTACCACCGCGACTTTCTTAGTTGCCGCTTAATCGACCACTCGCCGACCTTAATTTATTTTTGTAACTTTGATTTTGTGGTATGCGGTGACTAGATAAGGAAGGGGGAGTGGTAATGGTGAGGCAGAGAAGGAGGTAATGGGGGGCGAACTAGAGTAATATTTTTTTTGTTTTCAGTTATAAACTTGTCTTATTTATTGCTTTGGGATTATTGAGAACTGAGATTAATGGTAGATTTGTATATTTTTGTTCATTTTAAAAATATAGACAAGTGTTTGATAAAATAAAAAACATAAAAAAAATTAAATTTGTATTCAATGTGTTTGATATTATAAAAAAAATGGTAATTATACCTTAATTCTAGGCCCCGATTACGCCCCGACTAGTCCCCTAGGCGCTAGGCGCTAGTGTGCCGCCTAGCGGCCGCCTAACGATTTTTAGAACCTTGGCGGCAAGAATCAATCCCCACCGCCAGATAGTCTGACTAAACTCTATTGTGAGATTATATATTAATGTAAAAGTGATGTTTTATGAAGATTGATTGTTCTGGAGAAAAATGGGCGACTGTTCATAATATTAATTGTAGGGGGTGACTTTGTAATAGTGAGTTAAAAGTAGATAACTACTCTCACACATGTGAATGTGAGGCTGAATCACAACCATTAAATTTTTAAAGATAATTTAATCTCAACCTCTAAATAGC
This sequence comes from Codonopsis lanceolata, assembly GCA_013146195.2. Lineage (NCBI taxonomy): Eukaryota > Viridiplantae > Streptophyta > Magnoliopsida > Asterales > Campanulaceae > Codonopsis > Codonopsis lanceolata. The sequence continues at coordinate 170,000,838 of CM028378.1, forward strand.
TTTAGTCAATTACACATGTGTGAGTATGAGCTCTATTGTATATTAGATATTGTACTATTATTACCAATAGCAAAGATGTATCATACATTGGTTAGAAATTGATGTTTGTATTAAAAATACTATTATAAATTACTAATTGAAAAGATGTATCATACATTGGTTAGAAAGTGATGTTGATTTTCAAAGTTTTTTTTATAAAAAAGACTTCTACCATTATTACCAATTGAAGATGTATATCTCACATTGGTTAAAAAATGATGTTAATTTTAAAAGTCTTTAAATAAAAAGACTTCAACTTTTATCATTAATAAAAGAGAAGAAAATAGATATATCCCATTATATAGAAAGAGATGTTGGTTTAGATACTTTTTTCTTAGATAAAACACTTCTACCACTATTATCAAATGATTAGATGTATTACACATTGGTTAGACAGTGATGTATATATTAAAAATATTTTTATAAAAGGCTTAATACCAATAGAAAAAATATGTATTTCACATTAGTTAGGAAAAGTAATATTGGTTTAAAATGTTTTTAGATAATGTTTATCGCATTGGTTACAAAGAGATCCACATTATTTAGAAACATATATTGGTTATAAAATGAATTTTTATATTATTATCAATACAAGAGATGCATCACACATTGTTTACAAAGAGATGTTGGTTTCAAAACAATTTAGATAAAATACTACTATTATTATTATTTTTATGTTATAACCAATAGAATAGATGTATACCACATTGTTTAGAAAGAAATGTTGATTTCAAAAGTTTTTATATAAAATACTATTATTATTACTATAAAAGAATGTATTTCACATTTGTTAGAAATTAATGTTGGTTTTAAAATACTATTATTACCAATAGAAAAGACGTATAGCATATGGTTAGAAAGAGATGTTTGTTTTAAAATTATTTAGATAAAAGTCTCAAACTTTTATTACCAATAGAAATAGAAAAGAAGTATCTCACATTGTTAGAATATGAAAAAGGTGTATCTTGCATTGTTTAGAAAAAGATGTTAGTTTTAAAAGTCATATAGTAAATATTTTTGCTCTTATTAGCAATAAAAGATATATATCTCACATTGTTTAAAAATAAATGTTGGTTTAAAAAGTCTTTAGATTAAAAACTTTTTGTTACAAATAGAATAGATGCATGTATTTCACATTTGTTACAAAGTATTCTACTATTATTATCAATAGAAAATACGTATCACACATTTGTTATAAATTAATGTTGGCTTTAAAAATAATATTATTACCAATAGAATAGATGTATCATACATTTGGTAGAGAGTAATTTTTTGTTTTTAAAGTCTTTAGATATAACACTTCTACCATTATTATCAATAGCATATGTAGATCTCACATTGGTTAGAAAGTGATGTTGATTTTAATTTTAGATAAAAGACTTTTACTATTATTATTAATAGAAGAGATATCCTACATTTGTTTTTTTTCCCCTAAGGGGGGCATGAGAAGGGATCGAACCTGAGACCTCACACTTTGTGAAGCCCCATGTCTACCACTGGGCCACCCCCTTAGGGGCATATCCTACATTTGTTAAAAAATGGTGTTGGTTTTAAAAGTCTTTAGATAAAAGACTTTTACTTTTATCATCAATATAATAGAAGAGATGTATCCTACATTATTTAGGAAAAGATGTTGGTTATAAAATTTTTAAAATAAAAAACTTCTACTATTATTACCAAACGAGGATATGTATTACACATTGGTTAGAGTGTGTTGCTGATTTTAAAAGTTTACAATTATTAGCAATAGAAGAGAAGTATTTTACATTGGTTATGAAAGTGATATTAGTTTAAAAAGTTTTTATATGATGTATCTCACATTGCTTACAAAAAAATGTATCTCACATTATTTAGAAATGAGTATTGGTTCTAAAAATCATTAGATAAAGACATCTTTTGTTATTACCAATAGAAAATATGTATCCACATTGTTTAGAAATGAAAAGTCTTTTATCTACTACTATTATTACTAATAGAAAATGTGTATACCACATGGTTAGAATGTGGTGTTGGTTTTAAAATATTTAGATAAAAGACTTAAACTTTCATTACCAATAAAAAATATAAAATAAGTATCTCACATTTTTTTAAAAATGAATTATGATTTTAAATTTTTTTAACAAAATGACTTCTAATATTATTATCTAGTTAAATGTTAATTTTAAAAGTATTTATGTAAAAAAATTGTTTAATATTAGTAACAATAGAAAAAAATTTATAACCATGGAAGAGATTAACAATTTAATTATAATGTCTAAAAGTTATATTATTATTACAAATTATATATATATATATATATATATATATATATATATATATATATATATATATATATATATCTCATATTGTATCTGTGCGAAGCACGTGCTAAATAACTTGTAATTAAATAATAAATGTGAAGAAACCTTGTAAGGGCAAAATAGGCATGACCTATTTTGGTATTGTTCTCACCTTTCTTGGTCATTAAGTTTGGGCATTTTTGGAAACAAAATATTTGTAAAGATTTTTAGTTTCTTGGTCCTAAAGTTTAGGAGCAATTTTTGAAAACAAAATATTCATTATATTTTGAGTTTCTTGGTCCTAAATCTTAGGAGTTATTTTGGAAACAAAATATGTGCAAAAATCCTTCCTAAAGTCATGTCTTGAAGTCCTTGTCTATCTGGTAAGAGAATCTAGTAAATAAGGAAGTTGATTTCATTACTAATTCTAATCCTTTTCCATATTGGAGTTTGTTTCTTTTTTTTTTATGTATAGGTCTCCTTCACAATATAAATAGAGGGCACGGGCAGAGGCTGAAGACAGACGAATAGAGAAAGAGAGTTGATACAGAGTGTTCAGAGTCAGGTGAGCGGTTTCGAATTCTAGTTTGTGCAGAAGTTGAATGTAGCTTCGAATGTTATAACATTCGGAACTACATTGGAGTGCTGGAGCAGTTTGTCTTCCTAGGGTTTCTAGGAAGCTGATTTTTTTAATCTCACGTTTTCTCTACCTGTTTTTAGGTGGGTTCTTGCTCTCCAAGACTTGTTGTCTTGTGAGAGTGTTTGGTTTGGTGATTTCACATTATTTTTGTAAAACAATTCATCTTTTTAAGTGAAATCTTTTTGGCCATGAGACTAGATCTACAAGCATAGGCTTGTAGATTGTTTGGTAACTGTTTGTACTTATTTCGTGCGTTATTATTAAAGTCTTCCGCTGTTTTTAAACTTTTCTTACCAATGTATCTTCCATTGTAGCTACAGTAACGAGCTACATTGGAAACTACATTGGCTATTTGGAGAATCCTAGCTACTATTGTTCTTACAATTGGTATCAGAGCCTCCTCTTGACGTCACTAAGAGAAGATTCTGGTTGTAGCCGTGATGGATTCTCAATATGAGAATGTTGTTCGTCCTCCAACCTTGACTAATGCAAATTATTCTATTTGGAAAGTGAAGATGCGTATCTTCATCAAATCAATTGATGAAAGAGCGTGGCTTGCTGTTCTAAATGGTTGGACTCTTGCCAAAACCATTTATAATGATGGTGATGTTAAAATCACCAGTTAGGCAAATTGGACCACTCAAGATAGAACCACTGCTTCGTTTAATTCTAAGGCTCTTTCATCCATATACAAGGCCTTAGATGCCAACACCTTCAGAGTTATTGCAAATTATGACTCTACCAAGGATGTTTGGGATGCCCTTCAAACCTTATGTGAAGGTCCTACTAGTGTTCGTGCTTCAAAACTTAGAATGTTGACTACTCAATTTGAGAACACTAGAATGAATGAAGATGAAGATATTATGTCTTACTATGTTAGATTACTTGATATATCTAATACTGCTCTTGCTTTGGGTGATCCTATCACCAATGATCGTCTTGTTAGCAAGATGATGCGCACTTTGCTGAAAGATTTAATGCCAAAATTTGTGCTATTGAGGAAGCTCATGACATTGACAAAATTAGTTTTGAAAGACTAGCTGGCATTCTACAAAATTTTGAGTTAAACCTTAATGAGAAAATTAAGAACAAAGGCAAAGGTGCATCATCTTCTACTCCTTATGTGGAAAGTATTGCTTTTCCTTCTGTTGTTGATATCTCTTCTGAATTGCCTGAATTGCATAAGGAGATTGAGGAATCTGATTTTGGTGAAGAGTCAATGGATTTTTTAACAACAAAGTTTAAAAATATTTTGAAAGCAAATGGACAAAACAGATCTCTATCTTCTATCACCAAAACTGTTTTCAAAACTGAGCCTAGCAAGTTTGCTCTCAAAGAAAGAAGTTCTTTTCAAACCCCTGAAAAATCTTTTACCAATCCTTTTGCTAAGCAACCTACATCTAAAAGTAAAAATATTGATTCTATTCAATGTAGGGCTTGTCAAGGGTTTGGGCATTATGCTAATCAATATGCTAATACTTTGAGAAAGAAGGGTTTGAATTTTTCTCTTACTTTGAGTGATAGTGATGATGAAGATCCAGGTGATCTCATCACTCTCACTACTGTACACAACTCTCCATCTGATTTTGTAGGTCCTTCGGCCAATGTACCTCCGAATGTAGCTTCTTCAGAAACTAACATCAGAAGCTACATTGGACAGAAGCTGGGAAGATCTCTGCGGTTTTAACTCCTCTGTCACAGAAGATGGTGGAGAATCAGAATCAGACCTGCTGGAAGGTTACAAGGAGTTGTATAAGGATTGGGAAAAGAGGGCTCTTCAAGTTACATTGCTTGGAAAGACAAATGATTTGTTAAAGAAGGTAAATGAAGATAAGAAGGAGTGTATCACAAGGCTGGAATGTTTGCTATGTAAGAAAGATGTGGAGCTTGAAGAATTGAAAGAAGAACTGCTCAAAGCCAATGAAACCATGACAAAATGGAACTCAAGCCAACACAAAATGGATGATAGGTTGAATTCTGGGAGTTCTGGTAAGTCTGGGATTGGTTTCAAGCCAAAGACGTTTGTTAAAGAAGGTGAAGGTACGTCTACTGAACCAACACAACACACACAAAAATTTCAAAATCCAAACTTCTTTGAAAAACCTAAAACAAGAAAGAAAAATTTTGTGTGCCACTATTGTCACAAGCCTGGACATATTCAACTCTTTTGCTTCCTTAAAAAGGCAGTCTATAAGGAAGAGGTTCGACAAGCTTACCTAGTTCGTAACCAAGTGTAGCACCAAATGTAGCATCAGCAAAAAATGTTTAGTAAAGTTTGGGTTCCTAAAAAACAATTAGACACTGTTCCTGCCCCAGATGATACATAATCTGCAAGTTCTGGAAATTTAGAGGATGAGATTCAGAATGCAGTTCAAGATGTAGCTCCGAATGTAGCTCCAGATGCAGCTGCATCAGAAGCTATATCGGAAGCTACATTGGTCAGAAACTCCCCAGATGCTGAAACTGAACCTGAACAGACTGAAACTGAATCAAGCCTAACTGATTGAAGTCATGATATTCCTAGCCGTATACAGAAAGACCATCCAATCTCTCAAGTGATAGGTAATATTCATGATGGCATATACACAAGGAGAAAAGGTAAGGTTGATTCTCACAAATTAATATGCTTATCAAAATATTTTTGAGAGAAGCGTTGTTTCTTTTATTGCTTGCTTTTTAGATATGACTCTATAACTTTTGTGGATGCTCCAAATGATCAAATATTATGGGCTACACATTGATGTGTTAACCTTGTATTTTCATAACACCAATGCAATTTGTATAGCACAAAAATTCAGTTCAACATTCTCGAACAAAACACATTGATATAAGACACCACTTTATTAGAGACATGATTAAATAAGGAATTGTTTGCATTGAACATGTTGGGACTGAAAATCAACTTGCTGATATATTTGCCAAGAGTCTTGATTTTGAGAGATTTTCCAATCTTTGGAAATCTCATGTGTTATGTGTGCCATTTGACTTTACACTTGTTTAAAAAAAATAAAACAAATTTAGGCATGTTTGCATTTTGTCTTTAGAGGGCACTTTAGATCATTGACTCACATGTTTGTACCTTTTGTTGTTGCTTGGGAATTGCATTCAAAATCAATAGTGATTTTTTTTTTTGTTTTAATTCTCACTCTCTCCCTGTTCTTGAGTATGTTTGAAGTCCACAAAGGAAAGAGCTACCTTTAAAAATCAAGGGTTGTAGCACTTTATCTTGGTACTATGGAACTTAGGTTCTCATAGGTTGATCTTGAGAAAAATTGAATACCCTTGAAAGAAAAAGTGTAAAAGCTACCTAACGGAAAAGAACTACCTATGAACAAGGTTTGTGACACCTTTCTTTTGGGACTATGAATCCTTGGATTTCATGGGTTGATCAAAAGTAAAGTGGCTTCCCTTGGTAAATAGTGTGAAAGGTTTCAAGTGGCATGTTTTTATAGCTTGAAATAAAGTAGAGCTATATTCCTAGGGAAATAAAGTACCTATGGATTTTTGTTATGAAATATTTATGATATTTGGAGAGAAACCTGGTTGAGAAAAGAAAATATGCAAAAAGTGCACAAATTTTATTATTGATGAATGCTCCTCCCAATGCAACTACATAAGGAACTACATCACTTTGATATGGTCTTTATCATTTGTGTGTGATTAAATTATTCTTTTGCCTAGCTTTTAGTTATCATATTTTTAGGCATAAAATTTTAGGACATGCATTGTTGGTAAAGATATCAGCTTGGCGAAATTTTATCCGAAAATAAACTGTTCAAATCAATTTCCAAAAATTTCCATGTTGAAAAATATTTAGTGGATATCTAATTTTTGTGTGGAACTAAAAGGTATTGAATCTGGATATGAGGTGCCCAGCTATTGCTAGGGGTGTGATCAAGTCATGGTGAACACTAAATTGTGTTTTTCAAAATCTTGGATTTTTTAGAATTCCTAAAAAATTGTTTCTCCCTCTTCCTTTTCTGATCAAATAGCGGGAGAGAGATCATGTGTTTCTGGTGATGGTGATGAATCCCATAAACTGTTCATGTTTGTTTTGTATGCATGTGATTGCATCATTGGTATGTTCTGATTTGTGCTTAGTTCTGATTTTATACCTTGCACAAATTCAGGGGAGATGAGATTTTCTAACCAATAAAGGTTAGATTGTTTGATTGGTGTTGAATAAACACTTGTCATTTGATTTGACCAAAAAGGTTCAACAAAGGGGGAGATTGTAAAGGCAAAATAGGCATGACCTATTTTGGTCTTGTTCTCACCTTTCTTAGTCATTAAGTTTGGGCATTTTTGGAAACAAAATATTTTTAAAGATTTTTTGTTTCTTGGTCCTAAAGTTTAGGTGCAATTTGGAAACAAAATATTCATTATACCTTTGAAGGGGTGGATTTTGATGAAACCTTTGCTCCTGTTGCCCGCATTGAGTCCATACGTCTGCTTCTTGCCATTGCATGCTTTCTTGACATTACTCTTCAACAAATGGATGTGAAGAGTGCTTTTTTAAATGGCATCCTAGAGGAAGAAGTTTTTGTTGAACAACCAAAGGGATTTGAGGACCCCCATAAACCTAATCATGTTTTTAAATTGAAAAAGGCCTTGTATGGTCTCAAGCAAGCTCCTAGAGCTTGATATGGGAGACTTACAGACCATCTTTTCAAAAGTGGTTTTAAAAGGGGAGAAGTAGACAAAACACTTTTTATTCAAAGAAAAGACAAACACATTTTGATTGCACAGATTTATGTTGATGATATTGTGTTTGGGTCCACTTCTAAGTTCTTGGAAAAAGAATTTGTACATTGCATGACATCTACATTTGAGATGAGCATGGTAGGAGAATTAACATTTTTCCTAGGGATTCAAATAAAGCAATTGCATGAAGGGATGTTCATCTCTCAAGCCAAGTATGCTCTTAACTTGGTGAAGAAATTCAGTCTTGAGGATGGAGAGGGAAAGAAAACCCCTATGGGTATATCCAATAAACTTTGCAAGGATGAGAAATCAGAAAGTGTTGACCATACTTTGTATAAAAGCATGATAGGAAGTCTGCTATATTTGACTGCCACCCGTCCAAACATCATGTATAGTATGTGTTTGTGTGCTGGATACCAAGCAAACCCTAAAGTCTCTCATTTGAAAACTGTCAAAAGAATAATTAGGTATGTTGGTGAGACATGTGATATGGGTTTGTGGTACACAAAACACACTAATTTCCACGAAATTAGGGAGTCTATTTCTTATCAACGATGTTCGTTTACTCGGTAAGCTGCGGTTACCCGTAAACTCCTTCGTTGAGGGGCTCTATAGACACCCCAATTTCGTACCCCTGGGTATGGGACATGACATGCGATATCAAGACCTGTTAAAACTTAACAAATGTCAAGTTACGGGGTTTTAAAAATGCAAAAGGGAAAGCATGATGCATAAAACAGTGAAATGCAGGGGCCAAAGTGTCAAAAAGGGGCCTAAGTTCGGAACCTGGCGCCCCCAATAGGGGAACCAGGTGCAGCGCCCGTGGCGCCAGCATAGTGCTCAGGTACTGTAGCACTTTGCCTCTGGTACTCTATGTCAAGCGCGCGATACAAACCGATGAAGGACAGAAAGAAAACTCAAAATGCCAACGGGATCCCCACTCCCAGCTATAAATAGAGGTGCTCGGCTTCAGAAAATGGGACACAAAATTTTACGCCGCACACAGTTCACAGCATTGAGTTTACGCAGTGAAGAGCGATCGTGAGAAAGAGAGAGTTCCCCTCCTCTTATAAGCCTCGAACTTTGCCAAAAATCCTCCAAACACAAATCTAGCCGGTCAAAGTGAACCTTAGCCTTCTAGCTAGGATTCCACCTTATTTACCCGGTCCAAAAATCCAAAAGTGAGCAGTTACTCTGCCCGAATCCAGAGGCCAAATCCGCTAGAAGCAAGCAGTTGCTCTGCTCGATTTCCGCTAGCAGCAAGCAAACAACAGCAAAAATGGAAGCAGTTGTTCCGCCCGTTTTACGGTGCCTGAAAACAACTTTTGGAAGCAGTTACTCTGCCCGAATCGCAACAGCAACAAAAGACTCCCTCTCCTGGAAGGACAGAGCGAACACAACCTACGCTCTTAAAGGTAAGCCTTATAGATTTTTATATCAAAGTGCTAATTTCATCCGACCCAATGTAAAAAATATAAGCAGTTATGCTGCCCGGATTTATATAAAAATAACACTAAAAAGAGCCATTATTATGGCCAAATATTTTTAAATGTATTTGTAATTACTAAAAGGAGGCGACTGTAAGTCTGTAAATAATGTAGATACATATATATTTGTTTTAATGCTTTATTTTATTTGCTAAATAAATATAATAAAAGCATATTTTAGCCAAAAATAATTTTTGAGACCGAAAGGGTGAGTTGGGTGCCTAACACCTTCCCAACTCGTAACTTAGCCCCCGAACCCCTTTCTACAAACTCTGGTTATTTTTGGTTTTCTTTATTTCTCCTTAAAATAAAGATGGCGACTCTGTTATATCATTTTGGATCACAGTGAGGCCCGCAACATCCTTTTCTTGTACTTTTTCGTTTTCCCCTAAACAAAGGACGATGAGAATGAAAAGGGTGATGCATTTTCTGTATCCGGTTGTCCCCTAAACAAGGGAGGATGAGATACGGAGAAACCCAAAGCCCTCATAGTGATCTAAAATAAACCTACGGTCACAGTGAGGCTCGCAACATCATGTTTTTTTGCACTTTTCCGTTTTCCCCTAAATAAGGGACGATGGGAATGAAAAGGGTGATGCATTTTCTGTATCCTGTTTTCCCCTAAACAAGGGAGGATGAGATATGGAGAAATCCAATGCACTCATAGTGACCTAGGACGATTTTCAAGTTCACAGTGAGGCAGGGCGTGTTCCCACGCGCCTTCTCAACATCCTTTTTTTGCAATTTTCCGTTTTCCCCTAAACAAGAGACGATGTGAATGAAAAGGGTGATGCATTTTCTGTATCTTGTTTTCCCCTAAACAAGGGAGGATGAGTTACGAGAAAATCTAATGCTCTCATAATGGACTAAAGCACACTCGGTGACCGAGGCGTATTCAACGCGCTTTTCAACAACACTCTTTCTGCACTTTTAATTTCATCTTTCCCTAAACAAGGGAAGATGGAATGGAAAGAGTGATTTCTTCCCCAAGCCACGTGTATCCTTAAAAAAGGAGCGCGCGATCCGGGGGATACTTTCCGGGGCACCCACACTACCTTTTGAAGCGTGGGGGCTTTATCCCATACCAACTAACTTCTAGAAGATTTTAGGGGCACTTGCTCTGTCCTTCCAGGAGAGGGAGTCTTTTGTTGTTGCGGAGATTCGGGCAAAGTAACTGCTTCCGAAAGTTTCTTTCTGGCACCGGGAACAGGGCAAAGCAACTGTTTACTTTTTTGCTGTTGTTTGCTTGTTGACCGCGGAAATCGGACAGAGCAACTACTTGTTTTTTACGGATTTGACGTCTGGATTCGGACAGGGCAATTGCTCTTTTTGGGATTTTTGGACCGGAGGAATAGGGTGGAATTCTAGAAAGGAAACTAGGTTTCACTTTGACCGGTTGGTTTTGTGTTTGAAGGAGATTTGACGGAGCTTTGGGGCTTAAGGGAGGGATTTCTCTCAAAGAGCTTTCAGAACTCACTGCGGAGGCTTTTTAACTGCGTATTCTCACTGTGTGTTGAATGAACGGTGTGTGAATTCACAAGCTGGGGCCTTCTATTTATAGGTTGAGAAGACTTTTCCTTCACCGTTAAGATTTTTTCTTTTGTACTTTATCGACTTGTATCGCGCGCTTGAGAGATTGTACTTTAGGCAAAAAGCTACAGTGCACAAGGCACTATTGGGCGCCACCCATGGTGGGTTTGGGCGCCGCGCTAGGAGGGAGTGTGGGTGGCGCCTGAGCTCCTTTCTTGCCTCCTTTTTGATACTTTGGCCCCTTGCACTTCATTGTTTACGCATCCTGCTTTTTCTCTTGCATTTTTAACCTTGTAACTTGACATTCATTAAGGTTTAACAGGTGTTGATATTTCATGTCATGTTATATACCAGGGGTACGAAATTGGGGTGTCTACAGAGCCCCTCAACGATGGAGTTTACGGGTAACCTGAAGCTTACCGAGTAAATGAACATTGTTGATAAGAAATAGACTCTCAAATTTCGTGGAAATTATAATGGGGAGAGATGCAATAGGTAGCGGTTATAATGCAACAGGTTTTAGGGTGCAGTTCAAATCTCGCATACCCTAGACATATTTAGTTGGTTATCGCAGGTTATCGTAGTTTTTAATAGATATGAAAATTAAATGCTCTAATGGTCGGACCTATCGAAATAGGCTGCCTACGTATCCCTTAATAAAAGGAATCAGACCAAACGTAGTTCGGCCTCATGCAAACAACCAACAACACTCACACTAGTGGGATAGATGGGATCCTGATCATTCCATGTCCCGGGGTATGTACCCCTTGAGGAGATGATCCTAACTCAAACTGGGTGGAATACCTTATTATTCCACGTCCCGTGGTATGCACCCCTCGAGGAGATAATCCAACTCAAACTGGATGGGATACCTGAATATTCCACGTCCCGGGGTATGCACCCCTCGAAGAGATAATCCAACTCAAACTTCAAATGGGATTTGATAATTCCACGTCCCGGGTTACTCCCCCTGAGGAGATGATCTCATGCTACTCCTAGAAAGCAGGAAATTTTGATCATTCCACGTCCCTGGGTTACGCCCTTAAGGAGATAATCCTACTGCTACTCCTAGAAAGCAGGAAATTTGATTATTACACGTCCCAGGGTATGCACCCCTTGAGGAGATAATCCTACCGCTACTCCTAGAAAGCAGGAAATTTGATTATTCCACGTCTCGGGGTATGCACCCCTCGAGGAGATAATCCCACAACAACTCAGGATGAAACCGATTATTCCACGTCCCGGGGTATGCACCCCTCGAGGAGGTAATTCCACAACAACTCATGATAAAACCGATTATTCCATGTCCCGGGGTATGCACCCTTCGAGGAGATAATCCCACAACAACTTAGGATGAAACCGATTATTCCACGTCCTAGGGTATGCACCCCTCGATGAGATAATCCCACAACAACTTAGGATGAAACCGATTATTCCACGTCCCGGTATGCACCCCTCGAGGAGGTAATCCCACAACAACTCAGATATAATGCAAGAAATAGGTAAAATGTATACACTTTACCTTTCCTTTACCTTTATTTGCTTTGCTTTCATTTTTCTTTGCTGCTGCACTTTCTTTTTCTTTGCTGCATTTTTTTATTTCTTGCATTTTTTTCTTTTCTTGCACTGCATTTCTTTTCTTGAACTGCTTTTCTTTTCTTGCACTACTTTTTCTTTTCTTGTTGCATTTTTTCTTGCTTTCTTGCTACTGATTTCTTGCTGGGGCTTTAAATGATATATTTTCTGCTTTTTCTGGCCCTTTTGTGGCTAACCTGCTAGGAATATGAACTTTCTTCTCGATTTTGATGAATGGTCGTTACTTTTGGTTAACAAAGCTAACTTTGTTAACTTTTCGTTAAGCTTTTAGGGCCTTTTGCAATTTGAGCAACCTTGAGGGATTAGATGTTGCACTTTGACTTTGGAAGGGAGGAAAGTGAAACTTTCCTTTTCTTTTCTTCATAACACGGCAGAGAATGAGTAGTGGCTCACTTTCTCCATTTTCATTTCCTTCGTCATTTTTCTTCCTTATGCCATTTTTGCCGGTGAGCTTTCTTCCTCATTTCTTTGCCTTTTCTTGATTTTCTTTCGCCAATTTGATTGTTTTTCTTGATAGATGGCTTCTTCTTCATGATCTCAGAAGGGGAAGGCACCGATGCATCCCGATTCAGGCGAGGAAAGACGAGAACTTCTTCCTTTGACCCGAAATCATATCAAATATTTCTTTTCGAAGGATGATTGGGACAATATCCTTCGCGATCGACGCATGCATGTTTCTAATCTTGTAAATCCCGCTGTAAATTTCTTTTTTCACAAACCCATTTGGTCGATTTTTCAGATCTGTTGGATTTATTTGCTGTTTTGGGTCCCTGGAGTACACTTGCTCTTGATTTTGATGCTTATGCATGCAATTTATATGCTAGAATGATGCAATTTGGTAATTATACAAAAATATGAAATTCGTGCTATTTAATTTTGCGATGTATACTTGAATAATTGGCACTATTTGATTCTGCGATGCATATTTCATGTAACTGATATATTTTGACTATATGATGCATGCTTGGGCTAAAAATATTATAATGATGCGTGCCCATGCAATATGTTATTTGGACACATGGTGCTTTTTTTTTGTTTATGAATACAAGCAATATGCAACATAAGTATTATTTCATGCAACATGGTATTTTTATGTATGTAAAATGTGCAACATAAATATGCAAATGGGGATGGTACCTTTTCTTTCTTTCTTCTTCTTTTTTTTTTATTGTATGCAAAATGCAAAATACAACCTAGTATTAGTATTATGGCATGCAACATATATATATATATATATATATATGCTTTTGATATGCTTTAATGAGAATGACATAGTATTATGGCATGCATGGGGGCTTAATGAAAGATAAGAATTTTACCTCCCCTTTCTTTCTGATTTTGAGTTGCTGTTTTTTTTTTTTTTTTTTTTTTACTTTTTCCTTTTTTCTTTTTCTTTCAGGCACATAGGGCTTTGACCAGAGTTCGGTCCAACTGTGATAAAGTCACAGCCATTTATAACTTGATGCCTTTGCAGGCACAACTTCTGGTAGAGTCTTCCGTCTTCGGTGTTTTTCTGCGAGTGTTCCGTCCCTTTCGCAGCTATTTACCCATTTTCGAGGTCCTGCGGGATTATTGGTGGGACACCACCCACAATTTTCATTTTAGTTGGGGCGAGGCCACCTTGACTCTTTGCGACTTTACTGCGATTACTGGCATTTCTACCGGCATTGGCAGGACTTTAGAGCCGGATTATACCATCTGACATCAGCATGATGTGGTAGAGGATCTTTTGGGCTTTGAGCCTGAGTATAAACCACTGACGAGTTGGCTGGAGCAATATGCCAGGCAAGTTGATGATAGTGATAGCGAGGCTGTAGCTCGCGTTGCCAGGGCATTTTTAGTTTTCTTTCACATTGGGTCCACTGCATCATCGCGTTCACGAGCCACCTTATTTGGCTGAGTTCAAGAATGCAAATAGAGTTAGGCCGGATCGAGATGGCGGCTGCTTGGATACAGTGAGGTTGCAGGAGAGGATAGCTTGCTCAAGCGCAAGCACGGTGCATTTTCTTCCCTGGAGGGGCCTGGTGGGGCATTATATGATTACTATGGAGATGAGTAGATGTCGGATATTGATGGTATCCATCATGGTTGATTCGTTATATATGAGAGAACGGGTCAACCGCCAGCATTCTGCGCTCCCGACATTCCCAGTGACGCCTCCTATGCCTCCCCCTTGGGTGGTTGCTCAAGATTTCTTGCCAAACAGGTATCAGTACCTGTCGAGATTGCTCATGCCTAAGAGTGATTTCCCAGTTATGGCGTACGAGGACTTCCTGAGGACCATGCTCCATCCTGCCCCTCCTATCCCTGTGGTAGCCAGGCATGCTTTCGATGCCTCTGACAGGCCGAGGCTCTCTTTTCCAGCCCTTGACACGCAGCTAGAGTTTTCTACGCCTGCTGATGCTTTTTCCACCTTCCGATAACATCCTGACGGAAGGATCATGGAGGAAGTTCTTCCCGATGCAGACATTCCCAAGGAGTATCATGTCCTGGAGCAGGCTCGAACGGTAAACATTTTCTTGCCCTCTTTCTTTTCCTTTGCATCATTTCATTTTCATTTTTTGGAGATTGATATATTTTCTTTTGCCGTCTCAACATCTTTTTTCAGGTTAATGTGTCGACGTACAAGAGGCTGCTGCGGGGCTTTTTCAGTATCAACAAGCTTTACCAGCGACTTGTAGATGTGTTTTCCTGCTGGGGGAAAGATGCAGTGCGACAGACCAGGCACTAGGATGATGATGATGCGGCTGCCGGATCGAGTCGTGCTCAAGCAAGAGGACGAGGATATAGGATTGGTGGACACGGCCCTCGAGTAATGGGTGGCAATCTTGAAAGGAGCAGCTCTTCCCGCGCTCATTAGCTCTAGTTGCCTGCACTTATTAGCTTTTCTTTTTTCTTGTACCAGATTCTGTACACATATATTTTTATGCAATGCAATATGATTTTATATGATGCAAGAATTTAAAATGCAGACTCAATATTTCATGCATAAAAGAAAGCTAGACCATTATGTAGGGTAACGGCACACTACAACTTATGAATGGGGATTTAGAAAGATACACCTTCGGATTTAAAGGGGCTTTTTTTGGTATTCTGCGGGGAGGAAGAGGCAGCTGCCTCTTCCTATGCTTGATATTTCGAATTGCAGGCAAGGCTATTTGCGTAGCCCCTACATTTTCTTTCATTTCTCGTGCTCAAACATGGAACGGTCGGAGCCAAAACCAAGATACCAGGAAGTATCGGGGAACAGTTGTGGGAATCCTGGCGCCACCCATAGGAGAAATGGACGCCGTGCTAGGAAGGGGTATAGGCGGCGCCCAACCATTTCCTGTGCAGTCCCTGTTCATGCAGTGTGCTCAGAAATCGTCCGCTTCTTTGATTTTTCATTATAAATGGTGGTCGAGGCAGCGCTCTTTTTCTCACCAGCCTGCCTTCTTTCCTTCTGCTCCGCCTTTTACAACGGAGTAAACTTCAATTTGACCATCCTTCCCGGTGCTTATACGGGGTACATGGAAGATGACCCAATTTATCTATGATGCCTGTTATCTTCTCTTTTTCTTTGCCTTATGGGGCGGTATCTGCTGGTGGGCCGACCCGGATATATAGATGTGCAGGTCCTGGACCTGGTATTGCAGGCTTGGGACTGCCGGGTGAATATCAACCCGGTGATTCTGGCTGAGACTTTGTCGGGCATGGACGCCTTTGCGACTGACGATGAGTTGTTCCTTTTAAGTAGCCCTCTTTGGATTCATATGTGGCTAGAGGTGCACTTCAACCGGGTGATGGGCCCAGTGCCGATGGGAGCAATGTATGATCCGGGGCTCTATGGCTCTCGTGGTCATTATCACTAGACGAACTTTTCGGAGTCTGATTGGATTGAGTATTTCTTGCGCATTGGCTCCATAGAAATTATATGGATCGTCAGCCACTGGCGGATCCGCAACTTCTTTATGTATACCGGGGTTTATGCCCAGGTTATTCTGCCAAGTATCGAGCGCACCTCATTTTATCTGGCGCACATGGTCCTCCGCCAATTCGGTAGGGAGCAGGTCATCCCAGATGCAAGCCGTCCTCTGGATGAAGAGCTGGAGATGGATAGGGACTTAGGCACCCTTATCCGCAACATATGGCAGCTTGATTTTGATTCACAGGAGGTGGCTTATGCTTATTCTGATTATATGCTCCTGTCCCATGAATATCTGTCATGGGTTTTAATGGCTGCTGAGGGGCATTCCCGCATGATTAGGCACGCACTGAGGCGGATGTTGGGCCGACGAATAAGCAACGACATGGATGCTCGCCTGATGGAGATAGGAGAGGATCTGGAAATCTCAGGGCTAGTAGTCCCTCAGGCTCTCCAGAGGATTTCAGGCGGGTGCATGGCCTTGGTGCCCAGATGGCTCCTGATCCAAATGAGGCAGGTCCTAGCAATGCGCCTCCTCGTTTGAGTAATGCAAGTCGGCAGAGCAATCCCCGGCAAGCTGGTGAGGTTGTTCCCCCTTAAGCTGGCAAACGAAGTACTGCCCATAGGGATGACGACGCTGGCCCAAGTCGTCCTGCTGTTCAGGACAATGGGGACGCTGATGATGAAGAAGATGAAGACACTTCTGGTGGTTCTCACCCTGGTGAGACTGGAGCTACTTCTGTGCCTCGCAGAAGTATATGGTCCCGGCTGGGCGGACGACGCAGACGTTGATGGATCGCTTCGGGGCTAAGCTGTAATAAAAGGATGGTTGGGGGGAAACAGGGGGGACATAGGCAGCAAGTAGTAATAGACAAAAATGTACAGGCATAAATGCATAATCATAAATATCTTAGGCAATTATTCCTAAGTTGCACCATGGGACCTGTATCTATTATATTTTGATATTTTTCGCGAGCTCTGTCGTGGTTTTTCTCTTTCAGTCAGTCAAGACTCTGCATATGCTGAAGACTTTGGCAGGCTGGAGGTCAGATGTTAAGGATTCAGAAATTGCATTCCCTCTCCTTTTTCTCCTGATTTTTTTTTATTTTGCTCTAATTTTTGCCTAGATGCCCTTTTGGGTTTTCAACCTAGTGAGCCCTTATTTCTCCTTTTTGTTGTTTTTTTATGCTCTCATTTTTTCTAGGCTGCCCTTTTGGGTTTTCAACCTAGCGAGCTGGAGAGAGAAGCAATTGCCAGATATATTTGGCTCACACATAATACCTTTTAAGCTTGTCGAGGTTGAAGGGCTGAACAAGATCCTCCCATTCTTGGTTTGTGAGGAGTACTGCACCTCCTGACCGGATCTCCTTGACAATGTATGGTCCCATCCAGGGAGACTTCCATTTCCCTCTAGTATTAACATAATTAGGGGGTTTTTTGTGAAGCACCAGGTCTCCGACTTGGATGTCACCGCCTTTAACTTTTTTGTTGAATGCTCAAGATATTCGCCTTTGATATGCTCGAGTGTGTTCCAGGGTTAGCAGCCGACGTTCGTCGATCAGGGCTAATTCTTCATATCGCTCTTTGACCCAGTCAATTTCTTATATGCCTGATTCCATCATTACTCTTAATGATGGGACTTCAACTTCGATGGGCAGCACCGCCACCATGCCGTAGGCTAAAGAATAAAGAGTAGCCCCAGTGGGTGTGGGAACTGAAGTGCGATAGCCCCAGAGGGCTAGTGGCAATTTTTCTGGCCAGTCTCTTCCTGTGTCAGCCATTTTTCTGATAATATTTTCCAGTGTTTTGTTGGCTGCTTCGATGGCACCATTGGCTTGTGGTCGGTAGGGGGAGGATTTTATGCCTTTGAACCTTGAATTCGTCGAGTAGACGATTCACGTGTGGGAATTGAAGTGCGATAGCCCCTTGAGTGGGTGTGGGAACTGAAGTGCGATAGCCCCAGAGGGCTAGTGGCAATTTTTCTGGCCAGTCTCTTCCCGTGTCAGCCATTTTTCTGATAATATTTTCCAGTGTTTTGTTGGCTGCTTCGATGGCACCATTGGCTTGTGGTCGGTAGGGGGAGGATTTATGCCTTTGAACCTTGAATTCGTCGAGTAGAAGATTCACGTCCCCTTCAAAGTGTGTGCTGTTGTCGAAGATAATCTTGAAAGGAACTCTGTATCGGTATATAATGTTGGTCCGGATGAATTCGGACACTTTTCGAGCATTTAGGATTTTATAAGAAGAGGCATCCACCCACTTTGTGAAATAGTCGACAACTACCAAGACATATTCGTGGCCATTGGATCCCTTCTGATGAATTTGGCGTATTTCGTCGATTCCCCAAGTCGAAAAGGGCCAAGGGTTGTGGAGTTATATAAGATATGCGGGGGCACGTGCTCCAGATTTGTGAAACGCTGGCATTTGTCGCAATGACGTACCCATCGGATATAGTCAGTTTCTAGCATGCTCCAATAGTATCCCTGTCGGATGACCTTTTTGGATAGCATATGCCCATTCATGTGTGACCCGCAGGTACCACCATGAAGCTGGTCCATAATTTGCTCAGCTTTTGTCTGATCGACGCATAATAGGTTTAGGCCCTGACAATGCCTTTTGTACAGGCTGCCACCGCTGAATACGAATTGCGATACCCATCTCCGTAGGGAGACTTTCCCCCTTTTGTCTAGACTGGGAGGATATATATATATATATATATATATATATTTTGGAAACAGGGACGGCACCCTGCAAACTTTATTGAAAAAACCAACACAAGAGACAAAACGGAGGGGGACAACCAGCCTTACCCATACAGGGGGGACAAAGGAGCCTTACCTCTAAGAATCATACATGGCCTGAAAAATTAACACTTCCTATACTCATAAATGCCTAAACTATCTTGTCGGAGGGCCTGGCGTGTCACCCTGGGAAGCTGACTGAGCTGGTTAAAATTAAGAGACGACTGATGATTATGAGCCTCCGACGCCAAACTGTCTGCAACTCTATTCCTTTCTCGGTGAACGTGATAAATATCAATGTTACTACTTAGCAAAATGCATTGACGAACTACATATTCATAAGCCCAAGGAAAGCAACACTTTCCTTTAATTACTTGAACAGCTACCAAAGAATCTGCCTCTACCATCACTGATTGAAGATTCAAGGCATGACACAATTTTAAACCATCTCTAAGAACAAATAATTCACCCTGCATATTAGTACCAAAACCATAGAAATTAGATAATGCTGCAATGAAATGACCCATGGAATTACGAATCACACCCCCACCTGAACAAGACCCGTTTCTAGCAGAACCATCGGTATTAATTTTAACCATATTATTCGGGGGAACTTCCCAACGGATCCACTTACCACCACTAACTGTGATAGGACAAATCGGCAGATTTAATGACATAAAACCAAGACGGCCTGCAAGGTTTGATTGAGCCTTTGGAGAAAACAAAGACAACATGTCCCGGAGATGAGATAACACTTGCTTAAAAATCTGCTCAACATGCATTGGAATCCCTTCAAAAACAGCCCTACATCTGGCCTTCCAAACTTCCCAACAAGTGAACATTAGGATACCAATACGACATAGACCCAATCGAAGTCTAACAGAAGCACCCTTGCGCAAAATATCACATAGATGAGAGATAGAGTCATAATAGGCTATTTTCCCGAAAGCATTTGCAAAACGTAACCACAGCTCTCGAGCAATTTCAGATTGAAGAAACAAATGCGAAATCGATTCTTGGGCTGGAGAAGACTGGCAGAAAACACATTTAGATACTATAGGGATGTGCTTGACATGCAAAGCTAAATCAACTGGAATGGCACCCCAAATTAATTTCCAAACAAAGCCACTGATTTTGAGGGGTATACCCGGCTGCCAAATTTTGTTGGCCCAGATCTGTCGCGGGAAATGCTGCCTCAGGCCATTCCAAAATCTAGGAGTGGAGAGAAAACCATTTGGAGAACCAGTCCAGACAAGGTGGTCCGCAATATTCTCATCAAGAACAACTTGACGAATTTTACTATGCAAAGTTTCAGGGATCAGATGGAGGAATTGGGGGAGTTGAGAGATAGCAGATCGGACAGAAAGGTTGATGTCAATGGGGCGAGGGCCCTCTAACGGCTGACCACACCATTTCTCATTCCAAAATGAGATCTCACCTTTTCCAACTACCCATATGCAATTGTCCTTGACCAAATCCATATGCTGCATAACAACCATTCCAAATTCGGGAAGCACCCAAGGGAATCCGCCAATTAAACCTGCGCCCATATTTGGAATTAACAAATTGAGCCCATAAACTACCACCTTGGATTGCATTCCAAGCCAACTTTGCATGCATGGAAGCCATCACTTGTGAAAGAGATCGAAGGCCTAGCCCCCCTTCCAAAAGAGGACGGCATATTACTTCCCATGAGACCCAATGCAATCTTTTATCACCACCTTGATTCCATAAAAAACGAGCAAAAGCAGACTCAAGCCTCTTCAGAACAAGCTGGGGAATATGAAGAGCAGATAGAGAATATATTGGGATGCTACTGAGAACAGATTTTAAGCAGAGTGATTTTACCCCCAAAAGTTAACAGACGAGCTTTCCAACCATTGATACGAGACAAAACCTTATTTTCCAATTCTTCAAAATGGTTACTTTTAAGTCTACCCGGAACAAGAGGGATGCCAAGGTATTTCATAGGGAACTGTTTACGAGAGCAGCCAGCCTAGTGCGAAATCAAGGAAACATTACGAGGCGAACACCGAGCAGAAACAAAAAAACCACTTTTACTGAGGTTAACCAATTGCCCAGAAGCTCTTTCATAGGAGTTAAAGATCTGCCGAAGGTTTTGGACAGACTTCTTTCCACCATTACTAAAAACCAAAATATCGTCTGCATACATTAAATGAGAAACTATCAGCCCACCTCGACCATGATTGAAGGGGGTACATAGACCTTCGAGGAAGGCTTGCTTTAGTTTTAAAGATAAGATCTCTTGAGCAAGGATGAACAGGAGAGGGGATCACCTTGCCGCACCCCTCTTGTGGACTTGAAAAAACCGAAATTATTACCTTGAATACGGATAGAATACCAACAGTTTGTCACCATCTTGTATAATAACTGACAACAATCCTGATTAAAACCAAAAGCTTTAAGAGCTTGGAAGAGAAACTCCCATTCCAAACGGTCATAGGCTTTGGTCATATCATATTTAAAAACCGTATTTCCCCCCGGACTTTTCTCCCAATCTGGTGCACCAATTCCTGAGCAAGGACCACGTTTTCCTGGATTTGCCGGCCACGCACAAAACCGGACTGTTCAGCCGAAATTATTCTTGGCAGCAAAGTTGCAAGTCTAGCTGCCATAATCTTCGAAATAACCTTCCCTGAAAAATTGCATAGGCTGATCGGTCTAAAATCACCAAAACAATTTGGTTTATCTACTTTCGGAATGAGAACTATTGAAGTCGCAGAAAAACCACGAATTGATGGACCACCCCTATAAAACTCCTGAATAGCATTAATGACATCCTCCTGAATAATATCCCAGCACCCTTGGTAAAACCAACCTGTAAACCCATCCATGCCCGGAGAACTATTAGGGTTCAAATCCTTGATAGTTCGCCAAATCTCTTCTTCCGTCGGGCAACTGACTAAGAATGCATTATCCATATCAATCAAGCGATTATGGATAGGAGGAAAGAAACCATCCTCAATATCTATTCTGCCAGCCGAAAATAACTGCGAATAAAACTCCACAGCCTTCTCACCAATTTGATTAATATCCGTACAAAGAGTGCCATCATCTAACATGAGGGAAATCGAATTAATTTGAGTCCGATCTTTTATACTAGCATGGAAGAAGGAGGTGTTTCTATCCCCATCTTTGAGCCAAAGTTGATGGGACTTCTATTGGATTAATTCCGAATCCCAATCAAGAAGCTGCTTAAGCTCTACTTTAACAGTTTCCAATTCAGAAGCCACGACAGCATCCCAAGTATGTTGAAGAGACTCCTCCATCTGAGCAATCAAATCCTGACATCTTGCCATCCTCTTATGAATGTGCCCCAAAACATTCCAATTCCATTGTTTCAAAGCACCTCGAAGAAGCTGTAGTTTTTTTTGAAGGATGAAACCCGCGCAACCTACTACAGAAATATTCCATTGCATGGCGACAAACTGCTAGAAATCCTTATGGTCCAACCACATCCTGTGAAATTTGAAAGAACCTTTGGGCTTATTACAGATAGGGAATTCCAACAATAGAGGAGCATGATCCGAATGAGAACGGCTCAAATGGGTAACAGAAAAGGTTGGACCAGATGCTTTATATAGGTTGTTGAAGAACACTCTATCCAGTCTCTTCCATATTCTAGCTCCATCATCTTGGTTGTTACACCATGTATAACGGCTACCTTCAAACCCGGCATCATCCAGACCAACATCCTGAACAAAGTCCTTAAAATCAACCAATTCTCCACTAGAAATAGGGCAGCCTCCCAGTTTTTCAGAAGAATGAAGAACCACGTTAAAATCACCTCCAACAACCCAAGGTTCATTATAGGATTCAGCTATATTACGCAAGTCTGTCCATAGAGTCTTCCTTTCATTTATAGAACACTTAGCATAAACTATAGAAACAAGGAGGGTGAAATTATCTCCAATCTGGATCCGGCAAGTAAGTTGCTGATTAGAGCTGGCAACTAAAACAACATTAACTTTCTCCTCCCAGAACAGCCAAATGTGATTATTGATAGGGCTATTATGAAGACAAAATTGAAACCGAAGTTTTTTGGCTATACGAGGTAAACGGTCACTATGAATTTTAGGTTCTAAAATAGCACACAACATTGGACGATGCTGAAGTTTCAGAAACTTTAAATAATCTACTGTTTCTTTATTGCCTAAACCCCAGGCATTCCATATCAGGACCGACATAAAAAATTAATTAGAAGATTGTGGGGCTTTCACCCTAGATCGCGTCTGGCGACGGTTACCTTTAGCACACTCCTTTTTATGGCTTTTCTTAGATAACTTTTTGAACTCCTGTTGGAAAGCTTCTATCTTTGTTGGGGAGCTCGGAAAATCTGTCAGATCATTAAGAAAGGCATTCCGTGTGAGTTTACATTTTTCTTTTTTCTCCATACCTTCTATCGAAGAAGCTTTCGGGCGAGATGGCTGTTGGCTCATGTCCCAGTCATCCAGTAAACCATCCAATGCCGCAAAGGAATTCGCCAAAATAGGGCCTGGTAATGTTTCTTCCTCCTCAGTACATTTAGGATCCTGATGTTCCAATTCAGTAGTTTGGGGATTAGAAGGGGCTTTACTATTCGCAACCATAGGGTCATTTGGCACTGTCGGGCAGTTATTCAGCCTTATATCATCTTTTTGGTGAGATGTGGTTTCCATCGGAGGCAGCCCACCATCCACCTTTATTGTATCTTCAACAAAGGCCTTCGGAGATAACACCACAGGATTCACGCCCACTTTTGGGCAGTTATCTGTAACACTCGGAGAAGAGGCATGTTGAGGTTCTGGATTGTTGGGACTAGTAGTCGTCCTAGGCATACCCACAGAATGCCGAGCCACCTTATCCTTCCCCTTATCAATTGTTTTAACCATATTATCTACAATGTCAATAACTTCTACCGAAGTAGGATTCCCGTGCATATCTTTCAAATTAGAAGATGATGCTACATGTTGTCCCGTAACCGGTCGCCACTCTTGAGTAGCGATATGCACCCCTAGAACACCAGCCAATCTTGTTTTAACAGGCTTAGGATCCTTCTGAACTACCTTCGGTGCCTCCATAGGTATATGTTCTTCAATTGTTGGCTTTGCAGGGACACCATGAGTCACCGGTCCACGAAATTGGATTTTCCTACACACCATAGCAGAATGGCCAAGAAGACCACACCCGGTACAAAAACGGATGTTACCCTCGAATTCCAATGACTGCCAAAAACCCTCTTCCTTCGAAGATCCAATCCATATTCGTGATGGAAGTTCCTGAGCAACATCGATCTCAACACACACCCTAGCGTACATAGGATGCGATAGAGCAAGAGTTTTGTCATCTGCTCGAAGGTAATTCCCAAAAGTGTTTCCAATTCGTTTAAGATACGAAGGTGTAAAAAAGGGGAGTGGAAGATGATGGAGTCTGACCCAAACTGCCACACACGTACTATCTTTTTTGAAGGCAAAAGATGGAGACCACCGAAAGGATCGGAACATATAATTATTGATCATATGAGATTCAATAGATAATGCTCTAACCAAGTCCTCCGAGGATGCCAAGTGCACCATAACGTGTCTAGGGTCCAAAAGACCTACCACAAAAACGCCTTTCAGCTTCCAGGTTGTATTGATGTGTTCACGAATCACATGCAAGGAAGGTCGTCCGACTGAAAACTTCAGAATAACCGTATTCGCAAATTGCCTCTCGGCAGCTTCAATCTCCATGGGTGAAAACAGACACCCTAACTCATTCTCCACCGTAACCGGTTGTCTAGGAGCATGGGGATATCTTGGAGAGTGGGAGAAAGATTATGATGAATACACTGCGTTGAAGGAGGCTGTGCTAGGGCCGACGCATAAGACATGGACGGATTTGGTTAAGAGTTAGGATCCAATGGAACAGTAGGGGGAACATTATTTGGCACCGGAACTGTGGGAGAAACCCCTGTCGGGGGAGAATCAGGCGGCATGGCCGTACCAAAACCCTAGGTCAAACCCTAATTAGGGCGAAGCACAGAGAGAGAAAAATTTTTAATTTTATGATGTCTAAATACCAAGGCTCATGGACTGTTTCAGGAGCAACATTGATTTTGAAGCAGTAAGCCGGAGTGACCTTTTTCCCAACTATAAATGGCTGGACATTGGTTTATGTAGGAATTTGGACCAATGATGCCAAAGTGGCCAAGGCATCGGCAAATTGATTTCTATCTCGCGGCAAGTAATGAAACGAGATATT
This sequence comes from Codonopsis lanceolata, assembly GCA_013146195.2. Taxonomy (NCBI): domain Eukaryota; kingdom Viridiplantae; phylum Streptophyta; class Magnoliopsida; order Asterales; family Campanulaceae; genus Codonopsis; species Codonopsis lanceolata. Next base: position 170,026,001 of record CM028378.1, read on the forward strand.
ATCAAATTTGGTGGCTAGTGCTGTCAATTTGGTACGATAGAGCTGCAACCGGGGATCCTGGGTCCTCCATTTCCCTTTGAATTGGTTTATGATTAAGGCGGAATCGCCGTAGACTTCCAAGTCTTTGGCCCCTTTTGGAGGGCTTCTTCTAGACCAGCGATACAGGCTTCGTATTCAGATGTATTGTTCGAACATTCGAACTCCAATCTTATGGCCAACAGAGTGTGGGAATCTGTCGGGTCGATTAACAAGATTCCTATGCCAAAGTCTCTTTTATTTGCGGCTCCGTCAAAGAACATTTGCCATCTGGTGTCATAATCAGAAATTTCTAAGACACCTTCGTCTGGGAAGTTGGGCTCTGCTGCATCTTCTGCTTCTAGGGGCAGATCAGCTAAATTATTTGCGATTACACTGCCTTTGATAGATTTGAGTGTGACATAGGTGATGTCAAACTCGTTGAGGAGAAATGACGATTTAGCTAGTCGGCTGGAAAGTGATGTCTTGTCGAAGATGTATTTTATAGGATCCATCCTATAGATGAGCTTGATGGATCGACCTTGCAAATAAGTTTTGAGCCTTTGAGTTGCCCAGACTAAGCCGGTGTAGCTTTTCTCCAATGCTGAATAATTAAGCTCGCTTCCTTGCAGCTTCCTACTTATGAAGTAGATGGTGTTTTCAACGTAGCAATTTTCTTTTTCTTGGGCTAGCATAGCCCCTACTGACATATCTGTGATGGTTAAATATAGAAGGAAAAGTTTATGTGTATGGGGAGGAGCTAGCACTGGTGGATTGGTGAGGTAGGCTTTTATTTTTTCAAAGGCTAGCTGACATTTTTCGTCCCAGACCTGGTGAGTATTTTTCCTTAAGAGTTTGAATAGAGGCTCATATATGGATGTCAGCTGTCTGATGAAGCGGCTGATGTATTGCAATCGGCCCAGAAAGCCCTTGACTTATGTTGGAGTTTTTGGCTGCAGCATATTTATGATGTCCTTAATTTTGGCCGGCTCGATCTCGATGCCTTGCTCAGTTACCATGAATCCCAGGACCTTTCCTTTAGTAACCCAAAATGTGCATTTGGTGGGGTTAAGCTTCATCTGATGCTTCCTTAACCTTTCAAAGAATTTTCAAAGGTTTTTTATATGAGCACCGTTGGCATCGCTAGAGTGTACGATCATGTCGTCAATGTACACTTCGACTTCTTTATGAATCATGTCATGGAAGAGGGCGGTGGCAGCCTTTGATATGTAGCCCTGTCATTTTTTAGCCCAAATGGCATGACATTATAGCAGTAGGTTCCCCAGGGGGTAGTGAATGATGTTTTTTTCTGGTCTTCTACTGCCATTTTGATTTGATTATAGCCCAGCATGTCGTCGACGAAGGATCTTATTTTGTGAGAAGCGACGGTGTCTACAACGATATCAATATTGGGTAGAGGAAAGTCATCTTTGGGCGATGCCTTGTTGAGGTCGCGGAAGTCTACGCAGATCCGAACCTTTCCGTTGGGCTTTGGAACAGTCACTATATTTGACAACCAGATCAGGTATTCTACTACCCGAATGAACTTGACATGTAACTGCTTTATGATTTCTTCCTTTACTTGTAATGACCATTCTGGTTTGATTCGGTGGAGCTTCTGCTTGACTGGTCGAGCATCCGGATAAATGGGGATCCGGTGTTCAACAATGGCTGGGTCCAACCCAGGCATATCTTCGTAGGACCAGGTAAAGATGTCTACGAATTCTTTGAGGAGGTCAATAAGTGCTATCCTTTCAGGGCCTTGCAGGTAGCTGCCGATTTTGACTTCTTTGGTTTGATTGTTCAGCCCCAGATTGATGGTAGATAAGTCTTCATTTGCTGCTGATGATTGATGTCTTTCCTGGTGCTCGACTGACTTTATAAGCTCAAGCAAGTAATTTTTATCTTTTCGGTCCATTTTATCAAATGACTCATTATTAAAATTAATTAATGCATCTTTTAATGAAGGTGCAACTAAGGAATAAGCAAAGACATTTAGATAATCATTAATAGCAAATTGTACAGGGTTATTTACATTATTGAGGACTTGGGGTTTGAGGTCCTCAATTTTAGGGAGCGGATCAGTAGATGACCAATCCGTAAAGCTATGGGAAGGATGTGGAATAGTATATCCGAAACGGTCCACAAGATCTGCAGTTGTCAAAAGCGGGCCGGTTGTAGTATACCAATTTTGCAAAGGCTTATCAGCAATAGACTCAAACTCAGCAGGGAGCCTTTCATAATTAGTGCCTCCATCTATCATACCCAGGAAACTATCTTCCAGACATTCATCATCTAACAGGGTCAGAGCATAATCGTCTTGGTCTATAGACCAAGTATTTTCAACTGTAATAGTCTTATATGCAATGCTACGGGGCTCCAGGGTAACCTGTTCCATTTTATCGGTGACGAGACTGACATCTTCAAAGATTTCCCAACCGGGGTGTCTTTTCCCATTTTGGTCTAGCCAGGGCTCAGGGAACATGAGATAGGCTTCTGTTTCCCCTTTTCTTACAAAGTAACCATTTAAGGTTTTTCTATATGGTTGGAGAGGAGGATATTTGTAAGGACGCTTTTCTCTTTCTGCCTTACTTTTCTCACGTTTCTGTTTCATTACTACGGCTATTTCACTTGGAGTAGGTTTGTATCCTAGACCGAATGGAGGGATACATTCCTTGAGTTCATCTTGGACTAGATTAACAAGTCCCTGCTGATTTCTGCCGAGACCCAAACCAAGCATATAATTCATTTTTTCGAAACATGTTTAAAGGGACCATATTTCCTAGGGATGTAGTTTTCTTCCTGGTGATGTCAGTTTCTCACACGCATTCAATGGCGTTGATTCTATCTTGGGGGATAACCTCAAAGCCACTGATGAATATACTAGTGTCATCATGTTCTATCTCGAGGATTGGGATATCCTCGTTTTCCTTGTTTTCCATGATCTTAACAGCCAAAATGATTACTATATGATTATCGTGGATAAATTTGACACGTTGATGTAGCGAGGAGGCTACCCCTTTTACCCCATGGATCCAAGGGCATCCCAGTAAGAGGCTGAAAGTGGCTAGTATGTCCAAAACTTGAAATTCTACTGGCATGGTTAGCGGCCCAATAGTCACCATTAAGGTGATCACCCCTAGGACACATCGACTAGTGTTGTCGTATGCCCTTACTGTCTGCGATGAAGGAGCAGCTCTGATATTTTTGTTCCCAGTTTGGCTAACGAGCTAGTGGACATACATTCAAAGAAGAACCATTATCTATCAGAACTCGGGGAACCCTTTTTTCCAAGACCCCCACAGTGATATGGAGATCATCAATATGGTTGGTTCCTTCCCTTGGCAGATCTAGATCAGTAAACATAATCACGTTCCTGAAGTGTATGTTTCCGATCATTTGAGTGAGCTCATTTGGGGAGGTTTCGATAGGAATAACTGCCCGACTCAAAGATTTAGCCAATGTATCACGATGACTTTTGGAAGCACAAAGCAAGCCCTAGATAGATATGTTGGCCTGAGTTTTCTTCATCTGATGAGCTAGCAAAGTATCTTCCACCGTTTAGCCCCAGTATCTGTTTCTTGATCTTTGTCGGAGTGGTCACCTCTTTCCAGGTTTGGTTGTAGGCTCGGCCAGATCTAGTGAGGTGGCTGACATCCCCATCGATCCAAGTGGCTTTTTTGAGGTTACATGTATTTTGGCTACCCAGGATAGTATCCCAAGAGAGCATATTGCAACTAAGCTCTTTTATGGATAGGGATGGAGATAAAGGAACAATGATATATGGTAAGGGGTGTTTATTTATTTCGAACATGGGTACATATATTTTTTCATCAACCTCAATCATATTGATTTAAGGTAGGGGTTATTGACTATATTTGGTCTAGGAGGAGGTTTCTCAATAACCTTATCATCTATTAGGTCTTGGATAGCGTTTTTGAGCACATAGCACTCGTCGGTGAGGTGACCATTGCAGCGATGGTATTCACAGTGCTGGGCATGATTCCATGTCTTGGGCAGGGGATTCGGCGGCCTATAGTCTTCTAAAGGCTTTAGCACTCCCTGTGCCATTAACCCTTGTAGTATCACAGACTGGGGAACTTGCAGTTCATCATAGTATCGATTTCCTCTATTCTGATTCCTGAAATTCCTGTTCGGGCCATTGTTCCCTCCCACTGCGTTGACAGACCTATCTGATCCGTAGGACCATGGAACAGTGTTATAGTTCTGGGTAGGAAAGTTGGCTGATGCATTTCCTACAATATTAACGGCTGGTCCTGATGCGGCTGCCTTTCCTTTAGAGTATCGAAAAGAGCTGAGGTGTATTGACTTTTAAGTGCCCAGTCGTATATCTTCATCGATACGGACTCCTATCTCCACTATTTCTTTGAAATTGCTATAGGGGAGATACTGCATATGTTCTAGGTAAATGGGTTGGAGATTTTTGATGAACATCCTGGATGATTCAACCGGATCAAGTCTGTCGAACGTCTGATCTAACTTTCTTTTCCACCTGACTACAAACTCAGCATGTTTCTTTTTCCCTTTGGGTGCACGACTCAAGATCTCTTTTGTTTTCAGGGCTGGTGTTGTCCTTATACCTTTCTAGAAACCCTTTGGCTATTTGATCCCAAGTACCCATGGTGCTATTATCTGACAACATTAGCCATTGCTTGGCATCCCCTATTAAGGTGAGATGGAAATTGGAAGCCATGGCTTCAAAGCTAGCTCCTCTTGACTGCATGCCAGTGGAATAGGATTTTAAGTGAGATATATGGCATCCAATTCCATCGAATTTTTCTATGTCGGGCATTTTAAATTTTAAAGGCAGTACTGCTAAAGGTTGTAATGCCAATGTTTGCGTAGAAAATTCTCCTTTGTTCAGAACTTTGAGCATCATACTTTTCAAATTCTCCATGTCAGCCTCCATTTTGGTGGAAGGGGGAGTTGGTTTTTGGTATATGCTGGTAGGATTAGGAAAGGTTGGGTTAATTTATGGCTATGGTATTTGGTAAGGATTTTGGGTTGGATAGGGATTTTGGGTAGGATTTTGGTAAGGATTTTGGGTAGGATAAGGATTTTGGGTTGGTGGGTTATTGGTGGCATCGGTTTCGTGGCCAGGATCATTAAGAGGTAAATAGGTTGTAACTTGGCCTAGCTGATTATAGCTTCTTGGGTCCATATGTGGGCTATTTTGGAGTGGATTGGTGATGGGAAAAGGAAGGTCATTGGGATTCTGGGGGATATTGGGGCTTGGGAAAGGATATGGAGGGTAGGATGAGAAAGGGTTAATATTTGGGTAATATGGATTGGGTGAGGGATTTGGATTTGGGGTAATGGTGGTATTTGGTGGGTTGGTGTTTGGCTGGGAGTTTGGGTTTGGAGGAACATGGGAGGTTGATGCTTCTTGAGGGACTGCAGGGAAAAAGGTTCCCTCACCATTAGATTTTAAACTTTGTACCAGATTAGCCATCTGGCTTATTATACGATCACCATGTGCACCCAATTTTTGATCTAGCCATTGTTGCATAGCCGGAGTCGGAGCGTACCCTGGAGCCCTTGTGTCTGTACCCATAGCGGACTGCTCATTTTCTGCTGCCATAGTGCTCGAATCTATACCCTCCGCACTGATTCTACCTTTTTCTGATCTGACCTCGATATTTTCGGATCTGACCTCTGTGCCCGTATCTCGTATCAACCGACGAGTACTATCTCTGCCTTTCCAAATTCGGGCCAGGTTTCTGAGGAAAAGGGGTTGAAGGTATCAGGAAGGGTTGGCTGAAGGCTTTCTGGGCTCGGAGTACAGTGTGCCTTTATTAGTATATTTTTTATTATTATTATGCTTTCTACAATTGACTGGACAAGCACCCGTTTTGTTTTGACAGTCTCAGGACTATTCCTGGAATAGTGGATTCTTTCTCCAGAATATAGGACCCTCGTATTCCACATGTCTTTCGACTCCTCAAGATTGGACTGATCTTAGGCGAAGGGCCTATACTCTTTCCGGGAACCACCATTCAAAATAGTCTAAGTCGAATATCAGAAAATAATCAGTCACCCCTGCGCATATTATATTCACATCTTTTTTCCTTGTATATATATTTTTTTCATTTTTTTATATTCCTTTTTTTTCGCACAGGGACTGACCAATGATTCAGAGATGCAAAAATCGATCGGTCCATGAAGTGTCCTAAGAATCTATATGCAATTTAGCATTGGTTGATGCAGGGGGTAGGCTGGCCATGGTATAGGGTAGCAGATCGGGATATATCTACATGCATGCGCTTGTGTGCGGCATCTAGAAAGCAGTAAAAGTATTTTTTTCAGATATGAAGCAAGAAATAAAACAGATATGATCTGTCTTGCTGTTTTTTGTGGATTTTCTCGGCTTCTTAGTTTAGCGCGAGCAAGCAACCATTTAGATCAAGAAATAGAAAGAAAAAATGGAGAATCTATCTATTGTTATTAATTACATATTTGTCCTAGTCCACAAAATAAAATGACAAAATGAAATAAAATGTACATATTTTTGTGCGATAAAAATAAAACAAGCAGAATAATAATATAGACCAGAAATAAAGCAATAATAAAAATAAAACCCCGGCCCTTTTGTTATGCTGCCCGGAAATCTTATATATATATATATACCTGTAATGATAACTGGAACGAAACTGCTGCAAGATGGAGGATCATATCCACAAATATATACACAGATATATAAGAATGCAATATTTAAAATGCTAAAGAAATATAACAAGCATATTTAAGCCAGAAACTAAAAAAGATTTGTTTTTCTTTTTTGTAAAAACTGAGTCTAGCCCTCTATTTTTATTTCCTTTAAAATAAAAACGACGTCCCCAGATAGTCGCCATTGTGGGTGCCCCAGAAGGTCATCTCCCGCGCCCCGCGCTCCATTTTTTAGGAGAACGCAGCATGCGGAAGGGACATCACTCTTTCCATTACATCCTTCCTTATTTAGGGGAAGACGAAATTAAGAGTGCGGAAAGAATGTTGCCAAACAGCGCGTTGAATACGCCTCGGTCACCTGAGTGAGCTTTTGGTCCATTATGAGATCTTTGGATTTCTCCATATCTCACCCTCCCTTGTTTAGGGGAAAATGAGATACAAAAAATGCATCATCCTTTTCATTCCCATCATCCCTTGTTTAAGGGAAAACGGAAAAGTGCAAAAAAAAAGATGTTACGAGGGTGCGTGGGAACACGTCCTGCCTCACTATAGACTTTTCGAAAATCGTCTTAGGTCATTATGAGTGCCTGGGGTTTTTCCATATCTCACCCTCCCTTGTTTAGGGGAAGACAAGGCACAGAAAATGAATCACCCTTTTCATTCCCATCGTCCCTTATTTAGGGGAAAACGGGAAAGTGCAAAAGAAGTATGTTGCGAGCCTCGCCATGACCTTAGGCTTATTTTGGATCGCTATGAGTTCTTTGGGTTTCCCCGTATCTCATCCTCCCTTGTTTAGGGGAAAACAAGATGCAAGAAATGCATCACCCTTTCATTCTCATTCTCCCTTGTTTAGGGGAAAACGGAAAAAGTGCAAGAAAGGATGTTGCGGGCCTCACTGTGATCCAAAATGTTTTAACAGAGTCGTCATCTTTATTTTAAGGAGAAATAAAGAAAAAGCAAAAATAAACCAGAGTTCGTAAAAAGGGTTCGGAGGCTAAGTTACGAGGTGGGAAGGTGTTAGGCACCTAACTCGCCCTTTCGGTCTCAAAACAATTTTTGGCTAAAAATATGCTTTTATTATATTTATCTAGAAAATAAATAAAACATTAAAACAGATACATCCGTGTTTACATTATTTACAGACTTGCAGCCACCTCCTTCCAGTAATTACAAATACATTTAAAAATATTTGGCCATAATAATGGCTCTTTTGGTGTTATTTTCTTTATAGATCCGGGCAGCATAAGTTGCATAACAGCTTATATTTTTTAAATTGGGCCAGATGAAAATAGTTTTTTATAATAAAAACCCTTAAAGGCTCACCTTTAAGAGCGTGGGTGTGCTCACTCTGTCCTTCCGAGAGAGGGAGTCTTTTTGTTGCTACTGCGGTTCGGGCAGAAGAACTGCTTCCGAAAGTTGCTTCTGGGCACTGTCAAACGGGCGGAGCAACTGCTTGCGTTTTTGCTGTTGTTTGCTTGCTGCTGACGGAAATCGGGCAGAGCACCTGCTTGCTTCTGGCGGATTCGGCCTTTGGATTCGGGTAAAGCAACTGCTCTTTTTGGGATTTTTGGATCGAGGGAATAGGGTGGAATCCTAGTTGGGGGGCTAAGGCTCACTTTGACCGGTTGGTTTTGTGTTTGGAGGAGATTTGGCAGAGCTTCGAGGCTTTATAGGAGGAGGAACTCTCACTATCTCACGATCGCCCTCTACGGCGTAAAATAAATTCACAGCGTTTAAGTGAAAAAAATTCTCGACCTCTAAAACTGAAGCCAGACACCTATATTTATAGGTGAGAGGAGGGACACCGCTGTCTTTAAAATTTCTTCTTTGTGCTTCATCAACTTGTACCGCGCGCTTGAAGGCTTGTGCTAATTCTCAAATCGTAAACACTGTTTAGGGCTTGGGCGCTGAAGCCTAAGGTTCTGGGCGTCGCACCCACGTAGCTATGTGTCAGCGCTAGGTCTTCAAACTTAGCTTCCTTTTTGACACTCTGGCCCCTACATTTCACTGTTTTACGCATCCTGCTTTGTCTTTTACATTTTTAAACCCTGTAACTTGACATTTGTTAAGTTTCAACAGGTCTTGCTATCGCATGTCATGTTACATACCAGGGGGTACGAAATTGGGGTGTCTACACCAACTAGTCCACTACTTTGAGAGTTTCCCTCCTGGGATGTCTGCGGGACTTGGATCATGCCATTGATTACGATTGGGGGCATGAAGACTTGGCTGAGCTTTACGCTTCCATGGATCGGGCCAGCCGTAATGATTCACCGGTTCTTAACGGTTTTGCCCCGGCTTGGGAGGTATCTTTTTTCTTTTTCCCTGCTTTTGATTTTTACCAACATTTTTTTCTTTCTTTTCTGGCTAACTCTTTTTCCATTTTTTTTGTAGGTTTAGGCCTATTCTGTCTTTCATTTTACTCCGAGCCCACTACGCATCCGTATTCACGAGCCACCATTTCTGGCTGAGTTTGTGAAAGCCAATCGAGTAGAGGAGGATCGGGATGGCAAATGCTTGAATGAAATAATGATGCGTGACAGGATCGCGAGCTCGAGCTTGGGTACGGTGCATCTATCTCCCTGGAGGGGCCTAGCTGGGCCTTATCTGATTTCTCTGGGGATGAGCCGTTGCCGAATCTTGATGGTATCTATTATTGTTGATTCACTGTATATGGGCGAGCGGGTTAATCGCTAGCACTTTTTGTATCCGGTGGCTCCAGTGACACTGTGAGAACCCAAACCCCATTTCATGTTTGTCATCATTATAACATGTTTATAATAGGTCTTGACATATTAGAGACTTCATTTCATGCATATCTTACTTGCATTGTGTTGGTTAATGTCATAATAGAGTAATGGTCTTCCATGCGTTGCATGCCTTGTTGTTGATGTTTCGAGTGCTCATCGTATCATGATAGCACCTAAATAAGTCTCATGAGAGTCTTAGTACTTTGCATCTAAGGTTTATAATGTTCATCTTAGTTGTTGTGTGCTTGGTTGGAAGTTTAGAAGCTTCGTTGCTTCGTTTGTGTTTTGTGGTTGTTCATCATTGCTTGTATTGCCTTCTTTTCGTCTCGAGAGATCTTCGTGTGAGTTCTAGGACTTGTATGCAAGCCATAACCATGTCTAAACAAGCCTTATACATGTTGAAGTTATCCTAGATTAATTTGGGTTTGATTCGTGTTTGATTCGTTGGCCAATTGTCAAGTGATTCCAACCATGTTTTAACATGTTTCGGATGTGTTTCGGGTGTGTTTCCGACTTGTTTTGAGTTGGGTTACACCTTAGGATTGTTGCCCATGAGTTTGAAATCATTTAGGACAAGTTTAGATGAAGTTTGAGTAGTGAACCTCGCGGCCGCATGGCTCTTTGATCATTGGCTCGCATGAGATGCTGAGAGCACCACCAAAAGTGCAGAAATCTGGAAAAGGGACCATGCGGTCGCATGGTCCCATTTTGAAGCGACCGCAATGTGCCAGATTCAGGATTGGTGAGTTTTTGAGTGGTTTTTGGTTGATGACCCTAGTGCCCTTGCCCTTGGCCGTCCTTGGTGACTTGAAGCCTCCTTTCTTGACTCTCCTACAACCCTTTTAAGCCCTTGGATCATCCCTTATCAATGGCCATCATTCCTTAGCCAATAAGGAGCCATTTAACCACCTTCACATGGATTGAGGTTTTGTTGGAAGGTATAAAAGAAACTTTCCGCCATTTCAGCCATTTTTGATCACCAACAACCAGAGATTCAGAGACTCATCCTCCATTTTCGTCCATAGCAAGAACACCAACTTGAAGGACCATTTGCCGGAGTTCCGGAGATCCGATCGGCGATCCGAGACCGCCGAATCGAAGGCCTTCCTCTCCTCTATAACAATCCTTGCTTTGATCTTCCTTTCCACCATTAATCATAGGCTTAAGGTGAGTGACAATTCCTAGAGATTTCCATGTTCAATAATATAACATGACCCCTTCATTATAGTTGTTCTATTGATGATTATGAACACTTTTTGTGAAGAGAAATCCTCCAATTCAACCTTTGAAATATGTGTAGGATTTTATGAATTCTTATTGAAGTTGTGATTTTGACTTTATGCAAAGCATGAATGTTGTTTATAATGAGCTTAGGAACAACTCTTGTGAAAGAATATGTTTCAATTCAAGGTTTAACAAAATCACCGAATCTAGGGTTTGAAACTCGGGAATGTGTTTGTGGCTAGTTTAAGGTCATGAACGACTTAGTTATCGAGTTCTTAATGAATGGAGAACTTAGAAAAGGGCAATGTGATACATATAGTATCAATGCTCTACTTGGTTGAATTTTAGAAATGACTCACCGGAGTCGAGATTAGGGAGTTATTGAACAATACCGACTCCACATTCAATCCCTACGACGTTTGTAGTGCGTTAGACTAATGAATTAGCTTACGTGACTTCGGGATGAATTGAAGGGCACGTTTGATATGAGTGCTTATAAGACTCGATTGAGTTCTTATGTGGTTTATGTGATTGTGTGAAGCAAATGAATAATTGAGAGCATGTTGTAGAATGATGTATCTATTTGACATGTTGAATTCGCTCTTGTCGAATTCTTATTTGATTCCTTAAATGAGTAAACAACTACTTGTTGAATAAGTTCGCTCTTGTCGAACTTGTTCCTTATTTGAGATTATATGACGAGTAAACATCTATTTGGCATTGCATTAGTCCAGCTGGCATATTTGGTCGAGTCGATGGTGTGACAATGCATCGCCGTCACGAGTTATGGGACTCGTGATAGTGATGGGTTGTTATACTGGGTTTTTATCACACACCCCTCCACTGTTGGCCACAGTGGGGAAGTAGCACCTTTGCTGTAACCAATAGAGTACATTGGCAAGTCTAATTACCAAGTAGAGAGCTTGGTACCCGAGTAGAGAGCTCGGTACTTTGATACACTCATCACGGGTATCATTGGCACGAAATGTTAATGATGTGTATTGCAGGAGCTATGTAGCGGCACCGGTTCCATAACATATCCTCCTTATATGTGGTTTACTTTATAGCACCTATGTGAAACAACGTGCTACCATGGATATGTGTTTTAAGTGTTTATATAAATGAATGCTTTGATTGACTTCATATTAAAGATGATATCTTGCTATATATGTTGCATGATGCCATGACATGCATAATTGTTAACTCACAAAGTCTTTATGACTTACCCCCTCCCTTTTTCTGCTTTAGATCCGAGCCATTCAGGTACTGCTCGTTGAGGCGTTGCAGGGTTCCTGCTTGTCCGTGATCACGCCACAAGGTTGTTGTTTATAGATGTCCTTCTTTCTTAAGGACGTTGGGATTAGCAAGTCATTTAGACTTCGCTTGGGAACTTTGTTTATTTGTATTTATGTCTATACTTGTATCCTATTTTGAGTGTTGGCGCATGTACGCACATGTTTGATTCACATGTTTTAAACTTCCGCTGGGCATTACTTTAGCTCTTATTTATTTATGTTGTTTCTCTGGCATGTTGTAGCCGTCGAGGTATATTTGCATGAACTGTTTAGTGTTGGGTTCCGGTTGTAAAGTCGCCGATGAATTAGTATACTTGTCTTTAATTGCTATATCAGGTTTAGAAAGTTTTAAATTATTCCGGCCTTTTAGTGCCAAGTCGCGCTTCATCTACAATGTTGTGTCACGTCGTTTTCTATAATTGAGTCCTTGCATGAATTGTTGTCCTATTTGGACGACTTGACTTGTGATTCCATCTCGGGGTCCGGGTCGGGTTGTCACAGACACCTCCTGCACCTCCAGTCTGGGTTATGTCCCAGATTTTCTGCCGAACAGGTATTAGCACTTGTCGAGATATATTGTTCCTCATAGTGATTATCCTGTCATGGCCTTATGAGGAGTTTTTGAGGACAGTGCTTTATTCGGCTCCTGCAGTGGCTAGGCGTGCAGCTGATGTTTCTGATAGACCGAGGCCTTCTTGTCCGGTTCCTGATGCACAGTTGGATTGTTTTGTGCCTACCGAGGACTTCTCTACCTTCCAATATATGCATGACGAAAGACTCGTGGAGGAAGTTTTGCATGATATTGAGATCCCTGAGCGATACCAAATTCCTGAGCAGACCCGCGCGGTATTTTTTTCTTTTGGATTTTCATACTTGCATCATCTTTCTTTTCCTTTGAAGTTGACATATGTATATTTTTTGCTTCACACCTTCTTTCCTAGGTTGCTGCTTCTTCATACAAAAAGGCGGTGAGGGGCTTTCTCAATGTCACCAAGTTATACCAGCGACTTCTAGATGAGTTCTCCTGCCGAAGGAATGATGCTGTCAATCAGGCTAGGCGTCAGAGTGAGGATGATGATGACGATGCCGGCGGGTCGAGTCATGCCCGAGCAAGAGCACGGGAGTATAGGATTGATGGGACCGGCCCTCGGGTAATGGTTGGAGACTTTGGCAAAAGTAAATCTTCATGTGGTCATTAGCTCATTTTCCTGCATTTATTAGCTTTTTGTTGTACTAGACGTCGTACATATTCCTAAATGCAATGTAATATTATTTTTATTCTACGAGGCATGATATAAATATGAAGACTCAATTATTTTAGGAATAAAAGAAATCTAAATTATTATCTAAGAGTAACGGCACACTGTAGTTTATGGACGGGGGTTTGAAAGGGTACACCTTTGGATTTAAAATAGGTTTACTTGGCATTTTGTGGGGAGGAAGAGGCAGCCACCTCTTCCTATGTCTAATATTTTCTCTTCAACAGGCAGAGGCTATTGCCTAGCTTCGGCCTTTTCTTCTCTTCCTCGTGAACGAACAGAGCCAATAATGGAGCAGCCAGAGCCCGAAACAAGGATACCAGGCAATTTTGGGAGACACGGGTGGGACCCCTGGTGCCGCCCATAGAGGCTGTGGGCGCGGCTCCCAGAGTTGCCATGGGTGGCACCCATGGCTTCTCCTGTGCTGTCCTGTTTCAACCACTGTTTGTATATTGTGCCTAATATTCATCTATTTCTTCGATTTTCAGTATAAAAGGAAGCCGAGGCAGCGTTTATTTTCACCATTCATATGGCTCTCTTTCTCTTCTCAAGCCATAATTGGTTCTGAGTTCCTTCTTTTGTTCTGTCTTTCTCTTCTTTAGCCGGATATACATTTTTTGTCTTTTTCCAGAGATGGCCGCACCTGTTCACACGGCTTTGGAAATGGAGATATATGAGAATGCGCTAGATCTCTGGATACTTTCTTTTCGAGAAGAGGAGCGAGATTGGTTCGAGCATATTTATGGCTATCGATGCCTACTATCGTGGCGGACCCTGCGCATTAATTGGGATATGTTGAGGGCAGCCTCCAGGTTCTGGTTAGTGTAGACCCATCTTTTTAATTTTTGCATGAACGAACTGTGCCCCACCTTTGAGGAGTTTTGTGGTAGGGTGGGGATGCCGACCATTAGGCCTACCGTCGTGCCCTCTGCGCGGAGGCGCCCTTTTGTGGCGATACGGAAGTTGTTTGGCTCGACTCACGAAGCTACTCCGGGTTTTTATAATGGAGTCAATTTTAATTTGACTGTTCTTCCTACTGCCTATACTGCATATAGGGAAGATCCACTCTACCTGCGGCGTCGGCTGGCTGCCCTCTTTCTCTGTGTTGTGGAAAGGTACCTCCTGGTGGGCCAACCTGGATTTATTGATGTGCCGATCGTTGACCTGGTGCTGCAGGCTCGGGACCGCCGAGTAAATATTATCCCTGTTATTTTGGCAGAAACTTTATTTGGCTTAGACGCTTTTTCATCTGGTGAGGAAATGTTTCCTTCTGGCAGCCCCCTCTTGATCCTTATGTGGCTGGAGGAGAACCTTAACTAGGTGATGGGTCCAGTGCTTATGGGAGGAATGTATGATACCGAGCGCTATGGCTCTCGCGGCCATTATCATCGGACTAATTTTTTGGAGCACGATTGGATAGAGTACTTTCTCCGCATCGACTCCATGGAGATCATTTGGGCGGTCAGCCATTTGCGGATCCGCAGCTTTTTTCTGTTTACCGGGGCTTATACCCAGGTCATCTTGCCTGGTCTTGAGAATACCACCTTTTATTTGTCGTACCGAGTTCTTCGCCAATTTGGTAGAGAGCAGGTCATTCCGGATGTGAGCCGTCCCTTGACTGAGGAGTTGCAAATGAATAGGGAGGTGTGCGGTCTCATCCGTGATATATGGGAGCTCGATTTTCCTCTGCCGGAATCAGCTTATGCCTTTTCTGAATACATGCTCTTATCCCATAAGTATTTATCATGGGTGCTGGTGTGGGTTCCCGAGATGCGTGCTCCCGCGCCCCGCGCGCCCTTGGATAGGGGTGCGCGTACGTGCGGATGCGGTGACATCCACTGCTCCCGTTCCACCCTCCCTTGTTTAGGGGAGGACGAAATCAAAAGTGCGGGAGAAATGCTGTCGAAATAGCGCGTTGGAATGCGCCTCGGTTGCCTTTAGTGGATTTTGATCCAATATGGGAGCTTTGGATTTTCTATGTCAAGTTATCCCTTTTTTAGGGGATACCAGGATATAGGAAAACATCACCTTTCCATTCCCATCCTCCCTTGTTTAGGGGAGAACGTGAAAGTGCAAAGAAAGATGTTGCAGCGCCCCCACTATGGATTTTATGAAAATAGCCTTATGGCCATATTTCGGATCACTATGAGTGCTTTGGGTTTTCTACGTCAAGTTATCCCTTGTTTAGGGGATACCATGACATAGGAATACATCACCTTTCCATTCTCATTCTCCCTTTTTTAGGGGAGAACGTGAAAGTGCAAAGAAAAGATGTTGCGAGGCCCCACTGGATCCAAAATGTTTTTAGAGTCGCCATCTTTATTTTAAGGCAAAAATAAAGCAAAACCAAAAAAGAAAACCAGAGATAATGAAAACAGGTTCGGAGGCTAAGTTACGAGTTGGGAAGGTGCTAGGCACCCAACTCGCCCTTTCGATCTCAAAACGGTTTTTGGCTAAAGTATGCTTTTTGTTATATTTATTTAACAGATAAATAGAGCATTAACTGCCTACAAATACATCCGTTACATCTATGTTATTTACGGACTTGCAACAGTCTCTTTTACAAACAATCACAAATATACTTGAAAATATTTTGCCATAATAACGGCTACATTTAGTATTATTTCCTAACTAAATCCGGGCAGCATAACTGCTTATATATTTACATTGGACCGGATTTGAAAATAATACTTTTATAAGTAAAGACTTTAATGAATAAATAAAGCAAATAATTACAAATATATCTGAAAATATTTGGCCATAATAACGGCTATATTTAGTACTATTTCCTAACTAAATTCGGGCAGCACAACTGCTTATATATCTACATTGGGCCGGATTGGAAATAATACTTCTACAAAATGAAAGACTTTAAAATAAAACTTACAGACAGCCTAGGATGTGCTCGCTTCTGTCCTTCAGGGAGAGGGAGTCTTTTTTGTTGTGTGTGTTGTTTGTGTTGTTTGTTGTGTTGTGTGTTGTGTGAATTTGGGCAGCGTGACTGCTTCTGAAAGTTACTTTTGGCCTCGGGGTTTGGGCAGAGTAACTGTTTGTGTTTGGTTGTTTGTTGGCTTGAGGTAGGCTGAAATCGGGCAGAATAACGGCTTATTTCTGGCTGATTCGGCCTTTTAAATCGGGCAGAGCAACTGCTCTTTCCACGATTTTTGGACCGGGGAAAAAGGGTGGATACCTAGCTGGAGGGCTAAGGTACACTACTATCGGTTGGTTTTGTGTTTGACGGAGGTTTGGCAGGGTTTCGAGGCTTTGGAGCTGATCTCTCACTATCTCACACCGCTCTCTAATTCTCCAGCGTAACGATAACGCGGAGAAGCTTTACACAAAGAAGGAGTGCTGAAATGAGGAGCCGGCCTCTGCTATTTATAGGAGGATTTAGGGACATCGAAGGAATTCTTTTTTCTTCTCTGCGCATCAAACGATTGCATGCCGCGCTGAATATCTTGTGAATTACGGCAAATGAATGGATGAATAGTGGCTGGGAAAGCAGTTTGGGCGCTACACCATCCATATTTGGGCGCCATGCCCAAATCCTTAGGTAGCCATGCCCAAATTTCTCTTTATGCATCAGATGAGTGTACACTGTGCTCCGAGAGTTGCGAATTACGGCAACGAATTGATGAACAGTGGCTGGGAATGAAATTTGGGCGCTTCCTTCCTCCATTTTGGGCGCCATGCCTAAATGTTATAGGAGCCATGCCCAAATTTCAAACTTTGGCATTTTTGAACACATAAGTCCCTGCAATTTTTTATTTTATTTATTTTTTTTTTTTTGGGAAACAGGGGCGGCACCCTACTAAATTTTATTGAAAAAGAAAAGGGTACAAACTTGAGGGGGACAACCAGCCTGACCCTTATACATGGGAGGACAAAGGAGCCTAACCTCTGAAAGGAAATACAAAGCGAAAATAGGAACAAACAAAGAAAGAGAATTAAGAAATTCTAATTCTAGCAGTCCCATTGGCATCCAGAATGACATTCCCTTTGATCAAAGGAGGAAGATCCGCTAAAGAATGAAACATAGAGTCCGAGCCCAGATCCAAAGCTAAATTAGCCAACCCATCAGCCACAGAGTTAGCTTCACGGAAGCAATGTCGAAAAATGAAATTAGAATTTTGCTTCATCTCCCGTAAAGCACGAATAAAATACGACAACTTCCAAGGAGAGTGGTGGCCCAGATTCAGACAGTCACATAAAATCTTAGAGTCCATTTCAACAATAGCATTAAGATGATTATGTGTGTAAAGCCATGATACCCCATAGAAAAGAGCACGAGTCTCAGCTTCAACATTGGAGGAAGAGCCCATAGAGATAGAGTAAGCGTAAATGAGATTACCTTGGAAGTCACGAACAATACCACCACCACTACTAGGACCCGGATTGCCTCTACAAGCGCCATCAGAGTTGAGCTTAAGAATACCTTCAGGAGGCTTAGCCCAAGATATAACCCGAATCGAAATGTTTTTCCTATGACCATAGGAAATCCCTCTAGAATTACGGATACAATCATAGTTTGCTGCCAGCAAAATTAAAGAGAATTCTTGATCCACCTTGACTTTGAGGGAATAAAATGACTGGGAGGAACCATCTAACACAGCTGAGTTCCTGAATTTCCAGATGTTCCAGAGGATAAGAGAAGGGAGGATGATATGGGCTATGGAGTTTGAAGAAAGCCACCCAGCCATGCAACGCTGTTGGATAGAATGCCCGGCTATGGAGAGATCATGAGAGGAATTGTAAGCAGACCAAAGACATTTGGCAGCCTCACTCTGAATAAAAAGATGGGAAAAAGTTTCAATACTCGGCACGCTGCAGCAAACACACTTGGATACTATATGAATACCTTTCTTTCTCAGGGCCTCATCAATCGGGATTTTCCGAAGGAACAATTTCCATATAAAAATGCCAATATGGGTGGGAAGGA
The DNA here is from genome assembly GCA_013146195.2 of Codonopsis lanceolata. Lineage (NCBI taxonomy): Eukaryota > Viridiplantae > Streptophyta > Magnoliopsida > Asterales > Campanulaceae > Codonopsis > Codonopsis lanceolata. The sequence goes on from CM028378.1 coordinate 170,044,170, forward strand.
TTTTGTGCCAAATAAATTTAGAGGATAACAAAACCGGGCCCCCATCTGATAACAACTCACTTAGAATTTGAAGAAAGAGAGAAGGAGCCATTGGAAGTGCAAGACCAATAAGGCTGATCGGCTTCAGTAGATGGCTGAATAAGATTGTCCTCAATATATTTGATAGCTGAAGCAGGGAGGATGGCACGAGCAGTGGCCAAAAGATGCCCATTATTATCAAACAGATCTTTAACCTTTTCAAAGGAGCAACTGGAAGGTTTGGACAAAAGTTGGTCAGGAATCCAACGATCCCACCAAATAGAGCAGTTGCCATTTCCAATTATCCATATAATCTTGGGCTCAACAATATTTTTGATGCGCTGAAGCCGATTCCAAATATGAGACCCGCAACGCAAAGATTGCACGGCATGAAGATTAGAGCAATATCGAGCTTGGAGGAAATCAGACCATATGTTACTTTAGATGCGGAAACGCCACCATAGTTTAGCGAGTATGCTCGAATTAAGCTGGAATAAAGAAGGAATGCCTAGACCACCGTTAGTCAGGGGAGCAACATTTCTTCCGGTTACCCAAATGAGCTTTGAGTTTTCCATCTAACTTACCCCAAAGAAGTTAGCAAAAGTTTCTCCAAAGAATTTATTACAGCAACTGGGGGCTCCAAAGCAGCGAATAGGTAGGCTGAAGTAGATTGCAACACATGCTTAATTAAAGTGATCTTACCGGCTGGATTAAGAAAACTGCACATCCAAGAATCAATTTTAGATTGTAATTTGATCATCAACGGATCAAATATGCTTCTGATTTTTCTTCCAAAATAAATGGGACAGCCAAGATACACGATAGGGAGAGAGCCCAGTTGATAACCCAACATAGAAGTGATGGCTAAAGCACTCGACAAGGAAGTCGAAGGGGCAACATAAACACAACTTTTAGAAGCATTTACTAGCTGACCAGAAATAGCTTCATAATTTTGAAGAAGGGAAGCATGATGTTGGAGAGATCGCATAGAGCCATTACAGAAGATTATCACGTCATCAGCAAATGCGAGATGCGAAATTATAGGGCAACCACTTAGAGACGAGAAGCGAACACTGGGAGTGGCGATGTGCAGATCATTCAGGCTTCTACTAAGCACTTCCGCGGCCAAAATAAATAAACTAGGAGAAAGAGGGTCTCCTTGGCGAAGGCCACAAAAAGATGGAAAGAAACCCGAAGGGCTACCATTAATCAACACTGAGAACCAATTTCCCGATATTAGGCGCCAGATAAGGTCAATAAATACTTCAGAGAACCCGAAGCGTCTTAAAACTTGAATAAGAAAAATCCAAGAGATACGATCAAACGCTTTAGCCATATCTAATTTAATCACAATGTTGGAACCCGAGACTTTCTTGCCAAGAAAAGAGACCAATTCCTGAGCCAATAAGATATTATCCTGAATAATTCTCCCTTTGGTGAAGGCACTCTGATTGGGAGAAATCAGAAAGGGGAGAACTTTGGCAAGTCTCATAGCCAAAAGTTTAGAGATAATCTTATTACAAAAATTGCAGAGACTGATGGGGCGAAGATCCTTAAAACTTTGAGGTTGATCAATCTTAGGAATTGTAGCAAGAAGAGTACTAGACCACGAACGTGGGAGAGAAAACCCAGCAAAGAAGTCTAAAATGGCAGTGTGAAGATCTGTTTTTATAATATCCCAGCAAATAAGAAAAAAGTGGCCAGAGAAGCCATCCGGGCCAGCCGCACTTTCGCCATTCAGGCTTGAAATGGAGGCAAAGATTTCTTCAATGGACGGCGGAGCTATAAGATTTTCATTCCATTCCTCAGTCACCAAATTAGGAATCATAGAAAGCTCAGTAGACAAGGATGGAGAAGCAGATTGAAGTTGGTTTCGAAAATAAGAAACAGCCCCATTTTTTATGTCTTCAGTACTGCTAAGAATGTTACCATCTTCAGACTGAATGGAATGAATATGCAATCGTCTTTGATCCTGACGAACAGATGCATGGAAAATCTTAGAGTTTCCATCACCGTCTTTAAACCATTTAATTCTGGATTTTTGTCGCCAAAAGGCCTCCTCCTTACTAAGGGCCTGTTTGAGAGTGGCTTGGGCTTCCATCAAATTGCTACGATTTTCGCCGGAATTATTAAGCTCAAATAGAAGCTCCTTTTCAAGGGCATTTTCCTCAGCCTCCTTAACAGCCGAAAAAATGTTACCAAACACTGTTTTGTTCCAAATACACAGGGCCTTTTTTGTAGCACGAAGCTTTTGAGAAAAGCAATTCATGGGACGACCGTGGACAGGTTCGGTCCAAGCTGTTCTTACAACGTCCAAAAAAGAGTCATGGCTGGTCCATAAATTGAGAAATCGGAAAGCCTTGGGAGAGGCAGAAGCAGTCGGAGAAATTTTTAGCAGAAGAGGGCTATGGTCTGAACACGTTCTATTCATATGGTGTACCAAAGTAGAGGGAAAAACACGAAGCCATTCCGAATTGCCCAAAATCCTGTCAATGCGCTGTTTAATAGTGGGATTTCCACCCTGTTTATTCCACCAAGTATAAGGGGAGCCAAAAAACCCCAAATCAGACAAGCCGGCAGCCGCATTACAAGCATGAAATTCCATAGCCCCTTGTCTATCCCAAGATCTACCGCCAGATTTTTCAGAAGGGGAAAGAATTATGTTGGAATCACCTCCTACAATCCAAGGGACACCAGTATGACGAGTACTAATTTCAATTAACTCAGACCAAAGAACTTGACGATCATATGAATCGCACTTAGCATATACACATGTGAATATAGCCGGGGAGGCCCAAGAATAATCTTTGGATATTTAAAGTAAGATCTTTGAGGCGAATCCCATAGAATATCACATTTAAAGTAGGATTTAGCCAAGACCCAAATGCTTCCAGCCATATTGGAGAAGTAGTACCGGAACTTGAGTCGACGAGCAATAATACCAATACGATCCTTATCAATCATAGGTTCAAATATAGCAATAAAAGATAAATTGTGAAGCCGAGAGAGCAGTTTAATCCGTGCAATGGTAGGGTCATTTCCTACACCACGAGCGTTCCAAAATAGGGCCGAAATATCCATTAAAAGGAAGTAGAAGAAGAACCACCTTTGGCCTTTGAGCGGGTTAGACGACCCGAAGCAACTGAAGAAACTTTGTTATTCTTTTTCAGATCGAAAGTGGAGTCCAGATTAAGGGCATCAATATTAGAAGAATTAATTTCATCCTCTTCATCAAGAGTTTCCAGAACTGCGAATGTATTAGCAGTGCGGATGCCATCCTTTTCTGTCAAATGAGGATCATCATCAAGAAGATCTGTTTGATTATTCTCCACTATTACGGGATCCTTTTGAGCAGTGTCCATATTTTCCTTGTCCTGATTGAGATTTTGGGGATTTTGAGGTTCCATCTGCTTCGAGCTACCCATATTATCTTGGGGCTGCTGATCATGAGGGCTGTAGCCAGAATCTGGATGTGTCGGATTGCCAGTGCTATTTGGAGGGGGGGCATGTTGTTGAGTGGGCTGCTCGTGTGGAGCAACATTGGTATGGGTTTGGCTTTTAGGAGGATCAACAGACTTTGTAGGGCTTGAAAGATCAACAGGATCAGCCGGGCTAGGCATGGGTGGCTTACACGGCAAGACAATGGTAGTGGGTTTTGAAATCCAGACAGATTGAGGTGCCTTAGGAGGCTGAGGAGTAGTGTTCTTGTTGGGGTTTTGTTCAGGAGATTGGTTAGAGTGACCATGTATTTTACAGCTTACATGATCATGGCCTTGACGCTGACATAAAGAGCAATAAAGAGGAAGTTTCTCGGCGTGAATCGGTGCCAAAAACCCTCCATGGCGCGAACCACAATCGATCCATATTCTATTAGGAAGAGGCTTAGTGAGATCAACCTCTATACAAACACGTGCCATGCTTGGACGAGACAAATTAGCAGTAGGAGAATCCATTATTAGCGGCTTACCAATAAGACTAGCAAGGGAGAATAGGGCTTGTTTATTGAAGAGAAATATTGGAAGGCACAGGCTCGAACCATCTCAGGAACAATAGGGCTCTCTATATCTGGACGAAAGTCAGGAGTCCATTTGAAGACACGCATTGGATATGAACCAAGGAACCATTGGTCCTTAATCCATAGTCGCTGGTAATCCGCCTCGTGATGTACCTGGATTAAAATATGCTTAGCATCCAAGTGTCCAATAGTAACATCAGCCTTTAGGCCAAATGTGAGAAATTTTTTCCGAAGCACTTCCATGGATGGTCGACCATGGGAAAATTTTCCAACAAGGGTAAGGGAAAACGGTTTTGATAGGAGAGTTATTAGATCTGGGGATAGCCGCAGACAAGGTTCTCCTTTGTGAATAGATGGTGGAATAAGAGGAAAGGTAGACGCGGCTGTGGCTGGAGACACAACATCGGCAAAGGATTTCTTGAGGGTAGGTGAAGACGGCGCCGGATCAAGACCGGCTGAAGTCACCGCCATGCAGAGAGACGGGAGAGGGTAGATAAGAGAAAAATTATAAGCGATTCATCCTTTTGCGTATCCTGCTTTGTCCTTTTGCACTTTTGACCCTGTAACTTGACATTTGTTAATGTTTTAACAGGTCTTGATATTTTTTGTCATGTCACATACCAGGGGTACGAAATTGGGGTGTCTCTGAGCCCCTCAACGATGGAGTCTACGGGTAACCCATAGCTTCGAGTAGACGAACATCGTTGATAAGAATAGACTCTCAATTTCGTTTCATTTCAAAACGAGGGAGAATATATGCAGCAGTGCTTGATTATAATGCAGCAATTTATCAAACCTCCATATCCTAGACATTTTTAGTCAGTTATAGCAGGTTATCGCAGTTTTTAAGCAGATATGCAAATTAAATTCTCTGATGGTCGGACCTACTAATGTAGGTTGCCTACGTATCCCTTAATAAAAGGAATCAGACCAAACGTAGTTCGGCCTCAAGCCGGGGATCAAGTGTTGTAATGCAGACAAGTGTTGTGCGGTGGTGCAAGTGTGGCAATGCCAAATGAGCAAGTGCATGCAAAGCTTTATCAAATGAGTACGACAAGGGTAAATAATGTGTTGTGTTTGGTCGCATCTACCGGGATAGACTGCCTACGTATCCTTAGTCAAGGAATCAAACCAATCTTAGCTCGCCTGTGGCTGCGCGGAGTGAATTGTTTCCTAGGAACTCAGCCTCTACTGGAGAACAAGACCTTTCCCTATAAATCCGGGGCTGACCCCTTAAAGGAAAGTTTCCCACACAGCCAAAATGCATAGAATGTATTGCCTCCTCAGGAACTCAGCCTTCAACGGAGAACAAGACCTTTCCCTATCAATCCGGGGCTGTGTACCCCTTAAAGGAAAGTTTCCAAACATTATACAAATGCACTGTTAAAAAGGAAAATACCTTCCTTTCTTTTACCTTTGTCGTGTCCATGCAACAAATTGCTGCTGATGTTGCTTTGCTGTCGCTTGCTGCTTTACGCTGTTTGTTGCTGCACTTTGCTCGGGATTTTTCTTTTCATCACTGTTCCAACCTTCGCTGGAAAATCTTTTTCCCTGTCCCGCTTTGTTTTCGGCTTTAGCTGGAAAATCTTTCTTAATGCTGCTGCATTTTTCTTTACTGCTCCTTCTAACCTTGGTCAGAAACTTCCTTTTTCTTGCTGTAGCATCTTTTGGTATCAGATGGAATCGTCTTTTCTTTGCTGCTGTTTTCTTTTTGCTCTGTTTTCTAGCTTCAGCCGAAAATTTCTTCTTCTGCCGCCGCATTTGTTCTTGTTGCATGTCACGACCCGACCCGGACTCCAATGCGAAATCCCAAGGTCGTGCCGTCAGGACAAGCTAAAAGACGGACAAGCACCCGCTAAGCGTAGTGGTGCGAGTCAAGAGTTGAACCCACAACTCTAAACAGGAATGTAAAGCCATAACGGCAAAACTGAATAACCAAAAACTAAAATCTGCGGAAGCGAATCATAAGTGGGACCAAAGCCTATAATTATAAACTAAGGAATACAAGGCTGAGAGACGACTATCTCTCAACAAAACTACGACTCGCGTGACGCAACATTGCGCACGGACAACAACCCATCGGCAACCTAAGGCCGGCGAAGCAACAAGAACCCAACCTGATAAACAACAACTCTACGGCTATAACATGCCGGAGGAATAAATCAACTAAAAGAGTAAGAGACAAAATATCAACCACTAAACCAATGTCTCTCGACTAAAGTTGTCGGGGACAGAAATAACAATAGCAAAATACTAGAATAAGCGAGCTAAAACCTTGCTCGGGAAGACAACTAAATAACCTCTAATAAATACAACAGCTCGACCCAACAAGTCGGCTCCCAAAATGAAACAATAATAAGATACTAACATAACTACCCAAGTAAAGTTTACATAACTTCACGTCCGTGTCTCACAAGATACAAAATACAATAATACTAATAATCCAATCTATTGCCTGGGAAGACCACCACGCTATCGTCAAGCGCCCGAGGCTGCAACGCGCACTAATCAAGCTAACTGCAAAAACTAAGGAAAACAAACACACGAAATGAGTCATAATGACCCAGTAAGTTACTAAATGCAATGTATGGCATAGCATGGCGTGGCATGGCATAATGCACAATCATGTATAAAATCGTGGCATCTAAATCGTATACCAACAATAAACCTGTATTAAGTCATCGAGTATCATAAACTTCATAAATCATATAGCACATTATCTTTTCATATAAGTGCTTATAGTAAGCCACATAAGGGATAGAGAAGATACCCAAATAGCGTCGTTGTGTTGCTCCTGCAATACACAATGTTATACTGGTTCGTGCAACATCGATGCTCTGTGAATGCATCGACTTTCATCGAGAATCATTCGATTTAGCTAGCAAGCCAATGCGGCACTTATTGATACGGCAAAGGGGCTACTTCCCCATTGCGGCCAACAACGGAGGGGTGTGTGAGGTCCCAGGTACGGCGATCCATAGCGAATACGAATCTTACGATTCGTATAGGCGATGTATCGTCCTACCCTGACATAAAAACCAAATCCAAATAATGCCAGCTGGGCTTTTATGAAATGCACAAGTAGATAATTACTCTCATGCTCAAACAAGAACCAAGACCGATCATAGCGGACATATCAAATCAAGTAGGACATAAAGTTCTACACACCAATTTTAACAATGCACATATTGTACACACTTAACAAAACCAACCAACCTATCCGTTTAGTCCAAGAACCACCTATTGAGGTATTCATAACCCTCAAGTCACAACCCAATCAAACGTAGCATATAAGCCCAAGAAATCACGATGTGAGGTCTACTATAGCCCTCTACTCGAGATCAAACCAAAGACTATTACTTTAGTCTAAGAACAATCATAAATCAAGACTTAGCATTTTAGCTTCACTTAATGGTACACCGGACTCAACCATAGTCCCAACCGTCATAAATTCGACTTCCTTAAAGCCAATCTCAAGGGTATCAAAACTAAGCCGTAGTCATAACCTCGCAAGTGCTTTCATGTGCACGCGACCCAATTCCCTAAAAGAGAACTCATTCAAATAATAATTTATTAAAGTAATACGAGATCATAGGTTGATCTCTAATGCTCCGTGCCTTAACGAGCACGCCCTAAATAAATCTCCAATACACCTCTATATCGTGGGTGTCACAAATGGGACACAAATCAAGATGCTCGGGTACTCACAATCAAAACCAACCAAACCCGAACATCGTAGGATTTTGACCTAATGCTCAACAATATGATATTGAACCTAAAACAACTCCATTGAGTCTTAATTATCACACAACATTAAATGCCTAGTTCATAAATCCCCAAATCAACATATCATTCACATTTACAACAATTTTCCCACAAATCATTTGGGCTAGATTCCCTAGATTAAAATCCATAGAACTTAACAAGATCTTATACCCATTTTAGAAATCACATAATCTCAAATAAATGGTCATACTCCTATTATCTAGTGAGATCACACATCCAAATTCCCAAATTTATGCCTACTATCATAATAAACCCAAATAAAATGGTAAACATAATTTCTAGCAAGATCATAATCCTAGAAACACAAGATGAAGAGTAACAATATGCTTCAATAATCATAGAATTCATCCTACACATGCTCTTAACAAGTTCACATGCTCAAATCACAAGTTAAAATCATACAAGGCAAGTATGTGTACTCATTGACCTCAAATAGCATAGAGTTTGTTTTCCTTAGGATCAATGAGTACAAAATCAAAAGAAGAAGAAGTAACTTACAAGTGTTCAACACCAAAGAAAGCAAAGGAAGAAATCAATCGGTTGAAAACGATCCTCTCGTCGAGCTCTACACTTTTGATGAAGGAGTCTTGGGCAAATGAAGAGTGAATGAGGGAAGATGGAGATGAGAGCTTCAAGAACTCAAGAGAACTCCATGGGAGAGGCTAACCACGTTTTTGGAGGAGAAGGGTGAGAAATGAGGTCACAACATCAGATTTGTGGCTTAAGTATGGTCAACAAGTGAGTGGGACATGTGTCACCACAATGTGGTGTCTCAAAATCTGATTTTTGGCTTAATTAATCCACTCAATCACTCACTAATCCACCCATAAAACTTGTTAGAGATGTTAAGGTATAAGTAAGGAGGTTTAGGGAGGTTTAAGTAAGGTTTAGAAAAGGTTTAGATTGGGGGTTTGGGTGTATAAGTCGTACAACATCAAAACAGGGGAAAAAATCCCGCAATGCCTCCTCGAAGATGAGGCGGGCGCCACAAGAAGCCAGGCGGGCGCCTGGGAAGCTGAGGCTGGAAGCTGAAATTGAAATGCTCCTAGAAGTTGAGGCGGGCGCCTCACTAAAGTCGAGGCGGGCGCCGAAGCCGAGGCTGCTGACAGTCAATCTTGTAAAATCGACCATAAATCGCTCACAACTCCAAATGAGGTGATTTTTTATTTTTATGAAACTAGACTCATTAAATTATATTTTAGAATTTTAAATTACTCCATTTGGACTTATATTCATCAAGATATGGTTACAACAAAAATCAAGTACAGAAGTTGTTTTTCTGAAAACTGAATTCTGGCACAGCCGTAAGTCAAGACCTAATTGAGGTACTTAGACACCTTGGAAAATTACCAAATTTTACAGAGAGTATCCTAACGTATGAAGGTAAAACATACTAAATTTTTAGAAAATTCTATTCAGTGGATTAGTACCAGAATTTTCCCGAAGTTTGCCCAAAACATGACTGGTCTGTGAAGGAATAAATTGGTCATTTCATAACCAAAGGTAACAAGTCTATGAACAATGATTGTGCAAGAATGATAATTACTAGTACACTTGGTCTATAACTCAAATGAACTTCTCACAAGTTGAAAACACAAAGAATACAAGCAACGAAGGAAGAATCGCTAAGGCCAAAACAACGCAATCGAACCGGCGATTCAACAAACAAGCTTACATGATTCTAAACATGTTATGGACTTCATGAATGACTTATAAATGTTTCTAAAACATATATGGACTAAATAAACATGCTCACAATCAACAAGAAAATATGAAGGCAAGCATACAATGCACATGCAAGAATACGGGGTGTCACATTGCATGTACCTGAAAATTTTTCTCTCTTGTACATGCATTTTCCCTCTCCCGATTTTTTTTTGTTTTTTGTTTTTTTTGTTTGTTTTTTTTTTGTTTTTTTTTTACCCGAATGAAGTTGACGTGCGGATGTTTCATGCTTTCTTTTTAAACTTGTAGTGACCATTCTGGCTTGATGTGGCGGAGCTTTTGTCTGATTGGCCGAGCATCCGGATATATGGGGATCCGGTGTTTGACTATGGCTGGGTCTACTCCTGACGCATCTTCAGGTAAACATGTCCACGAACTCTTTGAGGAGATCCATGAGTGTTATCCTTTTCGGAACCTTGCAGGGAGTTGCCGATTTTGACTCCTTTGATTTCATTGTCCAGCCCCAGATTGATAGTGGATCAGTCTTTAGTTGCTGTTGATGATGTTGTTCCTGTTGCTCGACTGATTTTACAAGCTCAAGCAAATAATTCCTTTTTTTTTCTTTTTTTTTTTTCGGGTCCTATTAAATGACTCATTATTATAATGATTTAATGCGTCTTTTAATATAGGTGCAACTAAGAAATAAGCAAAGACATTTAGATTATTATTAAAAGCAAACCGTACAGGGTTTATTACATTACTGAGAACCTGGGGTTTGAGATCCTCAATTTTATGGAGCGGATCGGTAGATGACCAATCCGTAAAGCTAGGGAAAGGAATAGGGATAATATATCTGAAGCGGTCCATCAGATCTGCGGGCGTCAAAAGTGGGCCGGGCGTAGTATACTAGTTCTGCAGAGACTTATTAGGAATGGACTCAAACTCAGCAGGGAGCGTTTTTTTTTTTTTTTGAGAAGCGCCTTTATCCATCATCCCTAAGAAGCTGTCCCCCAAATTTTCATTAGAAACTTCTTGGTTAAGGATTCTAAGCATCATGGTTTTCAAATTTTCGATGTCAGCCTCCATTTTGGCAGGCGGGAGAGTTGGGTTTTGGTATATGCGGGTAGGATTAGGGAAGGCTGTGTTAATTTTTGGTTGCGGTACATGGTAAGGATTTTGGGCAGGATATGGATATTGGGTTGGATATGGATATTGGGCAGGATAGGGATATTGGGCTGGATATGGATTTTGGGCTGGATATGAGTTTTGGGCAAGATATGGATTTTGGGCTGGATATGGATATTGGGTTGGGTAAGGACTTTGGGTAGGATATGGATTTCGGGTAGGATAGGGATATTGGATTGGGTAAGGACTTTGGGTAGGATAAGGAGGGTGTGATGAAAAAGGGTTAAAATTTTGGTAATAGTAGGTATTTGGTGAGTTGATGTTTGGCTGGGAAATTGGATTTGGAGGAACATGGAAGGTTGATGCTTCTTGGGGGACTGCGGGGGAAGAGATTACCTCACTTTCTGCTGCCATACTGCTCGGATCTGTTCTTTCTGTACCGATTCTGCCCTTGTCTGATATGATATTGATACCCTCTGTTCTGATTTCTGCACTTATTTTCCGTATCAACTGGCCAGTACTATCTCTGTCTTTCCAAATTCGGGCCAGGTTTATGAGGAAAATGGGTTTGAGGTATCAGAAGGCTGGCTGAAGGCTTTCTGGGTTTGGAGTACAGCGTGCCTTTATTAGTATATTTTATTATTATTATTTGTTCCCTACAATTGACCGGATAAGCACCTGCTTTATTTTGACGGTCTCAGGACTTTTCTTGGAACAGTGGATTCTTTCTCCAGAGTATAGGACCAACGTATTCCACCTGCCTTTCGACTCCCCGAGATCGGACTGATCCCAAGCGAAGGGCCTATACTCTTTCCGGGATCCACCATTCGAAATGGTCTAGATCGAGCATTTGAAAATAATAAATCAGCCCCAGTGTATTTTTTTTTTTTTTGACTTGTGCGGATTTTTTTTTTTTTTTGACTGGGGCTGACCCACGATTTAAAATGCAAAAACCGGTCGGTCTTTGAAGTGTCCTGAAAATCTATATGCAGTCTAACGTTGGCTCATGCAGGGGGTAGGCTGGCCATGGTGTAGGGTAGCAGTTCGAAATATATTTATATGCATGTGCGCGTGTGTGCGGTATCTAAAAAGCAAAAAGGAAGTTTTTTTTTTTAGATATAGAAATAGAAAATAAAACAGATATGGCCTGTCTTGCTGTTATTTGTGGATTTTCTCGGCTTTTTAGCTTAAGCGCGAGCAAGCAAGCATACCATCAAGAAATAGAAAGAAAAGCGGGGAATCTATCTATTTCTAAAAAAATGGGTCCTAATCCCCAAAATAAAATGACAGAATGAATGCATGTATATACATATATATTTTGCAGAATGAAAATAAAGCAGAATAAAATAATATAAGGCCGAAAATGAAGAGATTTTAAAAATAAAGCCCCGGCCCCTTTTGTTGTGCTGCCCGGATAGTATTGCACATAAAATATTACATGTATATACATATATGTATATAAATAATATATGTATATATATTTATTTATTTATTTATTATTTTTTTTTAAGATTTTTTTTTGAAAAATACGAATATTTTCAAGTATATCCGTAACAGTGTTTGAAATGAAACTGCTGCAAGATGGAGGATCATATCCACAAATATAGACACGGATGTTAAAGGAACGCAATATTAGACTGTTTAAATTAATATAACAAGCATACTTTAGCCATAAACAAAAGAAAAAAAGTTTTGGTTACTGAGTCTAGCCCTCCATTTTTATTCATTAAAATAAAAACGATCTCCCCAGCAGAGTCGCCACTGTGGGTTCCCGGGATGCGTGCTCCGCCCGCGCGCCCTGGATAGGGTGCGCGACGCGCGGATGCGGTGACATCCATCGCCCTGCTCCACCCTCCCTTGTTTAGGGAGGACGAAATCAAAAGTGCGGGAGGAGTGTTGAATAGCGTTGGAATGCGCCTCGGTTGCCTTTAGTGGATTTTGATCCAATATGGGAGCTTTGGATTTTCTATGTCAAGTTATCCCTTTTTTAGGGGATACCAGGATATAAGAAAACATCACCTTTCCATTCCCATCCTCCCTTGTTTAGGGGAGAACGTGAAAGTGCAAAGAAAGATGTTGCAGCGCCCCCACTATGGATTTTATGAAAATAGCCTTATGGCCTATTTCGGATCACTATGAGTGCTTGGGTTTTCTACGCCAAGTTATCCCTTGTTTAGGGATACCAGACATAGGAATACATCACCTTTCCATTCTCATTCTCCCTTTTTAGGGAGAACGTGAAAGTGCAAAGAAAGATGTTGCGAGGCCCCACCGATCCAAAATGTTTTAGAGTCGCCATCTTTATTTTAAGGCAAAAATAAAGCAAAACCAAAAAAAGAAAACCGTAGATAATGAAAACGGGTTCGAGGCTAAGTTACGAGTTGGGAAGGTGCTAGGCACCCAACTCGCCTTTCGGTCTCAAAACGGTTTTTGGCTAAAGTATGCTTTTTGTTATATTTATTTAACAGATAAATAAAGCATTAATCGCCTACAAATACATCCATTACATCTATATTATTTACGGACTTGCAATGCCTCTTTTACAAACAATCACAAATATACTTGAAAATATTTTGCCATAATAACGGCTACATTTAGTATTATTTCCTAACTAAATCCGGCAGATAATCGCTATATATTTACATTGGACCGGATTGGAAATAATACTTTTACAAATAAAGACTTTAATGAATAAATAAAGCAAATAATTACAAATATATCCGAAAATATTTGGCCATAATAACGCTATATTTAGTACTATTTCCTAACTAAATTGGCAAAGACAACCGCTTATATATCTACATTGGGCCGGATTGAAATAATACTTCTACAAAATGAAAGACTTTAAAATAAAACTTACAGACAGCCTAGGATGTGCTCGCTCTGTCCTTCAGGGAGAGGGAGTCTTTTTTGTTGTGTGTGTTGTTTGTGTTGTTTGTTGTGTTGTGTGTTGTGTGAATTTGGGCGGATCGCTTCGAAAGTTACTTTGGCCTTCGGGTTTAGGCAGTAACTTTTTGTGTTTGGTTGTTTGTTGGCTTGAGGTAGGTGAAATCGGGCAATAACGGCTTATTTCTCGTGATTCGCCTTTTAAATCGAGGCGAGCAACCGCTGCTCTTTCCACGATTTTTGGACCGAGAAAAAGGGTGGATACCTAGCTGGAGGGCTAAGGTACACTTCTATCGGTTGGTTTTGTGTTTGACGGAGGTTTGGCAGGGTTTCGAGGCTTTGGAGCTGATCTCTCACTATCTCACACCGCTCTCTAATTCTCCAGCGTAACGATAACGCGGAGAAGCTTTACGCAAAGAAGGAGTGCTGAAATGAGGAGCCGGCCTCTGCTATTTATAGGAGGATTTAGGGACATCGAAGGAATTCTTTTTTCTTCTCTGCGCATCAAACGATTGCACGCCGCGCTGAATATCTTGTGAATTACGGCAAATGAATGGATGAACAGTGGCTGGGAAAGCAGTTTGGGCGCTACACCATCCATATTTGGGTGCCATGCCCAAATCCTTAGGTAGCCATGCCCAAATTTCTCTTTATGCTACAAATGAGTGTACACTGTGCTCCGAGAGTTGTGAATTGCGGCAACGAATTGATGAACAGTGGCTGGGAATGAAATTTGGGCGCTTCCTTCCTCCATTTTGGGTGCCATGCCTAAATGTTATGGGAGCCATGCCCAAATTTCAAACTTTGGCATTTTTGAACACTTTAGTCCCTGCAATTTGTCCTTTTGCGCATCCTGCTTTGTCCTTTTGCACTTTTGACCCTGTAACTTGACATTTGTTAATGTTTTAACAGATCTTGATATTTTTTGTCATGTCACATACCAGGGGTACGAAATTGGGCTGTCTACAGCTGGTGGCGGCTGTAAGGGATTCCTGTGTCATTAGGCACGTATTGAGGCGAATCCTCGGTCGACGAGTGAGCAGCGGCATAGATGCTCGGTTGATGGGAATTGGCGAGGACCTGGAAAGCTAGGGGCTGGTGGTTCCTCTAGGCTCTGCAAGAGGAATTTTGACAAGTGCATGACCTTGGTGCCCGGATGGGCCCTGATCTTGATGAGGCGGGTCCCAGTAACACGCCTCCCCGATTGAGTAATGCGAGTCGGCGAAGCGACCCTCGGTAGGCAGATGAAGTTGTCCCCATTTAGGCTGGCAGACCTAGCACTGCTCACGAAGGTGATGGTGCAGGCCCAAGTCATCCCATTATCCAGGACAATGGTGATGTCGATAACGAGGAGGAGGACACCTCTTTGAGGTTTTCATGCTGGTGAGACGGGGGCCTCTTCTGTGCCTCGCAGAAGTATCTGGTCGCGACTAGGACATCACAGACGCTGATGGACCATTTTTGGGTAGAGCTGCATGAAGAAAGGGATAGTTTGGGGGGATAGAGGATATAGGCAGTATGTATATAGGCAAGTGTACAGAAAATAAATGCTGATCTACATGTCTTAGACACTTACTCCTAAGTTGCACCTTATGGATTGTATTATATTATATTTTGATGTTTTTATTATATGCACGCTGTCGTGGTTTTTCTCTTTGGTCAGTCAAGACCATCCTTTCTGAATACGTTGAAGACTTTTGCATGCCAGAGATCGAATGCTGGGGATTGGATGTCGAGACTGCATTCTCTCTCTTTTTCTCCTAGTTCTTTTTTTTCTTTGCTCTAACGTTTGCCTAGGTCGCTCTTTTGGGTTTTCAACCTAGCGAGCCCTTATTCTCTTTCTCTTTTTTGTTGTTACAGTGGCTAAGTATTATCGATTCACGCATAGTACCTCTTGAGCTTATCAAGGTTGAAAGACTGAACAAGATCTTCCCCATCTTGGTTGGTGAGGAGCACCGCGCCTCCTGATCGGATATGTTTGATTATGTATGGTCCCATCCAAGGATATTTCCATTTTCCTGTAGTGTCAACATAACTAGGGGGTTTCTCGCGAAGCACCAGATTTTCGACTTGGATATCACGGCCTTTGAATTTTTTGTTGAATGCCTGAGCTATTCTCTTTTGATATGCTAAAGTATGCTCTAAGGCTAGAAGTCGTCGTTTGTCTAAAAGGGCTAATTCTTTGTGGTGCTGTTTGACCCAGTCGATCTCAGCTATGTCTGATTCCATCA
Source organism: Codonopsis lanceolata (assembly GCA_013146195.2). Taxonomy (NCBI): domain Eukaryota; kingdom Viridiplantae; phylum Streptophyta; class Magnoliopsida; order Asterales; family Campanulaceae; genus Codonopsis; species Codonopsis lanceolata. The sequence goes on from CM028378.1 coordinate 170,059,896, forward strand.
TAACCCTTAATGATGGGATTTCTACTTCAATGGGCAGCACAACCTCCATGCCATAGGCAAGAGAATAAGGGGTAGCCCCAGTGGGTGTACGGACTGAAGTACGATAGCCCTAGAGGGCTAGCACCAGCTTTTTTGGCCAGTCTCTTCCTGTATCAACCATTTTTCTGATGATGTTTTCTTGTATTTTATTGGTTGCTTCAATGGCACCATTTGCTTGTGGTCGATATGGGGAGGATTTGTGCCTTTGGATTTTGAATTCGTCGAACAGACGGTTTACGTCCCCTTCAAAGTGCGTGTCGTTGTCGAAAATGATTTTGAAAGGTACCCCATATCCGTATATGATGTTGGTTATGATGAATTCGGACACTTTTTGGGTATTCAGTACCTTGTAGGAAGAGGCCTCCACCCACTTTATGAAATAGTCAACAGCTACCAAGACGTACTCGTGGCCGTTGGATCTTTTCAGGTGAATTTGACCTATAACGTCAATTCCCCATGTTGAGAAGGGCCAAGAGGCTGGCTGTGGAGTTGTATAATATATGCGGGGGCACGTGCTGTAGATTTGTAAAGCGTTGACATTTGTCGCAGTGACGCACCCACCGAATACAATCGGTTTCTAGCGTACTCCAATAGTACCCTTGTCGGATGACTTTCTTTGACATCATATACCCGTTCATGTATGACCCACAAGTACCACCATGAAGCTGGTCCATGACTCGCTCGGCTTTGTCCTGATCGATGCATAACATATTTAGACCTTGGTAGTGTCTTTTGTATAGGCTGCCTCCGCTGATCACGAATTGCGATGCCCATCTTCGTAGGGAGATTTTCCCTCTTTTGTCTAGGTTGGGTGGATCGACCCCCTTTCTGAAGCAGATTTGTGATGTCTAAATACCAGGGCTCATTGTCCTTTTCAGGAGTGGCATCAATTCTGAAGCAATAGGCAGAAGTGATCCTTTTCCCAACTGCGAATTGTTGGACATTGATTTCTGTAGGGATTTGAACCAATGAGTCTAGAGTGGCCAAGGCATTAGCGAATTGATTTCTATCTCGTGGTAAATAGTGGAATGAGATATTATCAAATTCGTTTGCTAATGTTGTCAGTTTGGCATGATAAAGTTGTAGCCGGGGATCTTGAGTTTTCCACTTCCCTTCGACTTGATTTATGATTAGAGCAAAGTCACCGTAGACCTCTAAATCTTTGGCTCCTTTTCCGAGAGCCTCCTCTGACCGACAATACAGGCCTCGTATTCGGCAGTGTTGTTTGAGCATTCAAACTCCAATCTGATGGCTAGTGGAGTGTAGGAGTCTGCTGGATCGATTAGCAGGATTCCTATGCCGAACCCTCTTTTGTTGGTTGCTCTGTCAAAGAACATTTGCCATTTTGGTGTCATGATCGGCGATTTCTAGGACACCTTCGTTTGGGAAACTGGGCTCTGATGCATCTTCTACTTCTAGAGGCAGATCAGCTAAACGGTCAGCGATCACACTGCCTTTAATGGATTTGAGCTTGACATAGGTGATGTCAAACTCGTTAAGGAGGAACGACCATTTGGCTAATCGGCTAGAAAATGAAGGCTTGCCGAAAATGTATTTTATAGGATCCATTCTGGAGATGAGCTTGATGGATCGGGCTTGCAGATAAGTATTGAGCCTTTGGGTTGCCCAGACTAGACCAGTACTACTTTTTTCCAAAGCTGAGTAATTGAGCTCGCTTCCTTGTAACTTCCTACTTACAAAGTAAATGGCATTTTCAAGGTAGGAGTTTTCTTTTTCTTGGGTGAGCATAGCCCCTACTGTTGTGTCTGTGACGATTAAATATAGGAGGAGAGGTTTATGTGTATGGGGAGGAGCTAGCACTGGTGGGTTGGCAAGGTATTTTTTGACTTTTTTGAAGGCTAACTGGCATTTTTCGTCCCAGACTTAGTCAGTGTCTTTCTTTGGGAGCTTGAATAGGGGCTCACACATGGAGGTCAGTTGTCTGATGAAACGGCTGATGTATTGTAATCGACCCAGGAAGCCTTTGACTTCTGTTGGAGTTTTTGGCTGCGGCATGTTTATGATAGCTTTGATCTTGGCTGGCTCTATCTTGATGCCTTGCTCGATCACCATGAATCCAAGGACTTTGCCCTTGGTGACTCCAAATGTGCACTTGGTTGGGTTGAGCTTCATCTAATGCTTTCTTAGCCTTTTGAAGAATTTTCAAAGGTCTCTGATATGGGCACCGTCTGTATTATCGAAGTGCGGAATCATGTCATCCACGTACACCTCGACTTCTTTATGGATCATATCATGAAAGAGGGTGGTGGCGGCTCTTTGATATGTAACCCTAGCATTCTTTAGCCCAAAGGACATGACAGTGTAGCAATAAGTTCCCCAGGTGGTGGTGAATGAAGTTTTTTTCCTGGTCCTCTGCTGCCATTTTGATTTGGTTGTAGCCCAGCATGCCGCCTACGAAAGATCTTATTTTATGAGAGGCCACGACGTCTACCACAATGTCAATGTTGGGTAGAGGGATGTCGTCTTTAGGAGACACCTTGTTGAGATCACAGAAGTCCACACAGATCTGCTCCTTTCCATTGGGCTTCGGAACGGTCACTATGTTCGACAGCCAGATCGGGTATTCAACTACCCGGATAAATTTGACGCGCAGCTGCTTTATGATTTCTTCTTTCACTTGCAGTGACCATTCTGGTTTGATTCTGCGGAGTTTCTGCTTGATTGGTCGTGCATCAGGATAAGTGGGGATTTGGTGCTCGGCAATGGCTGGATCTAACCCGGGCATGTCTTCGTAGGACCATGCGAAGATGTCCACGAATTCTTTGAGAAGGTCGATCAGTGCTGCACTTTCTGAACCTTGAAGGTAACTACCGATTTTTACTTCTCTGATTCATTGTTCAGCCCCAGATTGATAATGGATAAGTCTTGATCTGATGCTGCTGATTGGTGCTTTTCTTGGTGCTTGACTGACTTGGCGAGCTCAAGCAGGTAACTTTTATCTTTTGGATCCATTTCATTAAACGACTCATTATTAATGCTAACTAATTCGTCTTCTAATGAAGGTGCAACTAAGGAATACGCGAAGACATCTAGATTATCATTATTAAGAGCAAACTGTACAAGATTGGTTACATTATTGAGGGCCTGGGGTTTGAGGTCCTCAATTTTGGGTAGCGGATCGGTAGATAACCAATCCGTAAGGCTAAAGGAAGGAGGGAGAATAGTATATCCGAAATGGTCCACCAGATCTGCGGTTGTTAGGAGCGGGCCGGTCGTAGTATACCAGTTCTGCAGGGGGTTACCAGCAATAGATTCGAATTCAGGAGGGAGGTTTTCATAGCTAGCCCCACCATCTATCATTCACAGGAAACCGTCTCCTAGACAGTCATTATCTAACAGGGCCAGGGCATAGTCATCTTAGTCTATAGACCAAGTGTTTTTCTGCTGTGACAGTTTTATATGCAGGCTTACGGGGCTCAAGGGTAACCTGTTCCATTTCACTGGTGGCGAGACTGACATCTTCGAAGATTTCCCAACCAGGACGTCTCTTTCCATTCTAGTCTAACCAGGGCTCGGGAAACATGAGATAGGCATCTGTTTCTCCTTTCCTTACAAAGTAACCATTTAATGTTTTTCTATATGGTTGGAAATAGGATATATGTAAGGACGCTATTCACGTTCTGCCTTGCTTTTCTCATGCTTCTGTCTCATAACTACGACTAACTCAGCTGGCGTGGGTTTGTATCCTACACCAAATGGAGGGATACATTCCTTAAGTTCGTCTTGGACTAGGTTAATAAGCCCCGGCTGATTTCTACCGAGACCCAAACCAGGCATATAATTCATTTTTCGAAACATGTTTAACGGGACCATGTTTCCTAAAGATGTGGTTTTCTTTTCGGTGATGTCAGTTTCTCGCCCATATTCAATGGCGTTGATTCTGGCTTAGGGGATAACTTCGAAACCACTGAGGAAGATACCCGTGTCATCATGCTCTATTTCGAGGATCGGAATGTCCCCGCTTTCTTTGCTTTCCACGATCTTATCAGCAAGAATGATTATTATATGGTTACCATGGATAAACTTGATACGCTGATGCACCGAGGAGGCTACCCCTCTTACCCCATGAATCCAAGGGCGTCCCAGCAATAGACTAAAAGTAGCTGGTATGTTTAGGACTTGGAGCTCGACTGGCATGGTGAGCGGCCCAATAGTCATTATCAAAGTTACTACCCCTAGGACACATCGACTAGTGTTGTCGTATGCCCTTACTGTTTGAGATGAAGGAGTCAGCTCTGATATTTTTATCCCCAGTTTGGCTAGCATGCATGTCGGGCATACATTCAAAGATGAGCAATTATCTATCAGGACTTGGGGAACCCTTTTCTCCATAACCCCCACAGTGATGTGGATAGCATCGATGTGATTGGTTCCTTCCCTCGACAGATCTAGATCAGTAAACATTATCACATTTCCAAAGTGTATGTTTCCGATCATTTGGGTGAGCTCATTTGGAGAGGTTTCAATGGGGATTACTGTTTGACTCAGAGATTTAGCCAGCGTATCTCGATAGGTTTTGGAAGCACACAGCAAGCCCCAGATTGATATGTTGGCTTGGGTTTTCTTCATCTGAGCTAGCAGAGTATCTTCCATATTTTTAGCCCCAGTATCTGTGTCTTGATCTTTGCCAGAGTGGTCACCTTTTTCTTGGTTTGGTTGGTAAGCCCAACCAAATCTGGTTAGGTGACTGATATCCCCACTGACCCAAGTGGCTTTTTCATTGCTACAAGTATTTTGGCTACCCAGGATAGTGTCCCAAGAAAGCATGTTGCAGCTAAGCTCTTTTATTTCAAACAGGAGTATAGTACAACATTTTTTATTCTAGCTGATATTTCTCACACTTTCTTCACTTGATCAGGTATCAAGTTTTGTTCTTTTGTGTCTGCCACCGTGATGATATTGTTATCAATAAGGTCTTGGATAGCGTTCTTGAGGGAATAACACCTCTCGGTGGGGTGACCACTGCAGCGATAGTATTCACAGTACTGAGCATGGTTCCATGAACTAGGCCATGGGTCCGGCGGTGTATAGTGTGCAATAGGCTTAAGCTTTCCATGAGTCCATAATGTTTGAAAAATCATGAACCTTGAAGCAGGCAGATCATAATAATGTCTTTGAATTTCCCTCCTTCTTTTGGTTGATGTGAGGCCTTTGGTGGGGATTTGGTTGAGTGGCTAGGTTGAATATCTTTTTGGTCTAGGAAATATTGTGTTAGGAATTGATTGTATGCACTTCTATTTGAGGGAGGGTGTTCTTTTTCATGCGCACATATCATTCCAGTCAAGGTGCAATGGGCCCTTTGCTGGGAGTAGGTATTTGAAGGATCGAGAGGGAGGTAGCTTTACTGATTATGGAAGCAGGAATTTAGGTGAGCAAGCTCAGGGTTGGTGTCTAGGGTAAGTGGTGGATTAGGGGTTATAGATATTTGGAATAATACAACTTTGGGAAATAGTTTTGGGACTTAGCTGAAGGCTGGTGTTTGGTTGGGTTTTGGGAGTTTGAATAAGGATATCTTCTGTTAGGTCAGATAGGTTTGTTTCTGGAAGGAGGGAACTATAGGAGGAGGTATCAGGCTTTTCACCTCATGAGACATAATAGTGAAAGTTTCTACGAACTTCTCTAGTATCCTGCCAACTATTTGGTTGGTCCTTCCTTCTACATGGACATCTAATTCCTTTTTCATCCAGTCATGGAATTCGGGGTGTGGGGTATACCCAGGAGCTTCTATTTCTGGTCTCAGCATATTCTGTCCAATGTTGATTTTTGCCACAGCCTATTTGTTCTTGGCGGCCATTCTGCTCAAATCTGTACCCTCTGAACTGATTCTGACATTTTCTGAGGAAAAAGGGGTTGAAGGTATCAGAAGGGGTTGACTGAAGGCTGTTCGGGTTTGGAGTACAGTATGCCTTTATTAGTAATTTTTATTATTAATATTTATTTTCCCTAAAAATGATCGAACAAGCACCCACTTTGTTTTGACAGTCTCAGGATTATTCTTAGAATAATGGATTCTTTCTCCAGAGTATAGGAACTTCGTATTCCACCTGCCTTTTGACTCCCCAAGATCGAACTGATCTCAGGTGAAAGGGCTTATACTCTTTTTGGGATCCACCATTCAAAATGGTCTAGGTCGGATATCATACAAATTATTGGTTAATCCTTGTGCATTTCTTTATTCGTATATATATATATATATTTTTTTTATTTATTTATTTTTTTTTTTTTTTTTTTTTTTTTGGCTTCTCTTCTTTTTTTTTCTTTTTGCAACAGGGACTGGTCAATAATTCCAAGATATAAAAATCAATCGGTCCATGAAGTGCCCTGAGAAACTATATGCAATTTAAAGTTGGCTGATGCAGGGGGTAGATTGGCCATGGTGTAGAGTAACAGTTCAAAATATTTCTACGTGCGTGCACGTGTATGCTGTATCTAAAAAAAGTAATAAACTCTTTTTTTCAGATATGAAGCAGTAAATAAAGCAGATATGGCATGTCTTTCTGTTTTTTGTGGATTTTCTCTGCTTATTTAGCTTGAGTCCTGGAAAAGACAGCGTGAGCAAATAACTGCCATTCAGAACAAGAAATAGAAAGAAAAGTGGGGAATTTATCTATTCCTATTAATTACAAATTGGTCTTACTCCCCGAAACAAAATGACATAATAAAATAATATTTACATTTTTTGCGAAATAAATAAAGCAAACAGAATAATAGTATAAAGCAGAATAAAGCAAATATAAAATAAAGCTCCAGCCCCCTTTTTTTTATCCTGCCTGAACTTCTATATATTTTTTTTGTATTCGTAACGGGACCCGAAATGAAGTTGCTGCAAGTTTTACGGTTATATGCACAAATATATGTGTATATATATATATATATATATATATATATATATATGTAATATTTAAGCTGTTGAATAAATATAATAAGCATATTTAGCCAAAAAAGTAAAACTTGTTTGTTTTTCTTTGAAAAGTGAGTCTAGCCCTCAATTTTTATTTTCTTTAAAATAAAAACGACATCCCTAGCAGAGTCGCCATTGTGAGTGACCCGGATTTTTTTTGTATCTCATCCTCCCTTATTTAGGGGAAAACAAGATTTAGAAAAGACAACACTCTTTTCATTCAATCTTCTCTTATTTAAGGGAAAACGAAATTAAAAGTGCAAAAAGAGTGTTGTAAAGAGCGTGTTGAATACATCCGGTCTCATTGTAGACCACTGTGAGTGCTTTGGATTTTTCTGTATCTCGTCCTCCCTTATTTAAGGGAAAACAAGATTCAGAAAACGAAATGCTCTTTTCATTCCATCTTTCCTTGTTTAGGGGAAAACGAAATTAAAAGTGGATAAAGAGTGTTGCAAAGAGCGCGTGAGAATACGTCCGGCCTCACTGTGGACTCAAAATGTTGTAACAAGTCATCATCTTTATTTTAAGGAGAAATAAAGAAAACTCAAATATAACCAGATTTTGTAAAAGGGTTCGGAGGCTAAGTTACGAGGTGGGAAGGTGTTAGACACCCAACTCGCCCTTTCGGTCTCAAAACATGTTTTTTTCACTAAAATATGTTTTTATTATATTTATTTAACAAATAAAATAAAGCATTTAAATATACATATCTGCACATATATTATTACAAACTTGCAGTAGTCTCTTTCCAGGAATTACAAATATTGACCATAATAATTACTCTTTTTAGTGCTATTTTCTATAGAAATCCGGACATCATAACTGCTTATATTTATTACATCGGGCCGGCTTAAATAGCACTTTTATATATTAAAATTTTAAATAGCATACCTTTTGAAGCGTGGGGGCTTTATCTCGTACCAACTAACTTCTAGTAGATTTTAGGGGCACTCGCTCTGTCCTTCCGGGAGAGGAAGTCTTTTTGTTGTTGCGGAGATTCAGGCAGAGTAACTGCTTCCAAAAGTTGCTTTCTGGCACCGGGAACCGGGCGGAGCAACTGTCTGCTTTTTTGTTGTTGTTTACTTGATGACGGCGGAAATTGGGCAGAGCAACTGCTTGTTTTTTACGGCATCTGGATTCGGGCAAGGCAACTGCTCTTTTTGGGATTTTTGGACCGGACGAATAGGGTGAAATCCTAGCAGGGCAACTAGGTTTCACTTTGACCGGTTGGTTTTGTGTTTGAGGGAGATTTGACGGAGCATTGGGGCTTAAGGGAGGGATTTATCTCAAAGCGCCTTCAGAACTCACTGTGGAGGCTTTTTAACTGCGTATTCTCACTGTGTGTTGAATGAATGGTGTGTGAATTCACAAGCCGGGGCCTTCTATTTATAGGCTAAGAAGGTTTTTCCTTCGTCGTTAAGATTTCTTCTTTTGTGATTTATCGGTTTGTACCACGCGCTTGAGAGATTGTACTTTAGGCTAAGAGCTACAGTGCACAAGGCACTATTGGGCACCACCCATGGTGGGTCTGGGCGCCGCGCCAAGAGGGAGTGTCGGTAGCGCCTGGGCTCCTTTCTTACCTCCTTTTTGACACTTTGGCCCCTTGCACTTCACTGTTTATGCATCCTGCTTTTTCTTTTGCATTTTTAACCATGTAACTTGACATTCATTTAGGTTTAACAGGTCTTGATATTTCATGTCATGTTACATACTAGGGGTACGAAATTGGGGTGTCTACACCATGTCATAAATTCAATTTTTTCGAAAAAAATAACAAAGAAAAAAAAAGGAAGAGTTTTTTCCATATGCATGTTATCTTAGCTTGCATCTTGTCATTGCATCACATATTTGGTTATCATATTCGATTATCATATTCATATTGCATCATACTTTCATGGAAAAACTTTGGGCGTTATAATGAATATTACAACGTGACATTAACAAAAACTTTTGGACGTTGTAATGAATATTACAATGTGACATTTAAAAAAAATTAGGGCATTGTAATGAATATTGCAATGTAATATTTGGAAAAATAATTTGGGGCATTGCAATGGATATTGCAGTGTGACTCTTTGAACAAAATCTTTTGACATTTCAATGGATATTGTAGTGTGACTCTTTGAAAAAATGTATATCTTTTAACATTACAATGGATATTGTAGTGTAACTCTTTGAAAAAAAAATACCTTTTGATTCTACAATGGATATTGTATTTTTTTGAGAAAAAATGGCATTGCTTTGACTTATTTTTCAATGAATATTGCATTTTAGGTTTGCATTTAGTTTTCGCTTAATTTGCAATGGATATTGCATTCTAAGTTAATGTCTTTCTCAAGGTGATGCAATGGATATTGCACCTGATATTTGCATACACTTTCTCTGTTAGTGATACAATGGATATTGCGTCGAATATTAGCTTGAGTTTTTCTCATAGTGATGCAAGGCATATTGCATTGGATCTTGCATCAAGTTTCGTAAAGATGCAATGGATATTGCATCGGATTTTCGTGTTAGTCACATGGCAATACAATGAATATTGCATCCAATCTTGTTATGAAACAATGAATATTACATCTGATTTTGCGATAATGCAATGGATATTGCTTTTAGGTTTGTGATAATGCGATGGATATCGCATCTAGCGTTGTGATGCAATGGATATTGCATCTGATTATGTGATAATGCAATATATATTATATTTGGTGTTGTGATAATGCGATAGATATCGCATCTAACGTTGCGATGCAATGGATATTGCATCTGATTCTGTGATAATGCAATGGATATTGCATTTGGTGTTGTGATAATGCGATGGATATCGCATCTAGCGTTGTGATGCAATGGATATTGCATCTGATTCTGTGATAATGCAATGGATATTGCATTTAGTGTTGTGATAATGTGATGGATATCGCATCTAGCGTTGTGATGCAATGGATATTGCATCTGATTCTATGATAATGCAATGGATATTGCATTTGATGTTGTGATAATGCAATGGATATTGCATCTAGCGTTGTGATGCAATGGATATTGCATCTGATTCTGTGATAATGCAATGGATATTGCATTTAGTGTTGTGGCGAGGCAATGGATATTGTATCTGATTTTGTTATAATGTAATGGGTATTGCATTTAGTGTTATGGCGATGCAATGGATATTGCATTTGGTCTTTGCGATGCAATGGATATTGCATCTGATTCTGTGATAATGCAATGGATATTGCATTTAGTGTTGTGGCGATGCAATGAATATTGCATCTGATTTTGCGATAATGCAATGGATATTGCATTTAGTGTTGTGGCAATGCAATGGATATTGCATCTGGTCTTTGCAATGCAATGGATATTGCATCTGATTTTGCGATAATGCAATGGATATTGCATTTGGGTTTGTGTCGATGCAATGGATATTGCATCTGATCTTTGTGATGCAATGGATATTGCATCTGATTTCTGTGATAATGCAATGGATAATGCATATTGATGTGCGTTATTTTCACTAGGTTATAATGGTTATTGCAACTATCTTTCTGCATCGCAGCTTGCTTGTCGGTCTGAGGCCGAACTACGTTTGGTCTGATTCCTGAAAAATGGATACGTAGGCAGCCTATTTCGGTAGGTGTGACCATCAGAGCATTTTATTGCATATCTGATTAAAAACTACGATAACCTGCTATAACGAACTAAATATGTTTAGGGTATGTGAGATTTGAACTGCACCATAAACTGTCGCATCTATAAATGGCCGCATATTGCATCTCTCCCCATTATAATTTCCACGAAATTTGGGAGTCTATTTCTTATCAATGACGTTCGTTTACTTGGTAAGTTTCGGTTTACCCGTAAACTCCATCGTTGGGGGGCTCTGTAAACACCCCAATTTCGAACCACTGGTATGTAACATAACATGAAATATCAAGACCTGTTAAAAAGCTAACGAATGTCAAGTTACAGGGTTGAAAATGCAAAAAGCAAAAGCAGGATACGTAAATAGTGAAATGCAAGGGGGCCTAAGTGCCAAAAAGGATACCAGAAATGACCACAGGCGCCGCCCATGGTCACTTCTGGCACCACGCCCAGCATGACTATGGGTGGCGCCCAACAGTACCAAATCCCCTGTAGTAGTTTGCCTTTGGTGCAATCTCTCAAAAGCGTGGTACAAGCCGATAAAGCTCAGAAAGTAAAACTTAACTGCGAAGGAAAGCCTCACTCTCAACTATAAATAGAGGTGCCCGGCTTCAGACTTCACACACAATTTTTCACCGTGCAATTTGTGAAACTCTCCTGAAAGCGTTGAGAGAATTTATTCCTCTAACCCCGAAGCTTCGCCAAATCTCCCTCAAACACTAAAACCAACCGGCAAAGTAAAACCTAGTTACCCTACTAGGGTTCTTCCATATTCCACCGGTCCAAAAATCCCAAAAAGAGCAGTTGCCCTGCCCGAATCCAGACGTCAAATTAGCAAAAAGCAAGCAATTGCTCTGCCCGATTTCTGCCGTCAGCAAGCAAACAACAGCAAAAAAGCAAGCAATTACTCCGCCCGAATTCTGAGGCCAAAAAGCAATTTTCGGAAGCAGTTACTCTGCCCGAATCCCGCAACAGCAAAGCAGCAAAAAAAAGACTTTCTCTCCCTGAAGGACAGAGCGAGCGCACCCTAGAATCTAGGAGAAGTTAGTTGGTACGGGATAAGACCTCCATTCTTCAAGAGGTAGGCTATTTAAACTTTTAATATATAAAAAGGTTATTTAGACTAGCCCAATGTAAGAAAAATAAGCAGCTATGCTGCCCGAATTTCTATAAGAAAATAACACTAAAAAGAGCTATTATTATGGCTAAAATTTTATAAATGTATTTGTAACTACAGGAAAGAGGTTGTTGCAATTTTGTAATAATATAGATACAGCTATATGTATATTTAAATGCTTTATTTTATCTATTAAATAAATACAAAAAATCATATTTTAGCCAAAAATATATTTTGAGACCGAAAATGGCGAGTTGGGTGCCTAACTCTTTCCTACCTCGTAACTTAGCCTTCGAATCCTTTGCAAATCTGGTTACATTTGGTTTTTTTTTCCTTAAAATAAAGATGACAACTCTCTTTATCACATTTTGAGTCCACAATTGAGGTCAGACGTATTCCACGCGCCTTAAAAGTTTTTGAAACCACCCGTTCTCACAGGCAGAAGAATCAATCGAAAAACGGGGCACTTACAATAATGCCTTTTGATTCCATGCTCCGCGCAAAACTTCTTGAACCCCTTATACGTGTACTCTGTATCATTGTCACTTCAGCCTTCCACAATTTGAACTTCTCAAAAGTCCCATTCGTATGCTTCATGAAGTAAGCCCAACCTTCTTTGAAAAGTCATCAATAAATGTCACGAAGTACAAATGTCGATATCTTGATGTTGTTCTCACTGGCCCCCAAACATCAGTATGAATGTAGTCAAGGATTCCCTCTATTGTGTGTTTAGTCGTCTTGAATTGTACTTTGTTTTGCTTTCCAAGAACACAATACTTACAAAAATCAAGTTTGCAAATTTTAATACCCTTCAACAGATTCCTCTTATGAAGCTCCTGCATACCTCTTTCCCCCAGGTGACCTAATCTCATGTGCCAAAGAGTAGTAGTCTCATCTACTTCAGGTTCTGATTCTACAGAACTAGCTCCACCTACAACAGTGCTGCCGAGAAATCTATAGATATTTTTGGATCCCCTCTCACCCTTCATCATCACCAATGCACCCTTACAAACCCTCATCATACCATCTTTAGATCTATAACTACATCCATTATAGTCTAAAGTACCTAATGAGATCAGATTTTTAGAAACTTCTGGTACATGTCTAACATCACACAATGTTCGTATCACACCATCAAACATTTTAATTATAATAGTCCCTCTGCCAGCAATTTTACAGCAACTCACGATGTGTTGGTTGGTTGAGTTGTGAGAGAGTACGACCCTATCTTAATCCGTAAGATCGTCTTACAAGAGATTCACTTAAATTAAAATAACTTAAGATCCGTAAGACTATTTTACGAGAGATTTACTCACATTAAAATAACAAGCTTGTCAACTAGACCTGTAGCATACGATTCAAAGTCATGACCAGTAACATACGATTCAAAGTAATCATATTCTAATTCTAAAGCAAGTGGTACTTGTTTTTCAAGTCTATAAGTTTGATTTGGGACCAAGAAAGATGGACTAATTCTGCAAGTGTACATCAAAAGTCAGGTATATGTCTAAAGTACCTAATGAGATCAGATTTTTTGAAACTTCCGGTACATGTCTAACATCACACAATGTTCGTATCACACCATCAAACATTTGAATTATAATAGTCCCTCTGCCAGCAATTTTACAAGATGCACCATTACCCGTAGTAACTACTCCAGAATTAACTGACCTGTAGGTGTCAAACCAATCACGATTGGATGTTACATGAAACGAACATGCTGAATCCAGAATCCATAGTGTTTCATGCGGTATGGGTAAGCAAATGGAAATGGGGAAAAATGAAGATTCTGTAACAAGGAACCCTAAGTATAAATACAAAGTAGTTGTTATGTAAAACACAATATTGGACGAAACACAATAAGCAAATGAGTAAATCTATATTATAAAGAAGCTAGATAATTGACTAGGGCTATTCAGAGGTCAGAATTTAATTTTTTTTACTCTCATCCTACGGTTGTCATTTATTTGGGTAACCTCCTCTTCTAGGTTTCCTTATACTATTAGAATTAGGTTTGAATCCCCTTTTATACTCAAACCCTTTTTTTCCTACTATTATCCTACAATTGTCATTTATTTCGGTAACCTCATCTTCTGAGTTTCCTTATACTGTTAGAATTAGGTTTTGATCTCCTTTTATACTCAAACCCTTTTTCCTTCCCCCACCGTCTGTAGCGTGGTTTTTTTACTTCCTCGGTCTCTCTTTTCCAGCCTTTGCTGTTAGACTCTCTTTAAGTTAAGGTAATTAATTTTTTATTTTCATCAGCTTTTAAGCTTTCTTTCTCTATTTTCTTCTTCCCTCCGATTTGTTAATAACTCAAACTCTTAATTGATGTCCCCAGGCAGTGGCAAATTTCTATTATGGCTTTAAACAATTTTTCCTTCCCCGATCTCTCTTTCCAGCCCTTGCTGTTATACTCTCTTTAAGTTCAGGTAATTATTATTTGATTTTCATCAGCTTTTAAGCTTTCTTTCTTTGTTTTCTTCTCCCTTCCAGTTTGTTAATAACTCAAGCTCTTAATTGATGTCCACAAGATCCTTTCGTCTCTCGTATGTTAATCCATATTTTGGTTAAAAAAATCTTTTAGATCTCTATTAATTGGAACTCAACACTGATAGATCATTTGCATGGTTGTATTGTTTTTATAACATTATCTGTTTTCTTCTCCCCTTGGGTTTGTTAATAACTCAAGCTCTTAATTGATGTCCACAAGATCCTTTCGTCTCTCCTATGTTAATCCATATTTTGGTTAAAAAAAATTCTTTTAAATCTTTATTAATTGGAACTCAACAGTGATAGATCATTTGCATGGTTGTATTGTTTTTGTTATAATTAAAACAATTCCATTATTTATGAGATTTATTTTTCTTTCTCATCCTCACTCTGATTTTCTCTCTTCATTCACCGTAATAAATAATAATACACTAAACCGAGAATGAAAATTTTCCCTCCTCAATGGGATTTGTTGGGTTATCATGGGTAACTCGGGAAATTTGTTGGGTTATCATGGGTAACCTATCTTAACCCACAAAATTAATGGGTTGGGTTGTTCGGGTTTGTGGGTTTGTGGGTAATGGATCGAGATTACCAAGCCTAAGTAATACTTCTATAAAATTTTAAGAGTTTATTTTATTCATACACAAAGCACTTATATTAACTGCTTTCAAATGATAAAAAAGTTTGGAGATATGCAGTTTAGGGGTGGAATAGGCCTAATAAAGAGGTAGAATAGGCCTGCTAATATGCCTAAATGTCCCAATTGACTGCAATATTTTAAATACAATAAAGTGATTAAAAGGAAAAAAATGCAAACTCCATTACAGATTGAAATGGCTACTGACTAAAAAGCTAGAATCATAGTCACAGAGCCAAGTTCAGCTCACGCAACCAAACAAACATGTATGTAGAGTTAAGAAAATTATTCTATTACTTAAATTCATACAGAAAACCTTGCTACATCAATCCGGCCAATAACCAGACCAAAAAATCCATAAGGTTGATTCACGCTTTTATACGTTGACATACATGATCAAGATTGGTCAACATACATTCCAAAAGTTATATTATATAAATCGACCGAATATAATCGACAATTTTTTTATATGTCTATTTTTAAAAAAACATCTCATTAATGTTCTTTTTACATGTCTATTTTTTTTATAAATTACAATTAAATGCCCAAGTAAAATATTTTATTTTGTTAGGTATTTGAGTTTTATCTCATTTTCGTTGTTTACTATACATATATTTAACTCCTATAAAATTCTAAATAAATATTAATTTATTACAATATTGTTGTTGAATTTTTTTGTTGTTGAATATGATAGCTTAATATATATATATATATATATATATATATATATATATATATATATATATATATATTATTAAATAGCTAGGTAATTCATTAAGATTTTTAAGAGGTTGAGATTAAATTATTTTAAAAATTTTAAAGATTCGGCGCCTAGAGGTACTAAGTACTAACATTGCGAGAATACTTCATTTTCATCACATCATCCCAATTCAACCACTCTCCTGTTTGTTTATTCTTTTTTATTTCAATTTGTTCTGCCGAAGAAAATGTAGCAAAAGATGATTGATCATGAGTCTAGCTAGCCACGGAATTATAGTTATCATTTTTTTAAAGTTAACAATCTAATATGTATAAACATATTTTTAGATATTTTTTCTTTAAGAAAATTATCTAACAATCATTTAGGGACGGAGGGATTAATATATACAAAGAATAGTAGGATTTAATTAGATTGAAATGAAATGGATTAATGTTAATTACCTTCCATATATGACTCGCTTATAGACATGAGGATGGTCAACAAGGAAGTAGACGACTGTGGCCATGATACAGCTGGTAGTATCATGGCTAGCCATAAGAACAGTCAAAACCGTATCAGTAATCCCTTTTAGAGTGGTTTCATCATCGACACACTAGGCTGGTCAGCCGAGGCGGCAATCAAGTGCCAGAGTAAGTCGAGTTTATTATCACTAGTAGTAAGAGGTTCACTTCTCCTCTGTTTGATTAATGGAGAAACATCCTCCCGGAACCCGATGGCCGAGTTGAGTGCCAGGAAGATTTATAGGCACGGAAAATATGCCCGTCATAAGAATCTCGAATCGAGTGCTGAGCTTGGCAATTAGAGCTGGATCTTCATTATTCAAAAAAAGCTTGGAGGACAAAGATAAGGCAAACTTTTTGAACTTAGTAAAAGCATTGAACGCTTGATTAGTAACAAGTTCTTCGGCAACAAAGAGAAGACAATGGAATCCATAGACAATTTCAATGAGAAGAGAGTGTTAGCAAATATCTATATTTGTGCATGAGATTTTGTAAATCTTGTTTGTATCCTGTATCCCTATCTTTTAGTTATGTAAATATTTGCATATCAGAATAGGTATAGCAGTTCCTAATTTATAGGCATAGATTGGGTTAGGACTTTTGTATATATGGAAGAGTTGTTGGAATGAAAAGACACGGATTGAATTTCCTTCATGGTATCAGAGCCAGACACTATTCTTAGACCGCTGTTTTCTTCTCTATCTATCCTCCTCGTGTTTCTTCTACCTTTCTCATCTCTTCAATGGCGGCTGAGAATAAGTTTCATCCGGCGCTCACTGTCACTAATATCAAGAACTTTATTCCTTTGGTTCTTGAGATGGAAAAGGGACAGTACTCTTCATGGTCCGAATTGTTTCGGATTCATTGTCGGGCTTTCTTGGTCATTGACCATATCATCCCTCCCGCTTCTTCTGATTCTGCCAAGGAAACTGGTGACGCGAGTGATCCGGCTGCTAAGGCCAAGGAACCTGCTCGTGATGAAGTCCTTTGGTCTCGCCTTGATGCTCTCGTACTCCAGTGGATTTATGGCACCATTTCGAATGATCTGATGCATACCATTCTTGCACCGAATGCCACCGCCCGTCAACAATGGGAGCGTCTGGAAGGTATTTTTCAGGACAATAAGAACTCCCGAGCGGTGTATTTGGAGAATCAATTTGCTCAGGTTCGTTTGGATGATTTTCCAAATGTTTCCTCCTACTGTCGTGAACTCAAAGTCTTGGCACCGGTTGGCGAATGTCGAGCTCGGTCTCGAACAATCGCATGGTGCTTCAACGATTCTTTGGGTTGTCCGAGAGTTATGATGGGGTAGCAACTCTCATCCAACAAAGCACTCCTCTCCCACGATTTTATGAGGCACGGTCGAAGGCGATCTGGAAGAAACAAGGAAAGCTAAGCGAGCGGCGATGGCTGCTAATCTCTCATGCTTGCAGCGACCATGAATCGTGGTAGTTCAGGAGGATCTGGTTATGCTTCGGATGGGCATACTGGTGGTCAGCCGCGATCAGCCAATGGGAAGGGTAAGAAAAATGGTGGCAAAAATAATGGCAAGGGTAAACATCAAGGTCAAGATGGTCGTGGTCGGGGAGGCGGCGGCTCTTCTCAATCTCAGCAACAGCTTGGATTTTCTGAGCCAGCTCGGTTATGGCAGCCTCCTCCACCATGGTGGTCCTATGCTGGTGGCTGGGCTCCTCCTTCACATGGGTATGTGCCTCCTCCTTGCCCTTACCCTACTGTTCAACCGCCCCGTTCTCCCTCTGCATCGTCGGCACGTGGTATTTTGGGACAAAGGCCAGCTCATGCCCAAGCTTATACTGCCCATACTTATCCCACTTCAGAGACCTCTTCATATGTGCCCACGGATATTGAAACCGCGATGCATACCATGTCATTGAATGTTCCGGATGAACGCCTTTATATGGATACGGGTGCTACTTCTCATATGACGGGTTCCCAAGGTATGCTCTCTTCTTATTTTAATTTAAGCCATCATAATAAGTCTATCACTGTTGGTAATGGTCAAAGTATTCCTATTAAGGGTTATGGACAACATTCTTTTCCCTTTCCTTTTCCACCTCTTAAATTGAAAAATGTCCTTCATGCTCCACATTTAATTAAAAATCTTATCTCTGTTCGTTGGTTTACAACCGACAATCATGTTTCTGTTGAATTTGATCCCTATGGTTTTTCTGTGAAGGATATCCGGACCGGGATACCAATTCTGAGATGTGATAGCACTGGTGACTTATACCCCGTCACACCCAACTCCATCAACACCGCTTCCGCTTCGTCAGCTTTTACTGCTTTGTCTTCTAGTTTATGGCATGACCGTTTAGGTCACCCTGGAGCACCTGTTTTTCGCTCTATTTGCAATTCTAGACTTATTGAGTGTCAACACTCTAGTTTTAATAATATTTGTTCTTCTTGTGTGCTTGGTAAACATGTTAAATTGCCATTTCAATCATCTCATTCATGCACTTATATGCCGTTTGATATTATCCATAGTGACTTGTGGACATCCCCGGTTCTTAGTTCCGCTGGCCATAGATATTATGTTTTATTCATTGATGATTTTTCGGATTTTCTTTGGACTTTTCCGCTTGGAAATAAATCTCAAGTTTTTCCGTTATTTCTATCTTTTTGTAAAATGATTAAAACTCAATTCGAGCGGCCTATCAAATGTTTTCAATGTGATAATGGCAAGGAATTTGACAACTTACAATTCCACACTTTTTGCCAAAATAATGGGATGGTATTCCGTTTCTCTTGCCCTCATACCTCTTCCCAAAATGGCAAAGCCGAAAGAACCATTCGCACTATCAATAATTTAGTGCGCACTCTTCTTGCCCATTCCTCTCTTCCGGCAAATTTTTGGCATCATGCCTTGGCCATGGCAACTTACTTGCTCAACATTATTCCTCACAAAAAGCTTCAAAACCTTTCTCCTACTCATATTCTCTATGCTCGGGTTCCATCTTTTGCAAATTTACGGGTTTTTGGGTGTCTTTGTTTTCCCCTCCTACCTTCTACAACAATACACAAACTCCATGTCCGTTCAAATCCATGTGTTTTTTTTGGGATATCCACAAAATCACCGGGGTTACAAGTGCTATGATCTCAAAACACACAAAATAATTCTCTCGAGACATGTGATTTTTAATGAAACCCAATTTCCGTTTTCTAACGTAAATTCAACTGCTACCCACATAAGAGATTATTCTTTTCTTGATAATGAGCCTAGTCCATTATTACACCACCTGGCCCGTACAGTACAGCCCACAACTCCACTTGAAGCCCCACGGGCCCAAGATTCCCCTCAATCTGGTACCCCACTGGGCCAGATCCTACTCCCTCGGCCCACAGATGCACCGGCTGCACTTTCCTCTCCAGCTGGGCCGCCAACTGTGCAGAACCCTCCAGGCCCACTCGCCTCTACACCTTTTTCTCAAAACAGGCCCAATCCGCCTACATCATCACATGCACCTAGTCCCTCGTCTAGTACTACAAATGCTCAACCTCCACCTCCGTTGGCCCAATCTAGAATGGTTACACGCAGCATGCATGGTATTTCTAAACCAAAAATTCATTTTAACCTTCACACTTCTGTCTCTCATTCTCCTATTCCCAGTAACCCGAAAGCTGCGTTGTCCGACCCAAATTGGAAATTGGCCATGATAGACGAGTTTGATGCTTTAATTAAAAATAAGACTTGGGAATTAGTACCCCGTCCTCCTAATGTGAATATTATTCGATGCATGTGGATTTTTTCTCATAAAACGAAGTCTGATGGTTCATTTGAGCGGTATAAGGCCCGTCTCGTTGGTGATGGCAGGTCTCAACAGGTGGGTATTGACTGCACTGAAACATTTAGTCCGGTGGTCAAACCAGCCACCATTCGCACGGTTTTAAGTCTGGCTCTCTCGAAGGGTTGGTCCATTCATCAACTGGACGTCAAAAATGCCTTCTTACATGGGACATTACAAGAGACCGTTTATATGCACCAACCATTGGGTTTTCGAGATTCTAGATATCCGGACTATGTTTGTTTGCTAAAAAAATCTCTCTATGGCTTAAAACAGGCACCAAGGGCATGGTATCGCCGTTTTGCGGATTTTGTCTCCACCATTGGGTTCACTCATAGTAAATCTGATCACTCTTCATTCATTTTTGGTAGTGGTACGGATATTGCCTATATTTTACTCTATGTGGACGATATTATCCTTGTTTCTTCTTCTCACAATCTCAGGAAATCAATTATGGCATCTCTAGCTTCTGAATTTGCTATGAAGGACCTTGGTCCTTTGAATTATTTCTTGGGCATTGCGGTTACTCACTATGATGGTGGGTTATTTTTGAGCCAACAAAAATATGCCGAAGATATACTTGACCGGGCCGGGATGTCTTCTTGCAAACCGTCGGCCACACCTGTTGATACTAAAGCAAAGCTTGGTCATTCTTGTGGTGTACCGTATGAGAATCCGTCTCATTATCGCAGCCTTGCAGGAGCGTTACAGTATCTTACATTTACTCGCCGGACATCTCATATGTCTTTGCTCAAGTATGTCTTCACATGCATGACCCACACAGCTCTCATATGCTCGCCTTGAAGCGTATACTGCGCTATCTACGTGGGACATTACACTTGGGTCTTCATTTATCCCGGTCTTCTATCTCTTCCCTCACATCCTACACGGATGCCGATTGGGGCGGTTGTCCTGACACTAGACGCTCCACATCTGGTTATTGTGTATTCTTGGGTGAAAATTTGATCTCTTGGTCGCCTAAACGGCAACCTACTTTATCCCGCCTAGCAGAGGCGAATATCGGGTGTAGCTAATGTAGTTTCCGAAGTCGTGTTGGTCGCGCAATCTTTTGCTCGAGTTGCTTGTTCCCATCAGGAAGGCGACCCTTGTTTATTGTGATAACATCAGTGCCATTTATTTATCCGGGAATCCAGTCCAACACCAACGTACCAAGCATATCGAGATGGACATATTATTTGTTCGTGAGAAAGTTGAACGAGGACAAGTACGTGTTCTTCATGTTCCGTCTCGGTTTCAAGTAGCTGATATTTTCATGAAGGGGCTTCCCAGAATACTTTTTGATGACTTTCGTGCCGCCTCAAAGATCCGCCTCCTCCCCGCCTCGATCAAGGGGTCATAGCAAATATCTATATTTGTGCATGAGATTTTGTAAATCTTGTTTGTATCCTGTATCCCTATCTTTTAGTTATGTAAATATTTGCATATCAGAATAGGTATAGCAGTTCCTAATTTATAGGCATAGATTGGGTTAGGACTTTTGTATATATGGAAGAGTTGTTGGAATGAAAAGGCACGGATTGAATTTCCTTCAGAGAGAATGATAACTATCAGGGCCGGTCCAAGGGGGAGGTTGAGTAAATTAGGGCTTTAGACCTCACCTAATAAGAGGCCTCAATTTTATTTTTTTACTGATATCACTAGGTTTCCACTTTCCAAAATTTCCTAAACTCTCTTTCTTTCCCAATTGTCATTCATAGACTCACTGATAGACACTAGATAGATTAATGAGATTATGAGATTAAGATAGACTATAAAGTCTACAAATACAATATGTGAATCTGACTGATATTATCAATGTTACAACTTACAATTTATCAATCATCAATGATATAGTTATTAGATATTATCAATTCACACAATCATATACAAGCATACAACTACTACTCATTGTACAATTTACAGTACTTCTTCCACTTCCAGTCTTCCATTAGTTCCATAGACAATTAGACATAGTCTGTTGACAGTTGACTCCGTTCCGGCGTCCGTCTTCTTCCGTTCTTCGGGACACTTTGGTTACCGGTAGACGGTAGTTCGGCTCTTCCCTAATCCTCTCATGAATGAGTTCATGGCTTCCTGAAAAGGAGGATCGAGAATTTGAGATCAACTTGTGACTTAGGAGGCCGGCATGTCGCGATCGATCCCCTGTCCCGACCAGGTTTCTTTGTTCTAACTTCAAAGTTCTAACTGTTTTTTCTTCTTTTCTTATGCCCTTGGCTTGAAGTTGATTTGATTTATATTTTACAGTCATTTAATTTAATTTTTTGAAAATACATTGTTTTTTTATTTTAATTATAAATTATTATTTTATTTTAATAATAAATTATTATTTATTTTAAAAATGCATCATTCTATATTTCGCTTTAGGCCTCCATAACGATTGGACCGGTCCTGATAACTATAAACAATTTCAATGAGAAATATCGAAGAAGAATAAAATTGAGGTTTTTTGGGGGAGAGAGAGAGAGAGATTAGAGATAGAAGAGACCAAAGAGAAGACGATGGAATCCATAGTAGAAGAGACATGGAGAGGATAGAGTGATAACAAGAGAGAGAGAGAGGTCATTGAACTGCATGAGGGTAGTATGAAGAAAATTATGTTATCAATTTTTTAGAAAAATTGTAGTAATTAAATTTTATTTTTCCAAAAATAGAATATGACATGGATGCAATTTTTTTAACAAGCTGCTGATAGATAAATGGTGTGATTTTTGTTTTACTTACAGTTATAGATTATCCAATGGAACTTGGACAAGTGGTTAAATAAAACGGCGAATTATCCATTTCATTTTTGTAAAAAAAACTAACCTTATTGATTTTTGTACAAAATCTTTTGACGTAATTGGTTCTTCCGTCCAATTCCGTTATTTTGGAGAAGAAATGATGGTAGGGAAATGGGCATTTAAGTAAGAAAATAACAAAAATAAACTTATGTGGTTGAAAAATAAAACAGGGTACTTGAATGTTTATAAATATAGAAAATGGTACCGATCTATAATTATTTCAAAACAAACAATAAAATAATACTGTAATAAAATTGGTATAGGGCAGCTGGAGGAACTACAAAACCCCATTAAAAATTTCCTCCATTTGTCGGTCTAAAATGATCACAGCGGAAAGACCATTCCTTTAGTTATTATAAAGAAAAAGAGTACAACCATATAATCCCTCACTTTTAAAATTATTATCCAGTTTTCATTTTTCGCTATTTTAAAATAATTGTTTTCTTTAAAAGTTTATTTACACATTTTACCATTTTATTTTTACTTTTAATCATATTTTAATTATGCATCACTTACATCATAAACTTTAAAGAAAATTACACATCAACATATACTACTTCTTTCGTCCCTAAATTATCGTCCTTCTTTCATTTTTCGTCCGTTCCAAAATAATTGTCTATTTTAAAACTTACGTTTTTAGAACATCACTTTTACCATTTTACCCTTACTTTTTCACTCTACTTTAATTATGTGCCACATATACATAGACATTAAATTAATATAAATAATCAAGTTAATTGTTTTTTCTTAAACTGTGCGTCAGGTCAACTAAGACGATTATTTAGGGACGGAGGGAGTAATTATCAAGCTATTTTTTTAACTCGTGTATTAAATCCAACATGATAATAATTTTGAAACGGATAAAACAAAATACTCCAGTTATTAAGAATAATCAATTTTCTTATATACTCCCTCCGTTCCTAAATAATCGTCTGGGTTGATCCAATGACACAGTTTAAGAAAAAGTAATTGACTTGATTATTTATATTGGTTTAATGTGTAGTTTCCTTTAATGTTCATGTATATGTGGTCCATAATTAAAGTAGAGTGAAAAAGTAAAGGTAAAGTGGTAAAAGTGATGTTTTTAAAAAGATAAGTTTCAAAGTAGACAATTATTTTTTTAAAAAGAAAGGAGACGATAATTTGAACGGAGTGAGTAATTGTTATGAAGAAGAAAAGAGAACTTTATAGGAGTTCAGATCTGAAGACACCTACAGACCACTTTTCATCTCTACCATCGATTGAGATGTAATAATTAGATGTAGTGGTGAGATAAAAAGTGAGACAAAGACAAATGAGAGAGATCTGACTTATAGACCAAGTTTAACGGTGCTGTCAACTGGGGGATAAAGTGAGGTTTTTGTTCAGCAAAAGAGTATCATCATTCAATCAAAAGGAAATCATATTCCGTCACTTCCGTCTTTTGGGCAGTGACCGGCTTTTCAGGAAGAAACCCTCATTTTGTCAGCCATGTGCCTTCTTTCATGCAAGCCAATTTCTTTCTCTTTCCAAACAAGGATGAATCATTTTTGGAATATTTTAAAAATATGTTATGTTTACAATTATTTAGTTTATAAAATTAATGTTTTGAAATAGTTTTTAAAAAGTATTTATAAAAAAATATTTATATTTTGAAAATACTGCATTTTAAAAACGTTACGTTTAAGAAAAAGCTACGTTTTTTAAACTCTAAACCAAATGAGGTATTAGATAAGATCATCCTCATATTTGAGTTGAGATCCTGGTTTTATATATTTAAAATCAAATTGAAACTTTTTTGAAATAAAATATTATTTTTTATTAAACTATAAAATATTTAATACTCCCTCCGTCCCTAAATTATCGTCCTAGTTGATCCAGCGTACAGATTAAAAAAAACAATTGGTTTGATTATTTATATTGATTTAATGTGTTGTTTCCTTTAAAGCTTATGTGCATTTGACACATAATTAAAGTATGGTGAAAAAGTAAAGAAAATGTGGTAAAAGTGATGTTCTAAAAAAGTAAGTTTTAAAGTGGATTATTATTTTGAAACAGACGAAAAAATAAAGAAGAACGATAATTTAGGGACGAGGAGTATGTAGTACACAAAAGGCAAACGATATTACGAGATAGAGCTCATATTAATTATATCAGCTCTAACATACAAACCGTTGGATCAAAATTTAATAAGATCTTTAAATTTTAATAAGATCACATGTCAAAATCTTAAAAGGTTAAAATAGTCAAATAGCCGAGGAAGATCTTGATAAAAAAAACTGTGATTATCTCGTCCTGTTTCACTCTTCCTAAATCACACGTCTTTAATTGTCTCCGTCTTCCTCTGCTTTGCTCTTCTTCTTCCACCAAATTTTCCACCCCCACAAGTCTTGAATTATCTCTGCTTACTCTGTTTAATGGTTTTTTCTTGCTAAAGGTTAGTGGTCGTCTTCCTCTGTTTAACGTTTTTTTTCATGCTAAAGGGTAGTGCCACACTTGTGATTTCCACCTCCACAAGTCTTGTATTCCTTCCTGGGTTTCACCTTTTTTTCTTCTTTTTTCAATTCTTTCTATCTAACAAAATTAATATTGTGGCAGTTCATAATCTATCAGAAGAATTAAAATGATGGAAATCATTGACGAAGATAGTGATGTCGAACTCTGCGATTTCGGTGAGTTTATTTTCTCCTACTTTGATTGTCTCCATGAAAGAAATAGAGGTATGCTGAGTTATGAAGAAATTAGAACATTTTTACATTCAATTTCAAAGTGATATTCATTATTTTATTTATAAAAAAAAAAAAGACAAAGATCATAATGCAAAAACTGTTTTGAGATTTGAACCTTTCTTTTGTTATTGTACTTAAAAGTTGTACTTCTATCTTATGGTGTTCCCCCAGTAAGAGTTCATCCATATCTCCTTAATAGGAATGATTAGCTTCGATCCTTAAAGGATGTCATTGACTGTGGCTTGTGACTTGATGAAAGATAGATTGAAGGTTGTTCTTGGTAAAGCTCGATTTAGCATCCATGTCATTACGAGGAAAAGGATTGCCCCAGAGATCGCAACACAACTCATCCATAATAAAAGTGCCATGTTCAAGGGGCTCTTAATCCATTATTTGCTGGTTTCCCACAAAGCAAATGATTGTTTGATGAAAAGCCCGCCCCATTGAGACGTACATGGAGACCTTGTATGGAAGGTGATGGTACAAATCTCGAGAATTCGTCTCTTTCTTTAGCAAGACGCTGAAATTTGGCTGTTGGAGAAGGCAAACCACCTAGTGAAATTTGGCTAATAGGAAGAGTCGTTTTAGTATTCTGAAACCCATCCTGAGGATCATTCAATCTAAGCATCCCTCATGCGGCGATGACCTATATCAACTTGTAACGTTTCAATGGATTGAACTTCACCTGAGCTTTCCCCATCACTAATTGATGCCATTTTAATGCCAAAATGTCGGCTTTCCTAAGTTCTTGAAAACAAATACTCAAATCTTCAAACCCCACGCGCCACAGCCTAAGTTAACATAATGCCGTAAATCCAAATATGCCTTGCATTATGAAGCCTATTCATAAATCAAAACAGCTAATGTAAAGTATTTTCTCTCTCTAAAATTTTCTCTCTAGGGCTGCCGCCCTAATTAGGGTTTCTCTTTCTTCACCGGGTGGGGGTGGACATGGCGGAGCCCCCTCCGGCTGGACCCTCGTCTTCTTCCCCTTCAACACCTAATGTCGCTCCTTCAAACCTTCCGGGCACACAAGCACCCCCAGTTACTCTTCCGAACTCATATGCCAATGTTGTGGGAAAACCCAAACCGTTTGTGGGGATTGCCCAGCCCATCTTGCAAGCCATTCCTTTGGCTCCTAGGAAACCTACTATCATTAATGGCGAACCTGGTTGCATATTTACACCATTGGAGGTTGAGACAGCGGATAGACAATTTGCTAACACCATGGTATTGAAGTTCTCGGCCGGGCGTCCATCAGTGCATGCTATACGGGAAGATATCGCAAAGACATGGAAGTTGAATGGCCCTTTTGTAGTAGGTTTGCTGGACCCTAGACACGTTATGGTGCATCTCTCGTCGACTGAAGATTTGGTTTTAGCCTTATCAAAGGAATCCCATATGATCCAATCGTCAATGTTTCGGTCTTTCCGTTGGTCCTCGGACTTCACTTTTCGTCGAGATTCCACGACGGTTGCGGTATGGGTACGTCTTCATCAGCTGCCACTAACATATTTTAATCCGTCGTTTCTACAGTGCATTGGTAATTCTCTCGGCAAGTTTCTACGGGCGGATGAAAAAACATTAACTTTGGCTCATCCGATGTTTGCCCGCATATGTGTCGAGATGGATGTGTCGGAGAAACTCCCGTCCCGTTTCTGGATTGGTACAAGTAAAGAGCAAGGTTTTTGGCAATCACTAGAGTTCGAAGGCAATATCGATTTTTGCGTGGGGTGTGGTCTTCTCGGTCATACGAAGGATGTTTGCCGTAAAGGTTTGCGTAGGGTTTCAAAACCCCATATGCCTCATTCAGATAATGTTAATCCTACTGGGATGGGCGCTGGTGCCTCGCAACCATTTGTAGACAAAGGAAAAGAACCTATGGTGGATAGTACTTCGAAAGACCCCTCGGTGGCGGCAGTGCCCAATTTAACTAGGAAACAAACTTGGGTAGCTGTACAAAAGCCTAATACGAATAGGGGAGCAGCCCCTTCTGGACATGCACATGAACACAGTAGTTTCGACGCATAAGTCACGGAGGTCACTCGGCATGAACAAAAGGAGACTGGCAATTTGAAAGTTAATATTGATACTGGTATATCGACTAGTAACCCTTATGACGTCTTGGCCGATTTGGATGGGGAAGATAATGAGGAGGTAACAATTCCAGCTGATGCTAATGGCAGCAATAATTTAAGGGGTTTGGGCAATAGCTGGCAGAACTGTTGGAAGGATGTCCCTCATCGTTCTCCTGTTATGAAGAGACGAGCTTTATCGGTGAATGGAGATACGGAGCCTCAATTGATTGATCTTACAGCTCCATTAACAGATTGGGATTTACAGAGAATTACTATCCGGCCTTCCTTCACTCAGTTCTGTGATAACTTGCATAAGCATAGGAAAAAAGTGAAGTTTGCTCAACAAAATGTCCGACTTACTAGGGCTGCTGCTAAGGCCCAGGTTCTCTCTTCTCAATAATCTTTTATGACGATGTTTATTTGGAATGCTAGGGCGTTTGTAATAAGCGCACGCGAAATTATCTTAGGATGATAAAGAGACAGTATAATCCTTTTTTGTGTGCAATTCTTGAACCTAAGGCTGATGGAGATCGTTTAGCATGGCTTTGTCGACGCTTAAACTTTTCAGATTGTTTACATCTGAATCCCATTAATAGGCACATATGGCTTTTATGGAATAATGGAGTGGAAGTTACTTTTATCTCTAGCTCGGATCAATTTATTACAGTGCACATTAAGGTTGAGCAATCCTTTAATGCTTATGTTAGTTTTATCTATGCTAAATGTACGAGGGAGGAAAGGAGAGCTTTATGGGCAGATTTGATTTCTTTCTCCAATCAGTGTGTAGACCCTTGGTTAATAGGTGGGGATTTTAATGTCATTTCAAACTCTGGGGAAAAGCTTGGAGGGGCATCGTGTGATTTAAGGGAGGTTGATGATTTTAATAACTTTATCACGCAGGCGGGTCTTGATGACATGGGTTATGAGGGTAGCCGTTATACATGGTGTAATAATCAGGAAGGCACGCATCGGATATGGAAACGGCTAGATCGAATTCTGGCCAATGGGCCTTTTAAAATTAAACACTCGTGGTTACGGGTGAAGCATCTAGCAACCATTGACTCTGATCATGCTCCTTTGCTTGTGGAGTTACCTTCTGGAAACAAGCATAAAGGTAGTTTCAAGTTTCGCCGAATGTGGGTAGATCACCCGTCTTTCTTTGCTTTTGTGGAATGCCAATGGGGTCGACCAGTTTGTGGATCGGCGATGGATATTTTATTCAAAAAGCTTCAGTTGTTGCGAACTGCCTTGAAAAGATGGAATTGGGAAGTTTTTGGGAATGTATATCGTAAGCTAGAAGCATGCCAAGATGAGATTATGAGGCTGGAATTTTTGGTTCAACAAACTGGGGATAATACTTATGCCTCTCAGCTAGTAGACTCAAGAAGGCACTTGGATCAGTTACTTAATTGGGAGGAGGAGATTGCAGCAATGAATTCCAGGCAGCTTTGGCTTCGAGATGGGGATCGCAATACATCTTATTTTCATGCTCGGGTTAAAGATAGAGTGAAAGCGTAAATGTTGTTAGCCTTCGGTTAGCCGATGGCTCCTTGAGTCGGGATACTAATCAGGTTGGCAATATGGCGCTGGATTATTTTAAGGATCTTTTTACTTCTAAACCTCACACAATGGTGGATGGCTTGTTCGAAGGTATAAGTCCCAAGGTACATGCATGTGATAATGAGAATCTAGTCAGACATCCCAAGAGGAAATTTGGAGCGCAATTAAAGCGCTTAACCCGGACAGCGCTCCTGGGTCGGATGGGTTTACTGGATGGTTTTATCAAAACTGTTGGCATATCATCAAACAGGAGGTCATCTCGGCAGTTAGAGAATTTTTTGATGGCCAGCCGCTTCATAGGGGTTTCACAGCTACATCTTTAGTCTTGATTCCTAAAGTTGACAACCCGGAGTTTCTTAGTGATTTGCGGCCCATAAGTCTATGTAATTTCTCTTGTAAGATAATCTCTCGTATTATGGCCACCCGTTTGGCTAGCCTGCTTCCTACGCTCATTTCTCAGGAGCAGTCTGGTTTTGTGCACGGGCGTAGCATCCAGGAGAACGTTTTATTAGCTAATGAGCTTGTTCAACGGATCAATAAAAAGGTGCGGGGTGGTAATGCTATCTTCAAAATGGATATGTCCAAAGCCTATGATAGGTTGGAGTGGGATTTTGTCCTTCGTACTCTCCAGGTTTTTGGTTTTGATACAAAATTTTGTGGTTACATCCGGCATCTCATGGACAATGTTTGGTATACTCTTCGGATCAATGGCGAATCTTTCGGTTTCTTCCATTCCTCTAGAGGGGTTAGACAAGGAGATCCTCTTTCTCCTTTGCTCTTTGTTTTGGCTCAGGAAATTTTGTCGATTAACATTAACAAAGCAGTGAGGATAGGCTCGATCGAGCCTTATCAACACGGTCGGGGTGGTATTCAGATTTCCCATTTGTTATATGCGGACGATATGTTACTCTTCTGCAATGGTAGCAAATCTTCAATCATGGGGATGCGGAAAATTCTTGCAGATTATGAACAGAGCTCGGGTCAGTTAATCAATTTGCAGAAGAGTTGTTTTTATGTCTCGAAGCACTGTACTTATAGAGCCATGCAGCGAATTACTCAATGGACGGGATGCTCACATAAGTCTTGGCCAATGAAATATTTAGGTTTGCCGATTCAGCCGGGGAGGCTGAAATGTATTCTCTTTGAAGATCTTGAGGCTCGGATTACCAAACGTATCAGTGGATGGAGTGCGAAGCTGTTATCTTTTGGAGCTAAACTTACCCTTATTAAATCTGTTCTTGGAAGCATCCCTATTTATGCTATGGCTGCGCTCACCATTCCTAAAAGAGTTTTAGCTCGTTTGGAAAAATTGATGGCTGATTTTCTTTGGAATCTGAATGGCGAGCACCGAACTCATTGGGTGGCATGGCATAAAGTCTGTCGTCCTATTGAGGAGGGCGGCCTGGGCATTCGCTCTCTTGGTCAGATCATGTCTTCTATGCATGCTAAACTTGCATGGCGGGTGTTACAACGTCAAAGCCTTTGGGCGAATTTCTGCCATGCTAAGTATAGTAATTCTTCTGGCCTGGTTTGTATGCCGCTGCGCCCTTTGCTTCTTGGAAAGGCATTTATGGTTATATTTCCCAAGTTTTATTGTGTAGTAGATGGGTGGTTGGCTGTGGAGATATCTCTTTTTGGGACACAAATTGGTGTGGGGTCCGTCTGGAAGGCCCTCTTCCTTTGGACTTATGTCTTTCAGTGCATCATGCCTTAGCTAACATGGATGATTTCTATAGTCTTATTGATCCGACTCTTCATGCTTCGATTGATCGGGTGCAATGTCGCGAGGATGTTAACGATAATCAGTGCGCGACCGTCGGCCCGGGATTTTCGGTGGGCTGCGTATTGGCAATTTTCAAGACACAAGGATCTATTTTATGGTGGGCGAAAAAGATATGGCGTCCATGGATTCCACATAAGGTTAGCAGTTTTGTTTGGCGCTTGTTTCATGCTGCCGTTCCCGTTGATCTTCAAGTCCAATCCAGAAATATTTCCTTGGCTTCTAAATGCACCTGTTGTATTTCCAACCCATGTTGCGAATCTGTGTCTCATCTCTTCTTGCACTCGGAAGTAGCAGTTTCAGTGTGGATGCGTTTTGGTTCTATTTTCCAGAAGTGCTCGGCTTACAACTCTCTTCAGCATTTGCTCGAAACCTGGGGGAAAGGTTCTGTTCGTACTCAGTTAGGGGCCTGTCTTCTCGGCGTTTTTATGTTCACATGCTGGGAACTTTGGAAAGCTAGGTGTCAAGCTCATTTTGAGGGGATTACTATGAGTGCAGATCTCATTTTTAATCGGGTTGTGGTCAGCTTACGGGATATGAGTCTTGTTTTTCATCCTAAAGCTGCTAGTGGTCCGAGGGCTTGCTCTGCTATGGATCTCCTTCGGATTCCTATTTTGCAGCCGTCCCTTCGTAAAGGGAAATGGATTCGATGGATTCCTCCTGATGAAAATGGGTATAAAATTAATACTGATGGTTCGTCGAAGAATGGTCTTTGTACAGGTGGTGGAGTTGTTCGAGATTCAAACGGGACTTTTATCGCGGCTTTCTCAAACTTTTATGGGGATGGGTCTAACATGAAGGCGGAAATTTTGGCTCTTCAGGATGGGTTGCTCCTGTGTCGTCATTTGGCTCTAACCAATGTGGACGTGGAGTCCGATTCAAAGGTGGCAGTTGATGTTCTAGTTCATGGACATAAGGATCCTTGGGAGTATACTTATGAACTGCGTAGATGTCGTTCCCTTCTATGTGGCTTTAATCTGAAACACGTTTTTCGTGAACAAAACAAAGTGGCTGATCAATTAGCTGATGAGGCTCATACTCACAAGGAAGTCAAGACTTACGGCGGTTCCTTCTCTCTCCAAAGAAACAAAACATATGTTGCAGATGGATGCTTATGGCTTTTATAATTTCCGTCGTAACCATATATAATTTAGATTCCTTTCTAGCAGTTTTTTCTGTCATATTTGTATTTCTTTCTCGAGGTCAGGCTCCTTTGCCCCCCCCATTTATAAGGGTCAGGCTGGTTGTCCCCCTCAAGTTTGTAATTCTTTTATTTCAATAAAATCCTGCAGGGTGCTGCCCCTGCTTCCTTAAAAAAAAAAAAAAACAGCTAATGTAATCATTTACCTGCAAAAGCCACTATAGTATCAACAATAAAACGCGCATCCCAGTTCTTTGTTTATGTATGGAGGGAACTTAAGTCTAATTTGAAAGCCCATTCTCAAGCACTCTCTCTCTCTCTCTTTCTGGAACATCCTAAAAAAAGAATGTATTCCAATCACCTGCATAAATTGTGGTTCATCTCATCTGGGGCAGAATTCCTTTTGTCTTCGACGGATCAAACTTCTTTTAGTTCTGCAATTAAATAGTTTTATCGTCAAGAGTATATTTTTTAGGTGTAAAAATTATATTTACCTTGCTCTTAAATTTAGCTATTTCATTATTGGTTTATCTTTTTCATGTTATTTTAGATGGGAAGAAGCAAACTGATCTTGTCCCACAAGATATCAGTGATGATGAAGAAAAGGATATCAATGATAGTTTTGCAAATGAGGAAGTGGATGTTAATAGTGGACATCAGCACTTGAAACCTAATTCTTGACTCTCTTTCGACTCTCTTTACTCCTCCGCTATAAACCACAGAAAGGTCTTTGAAAGCTTAGAGTCCTGAGAGGGAGAAGCCCCAGATAGTTCACGTATTTAGCTCTAGACTCCTCTTTCTGTTACGATCTATCCTCCGGGTTCCTCCCCAAAAATAGTATCCTGACTAGTTGAAGGAAATCTATCTCTTTCATGCCCGGATTTCCCTAAGCCCGAAATACGGAATAGCATTTTATTGGGTCCAACTCTATAGACCCATTTTGTAGAGTGATAAGGCTAGCTTTCCCTTTCTAGTGCACATCATGGAATTCTCCCTGAGCTTTCTTCCTATGATGGACAGACATAGTGCATATGTATATGTAGGCTACTCGGAGTCAGCCATGTGCTACAGGATAGACGCATGCGATCGAATCCGCGATGGTTTGCTGGCCCGGCGGAGACTGCACAGGAGTATCACCAATCATATCCAATCCTGCTGCTGTTGAAAGCGGGACTAGAAAGAGAAGTTGAAAGATCTTCTTCCCACACTGGGCTAACCAAAAGCGGAATGCTACAATACAAGGAGAAAGACGAAAAACTTTAACAAGGGTTGAAGTGACTCACTACAGGAAAGGAAGGTCGACTTTCAAGGCGATCGAGATGTTGGAAAGCAAGTGTGGGTTGTAGAGTGCAGCGTAGTTGAATAAGGACTTTCGGATCGACCGGACTCCTATACGAGTACCGACTTCCCTTATATTTCTTGGAAAATCTATTTCCTTTCGGCTAGACGAAGGAACCGAACCAGGTGTCCTCTAGGTGTACAAACTATACTCTCGCTCGATGGACATATACTACGAAAAGAGGCAAGCGTTCTAAGCGATGTTATTTCCCGCCAAGGACTTTATGGCATGCTTCCAACGACTCAATTACGAAGACCTTCGAGGCAATGGGGAATACGATCGCTTTCTCAAGCATTGTCTATTGGTCTTTGGGCGTTAACTAGCTAGAGAAAAACTATCTTTGAGTGGCCCTACTTTCTATCTCACACTCGGGAAAATACTCTTTGGCACTTGCTTACGAAGTAGCTTATCTAAGAAAACTGTTGTCCTTTCGTCGACTATTAGACCTGCAGCAATCCAAACCTCAAGGCTAAGATCTTATTCGAGAACAGCTTACTCTGATTTAATTTCTAAGATCACAGCTCCTACTCCTATTCATTCTCAAGCACTTGCAGCGCTCATATTCTTTATACTATATATTTCACAAACACCAAAACATACACATTGGAATAAAAGAGGAAATCACAAACAAAAATGACAACAGAAAAATAACTGCTCCAAATTCCGGTAGATGGGAAGGAAGACATTTTGGGGATTGTTATTATCCTCAGAACTGTCATTTTCTTCATCAAATTGTCGCATGACTTTCATACACCAATGACTAATCTCTTTGGTCATCTCTTCCAATCTCTTCACTTTATGTATAAAACAAAAAAGGTTTCCATTGAAATTGAATGTAAGAAATCAAACCTTGATGTTGAAAGTTGTTTCCAATTCCAAGACTGACCCCAAAATTGGGGCTCTTCTCTCTGATGGAAGAATCCGAACAAGCACTTGCAAGTGAGGCGATGGTTTTGAGTACTTGCTGATAAGTAGGTGAAGCAATGTCAGACACAGAACGATGACGGTCGGAATCAATAGCAGAAGTGATGTGCAATGGAATGGAGATGCTGAAGAGATGCAGACGATTTGGAAGAACAAAGGGTTGTCGTTGTAGGTTGGGTGAACCGGGAATTGGGGCGAAAATAGCGCGGTAGTGAGAGAATTTAGATTGCTGGATTTTATTTTCAATAGCAAGTTGGCTATTTTACCCTTTTTAATGTTAGGACAAGTTTTCCACATGATTACATTTAAATCTAGAGATATTTTGATCCAACGGTATATATACAAGAGCTTATATTATTACTACGAGCTCAAGTTCGTAATATCGGGGCTCTACACAAAATTCATTTGAAAAATAATGGAGTAATAAATTTGAAACTAAAAGGCTATGACATGACATTTATAGAGAAACGGAGAATGTGACGTGTTTGAAGTTAGCAAAATTAAAGATTTGAAAACATTTTCTTGAAATTACTACAGCTATCAAAATTAAATTTGAAACCTTGAAATCGAGTAAGATGAATTTTCCTTAAAAGGTAAATTGTTAACATTTTCTATTGAAGGCATGTATGTCATTGTCATAGTGGGCTGTCAGTGACAGATCACTAGTTTCTCGAGATCTGAAATAAAAGTGCTATTGATCAAACAACTTAAATCAAACATTAAATTAAATATAATTTATTAAAAAATTAATAAATTAATCAATTTGATATTCATTTCATTCAAAACAAAAAAAATCCATGCAATAGTTGCACGGAATCCAATATTTTTACATATCTCATCATATTTATCTCTATTACATTTTTTTAAATGACTAAAAACTTAAAAAAATCATAGAAAATTTTTCTGATATCCAAATAAAATAAATCAAGTTTCTATTTATATGTAAAAATGTATACTTTAATTCAGAAAAATTTTTTAAAAAATATACTTATTGATCGAAAATTAGCCAAGAAAAATAATGGTGGAAAAGTTATCCCAACCACTGGCAACCTGCCATGTGGAAAGGGATGGGCTTCCAATTTTCTGAACGCGTATAATGGCTATCGGCCACCTTCCGTTTTTTTTTAAAAATTTTTGGCTTTGAAAAGGTGTAATTTCATGTCTTTAAAGGTCAAAACTGTGTAGTTTTATGCATGGCCAGTTGCTTTGATTTTTTTTATTTTGTTTTGATTTGTAGCCTACATTAATCCAAATCAAACCAAATTAAATAAGCTATATTTTATTTAGATACACCACTGTAAGCTAAGATTTGATTTGATTCGATTCGGTTTGATTCACTATTTGATCTTCCGTTGTTCATGTTTTAAGGTTGAAGTAATACGAAATCAAATGAGTGCTTGCTTGCTAGTGGTGAGAAATACCAAATTAGCCTTTGAAAAACTGTACGTGAGAGGTACATGTCATATTAAAATGACTTTTTTTGAAAAAAATAAATATTCAAATGATCCAAATTTGAGAAAAAATTATAAAAAAAACTAAAACTATGAGAAACTTAGGGCTTCTTCATTGTAGACTTCTAATTATCTTCTAATTATCTTCTAATTAAGAAGTTAACACTTTGCTCACCATTGTAGACTTCTTAGGTTTCACTTAGGAAAGAGAAAAAATTCAACTTCCTAACTAAGAAGCTAAAGGAGGAGAGAGAGAGGGGGGGGGGGCAGTCGCTTACTTTGTGGGGGGCAAGGTTCTAAAAGTCGCTAGGCGGATGTTAGACGTTAAACTGAGGCCTAGCGCCTAGAGCGCTTAGGCGGGGCGGAGGTGGGGCCGAGAAATTAAGGGATAGCTACAATTATTTTTTATTTTTCTAATATAATTTAACTAACAAGTATTAAAACCTTCATATATAATAATATTAAATATCATCTAATAATTTAAAAATATTAAAATTATGATAATATTAAAATTTACAAGATAAAAAATTTAAATTTAACAATTTAATTTCATTACATAAAGTGCAAATCCTAAAAAAATATAAGTACCAAAAAGAAAATTTTGAGTCAAAATTACAAATTATGTATTTGAATAAAAATAAAGAAAATAAATAAATAGAATACAAAGTTAAAGGACATAGTTTCAAACTTTGAAATTATAACTCTCGTAAATTGCACAATTTACATTTACCCATAACAAGTGGATACCATTTACTCATTTAGGCATTTACTGTATTCATTCACTACATGTCTATATTCATTTACTATGCCTAGACCAAGACAACCTAGACAAACTAGACACTAGACCAAGACAGACTATGAAGCTGGTCTCCCTAGCCCTTCGCCACAGATGAAACCCCTTTCCCATTTCCTTCTTTTTAAATTTTTTTTTTTTGAAAGTGATCAAGTTCTCCGTCCCTTCCTCGTCAAGAGCTGCCGGCGACGCAGAGACTATCTCCATGCGCAGATTGATTCCAGAAGACGAAGCAGACTGTGGGCATCGTCTTTCACTCTCTCTCTCTCATGGGT
Source organism: Codonopsis lanceolata (assembly GCA_013146195.2). Taxonomy (NCBI): domain Eukaryota; kingdom Viridiplantae; phylum Streptophyta; class Magnoliopsida; order Asterales; family Campanulaceae; genus Codonopsis; species Codonopsis lanceolata. The sequence goes on from CM028378.1 coordinate 170,096,614, forward strand.
TACTGTAACATTGCTCTCTATCCTCGAAGCTGTCGTCGTCGTAAGTCCTCCCTTTCATCCCCGTCTCTCCATCTGCCGGCTTGAATGAAGATGTCTAGCGGCGAGCAGCGCCTAGCACGATTAGACGGCGACTTTTCTCCCGGCGATTTTTGTGGGCGATTCGGAGGAAATCGCGGCGTTAAGGAGGCGACTAGCGCCTAGGCGGGCGTTTAGGCCGATTTTTAGAACACTGGTGGGGGGTGGGGGGAGGGTTTTGTTTTTATTAGATGGTGTTAAATTTAATATTTTGTTATGCAAGAAGTTATGTAAAAAGATTATACAATGAGTAGATATATTTTTAAGTGGATAAGAAGATAAAAATGTATAGATAACAGTAAGACCTAACTAAAATATTGTATAAGAATTTATCATATTGAAACATTGGAGATGCTCTTATAGCCAAGGACCATTTTTGCGATTTGTCATAATATCTGATAACAATGAGATGTAGAAGTAATGTACTCCCTCCGTCCTTTAATAATTATCCTGATTGACTTGATGTACAGTTTAAGAAAAAATAATTAATTTGATTATTTATATTAGTTTAATGTGTAGTTTTTTTTAAAATCTATGTGTATGTGGCCTATAATTAAAGTAGAATAAAAAAGTAAGAGTAAAATAATAAAAATAATGTTTTAAAAAAATAAATTTCAAACTGAATAATTATTTTGAAACAAATGAAAAAAAAAAGGATTGATAATTTAGGGACGAAGGGTGTACTAGCATATCGTTTGATAAGAGTAAAGCTTTCAATATAATTATGTCATGGTGCATTTACCAATCACCTACCCCCAACTCAACAAATGCAGCAGTTGCTCGTCAGTCTAATTAATGTCAATAAAGATAAGACTGAGCAAGGGTACTATTAATTTAATCATTTTTTTTGAAGCACATTAATTGTTTAAGAGTACGGGTACCACCATCTTACTGCTTCCTCCATCTCTAGATGGTTCTCGATTATATTATTCTCTCCGTTCCTAAATAATCGTTTGGGACCTCTGGGTTGACCCGGCGTATAGTTTAAGAAAAAGTAATTGACTTGATTATTTATATTGGTTTAATGTGTAGTTTTCTTTAATATCCATGTATATGTGGCCCATAATTAAAGTAGAGTGAAAAAGTAAGGGTAAAGTGGTAAAAGTGATGTTTTAAAAAGATAAGTTTCAAAGTGGACAATTATTTTGGGACGGACGAAAAAGGAAAGGAGGACGATAATTTAGGGACGGAGGAGTATAAGTATTAGTTTAGTATGTGACTTTTTTTTTAGTGTTTTTAAATATGTAGCTATAATTAAAATAGTAAAAAGTATGGATAAATTGGTAAAAATATTTTTTTAAAAAAGAAATGTTTTGAAAAAGAACAATTGTTTATGAATAGACCAAAAAGAAAATAGAGATAATTATTTAAAAGCGGATGGAGTATTTGTCATTTTTCATTTGACATACTGATAAAAAAAATAATTAATGTTGTTATTAATATTAATTTAATATATAATTTTATTTAAAGCTTATGTGCACGAGGCACATGAAATTAAAAAGAAAAAAAAATAGATATAATAGTTATTTTAGGTAGAGTCAACGGCCTAACGGCTGGCCCGAAATGGTCGGCCTCATAGAACTCAAGCCCGGCCCATACGCATTTCGGGCCTTCGGGCCTATGGGCCTATGGGCCAAAAAAAATAAATATTTTTTTATTAAAAAAACTCACAAATTAGCTAATAAATGTTATATAACACATCAAAAGTTCAAACACACACATACTTACTAGTCTTAACTTACACAATTACAAAGCAAAAGTGCAACAAAAGCAAATATAAACAAAGGTAGTAATTTCAACAATTGAACGAAACAAAAACTAGAAAAACAATAATGTTACAGACCAAAGAAAAAATACATGTGCTACTTGAAGGATATTTTTTTCAAAAAATTTATAACCAAATTGAAGTTCATCATATTGTCCCCAATTTTTTAATATGTGTTTTCTAAGGATAGACAAAGTTTTTCGGGTTCTAGTTTGCAAAATCATACTAACTAGCAAATGTTTATTTTTTTATTCGCTCGACACAATCTAGCATTTTAATTTTATTTTTTTATCAAGTTTATACTATTGAGGCTTTTATTAGCTAATATCATATAGAGATACTCAATTAAATAGATCGCTTTTGATAAAATTACTAACTACTATACTAAACTAGATTAGAACTTGAAAGATCAACTTCATTTCTTCTTTGTAAGTGTCACTTCTATCAATTTAGAATATGAGTTTCAACTAAAAAAAGAACAATGATTTGGAAATAGATCATATTGTGTCATAAATTTATCTAACCAAAAGAAAAAAAAAGAAAAAAAAGTGGTCTAAATGAATGTCTGAAATTTTTTTTCTTTTTGGATTTATGTTTTAGTTTTTAATTTTGTAATTAAGTTTAAGTGTTTAACTTTATGATCGGGCCGGGCCGGGCTTTTTGGGCTTTTTAAGTTCGGGCCAAACACGGCCCACCACTGGAGCGGGCCAAAGAGGCCGGTTTTTCGGCCTATTAAATTGAGGCCCGTGCCCTTAAAAGTCGGTGGGCCCATGGGCCTATGGGCCTCGATTTTGACAAATTTAATTTTAGGGCTTGTTTGGTAGTCAGACAAGGATAAACGTATTATTACTAAATCTTATTAGTGCCCTTGTTATTAATCCTCACTTGTATATCGGGGGTAATTTTGAGATTACAAATGTTAATCCTAATTTTTTTTAGTGAGGGCGCTAATAATACCACCCTCCTCCTTGGTATTAATAGTGAGATAATAATGACTTAATCCGGATAACTCGTGTTATTAGTCGTAACCACATATTGCTTACCAAACATCAGGCAGCTCGACTTATTAATCTTATCTGTCTTTAACCCTGGTTACCAAACGACACCTTAGAAGTTACGTACTACCGAACATATTGTTTAAAAAGAGTAAAGCTTTCAATATAATTATGTCATGGGTGCATTTACCAATCACCTACCCTCAACTCAACAAATGCAGACAGCAGTTGCTCATCAGTCTAATTAATGTCAATATAGATAAGACTGAACAAGGGTACTATTAATTTAATCACAAGTTATTTAGCCCCAGTTATGTATAGATACAATGTGTGATATATATATTTTTATAATAATAATATAACTTTTAGATATTATAATTAGATTATTAATCTTTTTCATGGTTATAATTTTTTTTATATTGTTACTAATATTAAACGATTTTTTTACTTAAATATTTTTAAAATTAATATAAGTTTCTAATTAACGTGAGATACATATTTTGTTTTAATAATAATAGTAATTTTTTTTTATCTAAAGACTTTTAAAATTAGCATTTAACTTGATAATAATATTAGAAGTCATTTTCTTAAAAACTTTTAAAATCATAATTCATTTTTAAACAATGTGAGATACTTATTTTATATTTTTATTGGTAATGAAAGTTTAAGTCTTTTATCTAAAGACTTTAAAACCAATACTACATTCTAGCTATGTGGTATACATATTTTCTATTAGTAATAATAGTAGTAGATTTAATCAACATTCATTTCTAAACAATGTGGATACATATTTTCTATTAGTAATAACAAAAGATGTCTTAATCTAATAACTTGTATAACCAATACTCATTTCTAAATAATATGAGATACATTTCTTTGTAACCAATGTGAGATACATCATCTAAAAACTTTTTAAACCAATATCACTTTATAACCAATGTGAAATATTTCTCTTCTATTGCTAATAATTGTAGACTTTTAAAATCAACATCACTCTCTAACCAATGTGTAATATATATCCTCATTTGGTAATAATAGTAGAAGTCTTTTATTTAAAAATTTTTATAACCAACATCTCTTCCTAAATAATGTGTGATACATCTCTTCTATTACATTGACGGTAAAAGTAAAAGTCTTTTATCTAAAGACTTTTAAAACCAACATCATTTTTTAACAAATGTAGGATATCTCTTCTATTAGTAATATTAGTAAAAGTTTTTTTTTTATCTAAAATTAAAAATCAACATCACTTTCTAACCAATGTGAGATATATATATTCTACTGATAATAATGATAGAAGTCTTATATTTAAAGACCTTAAAAACAACCGTTACCCTTTACCAAACGTATGATACATCTATTCTATTGGTAATAATAATATTTTTAAAACCAACATTAATTTATAGCCAATATGTGATACATCTTTTCTATTAATAATAATAGTAGAATACTTTGTAACCAATATGAAATACTTGCATATATTCTATTTGTAACAATAAAGTCTTTAACCTAAAGACTTTTTAAACCAACATTTATTTTTAAATAATATGAGATACATATCTTTTATTGGTAATAAGAGTAAAAATATTTACTATAAAACTAACATCTTTTTCTAAACAATATAAGATACACCTTTTTCATATTCTAATAATGTGAGATACTTCTTTTTTATTTCTATTGGTAATAAAAATTTAAGACTTTTATCTAAAACTTTTAAAACAAGCATCTTTTTTCTAAACAAAAATCTCTTTCTAACCATGTGGTATTCATCTTTTCTATTGGTAATAATAGTATTTTTAAAACCAATATTAATTTCTAACAAATGTAAGATGCATTCTTTTATAGTAATAATAATAGTCTTTTATATAAAAACTTTCGAAATCAACATCTCTTTCTAAACAATGTGGGATACATCTCTTCTATTGATTATAACATAAAAATAATAGTAGTAGTAGTATTTTATCTTAAATAGTTTTGAAACCAACATCTTTTTGTAAACAATGTGTGATACATCTCTTGTATTGATAATAACATTAAAAATTCGTTTATCTATGAATTTTATAACTAATATATGTTTCTAAATAATGTGGATGTCTTTGTAACCAATATGATATACATTATCTAAAAACATTTTAAACCAATATCACTTTCCTAACTAATGTGAAATATATATTTTTTTCTATTGGTATTAAGTCTTTTATAAAAAGACTTTTAATACCTACATCACTCTCTAACCAATGTGTAATACATCTCATCATTTGGTAATAGTAGTAGAAGTTTTTTATCTAAAAAAATATCTAAAAGCAACATCTCTTTCTATATAATGGAATATATCTCTTCTCTTCTATTTTATTAATGATAAAAGTAGAAGTCTTTTTATTTAAAGACTTTTAAAATCAACATCAATTTTTAACCAATGTAAGATTTATCTCTTTTATTGGTAATAATAGTAATTTAAAGCCAACATCAATTTATAACAAATGTGTGATATATATCTTCCATTGTTAATAGTAGTAAGTCTTTTATATAATCTAAAATAATTAAAAATCAACATCATTTTTTAACCAATGTGAGATATACATCTTCTATTGGTAATAATGATAGAAGTTTTTTATCAAAAAACTTTGAAAACTAACATCACTTTATAGAAAATGTATGATACATCTTTTCAATTAGTAATTAATAATAGTATTTTTAATATAACATCAATTTCTAACCAATGTGTGAAACAAATCTTCTATTAGTAATAATAGTAGAATATTTTGTAACCATGTGAAATACATCTCTTGTAAAAGTGAAAGTCTTTAGTCTAAAGACTTTAAAATCTAACATTTTCTTTTTAAACAATGTGTTATACATATCTTTTATTGGTAATAATATAAAATAATTTAAACTCAACATTATTTTCTAGCCAATGTGAGATATACATCTTCTATTAGTAATAATGGGATACATCTCTTCTATTGTTGAAAAATTAGTCTTTTTAGTTAAAGAAATTGTGCAACTTGAGACACGAATTTCTTTACTTGTCATTTGTTTGTTAACGAAAGTAATTGCGCAGATGTGTTTTACTCGGTGAGAGCATCAAAATGATATATTTATTTCTCCAAATCGAGTTTTGGATAATAAGATATCAAAACTTAAAGTATAATACTTGTTAAAACAATTAGTGATTTTAGTGAGAGAAATTGTGCAACTTGAGGCACGAATTTCTTTACGTGTCATTTGTTTGTTGGGGAAGGTAATTGCGCAAATGTGTTCTACTCGGTGAGAGCATCAAAATGATATATTTATTTGTCCAAATCGAGTTTTGGATGAATAAGATATCAATAGTTAAAGTATAATACTTATTAAAAAATTAGTGTTTTTAGTGAAAAAAATTGTACAACTTGAGGCACAAATTTCTTTACGTGTCATTTGTTTGTTGACAAAAGTAATTGTGCAAATGTTTTTTACTCGTTAAAACCATCGAAATGATATATTTATTTGTCAAAATCAAGTTTTGGATGAATAAGATATCAAAGCTTAAAGTATGATGTTAAAAGTGAGTCATTAGAAGTAATATCTAACCTTGAAGAGTTTTATCCCACATTGGTTAGAAGTAATGTTAGTTGTTGGGAATATTAATCTGAATAATTATTTAAAACCATTTTGTGAATATTCCTTTAATATATTAGATTTGCCTGTAACCATTACTTAAGTCTTAAAAGATTGTCTATAAACTTATTTGTTAGTAGGCTACGTGTTAGACACTAGATGACAACTTTACTAGGACTTTAAAATAGCATAGTAGCTGAATGAATAGTAACTAAATGAATAGTAGCTGAATGAATAGTGACTGAATGAATAGTAGCTTAATGAATAGTAGTTGAATAATGTTAGCTGATGAATAAATGTCAGCTGAATAAATAGTGACCGCTGATGAATAGTGTCTGCTTGCTTTGGTCAGTTGGAAGAAGCGACTGATATTTGTTTAGTAAATTGTTCGAGTTGATATTTGTTTTATCCTATAAGCTGACATTTGCCTTGTCCCAGAAGCTGACATTTTCTTTGTTCCAGAAGCAGCTGACATTTGCTTTATCAAAGGAGTTGAAGTTTGTCTTAGCAAAATACAAGAGCTGATGTTTTGCCATACTTTTACCAGTTGTGCAAGTTACCAAAAACCAAAAACATGGTTTTGGAGCTCAATTCAACTCTATGCATTTAATGCATTGTTGCCTCCAGTTGTATTCACTAAGACAAAATCCAACGGCTACAATTTGTTGACTTGTGTTCTAAAGAGTTATCAGCAGCTTCTAGCTGCTGATCCTATTTAAAGTGTCAGCAATCTTACTTCTTTTGTTAAAACATTCGATTATTGACACTTACCTCATTTGTGCTTTGACAAATCTTAATATCTTATATCTCTCACACAAGATCCATATGATTTTGTGAAGAGATACTCTTCTGAATTATTAGCACAATTCAAATTCAAACTTGCTTCTAACGGATTGGAATTCTCGACCTCTATATAAGGACATTGAAGCAAGGATTGAAGACACTGGAGCATTCTTTCATCCTCAAGCAATTATTTCTTCAAAAGTGCTCCAGCCTTAAACATTTACTAGATGACCTTTCATTTCAATTCCCTTTCTAGTTCTTGTTTAGACAATCAATGTATTGTTGTTCCTTTATTCTTCCAAATCTTTAAGGAACCTTTGATTGTCCCTCGAGTGTGATTGTTTCTCAGTCATACTCCCAAACACCCGGTCAAAATAGTTTTTGTACACGATCCATTAGTGTTCAAGTTTGTTTTTGCACTCAAGTTTTCATTTGTGAAAGCTTGTCAATAGTGTAGACTTTATATTTATACTTGTAATTGATGGAAAAAATAGTGCACAGTTTGAAATCCAAGGATGACCACATTGGTAGTGGACGTAGCACTATTTATAGTGTGAACCACTTCAAATACTTGTCTTCTTACTTAACTGTTTTTGGTATTGCTTTTATTAAGTTATTGTGTATTTATCAATGTTTGCAAAATCTATAGAAAACTTTGTTGGGCTTCAATCTTACACAATAACTTGAGAAAAGCCTACTAATGCTTTTTATATATTATATCTTTTATAAACAGTTAAGTACTTTACAATTTTGCCAATTAACTTGCTTGCCAATTAAGCTGATGTGTCATTTATCAAAATCTATTGATTTAGTAATAGTCTTTGTTGTACTTTACTTATTTGCATCAGCTAGCTGAAGCTTGTTCATTCTTTCATTTGCTTATCTTTTGGCAATCTTTGTTAAAACCACTAATTGCATCTTCTCACAAAGTGTGCTTGTACAACCTTGCCTATTTTTACAAGCAGCTTTGTGATACACACTTTCCAACCTTTCCGCTGCCCCAACTAATTTAATAGTTGGTTACTCTATATGGAAAGTGAATCAATTTATTTTAAATTGGAAACAATTTAATTTTAATGGGTAAATAGGCTATTCACCCCCTCTAGCCTATTTCTAAGCCTATGTGGGACTTACAATTGGTATCAGAGCTTGACTCTGTTGAAACTTTGATTTTCAAGTCTAACAACTTGAGAGTTGATCCGAGTCTCAGAAAATGATACAAATATTGAATGTTCATTTCACTCTTATTTTTAGGAGAACATTTCGATATGTGGAAAGACACTTCAAAATTGTTTTTCAAAATTTTCAAAAAAACCTTGTTTCATTTATTTGTTGAAAATCGTGTTTATTGTGTGGGTTAATGTTTCAAAATTACTATTTTCAAAATTGCAAAAGATATGCTTGAAACTTATTCCTTAAAAAAATCTTTTTGTTGCTTTAGCTGTAAATGTTAGTAAACTTGCTAAAGAGAAATCTTTTATACCGACGGAAAGTATCTACAATTGGTATAAAGATTGATCACAGAGAAATCATCAATACTCTGTCTTCAAAATTTTCACACTCTTTAAAAAGTATTTATGATTTCCTTGACAAACATGTTTTTCCAAGGGAGATGGCTGATATAATTACTAAAGGTCTTAAAAGTTGATTTGCTGAACATAAGTAAGATATACATGAAGCCAATCAACAATGAGCAAGTTCTTAAATTCTATATTTCTTCCAAAGTTATTCTTGCCTATCTCAACTGCTCATCTCTCCCTTAGCTAGTTCACTCATTCCTTTGCTAAATTTCCTTTCCTTTTACATGAGTTGAATGTCTGCTGAGAATCACACTTTGTCGGTACTCATTAGCTAAGTTATTGTTTTAATGTATTCTTCCAAAAACTTTGCTTAAAATTTTTTTCTCTATTTATATCTCATCTATGAACTTCATCCTTGTGATAAAAAACTTTACTAAAATGATTATTTCTTTAAATTGGTTTCTATTTCCTAAGTGATTGAAGTAAGTCTGTTGACTTATTGTGAGATCAATCACTAACAGCTAATGAAGGATATTATTTTGAAAAACTTTATATTTATCTTACCACCTTCATTTGTTTTCTATGCTCTCAGTTCTACAAAACTCTGCTATCTTAAAAGCTGCTGCTTTAGTGTCATATTTGCTAAGTCATATTACTTATATCTATATAGATAGACTTAACTAGAACTATTGAAATTGACATGTTAACACATACATTAAAGATATTCTTGAGATCTTGTTTCTTCGAAAAAGAGATTACATTCTTGGGTATGTACTAGAATTGTTATGAGGCATGTAGTCACGTAAATCTTGTGTAGTAGTGGTGGTGCTCGTATAACATTTCGTTGGTACTTATTAGAATTATTATGCGGCATGTAGTCACGTAAATCTTGTGTAGTAGTGGTGGTGCCCGTATAAAAAAAATCCTATACACCCGGAGTACTTTATATTTAAGGAAAGTGAGTACACATTCCTAACTATCAGTATTTGTATGCTTAAATTCATAATTCTCTGTTATTACAATAACTAAAGAGCTCTCAAGATTTTCTTCAATGAACATGTATTCTCTTGTCAAATCAACATGCATCTTATTATCTCTATCATTTATGACTTAACCTTTTTCTTGTAAGTTCATAATATGTGATAGGTATTTCTTGACTTACTGGAAGACACTATGAAGGAATTAGAAAAAGACAAATTAACTCTGCTGATGACAAGGCGGAGTGACTCAAAGTTCAAACCAAGCACTTCATGAAAAGAGATATATTTATGCAAAGATATGCTCAAGCTGAGGAGGAGTTCTTAAGCAGACCTTGAAGGAGACTATTATCAAAATACACATAAACAGTCACTGACTGAAGACATTAGTCAGCCGTCAACTATTAGTCATTCTTTAAAATGTTGACAGATCAAGATATGAATGTGCATAAAAAATCATCAAACATTGATGATACACTTATAATCTGTTGACATGGTATAATTCCATAAATCAGGTAAGTAATTTTATTACTTCCAGTATTTTCATTTATAAATGGAATTTTTATTAAATCATTTGATATTTTTAAGTGACTACTTAAAATGTTTTACTCAAAATGTCACCAACTTAAAATTTCAAAATGCATCAGTCACAAGGCTAGCTGAAGAAGATCAGTCGGCTGAAGAGGATCAGTCAACTAATAATATTAATTTTAATGACTGACTGATGCTCCTCAAATTTATTATGATACTGACCTATATTAAATACATAATTTATGTATATGTATATATCAGCTTCAGCACTTTAAACATAAGTTTTTTAAAAAAAATTTAATGAGCAAGTCAGGTACATACTAAATTCTTAATTATTTTAAGTGAAAATTTATTAAGAATAATTTTTGTACGCAACTTATAAAATTTTCAGCCTATAAACTTTGAGCATCTAACTTTCAGCTTATAAATATTAGCTTTTAAATTTCTGCACTTCATTTATCAGCCTTCAGCACTTTAAATATCAGCTTTCAAATCTCAGCATTAAATTTCAGCTCTTTACATATCAGTTTTTTTTTTTTTTAAATTTCAGCATTTAACTTTCAGCTTCTAAATTTCATCCTTTAAAATTCAGCATTTAAATTTCAGTACCTACATTTTCAGCATTTAATTTCATCAACAAACACCTCCTAACTGATTATATATGTTAGTTCCTCTCCCCTTTCTTCAATTGTCAACTTTAAATTCCATCCTATTTTAAGATTTGGAGCACTTTAATATTTGAATGCCTTTACACTCTAACTATTCATACTTATTGCATGAAAACTAAACTTTTTGCTTAATTGATTATCACTCAAAAACATAAACGTGCTCTTGTAAATACATTGTTAATAAATTCGTCAATTTACTTTTAAACACTTCGTTTAAATTGCATATCTTTATTTTGTATTAACATTAATAATAATCAACACACACACAAAAATATTATAATAAAAAAAATTATATATACGCACACACACAAAGACTTTCATTCTTACTAGATAATAATAAATACATAAAACATATCAAGTTGAATATATTATGGTCTCTTTGAAATTATGTGTTGAGAATTAATCAAATGGATACTTACTAATACAATTTAACAAGTCTTAGCACCTGAACAAAGTTCCCAAGACTTTGTTTGCATAACCTTTAGTAACTCAACTTAAGTTATTTAATGTTTATGGACTAAATCCTTTCACTTGGGCGGACTCACCTCCATTTCAATTTTTTTTGGTCTCACATGAAATGATGACATTTTCCTCTTCATTAAAAAAAAACAAACAAACAACTGATAGTGAAATTTTATTTTGGTTAAAAAAAAACATTAGTGATACATATCTCTCTTACACCAAAACATTAGGTAGCTAATGTAAGCAAACATGAAGTTAGTTTGTCAGCCAACTTTGTTAGCCAACAATTGACATGAATAGTAAGTCAGCCAACATGAACTATGTCATCCAACAATCAACATGAACTTTGTCAGCCAACAATTGACATGTCAGCCAAAATTATTTTTTTTCAAATAATATCAGCTGACACTATTCATTCTAGTGTCAGCCAACATTTTTTTCAAATAGTATCAGCTGGCACTATTCATTCTAGTGTCAGCCAACATTTTTTTTGTATCAGCTGACACTATTTATTCTAGTGTTAGCCAATATTTAAAAAAAAAAGCATTAGCTGACACTATTCATTCTAGTGTCAGTCAACATTTTTTTAATAATATTAGTTGACACTATTCATTCTTGTGTCAGCCAACTTTTTCCAAAAATAAATAAATAAATAAATTAAAACTAAACCAATTAAAGTCAGCCAACAAACCCTCCCTCACACAAAAATATCAGCTGACTAATATTCTTTTCAAATCAATCAACTCATCTTCTTTTTATCAGTCACTCACTCCATTTTTTTCATTTTCCTTTTCCTCTTTTCTTTTAAGACACATTAGTCAAACTCCCTCCACTCCATTCGGCTGTCACACTTACTTTCTAGATCTCTCCTTCCATTTTTTTTTTAATTATTCTCTATTGCAAATTTTTTTTTTTATAAAAATCAGCCAACGACTTTTATTAGCCAACAAATTTTTATCAGCCAACGAACGACATCAGTTTTTCTCATTTCTTCCCTAGCCGAGTGTGAGAGGTTACCTTATTAACTAACACAACGTCTCAAACACTCCATTGGCTGATTAAAGCTCTTCATGCTAATTGTCGTTCATTCAACCATCAGTCAAACAAAATTGATTTCCCTAAAAAGGTGGGAGTCCCGGATTATGTGGATGAAGAAAGAACTTCAAATCAAATCATTCACTTTTTCGTAAGTCCACTCATATGAGCCAAGGTAAGTAACTCTATTAAAAAAATGGCTCTTTGCTCAACTCAACCAAATTCAGGTATGAACTTTATGAATCATTAAGGATTTCTGCTTCTACAAAATTATAATCATACCTAAATACATGAATTGTCAATCAGTTGCACATGCTCTACTTCGTTATAATTTGTTTGTGTAAACTGAATGCCTATATATATTATAAAACTGATGAATCTTCATCTTCTGTCTAAATTTGTATCTACTGATCATGTTTTCTCAAAATATTTCCAAGTATTTTCAAAAGCACTAACATCTATCAGCTAAATCGTTTATTTATATATATTTTTAAATAAATTAGCTTGATGTAAATTTTTTTAAACAAACCTCTTTGAAATACAAACTGATAAGCTCTTACATTGAATTTCTTTTACTTAAAATATGATTGATGTTAAGATTATGTATCTTGTATATCTTATAATGCTTTGCTGAATGATATTTGCTTTTAATCACAAAACATCTTATATATTATTTCTAAGAGAATATGGAAACACTCACCCTAGTAAATATTTTACTAGTTGATCTCTATTGCCTATTCCTTATGACCTTAGACAATACTGTTAAAGAGATAAGATGTACCAATACTTAGCAGACATGATATATTAAAAATTATATAACTATATCAATCTTAACCCGTGTTCTTTGATATTCAGAATACTCCACATGTATTTTCTCAGAGAATCTATGAAACCAGTCTTCAAAACCTTCAGTTAAGAGCTTCAATTGAAATTCAGTAAGATAATCAGTAGATTGTCTCCACAAAACCAAATCAGTTAGATTTATCATATGTCCATAAACTGAAGATACTGAAAAGAAGAGAAACTGAAGGTGATGGTGGGATCTACAACATAATCATCAGTCAAAATCTACTTTGTAAAACCTACAATGGTTTAAAATTGCTTTCAGTCATTTACACTTCAATTGGTGATGGTCCTTCATGACTTTAAGAGATGAATTATATTTGTTCATTCCTTCTTAGTTATACATGCAAAATACTAATCAGTCACAGGTACATCAAGAAGCTTATCAGCTGTAAGAAGAAAGTTAGATACTCAAGTCAGCTGACAAATGTTTGCATTAGTTGACGACCAGTCTATCAATTACCCTATCAACTGACACTTAATCTCCACACCAGCTGATGACCATCAACTAACCCATTGCCACACCATCAGCTCACATATATTCTACAACACGCTATTAACTGACAACTCGCATGACTGATAACTATCAGTCACCAAGTAAAAGGCAAATGACTGATGGGTCGTTCACCCATCAGATTATCTTGGCAAAAGGATGATTACAACTAAAAAGAACTTCTCAAACCTTTGTAAGACCAGTCCATCATTCTTGTCTTGATTATATATCTTAAATCAAGCATTGGACAAGGTAAGCCTTCTATCAGACATAAAGAACCCATGTATGTCCTCTACTTATTATAAAATGATTTTTTTTGGCATTCTTGGGAAATTTCAAACTGATTTACTACACATAGGGATGATTTATTGGACTTATAAATTTTGTAAAATGTTTTACTAACATTCCCCCATGCATGAATCTGCTCAAACAAAAACTTTTTAAATTCCTTGAATTTAAGGAGACATTTTCAGATTTTAAAATGAGCAGCTCTATACCTCATCCTTAATTCTTATCAAAATGTTTTCAAATCTCTCTATCTAAACGATTTGAATGAAAAACATATTCATGAATTCTCTTATTACTGAATCTAATGATATTTATCTCTCTATTCAAAATATCTCATCATATCAACATTGATTACATGCTTCATAATACATTTTATCTTAATCAATCATGTTATATCCATCTCCTTAAAACTTCATAAAATCTTATATTTGAATGTTAAGATTTTATCTAGTTTATCTCAAGTATTTTAATCTCTTATACCATGATAAATTCACTTATTCGATCAATCTCACTCATGGTAACTTTTGCTTGATCTTAACTTAGATTCAAACTGATGATAGATACTCCAAAATTTTGATTTCATGTTCTATCTTATCATCAATCGCAGTTTAACTCTTTGCTTCAAAAGTAGATTGTCACTTATCAATAACACTTTATATAAGTGCTTCAATTAACAAATTGATTAAGTGTCTTTCTTATCGTTTGCTTAAACTGCTGAATGTTCTTGGTTAAGATGTCAACCAAAATTCTACTCTTAGGAGAAGAATAATGGAGGAAAATCTTGTGATTGGGCTTGTGTCCATTAAGGAGGAGAATAATGGATACATGAAGGATTCAGATATCAAAGGAGGAGAACAATGGATGCTGAGATTAAGGAGAAGAGAAAGGATCAGATTCAAGAGGAGAATGAAGATGGAAAATGAACTCTCTTACATAGATAAAGGAGTAAAAGATTAAGGAGGAGCCACAAATATGATAAAAGCTTTACTTCATAATATCTTGTTTTATCCGTATTGCTTGTTGCATTTTTTAACCAAAACTCTACTTGCTTAAACCTTTGGTTTAAACATATAGAGATCATTTCTTAAATCTCATGTACATGCCTTTTTATACATATCATCATGCATGTAATTTAAATGCTTAGTTTAAACAACATACTAACCTTTGATTATTCTTCTATCTTATGTTATTTAAATTATACATTTTACTGCGTATTTGTTCTTTCAATTTTCTAGTCTCTAAATACTCAATATTAGGAAACTATACTAAGGCTACAAATATATTTTACTCTGCTGATATATAAACTCTATTTTTACATAGCATATTTAAAATATTAGCCTTCATGTATAGTAGTAATGGCCACAAGCAAATAGGAGGAGATTGTTGGGAATATTAACCTGAATAATTATTTAAAACCATTTTGTGAATATTCCTTTAATATATTAGATTTGCTTGTAACCATTACTTAAGTCTTAGAAGATTGCCTATAAACTTATTTGTTAGTAGACTACGTGTTACACACTAGATGACAACTTTACTAGGACTTTAAAATAGCATAGTAGTTGAATGAATAGTAGCTGAATGAATAGTAGCTGAATGAATAGTAGTTGAATGAATAGTAACTGAATGAATAGTAGTTAAATAATGTTAGCTGATGAATAAATGTCAGCTGAATGAATAGTGACCGCTGATGAATAGTGTCTGCTTGCTTTGGTCAGTTGGAAGAAGCGGCTGATATTTGTTTAGTAAATTGTTCGATGACATTTGTTTTATCCTATAAGCTGACATTTGCCTTGTCCCAGAAGCTGACATTTTCTTTGTTCCAGAAGCAGCTGACATTTGCTTTATCAAAGGAGTTGATGTTTGCCTTAGCAAAATACAAGAGCTGATGTTTTGCCATACTTTTACCAGTTGTGCAAGTTACCAAAAACCAAGCACATGGTTTTGGAGCTCAATTCAACTCTATGCATTTAATGCATTGTTGCCTCCAGCTGTATCCACCAAGACAAAATCCAACGGCTACAATTTGTTGACTTGTGTTCTAAAGAGTTATCAGCAGCTTCTAGCTGCTGATCCTATTTAAGTGTCAGCAATCTTACTTATTTTGTTAAAACATTCCATTATTGACACTTACCTCATTTGTGCTTTGACAGATCTTAATATCTTATATCTCTCACACAGGATCCCTATGATCTTGTGAAGAGATACTCTTCCGAATTATTAGCACAATTCAAATTCAAACCTTCTTCTAACATATTGGATTTTTTTGACCTCTATATAAGGACATTGAAGCAAGGATTGAAGACACTGGAGCATTCTTTCATCCTCAAGCGATTATTTCTTCAAAGTGCTCCAGCCTTAAACATTTACTAGATGACCTTTCATTTCAATTCTCTTTCTAGTTCTTGTTTAGACAATCAATGTATTGTTGTTCCTTTATTCTTCCAAATCTTTAAGGAACCTTTGATTGTCCCTCGAGTATGATTGTTTCTCAGTCATACTCCCAAACACCCGGTCAAAATAGTTTTTGTACACGATCCATTAGTGTTCAAGTTTGTTTTTGCACTCAAGTTTTCATTTGTGAAAACTTGTCAATAGTGTAGACTTTATACTTGTAATTGATGGAAAAAATAGTGCACAGTTTGAAATCCAAGGTTGACCACCTTGGTAGTGGATGTAGCACTATTTATAGTGTGAACCACTTCAAATACTTGTCTTCTTACTTAACTGTTTTTGGTATTGCTTTTATTAAGTTATTGTGTATTTATAAATGTTTGCAAAATCTATAGAAAACTTTGTTGGGCTTCAATCTTGCACAATAACTTAAGAAAAGCCTACTGATACTTTTTATATATTATATCATTTATTAATCAGTTAAGTACTTTACATTTTTTGCCAAATAGCTTGTTTGCCTAGCTGATGTGTCATTTATCAAAGTCTACTGTTTCAGTAATAATCTTTGATGTATTATATATATTTGCATCAGCTAGCTGAAGCTTGTTCACTCTTTTATTTGTTTATCTTTTGGTAATCTTTGTTAAAACCACAAATTGCATCTTCTCACAAAGTGTGCTGGTACAACCTTGCCTATTTTTTACAAGCAACTTTGTGATACACACTTTCCAACCTTTCCGCTGCCCCAACAAATTTAATAGTTGGTTACTTTGATTATATATGGAAAGTGAATCAATTTATTTTAAATTGGAAATGATTTAATTTTAATTGGTAAATATGCTATTCACCCCCCCCCTCTAGCCTATTTCTGAGCCTCTATAGGACTTACAAAAATAAGCAAAAATAAAAATAACGAAATTATTTTTACCGTTAACTATTATTTTTGTTTCGTAAATTATTTTGATTTTACTAACTTCCATTATATATTTTTTTATTTTATTGACTTCGTAACTATTATTTTTGTTTTATTTTTAAGAATTAGTTTTAAGAAAAACTTTTGTTCCATAAATTATTTTTATTATTTTGGTAACTTCAGTTTAAATTGTTTGTTTTATTTACTCTACCACTATTATTTTTGTTCCATCAAATATTTTTATTTTACTAACGTATTTTTGTTTTACATAACTATTTGTTTTAAATTTTCGTTCCGTAAATTATTTTTATAATTTTATAACTTCAGTTTAAATTATTTTTATTTTATTAACTCCATAACTATTATTTTTGTTCCATCTTATATTTTTATTTTACTAACGTTTTTTTTACATATATATTTTTAAGAATTTTTTTAAACTTTTATTTGCGTAAATTGTTTTATTTTACTAACCTCTACATTAAATTATTTTTGTTTTGTTGATTCTGTAACTTTTATTTTTATAGTGGCATGTTCCATAAATTATTTTTATTTTACTAACTTCTTATATTTCTGTTTTCTTGACTCCGGAACTATTATTTTTGTTTTAGTTACTATTTTTTATGTTTAAAGAGAGAAAATTGTTTAAACATAATTAAAAGAGAGGAAATGGTGATGATGACTGATGAGAGAGAAAATAGGGGGGAGACGGGAGAGAGAAAGAGAAATACAACCAGAGAAAATAGGAAGAGAATAAAAGAGAGAAAAAGTGTAATCAGTGCCGGCCCTGAGATTTTGAGGGCCCTAGGCAAATTCAATAAATGGGGCCCCAACCATATACATGTTAAAATATAAAAAGCTTTGGTTCGAGACCATATCAATTGTTTTTCGTTTTGTTTTTTTTTTCTCACATCCATGTTTTTAATTTATTTTAAAAGCTAACAAAACGTTATGCATTTAAAAAAAGAAAAATAAATAATACACTTTCATAGACACACTAACTAATAAATATTTAAACACAAAATTATTCACAATAAAAAATACCCCCTCCGTCTCAAAGTTGTCTTGTTTGATCCGATACAGGGATTAATGAAACACAATTGACTTCATTATTAATATTGGTATGATGTGTAGTTTTCTTTAAAATTCATATTCATGTGATTCATAATTAAAATATGAGGAACAATAAAAAATCGAACGATAAAAGTGTTGTCCTAAAAAAAACTTTTAAACTAGGCAAAAAATCGGAACATTCAAAAAAGGAAAACATGACAATAATTTTGGGACGGTGAGAGTAAACAAAATCTAAAAACTTAAACTATTGATTAATTAACAAAACAATCATCTATATCAAATTATTATTTATTTATTAAGTAGAAAGTGAGATTAGGGGGCCTTTTTTTGGTGTAAAAAATCGGGGGCCCTAGGCGGCTGCCTAGTGAGCCTATGCTCAAGGCCAGGCCTGAGTGTAATGATAACTTAAAAGTCAATATTTCAAAAGTGAGATTTTGGAGGGATAAATCTACCATTGTCATTATATATATATATATAATTAACTTAAAACAAATTCTTAAAAATAGCTATGTAAAATAAAAATACATTAGTAAAATAAAAATATTTGATGTGAAAGGATTAAACCGAGGAAATGATCCTCGGCACAATAACGGGCCCCACTTAGAAAACCGCTAGCGGCAAAACCATAGAAACATACATCCCCGAGATAACGCGAGATTCCTGGAGCCGAGTAACGGACAAACCTCGGCTTCCGACACCCTTGGCCTCGGCTAGTCAGAATGGCTACCAATGCCCTCGGCCTCGCCCACTAAAGCGGTCCCCAGTACCCTCGGTCTCGGCGGTAATAGCACCTCATCACAAGACCGCTCGGCCTCGGCGTTAGATCAATCATCACCCGGCCTGACAAAGAAGCTTCCCTAGGCCCGGTGAAACTGCTACACGCAACCACCAACTCCCTGACAAACGCTCAGCCCAATTATTTCTGACAGAGACCACCAACGTATTTAATGACCGCCGCAATATGTTCCCCAATGACCAGCCGACACGTCAACAGGAAGATCAGGTATAAATAGAGGACACACATTTATTGTAAAGGTAAGTAATTCCTGAAATATCTAAACTCCCTTATCACAACCTCTTATCAAGCAAATATCACGACACATTTATTACCCATTTTCTACTGGAGATCTTACTCTCACACCGGAGGGTTCTAGTCGGTGCGCCCCAACTCCTTAACGGTGTTATTTGTTTACTTTGTGCAGGTAGCCAGGAAGACGAACGTGTGGAGCCCACCTCATCCTAGCCTCAAACGTGGACAACAAGACAAGGTCACCACTAAAATCGCGTGATCATGATGGAACAAAAATAATAGTTACAGTGTCAATAAAATAAAAATAATTTAAACTGGGGTTAGTAAAATTATAAAAATAATTTACGGAACAAAAGTTTAAAACAAATTCTTAAAAATAGTTATGTAAAACAAAAATATGTTAGTAAAATAAAAATGTTTGATGAACAAAAATAATAGTTACAGAGTCAATAAAACTAAACAATTTCAACTGAGGTTAGCAAAATAATAAAAATAATTTACGGAACAAAAGTTTTTCGTAAAACTAATTCTTAAAAAAATAAAATAATAATAGTTATGAAGTCAATAAAACAAAATATATAATGGACGTTAGTAAAATCAAAATAATTTACGAAACAAAAATAATAGTTAACGATAAAAATAATTTTGTTATTTTGATTTTAGCTTATTTTCTTATCAGAAATTTCTTAATTCATAAAATACAAATATAATTTAATAAAAGTAATCATTCAAAATGAAGAACTTATTTGAGTTCAGATTCTATTTGTAGTGCGGAAAAATTCAAGTTTATTCGAAAACATTCATTCTACAGAGTTTTTGAATAGTATAAATTTGTATTCCAATAATGCTGTTGAGAAACATTGACCATACTGCAGGGTTGTGCAATGGAACAAGACTAATCATCATAAATCCTTTGTGACTTTGTGAAGGCCGAATCGTATTTCAGGCGAAGCAAAATTCAAGAAGTGGCTCGTACATGGATCAAGATGTGGCTCCCATTTGTCAGTGTAGCACTTTGGCCCAAACATTACTTTGTTCCCACCTTTCTAACCAAGACCCGATCTAATACCATTTGAAACGACTAAAGCTCGAAAGCCTAGTCCGCTACGCGTAGCACACTAGCACACACACAGGCCCACTAAGCACACAACACATTGGATCATCTGGCCTACCACAAGTTGAGTTAAAAGTTTATGGATGATGCTGATGCTTAGTAGTAGTGTGTGGACACCTTATAAATCATACACAAGTCTCACATCTACCCAATGCGGGATGGAGATATCACAGAACTGAAGGGCCGTTATAGATCACTTACTTAGTGCATTGCGCTGTATCAATTTTTTCACCTTGATTTAAATCACATAATTCAATATTGCATCGTGCTGCATCAATTTTTGTATCACGATGAATCGATTCAAATGAACTAATCCAAAAGAAGAAGAAGAAGAAAACACAGACGAAACTGAAGATCGGTAGATGAAGAGAAAATGAAGTAGAAGGTTAGAGTGGTGGAGTAATCGAAATATACTTTAACAGTTTAAAAAAATCGAAATACTTAAGCCCAAAGTAAATAAATCCAGGCCCAAAGCGTAGACCTAATATCTAGCCTACCTAATATAAATACACAGGTCATGCCTTTTCTTGGTTCACTTGCTGTCTTCAACATACAAACCCTAACCAAGTCTCTCCCCTTTCGATTTAGGGCTGATTGGGAAGTGAATTTGTCGCCACTACCGCACCACGTTGGAACACCACCATGCCTGCCGCCGCAAGCTTCCTTCTCTTTACCGGGAGAAGGAACACGTTGTTCGGGTGGGTTTGATGGTGTCGCACCGTTGTTTGGTGGTCCTGCAACAGAGTTCGAGCTCGTATCCATTAATTTGTTTTGATGATATGATAAAAGGGTTGCTTACTGAGTATCCATATGGGTATTGGTATGTATAATTTCTCATATTGTTTTTATATCTATATATATAACTATACTGAAGGGAAATTAAAGATGCCAAATGATGATTCTGGATTTATATTCTCACGACGGTCGTCTGAAAAAACACTAATGGTGTTGTCACTGATGCATTGATCCAATTAATCTGATGGTTTTCAGTTTTGTTTACTATTTAACTTTTTTAAATAAATGATGTTTGAATGTTAATTTTTTTGGGAAGATGGGTGATATTGAGCAAGCATAATGATGATGAATAAAAAATTTTCCGAAGTTTTCATGAATGGAATAACAACCTCCTACTCATTCTGAATGCTTGCTTATTCATGTATTCATGTATTCGTTTATTTATTTATTTATTATTATTTTTATAGAAGAATCCTTGTAGGATAGATGAAAATTGCACGATGAGAATGGAATTGATCTTCATTAGTTAGTCATAGGTTGTTTTTTAAATTGAAATCTGAAAATAAGGCAAGTTAACCTGTGCGAGTGTTTTTTAGTTCGATTGTTTTTTGATGAAAAGATATGGAAAAATAGTCTTTGGTATTATTGCAAGTGATGACAAAAAGACAGGGACATCAGAATTCTTTTAGGAGTTAAGATGACTTAGTCTAATGGGAATCTCTCTGATGCAGTTTTTATGAAAAGATGTTTATTTTTTGAGTTTGCTGTTAATTAGGTGCACTTCTTACTATGTTTGATTGCTTTTTA
This sequence comes from Codonopsis lanceolata, assembly GCA_013146195.2. Taxonomy (NCBI): domain Eukaryota; kingdom Viridiplantae; phylum Streptophyta; class Magnoliopsida; order Asterales; family Campanulaceae; genus Codonopsis; species Codonopsis lanceolata. The sequence continues at coordinate 170,118,710 of CM028378.1, forward strand.
TTTCGACTAATTTGCAAATGTGTGTATGTGACTATGTGAGTTGGTTGTCCATTCAATTAAATTGAAATTCGAGCTTGATCAACCTGATGTAAATGACTATGTCATTCATTTATCCATGTTGATTAATATCTCACGGATGAATTTATATTAATCCAAGTTGATAAAAACCATTTTTAACTGTCCCTGCTTTGAAAGTGTTGCTTATGATGGTGTTAAATATACTTTGAGTTCAAGCTATGAAAAAGAATTAAATCTGAGGCGACACTAAATATCTACCAGATGCCTATAGTCTTAATGTCAAATGGTTGTGTTGTTAAATCACATATGTTAAGTTACTTCTTATGATTGGCAACATTACACCTCTCTCAGTTGGTGCCCTAGTGTTGTCCTTAACCCTCCTATATATACACCCCTTTTAGCAGCCTTGTTACCCTAAACCCTAATTTACACTGCTTTCATTGATTCCCAGTTAGGGTTGTTATCTCCTTCACTAATTTGGAAGCTATTGATTTGTAAAGATCCATTTTTTTTCTCTTACTGTTGATTCTCAGCTCTATATTGGAGCTCTATATTGTATTGTAAATTCAGTTTTTTCTACTGCAATTAGCATAATCTTGGTTTTGATTTGTTAGTTGAAAGTTATTTCATAAATTGAAATCTTTAATTTTGGTAACTGTAACTGTATTTGTTAATTTGATTCTTTCTTTTGATGATAGAATTTGAAATATAGTCTTTGGTACCAATGCAAGTGATGGCAACAAGATAGGGACGTCAGAGTTTCTTTGGAAATCAAGATGACTTGGTCTAATGGGAATCTCTCTGGTGCAATTTCTATGAAAAGCCATGTTTAATACTATTTATCTGTAATTGCTGTTACTCGATTGCATTAGTTAATACGTTTGGTATGTTGTTTGATTGTCATTTTGCTTAAACAATTTTCAAGACTGTGTTTGTGGATGCATTCTTCACATGTTAGAATTGTTGTTTAACTATCATGTTTGGAAAATGGTTGCCTATGATGGTGTTAAATATACTTTGAATTCAATCTATGAAAAATAATTAAATCTGAGGCACCATCTTTCTTGTATTTGATGTAATTTTTGAAGTGGCTACTTTTGTGTTTATGTTGGTGATAACTTTGCAATGTCTTTCATTTGAAATCTTCTACTAGGATTATTTTTTTAATTTATAATTCTGATTTTTGCAAAATATTTTCACTAAAGTTTGTTAGCTTGTGTTTTTAGCATTGTTTTGGTTTTTGCAAGTGATGAGAAAAAAGACAGGGACATCTGCACTCCATTGGGGTATGATGATTTGTCTGTGGGAATCTCGCTGATGCATGATATCATTGTGTATGATGTAATGAAATTTGGTTTTCTTATTTAGTCTTTAATAATGTAGGAGAGTATTATCTTTGCTTGTGGAACTTTACTTCTGTGTGTGTGTGTGTGTAAAAGGTGCATTTAACTGTTGTTTTGGCTTTTTATGAAGCTGTATACTTGTATTCTTACAAAAACTGCGTATCTCTTCTTTAATTTCATAGTCGAGTAGTAGATATGTTTCTATCGATGATGCATTAAAATTAGTTATGAAATAATGAAATGATTTAACCTATTGCAAATTGAATCATCGCAGCTGAGGCTATTAGTCTTGAAATACTCTTTATCTTCTTTGTTTTGTCGAATAGTTATCAATATGTAGTAATTTTTTCCGCTTGCCCATGATGCATGCATCTTTTCATGTATTATCAGAAATCTTTTCATGTATTATCAGAATCTGTGATGATGATGATATGTAAAATTGTCACTACCTTTGAGGCAAAACTGTTCTTTGATGTATTTCTTGTTAGCTTTTCCTTTCAATATTTAAACAAATTTTTCTACAATTTGTATAAATAATATTGAGTAGTGGTCTATATATACTGATTTTTCTAGTTTGCCAATGATGTATGTGTATTGCCAGTATTTCTGAATAGTGATGATGATACACAAAGTTGTCACTACCTCTGAGGCAAATTGTCCTTGTACTTGTTAAATTTGTTTGATTAGTTTGTGTAGTTTTGTTTATTTCCAGTGAATCTGATTGATTTGCCAAGTTTTCTTATTGTAGCCTTGTCTACCAATTATTCTTTTAAGTTGCATGCTTACCCTTGTTGGGGTATTTATCTTGAAGCCTGATGATTGATTCTTAAGAACGGAGATTTGAATGATGCTGTTTGTTGAAGCCCTATCGAAGATGGGGCTCCAAAAGCATTTCATGTAATAAATATTTCTACTTGAAAAATGAAGGCTTTACATTGTTTCTTTTTCTTTTTATTTTTTATCAATTTTAACATACCCGTGAGCCTTGTAAGTTTTTGTTGTGTATTATCCTTTCTTAGGTCATGAAAATCATATACCCATCTAAAACATGAGCACATTATTACATTAATATGTCTCTAATTGTGTTATGTTTAGTTGATGATGTTTGACTGCAAAACGCACCTTTTGGCCACTGTATTTTTCTAAAAATTGTAATTAGGTTACTGAGACGTCAAAATTTTCGGTGCAGCCATTGTATCAGACTTATATTGCATGTTAACCCTATTTTTTGATTGATGTTGAGTTTAACTGTTAAGTTATGTTATATACCTATTTTGCTCTTATAAGTTCTAAAACTATGTGATATTAGAGCCCCAAATAGGTCCAACTTAAATAAAATAAACCCAAAGGGCATATGTTAAAAAATATCCAGATTTTTCCAAGGTTCCATCTTCTCTCTCCCTCCCCCTAATCGAACTCAGTCACTACCATTCTTTTTTCTCACACACCTTGTAAAGCCAGTCACTATCTCACCGGCAAGGTTATCGTGTTCGTCCGTGATTCCTGTGGCACAATCTGTAAAGCCAGCTTCAAAATCGTTGCTACTGCTTGTTGAATCAACTGCATCAAATCTCTCTACGACCAAATCAACCAATTTGATGGATAGAGCTTGTGCCAAAGTGCTGAGCTACAAGTTGTGCCGGTGGCGCTTGACTTTTGTTCTAATGGTACCAGTATCAAAGCATACATACAAAGGGCTTGGGACGCATTTGGGCCTATCGATACTTTGATTAATAATGTTGGTGTTAGAGGTAATTTTAACTCTTTAAATTTTGGAATTGGAAGAGCATTCGTGAATCGTGGAATTAAATTTGTATTTTCACCGCATCTGGGTCCATGGACCCATCTTCTCCTCCTCTTCCACCTTGACCCTGTTGCTATTGTTCCCCAATGAGTGATCTTTGTCGTGAACCAGATCTGGATTGAATTATGTTTACAAACTTAGAGATTGAAACTATGTAGTTGGGTAGAAGCAGAAATTTATTCCAACAAAGCAAATCGTTGATCGAAATTTATGGGTTTTGTGTTTGAATGAATTTTTCTTCATGGGTTTTGTAATTAATTGACTAATTGATTGAATTTTGTTGTGTAACTACTTTTTTGTAGCTCTATGCTTTCTATTGTGTGGTTTGTTGAACTTATATAGTTGGTGACACAGATTTGTCTGCGTCCAATTAATGAGGCTTTACGTCAAATTTGAGAGTTGCTGCCTTTGATTCATTTTTGTCATCATGAAGAGATTTAATGGGGAGGGAGGGGGCAACGGTACTTCCAGTAGACTGAAGACGAAGACGATGGGGAGGTCTTCTACTTCCACCATGGCTGCCCCCTCTTCCTCTCTCTCCAAAACTTCTCTCAATTTTGGGTTAATGCGTAGCCAAGAACATATGGTTATGTCAAACATGACAAAATACATATTTTGACATAACCATCTTGTGTATATATATATATATACATGCACCATGTTGTGAATAAATATGTAATGGTAATCCTATGTGGAACGGTAATAAAATACAAAATTACTTTATTTGTGATCAATTTATTACCCTTGATAAGATTTTTGTTTACACATCATATAAATGCAATTATATTAAATCAGATTTTTTTTACATTTTTACCCCTCATCCAACGGCTATTAATGGCCATAAAACGGTCATTTTTTACTCTATAAATACACCAACATCTTAATTCTTAACTCACATTTTTACTACCTTCTTACAAACCCTCAATAGCATATCAACTTCTACAATATGTTTAGCCCAATATTGGTAATCATTATCATAATAGTTATTGCATGCACCATGTTGGTTTATGTTGATGAATACTTTTTGAACGATTTATATCTTTTTGTTTATTATCTCAGTATCATGTATTTTCTGTTAGTAGTAGCAATATCTTTTGACTTTTACTCCACCATGTAATAATTATTATATCTTAAATAAATTTTCGTATTAGAATTTTATTAATATATATGTTTCTTCTTTTTAGTCCATCAAAATGTCAAATCTTTTCAAACTTGAATTTAAAACGCTAGACATTACTGGAAAAAACTATCTGTCATGGATACTAGACGCTGAGATCTACCTAGATGCTAAAGGTCTCGGTGATGCAATAAACGAATAAAAAGATACATCGACCCAAGACAAGTCAAAGGCTATGATCTTCCATCGCCACCACCTCCACGAGGATCTAAAATCAGAATACCTCACTATCAAAGATCCTATAGATCTTTGGAAATTACTAAAGGAACGATATGATCATCAGTGGTTTTCCAAAAGGCTCGTTATGATTGGCTAACACTCCGCTTTCAGGATTTTAAATCTGTTAGCAAATACAATTCAGCAATGTTTCGCATCAGTTTGAAGCTGAAATTATGTGGTGAAAATATCGCTGAATATGATATGCTGGAAAAAACATTCACCACATTTCATGCCACAAATGTGATCCTACAACAACAATATCGTGAAAGAGGATTCACAAGATATTCCGAACTGATTGCATGTCTTCTTTTGGCCGAACAAAATAACGAGTTGCTGATGAAAAATCATGAGACTCGTCCTATTGGCTCTGCCCCGTACCCAGAAGCAAACGCAACGTCGACTGATCATGACCATGGGCATAACCATGGGTCCATTTCAGGACGTAGTTGAGGCTATAATCGTGGCCGTGGTCGAGGAAGGGGAAGAGGTTTCAGACCCAAGATTGATAAGGAGGAAAAACGTGGTAAGAACCATAATGGTACTCATAAAGAGAATAATGAAAACATTTGTTACCAATGTGGTATGAAAGGCCATTGGTCACATACTTGTCATACAACGAGACATCTGGTTGAGCTTTATCAGAAATCACGGAAACAGAATAACATCGAGACAAATTTCATGATAAGTTATTCTGAAGATTCTATCTTTGACCTTGATGATGTTACCAATGTGGATGTTGATATGACTGATGAACTCAACCACCAAGAAAATAAATCTTCATAGATATTTCTCGTTTGTGCGAACAATAAACTATTTGCTTGTTTTTTAGTACTATGTGTAATGGTCATCAATGGGAATGAAGCTATGGTCCGAAATAGGAATGAAGCTATGGTCCGAAATATGTGTCAAACATTTATGTTTGACACAACACTAAAATAATGTATGATATTATCTATTTATATATTTTTGTGTTTAATAACCTTATAATGTTTACTTATCTTATTTTTTTTTCTCTATCTTATATTAAAATAGATTATAATCATGTTTGAATCCAATATCCAAGAAGGTGATTTATGCCTTGCGGACAACGCTACTACACATACTATATTTAAGGATAAGAAATATTTTTCTTGTCTGAAGATTGACGAGGCAAACGTCAATACTATATCTGGTAGTGCAAAAATAATTGAGGGATCTGGAAAAGCAATTTTTCTGATGCGTAGAGGCACGAAAATCATAGTAAGTAATGCAATATTCTCTCATAAATCTCAAAGAAACTTGTTAAGTTTCAAAGACATTCGTATGAATGGATATCATATTGAAACCATGAACAAAGAGAATAATGAATATCTTTACATTACTTCAAACACTTCCGGAAGTAAGTGTGTATTGGAAAAGTTGTCTGCCCTATCATCCGGATTGTATTATACAAATATAAGAGTATTTGAATCATATATTACCGTAACCCCGAAGTTTATGGAAACATTTAAAGCTGCGACATGAGCAGTTTGGGACACCCCGGCTCAATAATGATGCGGAGAATTATTACGAATTCTAGTAGACATCCATTGAAAAACCAGAAGATTTTTCAACCCAATGAACTCTCCTGTGATGCTTGTTCTCAAGGAAAGTTGATAGTTAGACCATCACCAACCAAAGTTGGAAATGAATCACCAACCTTTTTGGAACGGATCCAGGGTGATATATGTGGACCTATCCATCCACAAAGTGGACCATTCCAATACTTCGTGGTATTAATCGATGCTTCTAGCAAATGGTCACACGTATGCCTATTATCAACTCGCAATACGGCATTTGCCAAATTCCTTGCACAAATAATCAAATTGAGAGCACAATTCCCAGCTTACATGATTAAGAAGGTTAGACTTGATAATGCTGGTGAATTTACATCTCAAGCATTCAATGATTATTGTATGGCAATAGAGATTGATGTTGAACATCCAGTAGCTCATGTTCATACACAAAATGGTTTGGCTTAATCGTTGATCAAACGTATTCAACTTATTGCCAGACCATTAATGATGAGAACAAAGCTCCCTACTTCTGTATGGGGTCATCTTTGTTTTACATGTAGTTAGCCTTGCCGATTCGCCTTAGGCCAAATGCATATCACAAGTACTCCCAGCGGTTGGCAGGCGGCGAATATATCCCATCTAAGAGTTTTTGGTTGTGCGGTATATGTACCAATTGCTCCACCACAACGCACAAAGATGGAACCACAAAGGAGATTGAGAGTATATGTTGGGTATGAATCCCCTTCTATAATAAAATATCTTGAACCAAAAACGGGTGACGTTTTTACGGCACGCTTTGCCGATTGTCATTTTAACGAAGACAAGTTTCCACCTTTAGGTGAAGAGGGGAAACAAGTGGCAAGAGAGATCAAATGGTACACATCATCGTTGCTACACCTTGACCCTCCCACAAAGCAAAGTGAACTGGAAGTTCAAAAGATCATACATTTACAAAATGTAGCAAATCAATTGCCAGATGCATTTATAGACACAAAGAGAGTGACAAAGTCACATGTAGCTGCTATAAAGTGTTCCAGAAGAAACACACGATCATGCAAATCTAGTAAGCCCGGCAGGCAACGATAACCATGAGATTTCCATTAATTACATGTGTAATGGAAAAATATGGAACCGGGATGAAATGGAGAATATTGATGATATATTCTTTTATTCGGTATCATAAGAAATTAACGACGGAACTGATGATCCTGAACCAAAATCTGTATCTGAATGTCAAAAGAGGCATGACAGGATCAAATGGATAGATACCATGAAGGCTGAATTAAGCTCGTTGAATAAACGAAAAGTATTTGGATCTATCGTTGTCACACCTGAAGCAGTGAAACCTATTGGATACAGATGGATTTTTGTTCGAAAGCGAAATGAGAATAATGAGATTGTGAGATATAAGGCTCGCCTTGTTGCACAAGGTTTTTCCCAAAGGCCTGGGATCGATTATGAAGAAACATATTCTTCTGTTATGGATGCTATTACGTTCAGATATCTAATCAGCTTATCGGTTTTGCAAAACCTAGAGATGCATCTCATGGATGTTATAACAGCCTATTTATATGGATCATTGGATACTGATATATATATATATATATATATATATCTGAGAATTCCTGATGGAATCAAGGTGCCCGAAGCACTGAGCTCAAAGCCCAAAGAATTATGTGCAATTAAACTACAACGATCATTGTACGGATTAAAGCAATCTGGACGTATGTGGTATAATTGCTTAAGTGAGCATTTTTCAAAAGATGGATATGTGAGTGATCAATTATGTCCATGTGTCTTTATCAAGAAATCGACAGTTGGATTTGCAATTGTTGCTGTTTATGTAGATGATCTGAATATCATTGGAACTCCCAAGGAAATTCAAGAAGTAGTCAAATACCTAAAGGGAGAATTTGAAATGAAAGATCTTGGACAGACCAAATACTGTCTTGGTTTACAAATAGAGCACTTGCATAATGGAATATTGGTGCATCAATCAAATTATACAAAAAGGGTCCTGAAGCGCTTTAATATAGACAAGACAAATTCTCCCACTAGCCCCATGGTTAACAGATCGCTAAAAGTTGAAAAATATCAATTTCGTCCTTGTGACGGGAATGAAGAGACGCTTGGCCCTGAAGTACCATACTTAAGTGCTATTGGAGCCCTTATGTATCTTGCAAATTGTACTAGACCAGATATATCATTTGCTACAAACCTATTGGCAAGATATAGCTCATCTCCATCACGGAGACACTGGAATGAGATCAAACACATATTTTGTTATCTTCAAGAACAATCGATTTGGGATTATTTTATCCCAAATGATCAAAGGATGAAATAATTGGTTTTGCAGATGCGGGTTATTTGTCTGATCCTCATAAAACCAGATCACAGACCGGCTATGTCTTCACGGTGGGTGGTACTGCAATTTCCTGGCACTCTCAAAAGCAAACACTAGTTGCTACATCGTCAAATCATGCTGAGATGATCGCACTTCATGAAGCTAGTCGAGAATGTGTTTGGCTTCGATCTATGACTCAACATATTCAAAATGTCAGTGGACTACCTGTTAACAAAGACCCGACAGTATTATTTGAAGACAATGTCGCATGTGTCACCCAAAGTAAAGAGGGATACATCAAAAGTGACAGGTCCAAACATATCCCCCCGAAGCTCTTTTTATACACTCAGGAACTTGAAAAAAAGAAAGAGGTCAGCATCCAATATGTTCGATCAAGTGATAATGCTGCAGATTTATTCACGAAGGCACTACCCACTACAACCTTTAGAAAGCATGTTCACAACATTGGAATGCGGAATCTACGAGATTTACAAAGATGATTTCTCTTAACCCTTGTCAGCTCAAGGGGGGAGCATATATGGCTGTACTCTTTTTCCCTTTATCATGGTTTTATCCCACTGAGTTTTCCATAAAAAAGGTTTTTAACGAGGCAGCCTATGCACATGATTCAGATTTAAGTTGTGTACTCTTTTCCTTATGTCCGATTTTTTTCCTACTAGGTTTTTCGGCTTAAAGGTTTTTAACGAGACACACTTATTCAAACTGTAATGCTATGTTCAAGGGGGAGTGTTAATAAAGCATGTGAAATGAACAATAGCTATATGGCATAGGGGGGTAGCCTTGCAGGATAGGAGTATGGGCTCCTTGACAAATTGGCTCAAGGGTCCATTGCTCACCCTATATATACGATGCTATGGGGTTGTTTGTTCACCACCCCTTTCAGCTCACTGATCTCTCTCTCTCTCTGATACACTTTAGTCATAAGTTTGTGGTTATTTTATAACAAAACCTTCATTTTTCAAGCAAAAAATATTTATTACATGAAATGCTTTTGGAGCCCCATCGGGCATCGATGATCAGGTTTCAACAAACAACATTATTCAAATCTTCGTTTTTAAGAATCAATCATCAGTCTTCAAGATTAATACCCCAACAAGGGTAAGCATGCAGCTTAAAAGTAGGGGTGTGCAGGATTTTTTCGAAACCGGACCAATATTTTGGTTTGGTCATGGATTTGAATTTTCATAAAACAGGACATTTGGGTTGGCCCCGGTTTTCAAACTAAAAAAACATGGAACCGGACCGAATCGACCCAATATGTTTATATATATATATATATATATATATATATATATATATATATATATATATATATATATATATTAATTTCTAATACTTTCTTTGTTCTACTTTTTAGTTGGTTTTCTTTTATTATTTTGTTTCCATGCTATGAGTTTATGAGTTCGACATTTTTAATTGTTGAATATACTTTTATCGAAGGTTTTTTAATTTTTTTATGAAGTTTCAGTCTTACAAATTTTATTATGTATTTGTATTAAACAGTTAAAAAGTAAAAAATCATAGTATTGGTCCGGTCTTGGTTTTCATACATCTTTGATTGGTTTTAGACCGGACCAATGTATTGGTTCTCATACATATTGAGTTGATTCCAGTTCTAAATTTTTTGAGAACCAGACTATTAGTCTGGTTCCAGTTTTCTCGTTTTTTCCAAAAAACTGGATCGAACCGGACTAAGCTTACCCCTTGACTTAACGTGTGGAGGGTAGTTAAGTAATATCATTTATTAAATAATATTATGTCTAGTTAAAAAAAAGTATCACGTATTTTGAAAATAAAAACCTAAGATTTAAAAACCAACCACATTCTCAAAAGGGTTAAATCATTTTTAATTTTTTTTTTTAAAAAAAACTAAAAGCCAAAGCTTAAATACCAATATTAATCTCAAAATCACATGTTAAAATTTGTGTCGTGTATAGTGGGTTTAGCAAGAGTAAAATTTTGGGATACAGAGGCTTTAGAAATTCAAAAGGAACGCACATTTCTGGTCAGCTTTTTCTCAAGAACAAGGGTTTTCTCAAGAAAAAAGGGTTTTAGGGGTAAGTTTTACACCACTTTTATTTCATTTTAATGTATATATATATATATGTATGTAGTCTTCATCTTACTTTCTTTGAAATTAATAAATTTTGTCTTGATCTTACCGGTCCAAAAAATATATGGACTCCATTAAAAGGGTGTGTAGGGGTGTGTAGAATTTTTTCGAAACCGGACCGAACCAATAGAATCGGACCAAACCAATCAAAATTGAACCGGACCAATACTTTGGTTTGGTCCTGGATCTAAATTTTCATAAAATTGGACATTTAGATTGGTTCAGGTTCTCGAACTAAAAAAACACGAAACCGGACCGAATTGACCCAATATGTTGTTTATTTATTTATTTTGTTATATATATATATATATATATATATATATATATATATATATATTCCTAATACTTTCTTTGTTCTACTTTTTAATTGGTACTATTTTATTATTTTGTTTCCACTGGTTTGTTATGTTATGAGTTTATGAGTTCAACATTTTTAATTGTTGAATATACTTTTATTGAAGATTTTTTAATTTTTTTATGAAGTTTCAGTCTTAAAATTTTTATTATGCATTTGTATTAAACAGTGAAAAAGTAAAAAGTCATAGTATTGGTCCGGTCCTGATTCTCATACATCTTTAATTGGTTCTGGACCGGACTAATGTTTTGGTTCTCATACATATTGGGTTGGTTCCGGTTCTAAATTTTTTGAGAATCAGACTATTGGTCTGGTTCCGATTTTCTTTTTTATTTAAAAAATAAAAATAAAAAAACTGGATCGAACTGAACCAAACTCACCCCTACTTAAAAGTATGATTGATAGACAAGGCTACAATAAGACAACTTGGCAAATCAATTAGATTCACTGGAAATAAACAAAACTACACAAACTAATCTAACAAATTTAACAAGTACAAGGACAATTTGCCTCAGAGGTAGTGCCAACTTTGTGTATCATCATAACTTTTCAGAAATACTGGCAATACATATACATCATCGGCAAACTAAGAAAATCAATATATATAGACCACTACTCAATATTATTCATACAAATTGTAGAAAAATTATTTAAATTTTCAAAGGAAAAAACTAACAAATAATATATCAAAGAACAGTTTTGCCTCAGAGGTAGTGACAATTTTGCATATCATTATTATCACAATTTCTGATAATACTTGAAAATATGCATGCATCATAGGCAAGCTAAAAAAATTACTACATATTAATAACTATTCAACAAAACAAAGAAGATAAAAGATATTTCAAAACTAATAGCCTCAGCTGCGAATTCCAATAGGTTAAATCATTTCATTGTTTCATAACTATATTTGATGCATCATTGGTAGAAACATATCTACTACTCGACTGTGAAATTAAAAAAATAGATATGCAATTTTTGTAAGAATACAAATATGCAGCTTACTACAAAGCCAAAACAAGAGTTGCATGCACCTTTTTCATACACATACAGAAGTACAGTTCCAAAAGCAAATATAATACTCTCCTACATTAAAGACTAAATAAGAAAACCAAATTCCATTACATCATATACAATGATATCATGCATCAGCGATATTCCCACAGACAAATCATCATACCCCAATTGAAGAAAGATACTTGACGTGGACTCTTTGAGTGAAACAGATGGATTATTTTGTGGAGGAAATGTAATACAAAGATCAGAGCAAGAATTTATTGAAAGAATAGTTTTAATTTACAAATATATATATATACACACACAAAACATACACATGAACTCAAGTTACTGCCTGTGTTTTTTATTTTTGAAAGACTGATGAATCAAATTCAAATTCTATAGCTAATCGAACAAGTACAGAGGATAAATTTTCAATTGGCACAGCGTAAATTTAAATTGAAGAAAGATATTGTTTTTGACTTTTCCAGACCACGTGAGTGAGAGAGAGTTTGAGATGAACGGCGACTGCTAGCTTTAGAGCATACTCGAGCATATCAGAAACGAATAGCTCGAGCTTTCAACAAAAAATTCAAATGTCGTAATATCAAAATAGGAGACCTGGTACTCCGTGAAAAACCCTTTAGTTATGTCGACACTAGGGGAAAATTGAAATCTCCTTGGATAGGACCCTACATCGTCAAACAAATCCAGTCAGGAGGTGCAGTGCTCCTCACCAATCAGGATGGGGAAGACTTCATTCATCCTGTCAACATGGATAAACTCAAAAGATACTATGCATGAGTCGAAATCATCTGGCAACTGTATCTCTCTCCAACTCGCTAGATTGAAAACCCGAAAGGGTGGTCTAGGCAAAAATTAGAGCAAAAGAAAAAAATTGATATATATAAGGAGAATAAGGGCTTGCTAGGTTGAAAATCTGAAATGGCAGCCTAGGCAAAAGTTAAAGCAAAACAAAAGAAAAACCAGGAAAAGGAGAGAGAAAGTAGTCTCTAGCATTTTATCTCCAGCAGACAAAGTCTTCAAACATCTTCAGGTCTGGGCAAACAAAGGTCAAGCATGTATCAGACATGTTAATCACATGAACTTCTTATGACAGGGAAAGACAGCTCGTCTCGGTTTTGACTGGCTAAGAGAAAAACCACGACAGGGCTCAAAATAAAACACATTAAAGTATAAAAATCCATAAGGTGCAACTCAGGAATAAGTTTAAGATATTTATATTATCATTTTCTGTACAGGTACCTATTATATATTGCATACATCCCGTAGCCCCCCAAATCCCCCTCTCTTTCTATTTCAGCTCAGAAACGGTCTCTCAACGTCTGCGACGTCCTATCCGAGACCAGATACTTCTGCGAGGTACAGAGGAGGCCCCAGCCTCACCAGTGTTAGTCCCAAAGGGCACAATAATAAGGTAAAAAGGGGGGGGGGGGTTGAATAACTTATTAGACACTTAAAACTTTTTGTATGAATTCCTAAAACAAGCACTTACAATCTATTGAAAAGATTGAAGTAGCGGAAGTCTTGTAAGGAAGACAGTTCAAGTCTACCGGTAGACTTTACTGAATACTCAAGTCTGCTGTTTGAAGCGATAAGTAAATAGATATGAAAACAGTTTAAAGCTTTAAGCAACACTAATGAAAAAACACAAGTATTTTGAGATGATTCGCACTATAAAGAATGCTACGTCCACCACCAAAGCAGTCAACCTTGGATTTAAATGTGCACTATGTTTTTCACTAGTTCTATTACAAAGAATTCCAATGGATCGTGTACAAAATATTTGACTTGTGTTTGGGGGTTGGGAATTGAATATTTGAACAAATAGAATATTCAATGGTGCAGAAGAATAGTGAAAGAAACATTAATAAGAATTGAATCAAAAGATAAAGTGTTGATGCAGATCTTCTTGTTGTTGTTGAGGACTTCGTTGATCAGTTTACGATCTCTTGAATGCACTAAGTATAAAAAACTTGAAGTTGTTAGAGAAATTCTGAGCATTATTTTCTTCAGTCTTTTAATGGCGATTTATAGCATTCTTGAGGCGTTTGGAGTAAAAATTTATTAGGTTGAATGCATTAAATGCATGGAACTGACTTGTAGATTTTGTCTTCACTCTTACTGAGCAGGAAAAGGTGCAGAGTTATTGTAGCAACTAGGTAGGTGAGTAATCAGACCTGCAATAGTTGGTACAGACTGTAAGTGTCAGTCTGTTCACCTGCTATGTCACTGTTCAGAAGGCAAAGTCTTCTTGCTTTTCAGAAAGCTGGATAGGTGTGTCGGAGAAGTCATGATAGGATTGGTTTAATTCAAATTCAAATTGATAAAGTTCAAATTTAATTAATCCACTAAATGTTTGATGACTTGGACGCGTCATGCTTGAATAGGTGCAGACAAGGTCTGCCACTGAATGTTAAATGAGATCTTCCGGTGAAGCTCTGCTGAAGTCTTCCGCTGAACCTATGAAGCCTATAAAAACTATTCTATGGCAAAGTTCTATACACAATTGTCACACTAATTGATACGCAACCCAATTAGCCACTAAGCATAGAACCTAATGTAATGTATGAACATATGTAAATCAAGATACAAATGAGAAACAACAATCTCCTCTTATTTGCATCTGGTCATCATTACTTACAAGAGAGGGTTATAAAAACTATATGATAGATAATAGCATGTCAGAAAGTATTTTAGTTTTATAATCGGTAGACATGCCTCTATCAAACAGAAGAACACCTCAAGTGTAAAAGTTAATCTAAGTGCTTACAACAGAAGAGATGTAAAGAACAACACAAGGATTAGTAATAAACAGTTCAAAATGGATTTAAACTGAATGTTTAAATTCTAAGTAGATATATGAATTGAAATAGCAAGAATTTAAACAGAAGACAGTTTTTGAAATACACTAAGCTTATGTATTCAAATGAGAAGTTTAATATTACAGAGTTTTCAAAAACTTAGATAGATACAAAGGTTTTAGGGAAAGAAAGATACGAGCTACCACGGCTCTTTCCCTTTGCCTTTGTTTGCTTTGTCCGCCTCTTCTCTTTCTTTTCTCTGCCATTCAAGTTCTTCGACTCTTCTGGTGTACTCATCATCGGCAGAGGTAGGAGGTCTGGTAGAGCGAGAACGGTAGTCCAATTCTTCACGTAGACGGTTGTTCTCTTCCATTAGAGTCTTGTTGATAGACCTCATTTGTCTCTCCTCCGTGATGGCCAGATCATGATTACGCTCGATATTGATCACATCATGAAACGCGTTGAGAGCCATATCGTTGAGCTCGAGAACATGAGGGCGTCCGCTTCCCAGATGAAGAGTGATGCTGTGGAAGAGCTGGTAGAACAGAGTAGAGCAGATCCTTACACATTCCTTGCGTTGAGTTTCCACGTTGAGCTTGATATCACTGGACTCATGCTTCATCTGTCCAAACCGTGTCCAAACCATGTCCACACATCCTCTTGAAATTGTCGAAGGATGGCGGCATTCCTGTCTGTTTCCTTGGACGTGGCAGCTGCAAGCTCAACGGCAGCTGTGGAGATGCTGATGAGTTCTCCCAGTCTATCATAGATAACGTCCAGGCGGCTAAGTATTTCAGTGTTGGCCGGTTGGGATGGAGAAAGGTCGAGGCCAATATGTATGGGCTCAATGCCGGTAGAGGAAGTTACGTCGGCAGAGGTGACGGGTCGGAAGGGTTGCTGGAGAGGTGGAGTGGCTGAGTTGGAGGAAAATGAGTCGCGTGAGGGAAATGTATGTGTAGAAGAGGATTTGGATACTGGGAAAGAAGGAGGAGGGGTTGGGGGTATTTCGATATCTGTGTCTGAATGATCGTAGATATCAGAAGGGCTGGGTAGAGGTATGTATTCCGTTGAGAACCAGAAAGAAGGGGGAGGATATGAGATGTCTTCTGGTCTCAAGGAATGAGGTGTAGGTGGAGTAGGTTTGGTAAAAAGCTCTGCTACCGACGAAATTTCAAAGATGAACTTCGTGGCAGCAAAGGATAAGATGGGTGGAAACCAGGGGGTTAGGATGAGAGGGACAGGTTGGCTTGGTTCTGAAGGGGTGGTCTGGTTTCGTTCGGATGGTGTAGTTGGGTTGGTTGGGTTACGAGGGGGTGAAGAAGGGGTAGATGGGTTTGGTGAGTAGTTGATGGTGAAGGAGGGGCTGGTGAGGGTGTTCGGGTAAGCTTCTCCTAGGTGTGTCACTCCTCCTGAGGGATAGGCTCCTCTGGAAGGGTTGACTCCCTCTGAGTAGATGACTAAGTGGGAGTGGGTTGAGAAGGGGTAGAAGTTTGGGTACCGGCAGACTTCCTTTCTGCCTTAGCAGCTGAATAAGAGGTTCAACTGCTTCATCGGCAGAGGTAACAGGGTCTGCAGGTGGCTGGGTCAGAAGACCTTTACGTAGGCGTCTACGCTTAGGCTAGGGTGAAGGTGAGGGTTGGTCAGAAGAAGGTTTACGTTTGGGTGTTTGGGATGGCTGGGGAGTGAAGGTTGGTGGTTCAGGGTTAGATGGTTGGGATGATGAAGACTTACCAGCAGCGGCAGAGGAGCTGCCAGCAAACTTGTCACGTCTGTCGGCCTTCAGTTCTTGCCGTATCCACTTGTCCTGAAGTTTTTCAGCCTCTTCTTCCGTCCGTGCCTTCTTAGCCTGGGCTGCTTCCTTCTTCTTTAACAGGCGCTCAGATTCTGCAGCCAGATCCTTGGCTTCACGGAGAATATCGCGAGCAAGTGTAGGGTCTCCTTGTCCCCATTTGGCCACTGCAGAGCGATATCCTTTGCTTGCAACATCATGCACGTCCATGTCGAAACGCGTTACAACCATTGGTGGAGGCTTGGTAACTTTGTCAAGAGAGATGTTGGGTAGCCCTCGTTGCTGCCTTTTCTTGTTCTCGTAATCCATGTACTTCTTGAAGAAGGTGGTCGTCATCTGATTGTCTTTGGCCACAGAGATGAGTTTATCCTCTTTAACGGTAGAGTTGATCCAGCCGTGTCCCTTAGAAGGGCGTTGATTAGACGGACAAATGGCCTTTTATAATTGGGGTTGTCCTTCACTTTTGCAACATAGTTGCGCAGCTTGTTGTAGATGATAGTTGATCGATGTTTTAATTAATCTTTTTCCTTGCAAGTGGACAAGACTATTATAGAATAGTATTGGAAGCAATGGTCAAACCCACAGAGACAAGTGATCACAAACAGTGCAATTATTGATAACAAATTATTAATCTAAAGGGGGTTTTATATTTAATTATATTCTAAACTACTATTTATATTTAGATGTTTAACTAATTAGCAGTAATAACAGATATGAAGATCTTATGGTGGGTGGCAATCTAGGATTCTGGGTTTCACTTATATCTCCTTTATGTTCAATTCATAATAATATCATTCAATGTCTTGGGTTCGTTCTCTAAAAATAGATATAGTCTGTTGAACAATTGGTTCAGCCTCCATCCCCGCAAAATTCATCCATTCTATATCCGAAGCACATGAACTGTTAATCTAGCTGTCACCTAGATTTATGATCTATCTATTTGTCACCTAGATCATGTATGAACTGTCCTAACTTATCACTCGTGCATCGATAGGTCCAATTTATTTGTCGGTGAGCCGTTGTACGATATGCACATTGGTCATGCAGTTATCCGCACCTCTAGGCCTTTATTATTTGCGATTACATTCATTTGTTCAAAGCAAAATAATATAGGGATTGATAAACAACACAATCAACAAGCATTGAATGAACATATATAAACCAAAGCATAAATTTGATACAAGTTACCTCCCACCTCCTAGATTATGGATGATTTAGTTCATCATAGACAATGAACATCACATGGAGATGATTCGATACATGATTTGATCTTCAATACTTGTAATTACAAAATCTAACTATGTTATACAATCTAAAAACTACCTAAGAGAGCTTCTAGCCGTCCTCTCCTCTCTTTTGGCTCGGCATCTGACTTCTATATATACTCGGGAGTTGTAATTCAATCGAATGACCGTGTGAAAATCCGAAATAGTCGCATTCTGACCACCTTGCGGTCGCAAGGTGTTGGGTACCTTGCGTCCGCAAGGTCTCCAGTATGTCTGGCCTTGGAATTCTTGGTTGCTGCCTTTCTGACCCGTACTGCCTACCTTGCGGTTGCAAGGTCTGAGGCACCTTGCGTCCGCAAGGTCTCCAGATTCTGCAGCTTTTACTTTTTCTTCATTTTTCCTTTTTGGCCCTTCTTGAAATTTGCACTTAAAACCCTGGAGTTTCGCATATTTTCACAAATAACCCTGAAACTTACAAAACTCACCGAAAACATATATTAGTAGCCAAAAGTCTCGTGAAATAACATAATTTAAGCTACAGAAGTATATAAAATCGACGTATAAAATACATCGATCAATAGTGCCGTAGTTGAGTTGAGTCTAAAGATAGATGGTACTTGTGAGATTGAGCTATTGTGCAATGAACATGTCATGGGCCCCGTTCTTGAACAGTAGACCTTTGTCCAGCAGATGGCTAGTGCAGTACATGTCCAAAGGAAATATATTCCTCAGCATCTTTCCTTGAGGTTCCCTTGGAGTATTGATTCCTCTCATTGCTTCCCAGGCGTGGTCAGCCTTAACAATGGATAATTCAGAGTCTCCGCTGTATCGGACACCGATAATTCTGGATATGACTTTGGCAAAGATGGAGATAGGCCGTCCTCGTATCCATCAACGCATCACGAATGGAGACTTGGGGTCGATGACCATGCGCTGATAAAATTCTTCAGCGAGGAGGATGCTGTAGTTGTCGTCGTATAGGCAGAAGAGTGGTAGAATCCCTGACTCGTTCATATCCTCGCAAGCTTTGACTCCGGCGGCAAATGTGCGGACAGTTTTGAGGTCAATGCACATGCCGGGTAGATACGTCTTTGGGTCTAGAGCCACAATGACGTCGTGAGCGGAAAGAAATTGAGGGTATCCTGGAAGGTTGATGTTCGGACCAGGTGGAATTACCTTTTTAGGGTCGAACACCTTCCTATTGTCGCTTTTTGACTTTGTAGAGGATTTCACCTACAAAAACAAATTTAGAAATTAGGGCTTTTGTTCTGACAGAACAAACAATCAAAGATTTCATTTTTGAGAAATAATTTGAAATTTCAGATGAAAAAATTTGAAACACTTGAATGTTGGGATAGGTAAAACAGAGAAACATTGACAGAAGATTTCTCAGAAAAATGAGTATGTAAAGTACAGAGAAAACTGTTAGTTTCAAGGTTTTCAGATGAACAACAATGGCGGAAACCGTCCAGAGCTTGTGACTCAAAAGAGGAAATACTAAGCATAAATTAATGGATAGTAAACTAGAGAATAAAGAAAAGCTTACCATTGTTGATGTAAGGAAGAAGAAGCAGATTATAGGTGAAGAGAGAGAGAGAGAGAGAGAGAGAGAGCAATTGCAGAGAAGGGAAAAGGGTTTGAATAGAGAGAGAAAATCTGAAAGAGAGGGTTCGTAAAGTTTTTGAAAAGACGGTTCAAAGTCTATTTAAAGGAGAAAAAATTCTTTGGCGAAAAGTTGTAACATAAGATATTTTCAAAGTGATTAAGAAAATGACTTTTAACCCCGTTGCCTTCTAGAAAACCTTTCCCGCTTTAATAGACTAAACAGTTGAAGTACTAACCTAGTGAAAGCAAAGAGCTTAAGTCTACCAATAGAAGGCAAATTAAGTCTGTCGGTAGAAGGCAAATTAAGTCTGCCGGTAGAAGGCAAATTAAGTCTACCGGTATGAAAGAATACTTTGAAAAATAGAAATTAAGCTGTAGGATCAATCATACCAAGATTTCTCCTTAAATAAGCAAACCTGGTTGCATCCAGTGGCTTGGTGAGAATATCAGTCAATTGATGTTCAGTTGGAAAGTATTCTAGACTGATGTTACCTTTTTCCACATGATCTTTGAGGAAGTGATAACGGATATCAATGTGCTTTCTCTTCGAGTGCATCACTGGATTCTTTGAGACTGAAATTGCAGAAGTGTTGTCACACATAATGGGACAATTTGCAGTCTTGATGTTGTAATCCACTAGTTGCTGCTTCATCCATAGTAGTTGAGAGCAACAGCTATTTCATCCAGTTTTCAACCCCGGCTACTCCGCTGTTTGCCATGTTCGCCCACGGACGAAAAATAAAGCTATACACTAGCTCTCACCTACATAAAGGAAAAATTAAATCAGACATAGGAAGAGGCGGCTGCCTCTCCTTCCCCGCAGAGCACCAGATAACCCCATTTTAAATCCAAAAGGTGTATTCCTCCAAACCTCCATCCTTAAACCGCGGTGTGCCTTTACTTTAGATAATGACTTAGATTTCTTTTAACATTTTTAGAATGTTTGAGTCTTTACATTTTTATCATGCATTGTAGAATAAATATTGTTGATTCCTAATTCTAGATTTGGTTGAGTCATCACTTGATTCTATTGCACAGTGGCTAAAAGGTCTGCGTACCAATTAGTGTGGCAACTGTCTTAGAATCAACGTTTTTTTAGAACTGTTTAAGTGTTAGTCTTAGGCGCGATTTCGATAGCCTCTTCAGCAGTCTTGAAGGACCAACAGACTTTGAAGTCTGCTCAATGTCGAAAAGTCAAGATGAACCAATTCACGATATTATGACACGTGGACACCTATTTAGATATTTTCGAAAATATCTAGTCTTTATGTCTTCATCAAGTTTCATTTTCAAGAAGTCAACTCTTCATGATGACAACTGTCCAGACTGTCTCTGAATCCTGAAGACTGAAGACATTACCCGTTTTGACTAAGAAGACTTTTTGAGCTGCAGTGCCTGCAATCTGAAACTTTACTCGAATTGCGAATGTCTTCTCTGCACACTGCATCTCTGATGACTGTGGCTGTTACATCTTCCAAAGCGCCAAATTGCATTCAATGCAAATGAACGTTGGACACAGTTTACCCTATCTCAGTCCAACGGTCCAAAGATCTCTTTCTGGTATTTATTCAAGTTTTGAAGATCTGAAGAAATAACTCTTGCGCATTAAACTCTCAAGCTTCATCTTCAACACTCAAGCATTCAAAAGATCAAAGGACAAAGACTAATATTTCACCAAACTTCTGAAGCTGCAGATCTACCATCTTACATTTGTTTCAGCTTCATTTAGTTTGTCTTTAAAACTGTTCTTTAATTCTGCACGTGAAGAGAACAATTAATCATTGATTGTCTCTCTCTCTCACCTTTATACACTTGGTTAAAAACTCATTTTGTACACGATCCATTAGTGATCTTACACATAAACCTAGTGGATAAACAAGTGCACTTTTAAAATCCAAAACTAACCACTTTGGTAGTGGATGTAGTACTATTCACAGTACGAACCACTTCAAATTCTTGTGTCCTATTCAAACTGTTCTTATCATTCTCTTTAACTGTTTGTGCTTAATTGCTTCAGAATCTGTACTACCTTATCAGCATTCTTTTTAGTTCAGATTCTATCTTGTTTCCGTTGCCTTAACACTTCTCTTCAAACCTTTGAAAAAAATCTTTAAGAAGTGTTTAAGAAAAGTTTTATAAAAACGCAACTAGGCTATTCAACCCCCCCCCCCTTTTAGCCTAGATTGAGCCTATTTTGGGACCAACAATTGGTATCAGAGCTTAATTCTTTGAAAAATCATTTTTCCAAGCTTAACCTCTTGAGACTAGATCCTATGGCTCACTATATGTTGCCTACTTCAAATACTAGCCACGTCCAAATATTGGACGAAGGCCATTTCGAAGTATGGAAAGATAAGGTTATGAGATATATGAACTCTATTGACAATCGGTTGTGGCAATGTGTTCTAACAGTCCTTATATTCCAATGAAACCCAACCTACTTGCAAGTAGCCTGGTCCTCCCGAGATACCTAAATCCATGAACGAATGGATGATTTAAGAAAGGAGGCTTGTTGAACTCGACAGCAAGGCTATTCATATTATATCCAGCTCTGTCGACACAAGAACATATCAACAGATTATCAGATGCAAAACTACCAAGGAAATGTGGGAAGCCTTGGTGGAATATCTTGAAGGAGATCTACCCACCAGAGACAACAGGAAGTACAACTATATTCAACAATTCGATTCATCTCGTAAAAGATCCTAAGGAGACTCTACGGCAAGCCTACGATGCATTTCGTGAGGTAGTAAACAGATGTTACTCTTTAGAAAAGAATATAGTATTAAAGAAGTAAATATGAGATTTTTAGCTTCTTTAGGAAGTTTGTGGCACGTAAAACCATCGAATAAAAGAGTCCAAAGACTTGAACTCCATGCATCTCGAAGTTTGTATGCGAAGTTTAACTGCCTATGAGCAAGAATTACTTCAAGCTCAAGAACAGACAAACATTTTAAACTTCCTTCCTTCTCTGCTATTTCTCAGGAAATTCCTGCCCAAGAAAATAAACCATCTACTTCTTCAAATGAGAATGAAATTCTTTCTGACGAGCAATTTGCCATGTTCGTTAAGAAGTTTCAAAAGTTCTCAAAATTTAACAAAAGAAAGAAGCAAACCAAACAGACTTTCGAAAGTCCACGAAAACTCACACAACAATGAGTTCGCTTACAATTGCAGAAACCCGGTCACTTTGCTTCTAAATGTCCTAAGCCTAAATATGAAGCCTATAAAAGGAGACCTTCTAAATAATTTTCTAAACATAGAGGTCTTCCTCGGCCGAGGACTTAGAAGAAAACCATGTATCCACTTGGTTTGAAACCGATTCTCGACGAGGATGATAGTGATGACTCACCCGAGCAGCACACGCTGCTCTGTTGCTCTAGAGTCACCTCCCACCTATGTCTCGATAGTGAAGTTAAATACTCTCCTTTTCAAGCTAACATAGAACAATCTCCTCAAGAGCCTTCAAAAAGAAATCCTCAAGGATGCACAAGACATGCTAGAGGAATTCAATGAATTTAGAAGGCGTATGTTAAGTTAGCTAAAAGTCATGAGAAGCTGAACCGAGAAATCCATGCCGAAACCGAGTTAAAAACTCTCCATGGAGTCCAAGAGGAAAATATCAAGTTAAAAGAAGAGAACAAGTTTCTCAATGAAAAGGTTGCTCGCCTCATTGATCATGCCAAAGAGATATCTGGCCGAGAAAGATGAGTTGCAAAAGACCATCAACTCATGGAATAACTCAACGACGCCTTTGATCAAATTCCTGAGATCGAAGCCCTCAACGTATAAATCGGGCTAGGATTCTCTCGAAAATACTTTGGTGCAACCTCCGAACAGAAAATGAACATCTTACGCTGAATAGTAATATTCCTCACAATATCATAAACCTAACAAGGGTAAAGAAGGAATTGGATATTCTCGCTACTCCTTATAAATACCCTAAGGTTCAAATTATCAAAAACAAGTGAAGCTTTGAAAGCAAAACAATCATCGCCGGAGATAAATCGCTAAAGGTGGAGCAAACTTACAATGGCCCTCCACCAAAGCCACTTCGTGAAAGCAAAGGCCGCTGTTTCAGACCTATGAAAAGTCTCGCTTCAAACCTATCGATTCATCAACAAGATTACGATGGTGCTATCGCTACACAAAATGTTGATACCAAACTTAAAGGAAAAATGCATGAGGTATCAAAGTCTACTATCAAAGAAACATTCTTTCGCTAAAGCAAAGATCCTGCATCAAGAAGCCTCATACGTATGTCCCTAAGCCTCGCTATCAACAAGTCTGCTAGTTCAAAAGCCGCCGTTATGAAAAATGTTCAAAAACGCATAACATCCAAAGACGATCATGTAGACTGTAATTTTCATCACGTGTACATTTTGTAAATGCTTTGGCCACTTGGTCCATGAATGTCTGCCGAAATCCATCACGAAGCTTCTTTGGATCCCCTATTCGAAAAATCGAGGCAAGTATGGGTTCCAAAATACGCTAACCATCTGGACCCATAAGAAAACTAAAAGGGGACCATGATTTTCTTACCTCTACATCTCAGGTGTGCTTCATGGCTAATTCCAGCTCAGAAAAGAAAGATATATGGTATCTGGATAGCGGCTGCTCAAGACATATGACCGGAGAATCTTGTCTTCTCTCTAATATCTTGGAAGCGTAAGGTCCTCAAGTCATTGTGAGGTTCAGGGGTGCGACCCCGCGCCGCCTCTGGATAGGGTGCGTGCGTGCGGATGCGGACACCACCGCTCTCGCTCCACCCTCCCTTGTTTAGGGGAAGGACGAAATCCAAAGTGCGAGAGGAGTGTCTTGTCTATGTTAGCACGTTTGAATGTGCCTCGGTTGCCTTGAGTGGATTTTGTATCCAAAATGGGAACTAAAGGTTTCCTCATGTCGGGTTATCCCTTATTTCGGGATAACAGATATGGGAATGCATTACCTTTCCATTCTCATTCTCCCCTTTTATCTTTCAGGGGAAAATAAAGAAGTGCAAGAAAAGATATTGCGACGCCCCCACTTATGGATTTATTAAAATAGCCTTATGGCCCAATCAGATCGCTATGGGAGCTATGGGTTTCCCGCATCAAGTTATCCCTTGTTTAGGGGATACCAGGATATGGGAATACATCACCCCTCCATTCCCGTATCTCCCTTTTTTAGGGAGAACAGAAAGTGCAAAGAGGGAATGTTGCGAGGCCCCACCGATCTGAAAGTTTTAGAGTCGCCACCTTTATTTTAAGGCAAAAATAAAGGAAAACCTAAGAGAAAACCGTAGATTTTAAAGCGGGTTCGGGGGCTAAGTTACGAGTTGGGAAGGTGCTAGGCACCCAACTCGCCTTTCGATCTCAAAACGTTTTTTGGAAGTATGCTCATTGTTATATTAATCTAGCAAATAAATAAGGTCTTATTTTGACAAGGGAAAATTAAGCAGATACATTCGTGGCTACATTATTTACTTTGACTCCATGCCTCCTTCCAATAATTACAAACACATTTAAGAATATTTGGTCATTATAATGGCTCTTTTAAAAAATATTTTCTAATCTAATCCGGGCAGCACAACGGCTTATATTGGCTACATTGTGCCGGATTTAAAATACAAATTTTTGAAAATAAATAAAAGGAAAAAATACAAATGGAATAAAAATATGCTCTTAAAGGTATTACCTTTTAGAGCGGTGGTGTCGCCTCGTCCTCCTCGGGAGAGGAGTCTTTTTTTTGTTTTGAATTGAATTGAACCGAATTGAACCGGATTTGAACTGGATTGCTGCTTGATTTGATTGATGTTTTGAGGCTTGGGCTTGTCAACTCGGGCAGAGTGACAACTTTATTTGGGTTGGTTTTGGCCTTTTCAGTTGGGCGGAACCTAGACTTAAGTTTTGACTTTTTTAGCTCGTTACTCGGGCGGAGAGTAACGCCTTATTTTGGGATTTTTGATTTGGGGTTTTAAGGTGGATACCTAACAACTAGGCTAGGGATCACTTACAACCTATGGGTTTTTGATTTGGCAGAGTTTGGATGGGGTTTGGAGATTTTAGGGGCTTCCACTCACCTATCTCGCACCTCTCGTACTAAGGATATCGAAGGATCGCAGAAGCAGAGCTTCGCTGCGATAAAATTTTGCAGAGCAATTGTGTCTTCGAAATGAGAGGCCGAGGCCTCTATTTATACTTGAGCTTGAGGACGCGGCTGGAATTATCTGATTTCTCTCCGTGCATTGGCCGCTTGTACCGCGCACTTGAAGACTTGTACTATTTTGATCGCAAGAGAGACATGGAGAATTGCTTGGTGCGGCACCAAGCTTTCCTTAGGCGGCACCAAGCTGCTTTTTGCAGTTTCAAATTTTGACACTTTCCCCCCTGCAGTTCACTATTTCGCGCATCCTGCTTTTCCTTTCGCATTTTTGACTTCTGCAACTTGACATTCGTTAAGTTTTAACAATTCTTGATATTTTATGTCAGTTACATACCCGGGGTACGAAATTGGGGTGTCTACAGAGCCCCTCAACGATGGAGTTTACTGTAACCTTTCTACATCGAGTAGGACGAACATCGTTGATTAACAAGAGACTCTCCAATTTCGTTCATTTAAGAACAGGAGAATGCAATTGGTAGCAGTTATAATGCATAGTGACATGCTATCCAAACTCTATAACCTAGACATTTTTAGTCGGTTATAAAAAATTATCGAAGTTTTTAAGCAGATGTGAGTTTAATGTGCCCTGATGGTCGGACCTACTAATGTAGGCTGCCTACGTATTCCTTTTTAAAGGAAATCAGACAAGCGTAGTTCGGGCCAAAACCTTAAACTACAATGGAAAAAGATTTTTGTGTTTCGAAAAGCCGTATTCTTCCTGGTCCGAAACCGTTGTCAACACGGTATGAAGATTTGAATGTTTTTACATTACCACCTTCAACTAGTTGAAACGTGTTAAGAAAAATTTTCTAATTATGTCTGGGCCTTGATCGCTGTCTTGTTTCCAGACATAATCTGAAAACTTTCAAATATCAGAAAATTGTGTTTGACTAAAGATCCGTTGCCGAGCATTGCTTTTCTGTTACCACAATTTCAACCGGTCAATACCTTGGCATTGAAATGTGTTAAGAAAATTTTCTAGGTATGTCTGGGCCTTGATCGCAGTCTTGTTTCCAGACATAACTCGAAAATTTTCAGATATCAGAAAATTGTGCTTGACTAAAGATCCGTTGCCGAGCACGACGAATTAATCATTCTTCAAGTATTTTCGAAAATTGTGAAGTGGAAAACATTCTTTTTCCTCCCCTTTTTTCTCTTTCTCTGTTTTTTTTTCAAATATTCCTCTTTTTTGTGTTTTTGAAATATTCCTCTTTTTTTGTATTTTTGAAATATTCCTCTTTTTTTTGTATTTTTTTTGAAATATCCCTCTTTTTTTTTGTATTTTTGAAATATTCCTCTTTTTTTTGTATTTTTGAAATCAAAACTCATTTTGAAAAAGAGTTTTTCTTTTATTTGAAAATAAAACAATTTTTCCTAAAAAGGAAATTATTCTAAAGTCGGTAAGAGACGACTTACCTTTGTGCGGTGGTTTCGATTTTGACATTTCTGCCACTCTTTGCTGGGGAACTTCTTTTTATTTTTATTTTTTTGTGATGGTCGAACCTATAAAGATAGGCTTCCTACGTATCCTTTTTCAAGGAATCAGACCAAACGTAGTTCGGCCTGAGCTGAGGATTTTATTCTTGCTTACTTTTTTTTCTTTTCTTTTTCTTTTCTTTTCTTTTCTTTTCTTTTCTTTTCTTTTCTTTTCTTTTCTTTTTCTTTTCTTTTGATTTTTTTTCTTTTCTTTTGATCTACTGGGGATATTATTTCCTTTGTCTTTTGGTGAATGGTCGCAAATTTTGGTTAACAAGACTAACTTTGTTAACTTTCCGTTAGGCTCAGGGACCATTGTGAGAATTTTGAAACTCGAGGACCAGAGTGCTGCAGCTGCAAACTTTGAAGGGGAAAAAGGGAAAATTCCCTTTTTCCTTTCTTAAGTGGACGGGCCTTCATGAGAAAGAAGCCACTGCTTCTTCTTTCTCTTTTCCTTTGTTTGTTCATTCCTGCTGCCCGTCATCGCCATTGCTACTGCCTTGCATTTTTTTATTATTTTCTTCATTTTCGCTCCTTTTCTCGATTTTCTTCCGCCAATCTCAGTGTTTTACTTAGCAGATGGCTTCTTCTTCACGATCCATGAAAGGAAAGGCACCGATGCGCCCCGAATCTGGCGGTAGGAGGAGGGAACCTCCTACCTTGGTTCGAAATCGGCTGAATTATACGTATTCTACGGACGATTGGGGCAACTTGGTGCGAGATCGGGACACCCACATCTCTAATCTTCCCCTAACCACTGTAAGATTTCTCTTTTCAAGCAATTTTCTGGATATTCCTCAGATTTGCTAAATTCCTGCACTGTTTGGGACTTTTGGAGCACTCTTGACTTTGTTAGTGATGTATATGCATGTCCTATTTATGCCTAAATGATGTAATTGAGTGATGATGTATGTAATTTCTGTGATTTATTTTTGCGATGCATGATTTGAAATAGTGATCACTACTTGACCCTACTATGCATGATTTATGTTTTAAATGCAAATGGGGCTATATGATGCATGTTTTACACTAAATCACATTTTTTCATGCAATAGAATGGCGAAACGGAATATTCGGAGTATAAATTTAATTTTTCCGAGACGCTTTTCGGGCATATTTTCGGATAAAAATAGGACAAAACAGATATTTTTCATGCCCTTAGATTTATTTTCCAAGCATGCAAATGCTGCAGGGGTATAGTAAATACCACAAAGATGTTTATTTTTATGATTGGTGATATTTTACCTTCTCTTTGTCGTATTCTTATGGCAGCTTATTGGACAGATGAAATGCAAAATATGAATGCACGAATTATTATATTTGATACAGATGCAATGCAGAACATTTATAAGATGATGCATGATTTTTTCACATTTTATTATGCACATGACAAATGCAGTTATAATATGTACGTTGAGATGCAAAATTAATTACATATATGAATTGTTTTTTTTTTATGATTTATTTTTTTTTATGAATGAATTTTTTTTATGGATTTTGAAAAAGAATGATTTTTTATTTACATGTATGAAAATAGTATGTGACAATTTAAAGAATTATTATTATTTTTTTTTGCATTTTTTTATTTTTGTTTTTGTTTTTTTTTTTTTTTTGTAAAAGAAACTTGTACAAACATTATGATATAATGCAATATATTGTATATGATTCAGTATGTTACACATGCAAAAATAAATTCATGCAGAAAATAAAACTATACCAAACATCTAAAATGTAATGACACGCTGTACTTTGAAAAAGGGATTTTTAAGAATATACCTTTGGATAAGAGCGGGCTTTTTGGGTGATATTGGAATAGAAAGATGGCCGAATCTCTTATTCTTTCGGTGCATTGTTGAGTCCGTGCCCGTAGCTTCCTTTTGTAGGTTTTTTTTTTTTTTTTTTTGATCGACGCAGCAGCAGTAGAGTGTCGAATCATCAAACCAGGATTCCAGGCAGCACAGCTATCCAGGATAATGGTGATGCTGACGATGAAGAGGGAGACACCTCTGGTGGCTCTCATGCTGATGAGTCTAGGGTTTCTTCTTCGCCTCGCAGAAGGAGTATATGGGCCCCTGCCGGTGGACGCCGCAGTAATCGATGGACCGCTCGGGGCTATGGCTGCAAGAAAAGGATTGTTTCTGGGGGGAAAACAAAGGGGGTATAGGCAGTATATAGGTATGTACAAATGCAAGTAATATATAATATAAATGTCTTAATAAGTATTCCTAAGTTGCACCTTAGGACCCGTAAAATTTATATTTTAGTGTTTTAATGTGAGCTGCTTTGTCGTGGTTTTTCTCTTTTGTCAGTCGAGTCTCTGACGTGCTGAAGACTAGAGGTAGTACGCTGATGGCTTCAAATAATGCCTTCCCTCTCCTTTTTATTTTTATTTTTCATTTTTTTTATGCTCTAACTTTTGCCTAGGTCTCCCTTTCGGGTTTTCAACCTAGCGAGCTTCTCTTTCTTTTTTTTTTATTATTTTTTTTATATGCTCTAATTTTTGCCTAGACCGCCCTTTCGGGTTTTCAGCCTAGCGAGCTCTCCTTTTTTTTATATTTTTTTCTTTTGCCCTAACTTTGCTCTAGACCGCCCTTTCGGCTTTCAAACTTAGCGGCCTGGAGAGAGAAGCATTAGCTGGACAAGACGACTCAGGCATAGTACCTTTTGAGTTTGTCGAGGTTGAAAGGCTGGACAAGGTCTTCCCCGTCCTGGTTTGTGAAAAGCACGGCACCTCCTAACCGGATCTCCTTAACGATGTATGGTCCCATCCAGAGAGACTTCCATTTTCCCCTAGTATCAACATAACTAGGGGTTTTTCTCGGCACAAGGTCTCCGACTTGAATATCTCGGCCTGACTTTCTTATCAAGGCTCTGGGCGATACGCCTTTGATATGACCTGTATGCTCCAAGGCTAATCGGGCGCTCATCGATCAAGGCCGTCAGACGCCTCGACCTACCAACTCGATATATCGCTTCCATCATTACTCTTAATGATGGAATTTCCACCTCTACGGGTAGTATCGCTTCCATGCCATATGCTAAAGAGTGGTAGCCCCAAGGTGCGCGGATCGACATACGGTAGCCCTGCAGGGCTAGTGGCAATTTTTCTGCCGCCCTTCCTATATCACCATTTTTCTCGACGATGTTCTCGAGAGTTTTGTTGGTCGCTCAATCCGGCACCATTGGCTTGGGCCTGTGCAGGGGAGGATTTGTGTCTCTCGATCTTGAACTCATCCAACATTTGGCTCACGCCCCTCAAAGTGAGAGCCGTTGTCGGAGATGATCTCGAAAGGTACCCCGTAGCAAGTATATGATATTGGCCTTAATGAATTCTGATACCTTCCGGCGTTTAAGACCTTGTAGGAAGAAGCTTCTACCCACTTTGTGAAGTAATCGACCGGCTACCAAGACATATTCATGGCCATTGATCCCTTCGTGAATTTGGCCTATGACGCCGATACCCCATGCCGAGAAGGGCCGTGGGCCGCTGGAGTTGTATAGACATGCTGGGGCACATGTCAGATTGGCAAAGCGCTTGACATTTATCGCAATGTCGCACTCCACCGAATACGCCGCTGAGCGCATCAATAGTACCCCGTCGAATGACTTTCTTTGATAGCATATGACCGTTCATGTGGGGCCCACAGGTACCACCATGCAGCTTGATCCATAATTTGCTCACATTTTAGCCCGATTGACACATAGTAAGTTGAGGCCTGATAGGTTCTTATACAGCCGCCACCGCCGAGTACGAACCGGAGGCCCATCTTCTCAAGGAGACTCTTCCTTTTTTTTCTAACCCTGTGGGGATAAAGATTTTTCTCGAGCAGATTCAAGATGTCAAGATACCGTGGCTCGTGATCCGCTTCAGGTCGCGTTGATTTTGAAACAAGATGCCGGAAAGTGACCTTCTTCCCGACTACGAATGGTCGGACTTTAGTTTCACGGAATCGACCAATGACGCCAGAGTGGCCGAGCATCACGAATTGATTCCTATCTCGCGTGTAATGGAACGAGATAGAGCCAAATCTGGCCGGCGATCGTTATTAGCTTGGCATGATAGAGTTGCACTGAGGATCCCGGTCCTTCATCGCCCTTCAACTTGATTTATGATTAGGGCCGAGTCTCCATGATCTCGAGATCTTTAGCTCCCCTTTGAGAGCTTCTTTCTAGACCAAAGAATACATGCTTCATATTCCGTCAGATTATTTGAACATTCAAACTCCAACCTTATGGCCGCCGAGTATGAGAGTCACAGATCGATTAACAAAATTCCTATGCCAAAACCTCTTTGTTTGGGCTCAAAGAACATTTGCTAACAGTGTCCCGGTAATTTGATACCTTCATCGGGAAACCGGCTCGGCTTGCATCTTCGCCTTCAGAGGTAGATCGCCTAAGTGGTCCGCAATGACGCCCTTTGATAGACTTGAGAGTGACATAGGTTATGTCAAACTCATTAAGAAGAAAGGACCACTTGGCCGGGCCTGGCTGACAATGATGGCTTACCAAGATGTATTTGATAGGTCCATTCTCGATATGAGCTTGATGGACCTTCCTCGAGATAGGTTTTGAGCCTCCAGGCCTGCACTAGGCCTGCAGCTTTTTTCTAGTGCCGAATAGTTTAGCTCGCTTCCTCAGCTTCCTACTTATGAATAGGGGTGGCAATTGGGTGTTACTCTGGGATAATTTGGATAAAACCATTATGTACCCATTAAGCTTAATGGGTGTTTTGGATATTATCCAAAAACACCCATTAAGCTTAATGGGTGTTAATGGATAATATCCAATTCTACCCATTAATAAATGGATATTATCCGGATAATACCCATTAAGTAACATCATATTTTAATTTATTTTTGAGTATTACTTTTCTAGATATATTATTATTCACCAATCACAACACATAAAAAAACATACAAAACTATACACACACACACACACACACACACACACACACACACACACATATATATATATATATATATATATATATATATATATATATATATATATATATATATATATATATATATATATATATATATATATATATACATGCGAGCACTCACACAACACATGCTTAAAGAATAACACAACTATAACTTGTGTTAATTGCAATTGACAAGCAAAACAACCATAGCTTAAGGACCTTTCTAGGAAACTCTATATCACAAAATGCTTTAGTTGTCTCGATACATGTTGGCTATAAAATATTTTTGTCCTTCCAAATAAATTAGAGAAATTATAGTAGAATAAAAAAAAGTAACATATACAAAATTTTAAAAAGACAACAAACAATGGATAGTTATGATTCCGACTATACTAACAAACACCCACGACTATCAGACCAATACTCTCTTCGTTTCGGGCAACTTTCAAAAATTTAGTCATAAAAATATAACTAAAAATACTATTTCTCATATCCAAATTAAAACAGCAAGTTTTCAAAAACTCACAAGTAACCAACATCTTTCGGCTAATCATAATGAATCTCAAAAATCATAATCTAATTTTTCTTGTAAAAACTAAAGACAACAGAAACTAAAATAAATCAAAATTTCCCTTCAAAACTTTAAGAGCTTGCAGTTGCTCCCTTGCTTTTTGCAATGCGACACTATTTTTATCACCTAATATATATAAAGTTGTCAAAATTTTATAATAGTCTTTATAATTGTGAGATATAAAATATACGTGTTTATTGATTTGACACTAATAAATAATTATGTAAAAGTAAGAAAAAAAATTAAAAAGTCAAATACATTATTAAAAAATTAAAAATTTATATTCATTATAATTATAAATTATAAATTATAAATAACAAACAAATATTCTTAATCCAAAATAAATAACAAATACGTTCATAATAATCAATAATTTTTATGATTACTTATTTATATTTATATTAACTTTCAACTACATATCAAAAGGTGGTTTAGTTTAGTGGTAACAAGCTTTGTTGTAAGACAATTTGGTACAGGTTCGAATCTCGCTAATGGTAAGCTATGCATTTAATTATTATTATTTTTAAGTAAAGAGTTGGCGGTGGTGGTGGCGCTTCCGGCGGGTGGTGATGGTGGGCGGCGGTGGCGCTTGGAGATGGTGGCCGGCACGGCGGGTGGCCGTGGTGGGCAAGGCAAGGTGGTGGTTGCCGACGTTGGGTGGGGGCGGTGGCGGGAGGTGGGTGGAGACCGCTGACGGTGGTGACATTAGTGGATAAACCGATGGATAACCGGTTAATTATCCATAATTATCCATTTTGTTAATGGGTGTTAATGGATAATATCCATTAACACCCATTAACCTAATTGGGTGTTAATGGATAATAACCAATAAGTCTTTTATAATGGATATAATAGATAACCCAATGGATTGGATAAATTTTTGCCACCCCTACTTATGAAATATATGGCGTTTTCAATGTAGGAATTTTTTCTCTCTGGCGAGCATAGCCCCTACTGAGGTGTCCGTGACGGTTAGGTATATGAGGAGAGGTTTATGGGTATGAGGTGGAGCTAGCAATGTGGGGATTGGTAAGGTAGGCTTTTATTTTCTCGAAGGCTAGGCGGCACTTCGCGTCCCACTTGATCAAGATTCTTTTCGAGGAGTTTAAAGAGGGCTCAGGTTGTAGTCACCGTCGATAAAACTACCGATGTATCAGAACCCGCCTAGGAAGCCTTTGACTTCGGTGGGAGTTTTCGGCCGTGGCATTTCGGGATGGCTTTGATTTTTGCCGGCTCGATCTCGATGCCTTGTTCGATTAGAAATCCTGTGACTTTGCCTTCGTAACCCCAAATGTGCATTTGGTGGGGTTAAGCTTCATCCGGTGCTTTCTAAGTCTTTCAAGAATTTCGGAGATCTTTAATGTGAGCACCATAGGCGCTGAATGTACGATCATATCATCGACATAGACCTCCATCTCTTTGTGGATCATGTCATGGAAGAGGTGGTGGCAGCCTCCGTAAGTGGCTCCGCCTTCTTTAATCCAAATGGCATGTGCAATGTAAGTACCCCAAGGAGTAGTGAATGAGGTCTTCTCCCGGTCTTCGCTACCATTTTGATTTGGTTGTAGCCCAAGATGCCGTCGACGAAGGATCGGACTTTGTGGGCTGCGGACGGCATCTACCACAATATCAATGTTGGGCGGAGGAAGTCATCTTTGGGCGACGCCTGAGGTCGCTGAAGTCTCACGTATTTCGACTTTCCCGCTGGGCTTGGGAACGGTCACTATATTGACTGTGCCGGGTATTCAACTACCCGGATGAAGTTGACGCCAATGCTTCATAATTTCTTCTTTGACTTGTAGTGACCATTCTCGCTTGACGCGGAGCTTTTTGTTTGACCGGGCAAACATCGGCGGGTATGTGGGAATCCGGTGCTCGACTATAGCCGGATCTAGGCCGGCATATCTTCATAGGACCAAGCAAAGATGTCGACGAACTCTTTGAGGAGATCAATGAGTGCCTTTCTTTCGACCTGGAGGTAATCGCCGATTCTCGATTTCTTTGATTTCATTGTCCAACCCCAAGTTGATAGTGGGATGTCTTAGATTTGCCGATGAGTGGCTCTGCTCCTCGGTATTCGACTAACTTTGCAAGCTCAAGCGAGATAATTTTTATCTTTTGGGTCCATTTTATTAAATGACTAATTATCATAATTATTATTATTTAATGCATCTTTTAAATTAGGTGCAACTAAGGAATAAGCAAAGACATCCATATTATTATTAAAAGCACATTGTAGGTTTATTACATTGTTGAGGACCCAGGTTTGAGATCCTCAATTATTGGTAGCGGATTGGTAGATGACCAATCCTAAAGCTAGGAAAAGGATCGGGGATAGTGTATCAAGCCGGTCTACAGTGCGGGGTCGGGAGGCGGACCGGTCGTGGTGTACCAATTCGCAGAGGCTTATTGGAAATAGACTCGAACTGCCAGAGCTTTTCATAATTAGTGCCCAGTCTCATCATACCCGAGAAAAGTCGCCTCCTAGACCATCATCATCATCTAGCCAAAGCATAATCATCTTGGTCTATAGACCAAGCATTTTCAATGGTGACGCCTTATAATTGGCGCTACTCGGGGCTCAGGGTAACTTGTTCCATACCATCGAGATAATCTTGACATCATCAAAGACTTCCCAACCGGGGCATCTTTTCCCATTCTGGTCTATCCAAGGCTCAGGGAACATAAGATAGGCTTCAATCTCCCCCTTGCGAACAAAATAACCATTTAGGGTTTTTCGATAGAAATTTGGAGAGGATATTCATAAGGAAACGTTTCATTTACGCCTTTCTTTTCTTACGTTTACGTTTCATATGGCTACTTCAATTTGGAGTAGGCGTGTATCCTAGGCAGAAAGGAGGATACATTCCTTAAGTTCATCTTGGACTAAATTAACTAGCCACGGCGATTTACGCTTAAGACCTAGACCGGGCATATAATTCATTTTAGGAACATGTTTAAAGGGACCATGTTTCTAGGGAGGTAACTTTCTTACCAATGATGTCGGTTTCTCGGCCATGTTCAATGGCGATAAGTTGACTACTGACTTGGGGGATAACCTCAAAGCCAGCGAGGAAAATACCGGTGTCTTCATGCTACATTCGAGGATTGGGACATCCTCGCTTTCCTTATTTTCCACGATCTTGTCGGCGAGAATGATTACTTATGATCATCGTGGATGAATTTGACCACATTTGGTGTAATGAAGAGGCTACCCCCTTTACCCCATGAATCCAAGGCGTCCCGACAACGGGCTAAAGGTGTTTGGAATATCCGGGACTTGGAACTCAAGCTCAAGCGGCATGTTTAAGGGCCCAGATCGGTAACATTAAAGTGACCACCCCGAGACACATCGACTAGTGTTGTCGTATGCCTTAGCGTTCTGCGAGGAAGGAGTGAGTTCGATATTTTCATCCCCAATTTGGCTAGTGTCTTGGCGGGACATACATTCGGTGAAGACCCGTTATCTATCAAAACTTCGAGGGAACCCGTTTCTCCAAAATTCCACGGTGATGTGAAGAGCATCAATGTGGTTAGTTCCTCCCTCGTTGGGTCTAGATCGGTAAACATTATCACGTTCCTAAATGAATGTTCCCGATCATCACGGGTGAGCTCATTGGGGAGGTTTCAATAGGAACAGCTGCTGGCTTAATGACTTAGCCGGTGTATCACGGTGGGTCTTGGAAGCACATAGTAAGCCCAGATGGAGATGTTGGCTGAGAGTTTTCTTCATCGAGCTAATAAGGAATCTTCCTTTGTTTTAGCCCCGGTATCTGTTATTTGATCCTTTCGGAATGGTCACCTTTTTCGAGTGCAGGTGGTAGGCTCGGCCGGATCGGGTAAGGTGGCTAACATCTCCACCAACCCAAGTAGCTTTTCAATGTTACAGGTGTTTTGGCTACCAAGGATGGTGTCCCAAGAGAGCATATTACAGTTAAGCTCTTTTTATGGATAAGGGTGGAGGAATAGGAATGAGGATATATGGAAGTGGGTGTTTATTTATTTCAAACTTGGGCACGGAAGGGTTTTCATCTACCTCAATCATATTGATTTGAGGCGAGAGGGTTATTGACTACATTTGAGTGCAGGTGGAGGCTTTTCAATAACCTTATCATCTATTAGGTCTGGATAGCATGTTTGAGGTGTAACATTTGTGGGTGAGGTGACCATTGGGCGATGATATTAGCGTCTTGGGCATGGTTCCAAGTCTGAGCGAGGGGATCGAGTGGCTTATAATTTTCTAATGGCTTCAACACTCCTTGTGCCATTAGCCCCGTAGTATCACGGGCGGGGAGCTTGCAATTCATCAAAATCCGGTTTTCACATTCGATTTAAAGTTTACGGCCAGGGCCATTGTTTGCTCTATTGTATTGACAGGACCGTCGACCCATAATACCATGGAGCAGCTATAATTTTGGGTAAAAATGGGGTTGAGGCATTCCTACCATATTTGGAGGCGATGCGGTTGTCTTTCCTTTGGAGTAGCGGAAAGAAGCTGGAAGGCGTATTGGTTTTTAGTTGGCGGTCCGTATATCATCATCAATCACGGGCTCCTATCTCCACTATTTCTTTGAAATTGGTATAGGGAAGTACCCCATATGTTCGAGTAAATGGGTTGGAGGTTTTTGATGAACATCGGGCATGACTCGTAGGATCGGAGTGTCAGTGCAGTGCCCGACTTTCTTTTCCACATTGCAAACTTCGCGCATGAGGTTTCTTTTCCGTTGGGTGCACGATTCGAGGTCCCTCTATTTTTAGGGTGGTATTATCTTTGTATCTTTCGAGGCAACTTCGGCTATCTGGTCCCGGTATTCATGAATGCTTGCTATCGAGCCGGCATTAACCATTGCTTGGCGGCTCTACCGGGGTGAGGTGAAAATTGGAAGCCATAGCCTCAAGCTAGCTCCCGTATTGCATGCCGGTGGAATAAGATCGTAAATGGGATATGGGGCATCCGGTCCGTCAAACTTTCTATGTCAGGCATTTTTTGAATTTTGAGGAAGTATTCTGAGGGTTGCAATGTTAGGGCCAGTAGAAAATTCCCCTTTATTAAGGAGCTTAAGCATCATGGCCTTCATGTTTTCCATGTCGGTCTCCTCCATTTTGGTGGTGGGGGAGTTGGTTTTGGTATATCTTGTTTGGATTTAGGAAAGGTGGGTTATTTTACGGTTGAAGGCGGGGATTTTGGTGGTGGATTTTGGGTAATATGGATTACGGGTTAATGGAATTTGGGCATTATAAGGATTATGGGAATTTGGATATGGGTATTGGGTTGGATAAAGGTCTTGGGTGATTGGGTTTTGGATAATATAGGGATTTTGGTTTGGTTGGCTTTGGGTAGTATATGGATTACGGATTGGTGGGTTTTGGGTAGTGTATGGGTTACGGATTGGTGGGTTATCGGTAGTTGGGTAGAGGCGACCGGGATCATTAGGAGGTAAATATGTGGTAACTTGGCACAGTGGGTTAAAGCTTTTTGGGTCCATGTGTGGGCTATTTAGGAGTGGGTTAGTCATAGGAAAAGGGAGGTCATTTGGGTTACGGGTGTTTGGGGAATATATGGTGGATAAGGCGGGTAAGGATATATATTTGGGTAGTAGGGACTTGGTGGAGGATTGGGATTTGGGATAGTGGTAGTATTTGGTGGGTTGGTGTTTGGGTGAGGAGTTGGGTTAGGAGGCACGAGATGTGGATGCTTCTTGGGGAATAGTAGGAGAAAATTTCACCTCACCCTGGATTTTAGACTACGTACCGGACTAGCCATTTGGCTCATTATTCGGTCGGCTGTGCACCCAATTCGATCTAGCCCTTCTTTGCATTCTGAGTCGGAGCATATCCAGGAGCCCGAACACGTACCCATAGGTATTGTTCACTTTCTTACGCCATCTTTGCTCGGATGCATGTCGTGACGGTCGCCCTTAAATCGATCTGGCGATACCCTCGATCAGATTTACGCACTATCTTCCGAATCAGCAGGCGATCTTGTCTACGCCTTTCCAAATTCGGGCAGGTCTCGAGGAAAATGGGGTTTGGTAGGTATCGAGAAGAGAATTTGGTGGAGGCTATATGGGCTTGAAATAGTGCCTTTTATTAGTATTTTATTATTATTAATTTCATGTTCCCCTACAATTGGCCAGGATAAGCACACCTTTATTTTGCCGATCTCGGACTTTTCACTGGAATAGTGGATTCTTTCTCGAGTATAGGACCAACGTATTTCACACCTTTCGACTCTGGGCGGTGGTGAAGAGGCCTATACTCTTTCGGGATCCACCATAAAATGGTCTAGGTCGAGCATCGAGAATTACTCGTATTTTGTTTTTGTTTGTCTATATATATATATTTTATTTTTTTGTGCAATGCTATATATTTTTTTTCGAACTTGCGCATTTTTTTAACATATATATATTTTTTCTTGATTTTTTTATTTGATTTTTTTTTGACAGGGGCGACCCACAATTCAAAATGCAAAGGTCGATGCTTGAAGTGTCACGAAAAACTATATGCATTCTAACGTTGGCTTATGCGAGGGTAGGATGGCCATGGTGTAGGGTAACAGTTCGGAATATATTTACATGCGTGCACGTGT
>CM028378.1:170157889-170304944 GCA_013146195.2 Codonopsis lanceolata
ATGATTAAGACCTGAATACAAAGCCAAGAACTCAACGAACACTTCGTACGCCGAAATAGAAGCAAATACGAAAGCAACAGAGGAATCGCTAAGACCAAATTCAACGCGATTAAACCGGCGATTCAACAAACAAGTTTATATGATTCTAAACATGTTATGAACTTAAAATGATTCATGAATGATTCTAAGACATTTATATAACAAGTAAACATGCTCACAATTCAACCAAGAAAGTAAGAAAACAGCATACAATGCACATGCAAGAATATGGGGCTACACTCTCCTCACCTTTAGAATTTAGTCCCTACCTACTGCCTGCCAAATAAGTGTGGATGCTTCTCGCATCTCCGCTCCGCCTCCCACGCCGCTTCTTCAATGTTGTGGTTCCTCCAAAGAACTTTGACTAAGGGAATTCTCTGGTTCGTAGCACTTGTTCCTTGGTGTCCAATATCTTCACAGGCTTTTCGACGATGACATATCCGGCTCAAACGTGATCTCCTCATACCGAGTACATGAGACTCGCCCTTCAAATACTTTCGTAACATAGAAACATGGAATACATTATGAGTCTCCGAAAGTGAAGGTGGCAATGCTATACGATACGCTAAGGTCCCAACCCTCTCAAGAACCTCCAAACGGACCAATGTATCTCGGTAAGCTTCCTTCTTGCCAAACCTCTTAGTACCTCTCCTCGGTGTTACCTTCAAGAACACGTAATCACCCACTTGAAATTCAAGATCCCGGCTCTTCGATTGTCCCAACTCTTTGTCGACTTTGAGCGGTGCGCAAACGATCTCTAATCAACTTCACGCCTCAACCGACTGTTGCACTAACTGAACCCCAAAGTTTCGCTCTCCAACTTCATCCCAACAAATTGGCGATCTACACTTACGCCCATACAAAGCTTCATACGGCGCCATCTTGATACTCGATCGATAACTCGTTATTATACGCAAACTCGGCCAAAGGCAAATGAGAATCCCATTTTCCCTTGAAATCCACGGCAAGCTCGCAACATATCCTCCAAAATCTGAATCAATCGCTGACCGACCATCCGCTTATGGATGAAAAGTCTGATCAAGTCCACCTAGTCCCCAAAGCTTCCCTGCAATGACTTCCAAAACCTAGATGTGAACCTCGGGTCTCTATCGACACAATACTAACCGGTACGCCATGAAGTCTCACGATCTCCTCGATATACAAAGCCGCTAACCGAGTCAATGAATACGTGATAGCTATCGAATGAAGTGCAGACTTAGTCAATCCGTCGACTATAACCCAAACCCATTAAACCCTCTCAGGCGCGGTAACCCCTCTCACAAAGTCCATGGTAATGAACTCCCATTTCCACTCAGAATCTCCAATGGTTGTAGAAATCCCGCAGGTCTCGATGCTCACCTCTTAACCCCGCCGAAACACTTAGACACGCATCAGCAATTTCCCTCTTCATACCTTCCACCAAACCTGCTTTTCAAATCTAAATACATCTTCGTGCTCCCCGGGTGAATGGTATACTTCGTCTTATGAGCTTCATCAAGAACTAACCTCTTCAATTCATCATTAGAAGGAACACAAACCTTACCTCGAAAAGTCAAGGTACCCTCGCTATTAACCACAAAGTCAGGCGATACATTCTCAGCCAACCCATCGATAATTTTCCTCAACTCCGGATCATTCCCTTGCTCTTCTCTAACTTTCCCAAATAAACAGCGTAGTACCTAACATTTGCAAAAAAATCACACCTCTATCAACAACACTAGGACTCCAATCTCGCAAATCCTCCAACATTTTCCATTCCTTCACCATCATACACCACATATGAACCTTTTCTACTCAAGGCATCCGCTACAACATTTGCCTTCCCTGATGATACAAGATAGTACAATCATGGTCCTTTAACTTTTCCATCCATCTACGCCGCCTCATATTCAACTCCTTTGAGAAAACAAGTATTTCAAGCTCTTATGGTCGGTGAAGATCTCAAACTTAGACCCATACAAGTAGTGTTTCCACTTATGCAATGCGAAAATAATCGCAGCCAACTCCATATCGTGTGTCGGGTAATTCTGCTCATGAATAGATAGTTTCCTCGATGCATAGGCGATCACCCTCCCATTCTGCATCAAAACACAACCCAAACCTTCCTTAGAGGCATCACTATAGATCACGAAATTGTCTCCTCCACTAGGCAAAGCCAAAATAGGTGCCGATGTCAACCGATTCTTAAGCTCTTGGAAACTAGACTCACATTTCTCGCTCCAAACAAACGGCACGTTCTTCTGTGTCAACTTCGTCATAGGAGTCACAATCCTAGAGAAACCCTCAATAAACCTTCGGTAATAACCCGCTAACCCCAAGAAACTCCGAACCTCGGTAACCGAACTAGGCCTCTTCCAATTCGTCACCTCTTCAATCTTAGAAGGATCAACCGCTATCCCGGCCCGAAACTATGTGCCCCAAGAAAGATACTTCCTCAAGCCAAAAGGCACATTTGCTAAACTTGGCGTAAAGCTGCTTCTCTCGAAGAATAGACAACACAATCCTCAAATGTTTCTCATGCTCCTCCCGAGATTTCGAATATACTAAAATATCATCAATGAAGACCACTACGAAACAATCGAGATAACTGTGAAAAACTCGGTTCATCAAATCCATAAACACCGCTGGCGCATTCGTCAACCCAAACGGCATCACCACAAACTCAAAATGCCCATACCTAGTGCGAAAAGCCGTCTTCGGAACGTCTTCCTCTCTAACCTTCAATTGGTAGTAGCCCCATCTTAAATCAAGCTTAGAGTAAACAATAGACCCTTGCAACTGGTCAAAAAGATCATCGATGTGGGGTAGAGGATACTTATTCTTAATAGTCACCTTATTCAATTCTCGGTAGTCTATACACAACCGCAAACTCCCATCTTTCTTCCTCACAAACAAGACCGCGCCCTTAGGGGACACACTTGGTTTAA
The DNA here is from genome assembly GCA_013146195.2 of Codonopsis lanceolata. NCBI lineage: Eukaryota > Viridiplantae > Streptophyta > Magnoliopsida > Asterales > Campanulaceae > Codonopsis > Codonopsis lanceolata. Next base: position 170,160,856 of record CM028378.1, read on the forward strand.
CAAAACCAATCTCTAGAAGTTCTTGCAACCGGGTTTTCAACTCCCTAAGCCCGCTGGTGCCATCCTATATGGTGCCTTAGAAATCGGTGAAGTCCCCTAATAAGTTCAATACAAAACTCTTCTCTATCGTGTGGCATAGCATGATCGGTAGAAAACACGCCTGGAAACTCACACACTACGGACCTCTTCTAAGTTAGGCGAAGACTTCCTCTTATCAACTACGCATGCAAGATAACCCGTACACCCTTGAGACAAGTAATTTTCTAGCCCTCAATGCGAAATAAAGTGCACGCCACTCAAAGCATGATCACCCACAAAAGTAAACTCAGCATACCCGCATATAAAAGGTAACTCTTTCTATGGCAAATAACTATAGCATGATATGCACATAACCACCCATGCCAAGAATCACATCAAAATCACGTATAGGAAGAACTACCAAACCATGATGCAAAGTGTGGTCACCCACCAAAACATCACAAGACTTAAACACTTCAGACGCGAAAGCATATATTCCCCGAGCGGGTAGACACTTCAAGCAAATATGGCAAAGGTTGAGGCAACACGCAAAGGTTTCTCAATAAAGTGCGAAGCAACATATGAATGCGAAGACCCCGGATCTATGAGAACTCGAGCCTTATGATCGAATATAGAAAGAGTACCTCCAATCACAGACCCTGAACCTCGCTACCGATCCAACAGAAACACCCGGCCTTGGACTTTAGGGTTTACCGTCCCCATCTCTCTTAGCTCTGCATCGGCCTGGGCTCGGCTACCCGATCGATTGGCCTTAAGCTTCTGACAATCTTTCTTCATGTGAGTTCCATCACCGCAATAATAACACTTCCCATTTTTCCCCCAAAGACCTCTCACCGTGTGCCCGCACTTCCGCAAAATGAACAAACCATAGCTTCACTACCGCGACTTGCCGCCTTTAGAAGAAGAAGTGTTGTTACCTTGTTTCCCGATCGTGGCCTACCCCGGCCTCCACTTCTCCGATCACTTCCCTTGATAACCCCTTCTATTACCCGAATTGTTTCCCTCGACGATCGTTTCGGGTAGTCTGCACATTACTAGCATTATTCTTAACCTCGTGCTCATCAATGTCTTGCTCCACCTCATACGCTCTATCAATCGCGGTTCGATACGCACCTGTGAGCTTAAGCGCTAAAATCGCTTCTAAACTCGGTTCTTAACCCCTTCACAAACTTGTGTGTTCTCCGTGCCTCCGTGGGAATCAGATACGTACAATAGCGACTCAATTCTGTGAACTTTGCAGAATACTCTGCCACAGTCATACTACCTTGCTCAAGATCATAGAACTCTTTCTCCCTTTGATTGCGAACCACATCCCAAGACATACTCATTCTTAAACTCTCTTTGGAAATTGGCCCATGTAATGGGAACTTGCAGATCTCCCAACTCTCCTTTAACACGCCTCCACCAATGCTCGGCGGCTCCCTTAAACATAAAGGTTGCTAACATAACCCTCTTCGTCGCAAGTACACCCCATCATGGACAATATCTTAATCATTTCCTCCATCCATAACTCAGCCTCTCTCGGCTTCGGTTCTCCAAGAAACGAACTAGGCTTTAGCTTAAGAAACCTCTCTAAAAGGGTAGTGTCAGTCCTTGGTCTCGGTGGTGGAGGTGGTGGTGGTGCTGCTCCTCCTGCCTGCTCTCCCTGGCCTGCCCCAGCCAGAAAAGCTAACAATCTGCGATGTAGCTCAGCCATATCCGGAACTACCGGATCCTCTGGCGGCGGTACCTCTACTTCAGGTTCAACCGGAACTCTCCTGGGTCTACCTCTCCCTGGATTAACCATCGGACTCCTACAAGAATTCACTCGACGTTAAAATCATCACACAAATAACCAACCCAACTAGGCCATGGAACCTATCCTGGCCGACAGCTAACCTATAGCTCTGATACCAACTGTGACGACCCGACCCGGACCCCAATGCGAGATCCCGAGTCGCGCCGTCCAAATAGATAATAACACAAGCATGCATAGTAGGATCATAAAATTCATGTGGCGCAACATCGCATACATACAACAACTCGGCTACACTTGGCCGGAAAAATAACCTAATTTAAACAAGTCATCGGCGACGTTACAGCCGGAACCCAACAACTACTCCTACAATTATTAACACATGCTTATAATAACCTCAACGGCCACAACATGCCGGAGACAATAACAACAACAATAAATAACGAGCTTTAGCGGAAGAAAACCGTAGTGAACCATACACATATAAACAGGCTCGACATGTAAGTCGGCTTACCAAAAGATTACAAGTTTTAATTAGTTAAGTTACAACATCATTAAAAACAACATAAACCCCAAGCCAAGTCTACGTGACTTGCTTCCCAACGTCCTTACCAAAATAAAAGGGCTAACAACAAGTCCAAAATATCAACCTTTATAATACAATAACCAAACAGGAATAAGGCGAGTCTATCCCGGACCGTCTCCTCGGCTCGGATCTAAGGAAAGACAAAGCAAACAAATAGGGTAAGTCGAAAGACTTAGTAAGTTACAAAAATGCATGTTCATGTTATAGCATGACATTTATCTCGATTATCATACATGATCATCATATAGCACATAGCACATAGTTCACGTAAGTGCGGAAAAGTAAATCATACAAGTAGGATATGATATAGTCACGGCCGCTTCGTAGCTCCTGCAATACAATTCTGTTACTGGTTCGTGCCATCGATGTTATGTGAATTCATCGACTTATACCGAGAATCCTCTCGATCTAGATAGCAAGCCAATGCGGCACTTAAGCGTCACTTAACCGGCAAGGGGCTACTTCCCCATCATGCCCACGGTGAAGGTGTGTGTGAAGTCCCAGGTGCGGCGATCCATAGCGAGCACGAATCCCATAATTCGTGAAGGCGATGCATCGTCCCACCTTGACCCGATAAACAAACCAAATAATGCCAGCTGGACTCAATGTGATGCACAAGTAGATATTTACTTGACTAAACCAATCAAAGACCGAATTCGACAAGAGCGAACTCGACCAACCAAGTAGGGTATCAATCTCTACTATAAAATCATATCAAGGCAATTAAATTGCACAAAACCAACCTTTCGTAAAACTTGCATAAACCATCAAACCAATCTCATACTTGAGTAAACCAATCAAACGGTGTCCAAACTTCGTAGGGATTGAAACTAGGGTTCAACACGTTCAAATATTCCCTAAAGTCGACTCCGTTGAGTCTTTGCTCTAATTTCCCAAATTTGGAGAAATTGAAGCTATATGCTCCATAACCCAACCTAGGTCAATTCTAGGTTCAACAAGGTTATAACTCACCAAGGCAATGCAAAGTGTTTCATGTTCAACATAGAGTTCATTTCATAGGATAGAACACATACAACATAACAACACATAATGTAGGCTCCATTTAGGGCATTCTCATATGAACAAACTTCCAACAACAAATAATATACATGTCTCTAACATGCTTAAAATCTTAAATAGACAAGATGGAATAATAGTATAGGCTTTCACAAGCAAGAATGCAACCTATACATGCTCCTAACAAGATCAAAATCTCAACATACAAGAATATAGCATGTAAAGCATACAAGTGCCCTCATTGACCTCAACCAACATAGACTTTGCTTCCTTAGGGTCAATGAGAACTAGAAGAAGAAGAAGATTAAGAAGGTAACTTACTTGATACACACCAAAGAAAGCAAATGAAGAAACCAATCGGGTAGAAATGCTCCTCTTCTTGAGCTCTATAACTTTAATGAAGGAACCTTGGGCAAATGAAGAATGGATGAGGGAGGATGGAGATGAAAGCTTCAAGAAGCCATGGGAGAGTCTTGGAGAAGATGAAATCCCGTTTTTGGAGAGTGAGGGTGAGATATGAGAGTCAAAAATCTGAAATGTGGCTCATATAGGTCTAAAATTTGAGTGGGACATGTGTCAACATGTTGTGGTCCCTTGAACTAGATATTTGTGGCTTAATTGGTCACCCAAAACACTCTTAATCCATCATTAAAACAAGTTAGGGTTATTAGGACTTAAGTGAGGAGGGTTAGGAAGGTTTAAGATAGGTTTAGATAGGGGTTTGGGTATAAAAATCGTCCAATTCCAAAACAGGGGAAAAATCCCGAAATTGAGAGTCTGGAGCTGAGGCGGGCGCCTCAGCCTTCCCCATGCGGCCGCCTCATGTACCGAGGCTTCTCTTCTGATTTCTGCACATGAAATTCCTTCCAGAAGTTGAGGCGGGCGCCTCGACTCCTCCCATGCGGCCGCCTGGGCCTCTGAACCTCCAAAACTAGTTCTAAACTTGTCCTAAATGGTCCCAAACTTTTGGGCAACCATTCTAAGGTCTAACCCTACTCAAAACAAGTCGGAAACGCACCCGAACAACCCCCGGAACAAGCTAGAACAAGGCGCGAACCACGCGACGAATGAACAACGGATTAAACTCAAATCAAACGCCAATCAAACTAGGGTGTCTTGGACATGAAAAAGGTTTGTTTCAACATGATTAAGACTTGAATATAAAGCTAAGAACTCAACGAACACTTCGTACGTCGAAATAGAAGCAAATACGAGCAACGAGAGGAATCGCTAAGACCAAATTCAACGCGATTAAACCGACGATTCAACAAACAAGTTTATATGATTCTAAACATGTTATGAACTTCTAAAATGATCTATGAATGATTCTAAGACATTTATATAACAAGTAAACATGCTCACAATCAACCAAGAAAGTAAGAAAACAGGCATACAATGCACATGCAAGAATACGGGGCGTTACAGTTGTGCTAAACTTGGTCGAATTGGGGGTGCATTGCTTTATAATGAATCAGGAGAATCTTTTGTATGGGTAATCAAAACATGGATGAGAGCTATGAATGGTAAAGAACCGATAGTCATTTTGACTGATCAAGAAACTGCAATTGGAGGAGCTATTCAACGTATTTTGCCAAGGACTCGCCATAGATATTGTTTGTGGCACATTAGTAGAAACGCTATGAAGCATTTAGGACATGTTATTAATGCAAATAAAAGTTTTACTGATGACTTCAACAATTGTTTGTATGGAAATGAGACAGTGAAAGAATTTGAGTCTAGTTGGGAAGCTTTGCTTAAGAGGTATAAGTTGGAACATAATGCGTGGTTACTAAAACTTTTTGAAAAAAGGGAAAAATGGGCATCAGTTTACACACGAGACATTTTTTGTGCATCTATGTATACTACTCAACGTAGTGAAAGCATTAACTCGTACTTCGATGGATACTTGAAAAGGAGTATGACCTTATGGGATTTTGTCAAGCAATATGAAAGGGCTGTAGTCAATAGGCGAGAGGCAGAAAATGATGAAGACTTTGAGACTAACTACACAATGCGACCCTTGAGATTTTCTATGGAAATTGAGAAGCAAGGAGCTAAAGTTTACACAAAAGTGATTTTCCAGCGGTTACAACATGAGTTGCTTGAAGCTCTTTCCTATTGTTGTAGAAAGATTGAAGAGCTTGGGACTAAGTCAATTTATCATGTGTGGAGGGTCGGACATGAACAGGTGGTGCGGACTGTCTCATTTAATTGTTTTGATAATGATGCCAAATGTAGTTGTCAACTATTCGAGTTTGCAGGCTACTTATGTAGACATATTTTAAAGGTTTTTATGATTGTGGATGTTCATAACCTTCCTAACCAATACATACTAAAAAGGTGGACCCGAGATGCTAAGAGTGGATCTATAGTGAATGATCAGGGTGAAGAAATGCAATCAAATTTGGAAGAGACGACAGTTACTGTTCGTTACAGCAAACTTTGTCAAGAGGCCGTGAATATTGCAGCTAAAGGTTCTACCTCTATTGAAACGTACAAAGTCGCAATGGGTGCATTTCGCTATGCACTAAAAGAAGTTGAAAGTGCAATGAAAAATGTAAATTCTTCCACCGCTCAAAATAAGAAGATTGAAAATGAACACAATGAAAAACCAAGTCAAGAAAACTTAAAAATCTACTCTGCCAGCCAAAAATTATTGCTTGATCCGCCCATTGTGAAGCATAAAGGTCGACCTAGACGACTCAAATCATGTCTGGAGAAGGGACGAAGGAATAAAGGGACCAGTTCTGTGCAAAAGACGCAAGTGAAAAATAAGCTTTCGATCAGGTATTGGTTCGTAAAATTAGATATTTATATGTTTGTAAACTTAATATAATGCACTTTTAGTTTGTAGAAACTAATAAATTTCTTTTATTGGTTAAACAGTGAAGAAACCGTAGCTGCAACAGCTAATAAGTTGCCTCGTGCGACACGACAAAGAAAAGAGAAAAATGGTAAAACCTATTAATTTGAGTGCAAATCAATGATGGGAATTGTGCATATTTCGTTAATTAGCTTATTATATGTGGTCTTGTTTGCAGCAATAAATGATATATACCAACCTTCTCGACCAGAAAGTGTTGATTTTAATAACGTCAGGAAGGTAATAATTTCCAATATACTCTACTATGCATTTGGAATGTACGTGGTGGTGGTGGTGATAACGAATTGAAAAATTTACAGGATTCTATGATGAATAAGACAAATCAATTTGTAGATGTTCGTCAACCTAGCTATCAACCAATTTATCATCTAAGTCAGGTATACATTAATTTTTTTTTAAGCCTTTGTGGTTATTACTCAAATATATCATCTAAGTGAGGTATACATCTCAATCTGGCTATGTATGAGTTTATTTAATATAGTATACATTGATCTTTTTCTATCTTCATCCATTAACTTTTGTTCGTATTTCAATGATACAGAATTACAGTAATGCAGTCAAAGATCATGGTCATAACAACACATTTATCGATCTTAATGAATTTGATTCGGTAATATTCCATTATAGCCAAATTATATACTTACTCACTTTGAAATTCTCTTTTATATGATTAATTTATAATTTATTTTGTAATTTTTTTACGCTAGATTGAAGGGCAGATGATCAACCCTCTACTTGGAGCTGAAGGAAATGGACATCTAAACAACATATAGGAGGCCTTACTTTGGATTATGTTTTAAGTTTTTGGATGTTAATCACTTTTAATTACATATAGGAAGGTTTTTCATTGATCTCCAAATGTGAATTTCTGAGTTGAAATCTTATTAAAAAAATTTCCACTGTTTTTGTTAGAAATTATCTCCGAGAACACTTTTGAGTCTTTGACCCAAATAAAGGGTAGGAACTTTTTTTTCTAATGGAAAAGACATGTTCCGTTGTTGATTAAGCTATGTATGGCCTTCTGTTTTTAGCATGATTAATATTTTGTGGTTAGTGGTTTGATGCTTTTGGTTTACCCTCTTATGTATTTTTGGATCACCTGATGACTGTTGGACTCAATTTGGTTTACTAAGATTGATTGAAGTAAGAAAAGAAAGAGAGTGGGTAGTTTGCAATTGATGCATCTTTTGTAATTGATGTAGAACAAATGGAGAGTTGTTTCACAGTTTTTCCGTTAGTTTCCGTTAAGCACTAGTAGAGAGCACCTAACGGTCGGCAGAACTTTAACGGAGCGTAACTTTTGCGTCCGGATGAATTACGGGGCCCGCTTCATATCAAATCGAAGCTCTCGACGAGATCTACATGACGCTGTTTTGAAGCCCAAAAAACGTTGTTTAGATGTTGTTTTGGCCCTCGGAAGTTTTAGGGTTTTTCCGTCATTTTTTATTTATTCTTTTCCTTTTAGGGTTTGGACTGTTAGGGGATATAAATAACCCTTTAAACATTATTTCAGCTTTTGAATAAAAATTTGAGGGTTAAATTTGTCTGCTTCTAGTTTCATCATAGCTTAAAGGCATACAGGCATGATTTTGATATACATTATTTTAGTCAAAATCAAGGGGCTTTGTGGTCAACTACCCATCACCATTCTTTTGAGGACTAATAGTAATGGTTACTGGTTTGTTCTCTTGTAATGCTTATAAAAAAAAAACTTCATCAAGTGATCGTACTTTGTTTCCGGATGTTCACCTTCCATTTTACTGTTTTTCTTTGATGATTGTAGTTTTCTAACTATTCAGCTATATTATAGGAAGGAGCAGTCTGCGAACATTACAGAGAATGGTGCTTCAGGAAATTGATAATTAACTGTGGTGCCTAACTTTGTATTCAAACCATTCACCTAGTATTATGAGGCAAGGCCTCAACAGAATGCCAAATGACTTGAGTTTGATTGTTGATATACAATTCTTACAATCCATGTTTTGGGTTGTAGTGGTGCTCTTCATGTTCTGGTTTGTAAGTTTGTAATAGAGTTTCAAGCTATAATATTGATGAACACAAAAAAGAGATAGAGAGAACTGAATTGTATCTCTAGTATATTCAGTTTGCACAAATGGCTACATTGCAGAGAATGGATGATACAATCTGATTTAACAGACTCTCTCTAACTAATTTACATTGACATAAGCACTCTTAACTTGTCCACTGTCCACTAACCAACTTACAACACTTACTAACTTAGCAACACTAACCACATGTCACTCCACTTTTGAACCTGAGCCACATCTATGCATTGATCTGCATTGTGCTGTTCTGTTGATCTGCATTGTGCTGTTGATCTGCATTGTGTTGTTGATCTGCATTGTGCTGTTCTGTTGATCTGCATTGTGCTGTTGATCTGCATTGTGCTGTTCTGTTGATCTGCATTGTGCTGTTGATCTGCATTGTGCTGTTGATCTGCATTGTGCTGTTATGTTGATCTGCATTGTGCTGTTGTTCTGCATTGTGCTGTTGTCCTGCATCTTGTGTAATATCAGTTATATGACAACCAAGTGATAGTTCAATCAATCTGCACAATGAAGAGTTGGACTTGAGTTATAGGCAAGGTGCCCAAATAAGAAAACTAAGAAACTAAGAGGCAGATTTTAGCGCTTTGAATCAAATGTTGAATGAGAATTGTAAACAGAAAAATGACTACTCAATTGAGGATGTTAAAAGGCACCGGCACATATCCATGTATACATAAAAAATAATCTATTAGTGAAAGACTGAAAGTAAACGTACAACAAGGCTTTGCTCTGCACAGAAAAGTCATCATAAGTCCATTTTTTTCTTAGGAGAATCAGAATATGAAACCCAATGGTTTCTACCAATAAAACATTGCTGGAACAAAGAAAAGGACTTAATAATTGCTAATCAATGTTGGCTCTAATATGGACCAATTTGTAGTCACAGTTCTTGCAAGAAAGCAGAATTTGGTAACCTTTACCACAGGGGTATTTAAGGAGGATAGTTAAACAATCCCCAGCCCTGTCAATACTCACGTCTTCCTCCGTCTCATCACCAGATCATCCTCCTCGTGCAATTGCAAAAACACACACACTCTTCTGGTATGAAGGAAATCAAAATTTTAAAAAATACCTAAAAAGAGAAACAATAAGTTTGAAAAAAAAAAGAACACATAGCAGTGAAAGAATGGAGCAGCTGCTGTTACAGATAAGAATGGATCAACTGATGAAGGGGAGTAGGCTGAAGCCAAGCCATCTCAACTGATGAATTGAGCTGCTAATGCATCTGTGCATTCATATCTTTAGCGTGAGAATATTACCATTCTAAGGTTTCTGGGAGTCAAAACCATAGTCACCATGGCATCGACACTTGAAACCTAATTCTTGACTCTCTTTCGACTCTCTTTGCTCCTCTGCTATAAACCACATAAAGGTCTTTGAAAGCTTAGAGTCCCGAGAGGGAGAAGCCCCATAGTTCACGATTTAGCTCTAGACTCCTCTTTCCCTGCTCCGATCTATCCTCCGTGTTCCTCCCCAAAAATAGTATCTTGACTAGTTGAAGGAAATCTATCTCTTTCATGCCCGGATTTCCCTAAGCCTGAAATACGGAATAGCATTTTATTGGGTCCGACTCTATAGACCCATTTTGGAGAGTGATAAGGCTAGCTTTCCCTTTCTAGTGCACATCATGGAATTCTCCCTGAGATTTCTTCCTATGATGGACAGACATAGTGCATATGTATATGTAGGCTACTCGGAGTCGGCCATGTGCTACAGGATAGACGCCTGCGATCGAATCCGCGATGGTTTGCGCCCTACGAGATCGCACAAGAGTATCACCAATCATATCCAATCCTCGCCGCTTGAAAGCGGGACTAGAAAGAGGAAGTTGAAAGATCGACTTCCCCGCACTACCGGCTAACCAAAAGCGGAATGCTACAATACAAGGAGAAAGACGAAAAGCTTTAACAAGGGTTGAAGTGACTCACTACCCTAAAGGAAGGTCTCGACTTTCAAGGCGATCGGAGATGTTGGAAAACAAGTGTGGGTCAGGGTACGCCAGTAGTTGAATAAGGACTTTCAGATCCGACTGCATTCTATACGAGTACCGACTTCCCTTATATTTACCGGAAAATCTATTTCTTTCCTGGCTAGACCAAGGAACCGAACCTGTCCTCTAGGTGTACAAACTATACTCTCGCCGATGGACATACTACGTAAAAGAGGCAAGCATTCTAACTGATGTTATTTCCCGCCAAGGACTTTATGGCATGCTTCCAACCACTCAATTACCCGAAGACCTTCGAGGCAATGGGGAATACAATCGCTTTCTCCCAAGACTGCCTATTGGTGCTGAACGTTAACTAGCTAGAGAAAAACTATCTTTACTGTGGCCCTACTTTCTATCTCACACTCGAAAGAAATACTCTTTGGCACTTGCTTACTAAGTAGCTTATCTAAGAAACTGTTGTCCTTTCGTCGACTATTAGACCTCGCAAAGAATCCAAACCTCAAGGCTAAGAGCTTATTCGAGAACGCCTTACTCGATTTAATTTCTAAGATCACGCCTCCTACTCCTATTCATTCTCAAGCACTTGCCCATATTCTTTATACTATATATTTCAGAAAACACCAAAACATACACATTGGAATAAAAGAGGAAATCACAAACAAAAATGACAACGTAAAAATAATCGCTCCAAATTCTAGAGATGGGAAGGAAGACATTTTGGGGATTGTTATTATCCTCAGAACTGTCATTTTCTTCATCAAATTGTCGCATGACTTTCATACACCAATGACTAATCTCTTTGGTCATCTCTTCCAATCTCTTCACTTTATGTATAAAACAAAAAAGGTTTCCATTGAAATTGAATGTAAGAAATCAAACCTTGATGTTGAAAGTTGTTTCCAATTCCAAGACTGACCCCAAAATTGGGGCTCTTCTCTCTGATGGAAGAATCCGAACAAGCACTTGCAAGTGAGGCGATGGTTTTGAGTACTTGCTGATAAGTAGGTGAAGCAATGTCAGACACAGAACGATGACGGTCGGAATCAATAGCAGAAGTGATGTGCAATGGAATGGAGATGCTGAAGAGATGCAGACGATTTGGAAGAACAGAGGGTTGTCGTTGTAGGTTGGGTGAACCGGGAATTGGGGCGAAAATAGCGCGGTAGTGAGAGAATTTAGATTGCTGGATTTTATTTTCAATAGCGAGTTGGCTATTTTACCCTTTTTAATGTTAGGACAAGTTTTCTACATGATCACATTTAAATCTAGAGATATTTTGATCCAACGGTATATATACAAGAGCTTATATTATTACTACGAGCTCAAGCTCGTAATATCGGGGCTCTTTAAAGAATTAAGCCAGCAAAGTAGCAAATATATAAACAAAATAAAATAACAAAGAAGGGCAATATATATATATATGTATATATATATATATATATATATATATATATATATATATATATATATATATAATGATAAGAGTAGATTTATCCCTCCAAAATCTCAATTTTGAATTATTAACTTTTGAGTTACCATTCCATTCTTTCTTTCTCCTATCTTCTCTAGTTGTATTTCCCTTTCTCCCTCCCGTCTCCTCCTTATTTTCTCTCTCATTACCACCATTTCATCACTTTCAATTATGTTTAAACATTTTTATCTCTTTAAACATAAAAAATGATAACTAAAACAAAAATAATAGTTTCGCAGTCAAGAAAACAAAAATATAAGAGGATAGTAAAATAAAAATAATTTATGGAACGAGCCACTATAAAAATAAAAGTTACAGAATGAACAAAACAAAAATAATTTAATGCGGAGGTTAGTAAAAATAATAATTTATGGAACTGATGTGCATATTTTGGATCCACCTCAATGACGTTTTGGGCATCGTTTATTAATGACCCATTGTATTTTACATGATGTCCGATGGATTGGGTTGGGCCCATGCGCAATGGGCTGAACCCATTCCCTCAGGTATAAATAACCCCCTCTAGTTCATTAAGAAATGACTTTTTTTTCTGATTGAGAATCACACAAGCACTTGGGAGCTATGCGCCCTCTCTTTTAGACACAATGTATTAATACGTCGGAGGGTTTTTGGCGGGGGCCTTCCCCGCCGACTCACGGTGTTTATTTTACAGATAATATAGCCAGATATCCACCACTGACGACAAGATTTCACCGTCGAAACACAACTCTGATGACATTGTCTGACGCTACCTTCGGCACTCCTAGTATGATTTATTTTGGATACATCAAGTTGGTTCCATTGCTGAGAACGACTATATTTTTCTCCGTCCGCCATGACGGAGCTTCACCCAAAGGGTGCCGGAATCACCAAAGACAAGAAAGACGTACATACTTCCTGTACGAGCTAGGCGAAGAAACCTGTACCAAAACAACAAAGTGAGGCCGCCAGTAGATGCGCGCTGAGAAGACGAAGTCAACGGCGAACAAATCACCACTAACAGAGCCCTGTTACTCCCTCACGCGCCACCAAAATTTGCTGGAGCGGTAATAAACGGTGACGCACCGACAGCTTGATCGAGAGCATTCCTAGTGTGCTATATGAACCTGAATGGAAAATAGAAGCAACCATTAGCTGTGTCTAGAAAATACGAGCTCAGTGCCAATGAAAACTCCTCCAAAGGATGTTGGACGCGCCCTCACGCGCCGTCAGATGCTGTTGTGCTCGTCATATTTCCCTTCATAAGCCAGCGATTGAATCTGATGCTCAACGATAATAGATCTAGGCGCCAATTTCATGGGTAACTCACCATCATGGCTGATGTCATCCAGCCCCACTAAGGTGTCCTTTTTCAACTTATACCTTGGTTTTTTGCTTATTCACGTATATACCACCTGCTCTATAAAAGTAAACAAGTGAATTCTTTATCATAATTTGGTGTTACAAATCTACCAGTAAATTCATGCTATTAATTGGAATGTGGAATTATTTTGGTATTATGAAGATACATGTCCATGAAAAACCGTTGTGACATACAATTTTAACTGAAAAAGTTATCATGATGGTGCAGAACCACTAATATGAACTACTGATGTGTAATAGTTTAACCTCGCAAGTGCACGAGTCTAGTAAAATATATGTGTGCGGTAGCAAGTGTCGAATCATAGAGAGAAAGAGTAATTAATAGAATTTAATCAAAACAGAAATAGAAATAATTTATCTAAAGGGGGTCTCGATTTGTGATTAATTAAAACTAAATATTAACTAATTAAACTAATTTAAGAATAGTATAATGATTATAGCAGGAATTAAAGAATTATAGAAGATTGATATGTTGGGAGAATCTAGGGATTAGGATTCACTTGTATGACCTCTTATGTTCGTTATCTGATGTATCTATCAAATTAAGGGTTCGTTCACTAGTGTAAAGGATTGAGACTCATGGATCAAGATTTGCAATCCTCAGTACCCCGCTTTAATTGTGTTTTCTTGATCCATCTACACAGCAATTAGGGTCCATTAAGATCACTAAGAACACACGCGAATCTAGATCTAACCTTAGCCCGATCAGGAAGTCAGAGAGATCGATTTATCATTTAGGGTGGCCAATTTATAACTCATGAACGATCATGCAATTTGTTATACCCAAGAGTCTACAAATTCACTAACATAACCATTATGCGATAGTTTCAATGCACACCAGAGATAATCTAAATGATAAACGATAATTGATAGAATATAAATTATAATTAAAACATAAGAATTGATACAAGTTACCTCAAATCCCTAGACGGATGTGGTTAGTTCATCACAGGCGATGAACAAATAATACATCATCAATCGTAAATATTCCGCAACAAAAAGGAATCAAAGTGTATTTTCAGTTTTGAGAACGGCTCAAGGACTGATGATTTTCGGATCCCTCAAGCTATACTGTTAGGGTTCTATTTATACTAGGCTGAATAATTTGAGAAATTACAAAACAGTCCACTGCAGAAAACGGGACCAAGCGGTTGCTTGGCCTTGACGCTGAGCGATCGCTTAATAGCCTTTCTCTGGACATGAGCAACTGGAAAATGCGCGGTAGCTCAGTCTTTAGACTGAGTGTGCGCTTAACGTCATGTTCCACTTTTCTGCCTTGATCTTTCAGCAATTTGCACTCAGGTCCTTGGAATCTTTATTTTAAGGATTAAAGGCCCAAAATTCATCAATCTTCTCAAATTTAACTTGAAACTTATAAAGCACTAAAAACCCATATCAGTAGCTTAGAAACTCATGGAAAAACATAATCTAAGTAGGAATATATACACAATAGATACGTATAAAACACATCTATCAAATAATTCGTATAATACGTACGTGATTTTAAATTTTTTAAATATTTTATTACATTATAATGGATGAAGTTAAATAAGGCGAAAGCCAACATTATGTATGCCCACAATAAAGAAAAATATGCACTTGTGTTAAAAATTTGGAACCAATACTCTAACAGATTGACATGGTTAGTATTGAGGTTAATATTTCTATCTTTACAAAACCACTTATTCACGTAAATTTTTGAGTTGATAATAAGCAGGTAATATACCGGGGTATATAGTGGTGTGCATAATCTACCAACTAAATATGTGTTAATGTATGAACAAAAATCATAGTGAGCAATGACTTATTTGACATGATTTATTAAGTTATTATACAAGACTTACTAATATCAATACATGATTGGCATGATATGCACTAAATAATAAAATGGGATACACATGAATGTAAAATGGGATACACACGAATGTACAATTATCTGTTGGTTTGTCTAATGTGCCAACTCTCAGATATGTAAGATATAATATATCATTCTTAGTCGAACCAAGAGTATTCTGAAGCATACAATTTTGGTATTAATGTATCCTGCTATTTTACTTTGAGATTATTAATGATGACATTTACTATTTAGCATAAAGTTAATTGAATGCGATTAAATCACAAATTATGACATTCAATATATGATATTGTGTTAAACATGCATGTCAAGTGGCCTTGGTAGCTTTTTAACGGTAGTCCCGCTCGCAAAGTCGAGAAAAATGACTTGACCTTGGCCAAAATGGTGTTCCGTTTGCTAGCTTTTTAAAGATAGTCCTGCTCGTAAAGTCGAGTAAAAGAACTTGACCTTGGCCCAAGTGGCTTTCTGTTCGCTAGTTTTTTAAAGGTAGTCCTGCTCGCAAAGTCGAGTAAAAGGACTTGACCTTGGTCCAAGTGGCGCTTTGTTTGCTAGCTTTTTAAAGGTAGTCTCACTCGCAAAGTCAAGTAAAAGGACTTGACCTTGGGCCAAGTGGCGCTCTGCTCACTAGCTTTTTAAAAGTAGTCTCGCTCGCAAAGTCGAGTAAAAGGACTTGACCTTAGCCCAAGTGGCATTCTGTTTGCTAGATTTTTAAAGGTAGTCTCGCTCGTAATGACGGGTAAATGGACTTGACCTTGACTCAAGTGGCGTTCTATTCGCTAGCTTTTTAAAGATAGTTCTGCTCATAAAGTCGAGTAAAAGAACTTGACCTTGGCCCAAGTGGCTCTCTGCTCGCTAGATTTTTAAAGGTAGTCCCACTCGCAAAGTCGAGTAAAAGGATTTGACCTTGACCCAAGTGACATTCTGTTTGCTAGCTTTTTAACACTTAAAATTGGTGTTGCAATAATACTATTGAGAAACATTGACCATGCTGCAAGGTTGTACAAGGTCAAGTCAAGTCACTTGAAGACGATTCTGGTCTCGGTTCGGTTCTGAGGCGGTTTTGAGATGGTTCGGTTCACGGTTCGAACTGTGAACCTTAAACCATTTGGGCATGTCTAATTCTCTCTCTCTCTCTTATCCCTTTATATTTTATTTAAATTAATAATATGTTTCTTCAATTGTCTTACAAGTTTCACGCAAATACTTCATTTGTTAATCAATATTTTAGTGAGTAGGATATATTACTACTCCCTCCTCGGGGTGTGTAAAAGTTTTTTGAAATCGGATAAGACCTATAGACCTGGCCAGTTAATCAGACCTAGAGGTGGTAAATCGGTTGTGCTGAGCCATTATCGGACCGGTATGATAACAATACGACACGATAAGCACGAACACGAACACGACACGATAAGCTTATCATGTCTAATATTAAAATCCGAACACGACACGATACGATAGACACAATAAACAAAAAAGTACGATTTATTTAGTTAGGCTCATTAAGCAAGTTAAGCCCAATAAACATTATAAAATATATAATTTTGATTTTTTAATACATATTTTGAAAATTTATCAATATAAATAGTCAAGTAGTTTAAAAGTTATAAATGTTCAAATGATAAAATTATGAAATAATCATGAAAATAGTTCGAAAGAAGTGAATAACCCCTAATAAATTTTAAAAAATATATTTTAAAAACATTTATATTTTAGTTATCGTATCTTACCGTCTTATCAAGCCAGCCCGATAACAACCCATTTTTTATCGTGCCTTATCGTGTTGGCCCTATAACGACCAGAACCCGATAAGTCCCAGCCCAAACCCTATAATTTTGTGTTGTGTTCGTGTCCGCTAATCGTGTCGTGTCTTAAATTACCACCCCTAATCAGACCAATACTTTATTTTAAGGCTGGATCTGAAATTTTATACATTTTTGAATCGGTCCTAGTTTTCAAATTAAAAAACGTAAAATTGAACTAAACCAACCGATAAATTGGTTATTATATTTAATTATACTAGATTTTGTGTCTGTGTCTATGACACACTATCAGTATGAAGATAATCAGTGTATGAAGTGAGTATGATGCGAATAGATTAATATATGTTTGAGACTTTGTAGGAGTCGGATCAATGTAGACTACACAAAATAAAGACGACATCCTAAAAACTAAAGAAAAATACATTTTATTGGTTGTAAAATTTTGTAACTCATCCAAAAAAAGTATAATTAAACATCCAAAAGCATTATCTCTCACACACATACTAACCTAACACATGTTAATTGAAATAAACTTAAAATGAAAATCTCAAACAAAAATCATAAAATAAATTAAATGAGATGGAGTGAACTAACAAAAGACTATTCAAAATCGAAATCACAAAGATTTCAGGCCAATAAGGGAAAGTTAGCACAATTTTTTTTAAAAGAAAGAAATTAAAAATACAAATATTTAAAATTACAAAAATTAATTACAAAACTTACGATAACAATAAATTAAGAAATTGCAAAGTAACTATTTGTAAAACAATAAATCTAGGTTGCACAAAAATAAAAAAATAAAAAAGAAATAATTAGAGATAATCATGGTGAAGAAGCTAGATAATTAAGGCGATAAGATTTCAGTAAAGCAATAAATGTCTAGTAAAACCATAAAATAGTAAATCTTAGTCAGGGCACATGCTTAATTACATCAGTAAAATCTCAATAAAATAATAATGGTCGTTTACACACCTTGTGGAAATTGAGATTTAATCCTGGTCAGTAGTTATGTTTGGTAAAAACGAATTATGGCCAGTAATTAACTTTTCAGAAAGACTGAGTGAAATTATAATATATATTATATATAATAATAATAATAATAATAATAATAATAATAATAATAATAATAATAATAATAATAATAATAATGTAATAATAATAATAATAATAATAATAATAATAATAATAATAATAATAATAATAATAATAATGTATAATCGCAATCCTAACTCTCTATAGATAAAATGTTATTTTCTATTTTGTCATAAAAAAGAGTTATATTTTGTCTTCAATTCAAATAAAACTTCTGAGACCCTAGCTCGTTGCCTCGTTCGAGTTCTTTGAGCCTTTAGCAATTTCATTCTACTTTTTAGTTTTTACTTACTCTTGTAATTTTGTTTCTATGGATTGTTGTGCTATGAAGCTATGACTCCAACATTTTTAATTTTTGAATTTACTATTATTAAATACCTTTTAATATTTTTATGAAGTTTAAGATTTTATTATTTGTTTTTATTAAATAGTTAAAAACCGTAGTATTGGTCTGGTCCTAGTATCTTTTGGGTTGGTTATGGACCGGACCAAAGTATTGGTTCTCATCGTATTGGGGTGGTTCCGGTTATGACTTTTTTGAGAACCAGACTATTGATATGGTTCTGGTTTTCTCATATATTTTTTTGCAAACAATTGGACTGAACTAGATCAAGCTCACCCCTAGTCCCTCCTTTGTAGGGGTGACAATTCGTGTTATCTGTCGTATTCGTGCCTCACTATCGTGTTTTCATGTTATCTATCTTACTTGATTATAAAAATAAAAATAAATGCTATTTTAACTAAATTAATAATTTCGAGTCGTGTTGGTTTCATCGTGCCATTTCTCTCTATAATCATGTTTTATAATCGTGTCGTATTGGTTCGTGCTATCGTGTCGTGTCAGTCATTGTCACTCCTCCTTTATGATAATACATTTAAAGAGTTCATTTTTAAAAATTAAGTCTTTAATCTCCGCAACCTTTTAATTTTACCTTTCACATGTGGTAGAAACACATTGCATATCCTCAAATATTTTTGTAATTATAAATGATATTTATATACTCCCTAGGTAAAGAGTCAATTATTCTATTTTGAGATATTTCACTTAAAGAGTCCACTTTCAAAAATTAAAATGTAAAAGTGTCATTTTATTATTAATGAGTTACTAAAAACGTTATTTTCTTAAAAAAGTTTGACTTTCAAACGTGGACTCTTTACCCAAAACGGATGGAGTATCTTTTAATAAATGAAAATGAGAAAATTATGTTAGGTACAGTTTGAAATATCTTCAAGGACCTAATTCGACCCCAACAGTGATATGAAGATAGATCAAACTGTCCAAACATAAATAAATTAAAAATGTTTAATAAATAATTTGGTCCCTGAACTTAACAACTTTTTCTGTTTGTGTTCCTATACTTGAATCCTTCATGTTTTGGTACATAAACTGTACATTTGGTCATACACTTCGTCCCTCAAGTAACAAACGTTAGTTGGGACGTTAAATATTGCATGAAATGACTCAAATATCCTTAGATTCAGGTTAAAATTAAATGCTGAGTTGTTGGAATCTTAAGTCAAATATATAAAGGGAAAAGAAGAAAAATAAAATAAAATAAAATGGTTGAAACCGTCACCTTGCCCACCGATCACCCATTTCACCCACGCCATCTAGTAGGGGTGTAAGTGGTTCGGTTTGGTTTGGTTTATGCCAAAACCACAAACCGAACCGCCTCCTAGTGGTTCCAAAAATCTCAAACCGAACCGAACCGAACTGAACCACTCGGTTTGGTTTGGTTTGGTTCGGTTTTGTAGTTTAAATAAATTATTTTTAATAAAATTAACCAACATTAAAAATAACAATAAAAATAATATTTTAATTTGGAATTAACATCAAAATTTGGAAATAATCTACTAACAACAAATTATCATAAATAAAACAATACAAATTCTAAAATAAACACAAACAATGGAAGAAATAATAGTTCTCCAATAATCAAGATTTTGTTTGGTTTAGTATCCGTCTATATATATATATATTATGAATAAATCAAAGGTTCAAAATCGTTAATAAATGTAATATAATATATATAATATAATAAATAAATAAAAATATATAGGGTGGTTTGGTTTGGTTTGGTTTGGTTCGATACCAAAAATCATGAACCGAACCGAACCGCGTGGTTTTCAAATTCTTGAAACCGAAACCGAACCATCTTCGACCAAAACCGAACCAAACCGACTGGTTTGGTTTGGTTTGATTCGGTTCCGTGGTTCGGTGGTTCCGATTTACACCCTTACCATCTAGCCTCTCTCTTTCTCTCTCCCTCTCTTTCTCTCTCTCACATAGGCACTATTGGCTCTTGCTCTCTTGTATTGTTGAATCATCCCCCAATTCTCCAAAAGAAAGATTAGCTAGCCAAAAGACAAATCGAAAAGGGAGACTCAAGGTCATTGCCAAAGAGTTCCAGAAGGGGATCTGGGAATTAGAGAATGATCTTGTAACCTGAGCGTCAAATGTTCGGTCATGAATCATGATAAGTACCCCCAAAAATCGGAAATGGAAAAGACAGAGGAAATTAACCGTAAACCCATTTGAAGTGTTTGTAAGAACAACCATAAAGGTGTTAAACGCTTTGAAAAAGTCAGCAATTAATGGGTTAATATTAGGTTTGTTGTTATTGTGGGATATGAATTCTTCTGTATTGTTTGCTTTATGTGGGCGGATGGGTGGAAAATCATTTAATTCCTCTCATTCTTCATCGCAATCATCGTATTCCAGTCAGAGTTATTCCACTGGGAGGTTGATTCATGGGTTGTCTTATTTGGTGTCGTATTATGCACCCAGTCTATTTAGGGGTGATGGTGGTTTTTTGTGGGTCTAGCTGGGAGTTGGGTCGAGTTTCATCTTTGTGATGGCTGGAGTTGGGTCACATACAACTTAATTGTTTCCCGAATAACAGATTCTTTCTGTCAAGTACGCCTGATTAAAGGACCCTTCTTCCAATTATTTTCCCTCTTTCTAAATTCATTTCTGATTTAATCTATTCGATTCCAAAAACGATGATTCTATGTATGGCGGAAGAGTCATCACAACCACCGTCAAAGGCCACTCTGCACTCTAAACCATTGGCTCGACTTTTGGGTGTTATTAATGAAATCAGTTCGCATTTTGACCTCAAAGCCGCAATCTCCATCCCGAATTCTTGGAAGGATTTTCTCGTTATATTTGGCTCTTTCATTCATTTTTTATCTATTAGATTAACAGTCATGTTCAAGAACTAAAGCAGTCTTTGGGAATTGAAGCTACTGGAAAGAATAAAGATGTCACTCAATCCTTATTGGAAGGGCTTATTCTAGATTTTCGGTTAAAGGAAATGAAAGCGAAAGACTAGAAAAAAATAATGTTTTAATTTTTTAAAATCCATATTGATCTGATAAATATTTCATGTTAAAACAATTTTTTTGTATTATTTTCCCTTTTATATTTAATGTAGCAAAAAAAAAAAAATTCCAACTCAGCATCTAATTCCAACATGGAATCCCACTTAACTTTTACTAAGGGTATTTGAGTCATTTCTTACAATATTTAACGTCCCAATTGATGGTCGTTACTTGAAGGACTAAGTGTATGACCAAATGTGTAGTTTAAGTATTAAAACAGGAAGGGTTTAAGTATTGGAACACAAACAAGAACATTTGTTAAGTTCAGGGACCAAATTATTCATTTAGAGTAATGCTAGAGCAACTCAATGAACACTCAAATTTGTGCACCAAATGATATGGTTTCCAATGTGTCATCTTATTTGACATTTTATGGGCTCCACTATAAGTTAAAAAATTATGTTAACAATATGACGCATAAGATGCCACATCATTTGGACCCAAAATTGAGTTCTATTAGAGTGGCCCTAGCATTACCCATTTATTAAACCAATTAAAAACGCGAGTAATGCTAGAGTCACTCAATGAGCACTCAAATTTGTGCACCAAATGATGTGGTTTCCAATGTGTCATCTTATTTGGCATTTTATGGGCTCCACTATCAGTTAAAAAGTTATGTTAGCAATATAACACATAAGATGCCACATCATTTGGTACCCAAAATTAAGTGCTAATAGAGTGCCCTAACATTACCCTTAAAAACGCATCACAACTTATTTGAATTTGCATAATTGCATCTTTAGTTTAGAACACCAAAGCTTGCTCACCATCTCATAAATGGAGCCTCAACTCCTATTCTCTCTCGATTTCCTTGTTTTCGTTTCCCCCTACTCTTCTTCTTCTTCCTCCTCAAGCCAATATTCAATTCGTAAAAGAAACTTCCACCAGGTCCATGGAATTAAGCTACCTCTCTTAGGGAACTTGCTTCAAATGACCGGTTCACTACTACCACATCGTGCTCTTGCGACCATGGCCAAGAAACATGGACCCATTATTCATCTTCAACTTGGCGAGGTTTCTACTATGGTCAAATCATCGTCTCGACTTGCCAAAGAAGCCCTCGTGACCCAAGATCTTGCCTTAGAAAACAGGCCACTTACTCTTGCTGGTAAGATTATCTTTTACGATCATACAAACATTGGCAACTCTCCTTATGGTAACTACTGGAGACAAATGCGTAAAATTTGTACCTCGGAGCTCATAGGAGTCGCCAAAGTACTCCGGTCATTTCGCTATGTGCGCGCGAAGAGGAGGTATCAAATTTTATTGAATCCATTTGGTTATCTTCCAGATTTTCGATCAATATTAGTAAGATGATTTACTTGGTGCAAAACTTAATCGTTTGTCGAGCAACGTTTGGAAACATGTCCAAGGAACACGATGCATTCGTCCAGCTCATTAAAGAGGTGATATCTTTTGAAATTGCCGATGTGTTTCCTTCAAATAAATTGCTTCATATCTTTTGTGGGTCCAACTCTAAGTTGAAGAAAACGCATCAAAAACTTGATAAAATCCTCGACAACCTCATCCATGAGCACAATGAGAATCTTGGAGCAAGCAAGGTTGTTGAAGATCTAGTTGATGTGATGTTGAGGCTTTAAGATGAGTCCGGATTCTCTATTCCAAAAGTGTATTCCATCTTCTATTCCAATGTAAGATCCACCGTTAACTTGTCAATCAGTAATTGATTTTGTTTATATAATTAATTTTGGTAATTTACTAATTGATAAGTTAACGGTGGATCTGACATTGAAATAGAAGATGGAATACACTTTTGAAATAGAGGATCCGAACTCCTTTAATATAGCGGTGAATTCGAGTCCCCGATCACATATAGCAATATCAAAGCCGTTATTATGGTATAGTTATATAAATCCCCATCTCAAAATAGCTTGCATTCGTCTCTAGTAAATACCCAAATTGTTAAATTTTAAGTGTCGAAAACAAAAGACGCAAGTAAATATGCAGATTTTTTGAACCCTTTTTATAAAAATCCAAACTTTAATTAAAAAGAATGCGATAAATTAGCAGTCGTCTTGTTTAGAATGTGTAACTTTTTGGATGTTGGTGGGGTATATAGGACATGTTTGCAGCAGGAACGAACCCAACTTCATCGACAATTGAGTGGGCAATGACAGAAATGATGAGAAGAAACCCAAGAGTGATGGAGAAGGCACAAGCTGAACTTAGAAAACTCCTGAGGGGAAAGAAGATATTAAGCGAGGCTGATATTCAAGATTCTAGTTATCTAAAGTTGGTGATCAAAGAGACTCTAAGATTGCGTGGTTCCTCACCCTTGTTACACTGTACCCCTCGACACCCATTTGATCATCAATAGCTGGGCCATCTCGAGGGATCCGGAGAACTGGGATGATGCCGAGAGTTTTGAACCAGAGTGGTTTGAGAACACTAGTCTCGATTTCAATGGAACTAGCTTCGAATTTATCCCGTTTGGGGCAGGAAGGAGAATGTGCCCAGGCATGTTAGTTGGTATAGCTAACGTTGAGCTTACGCTTGCATTGCAAAACTCCTATTTCACTTTGATTGGAAACTCCCGGATGGGTTGAAGCCCCAAGATATTGACACGACTGAGATATTTGGAGGCACTGTTAGAAACAAGAATAGCTTGTACCTGGTTGCAACCCCATATTCTCCGCTTTGAGTTTGATGAATCCTGCAGGTTTCAATGGAATTTGTTTAAATTTTCCATCTATTAATGCCTCAGATGTTTTAATGTCAAGTAAGCTTCAGCACTATGGTACACTTGATGTAAACAGTTAATTTTTCTTATAAATTAATCACATCAATTGAATATGAAGGCCTATAATTAACCTATCTATTAAAGAACCCTCAATAGACCTAGGCAATAACAGCAACTATTTTAAGGTAGTGTTTGTTTATCAATAGATCATGGTACGTGGCCCGACGATTTAGCTTGGATATCCGGACTAAGTTGTTTGGAAGGCAAACTTGATGAATTCAATTAACCCCAATGAACTTCTTGTGTTTTTGAAATCACTAAATAACATCATAAGATGGTTGAGGATCGCTCCAACCAATAACCTTCTGGTATGAAAATAAGTATGAATCAAACCAATCATTGAACTTTCGCTAATGTGGAAAGATCAAAGACAATAGTAAGGAAACTAGTGAAACAATGGCCTTATCTTCTTTACTATAAAAGTGTGAGTTGTCTCTTAAAAATTAATGTATAGACAAAATTAACATTTCATCTAATAAATCATCCACACCATTTATTTAAAGACAAACAAGTAAATTTATCTTCTTTACTATAAAAATGTGAGTTGTCTCTTAGAAATTAATGTATGGACAAAATTAACATTCCATCTAATAAACCATCCACTATTTAAGGACAAACAAGTAAATTTATCATGGTAAAAAATAATATTTGTACAAAGTAATGTTTAACAAATCACTCCCCATTCAATAGGGTCAAATAAATAATTTATTAGTTGCTAATAAATTCCATGAATAATAACAAAAAAATTATCATAATAAATGGTAATGTCAAATTAGTAAATTCTATCTCTATCTTTCTATCTATTTCTACTATAAAATTGTGAAGTATCTATTATAAATTAATGTATTGACAAAATTAACATTTCATCTATTAAATCATCTACCATTTATTTAAGGACAAACAAGTAAATTTATCATAATAAATGATAATGTTTGTAAAAAAATAACCATAAATTTAATAAATCACTCACCATTGAATAAGATCAAATAAGTAAATTTTGTAATACCCCCCAATCCCACATCGGGTAGATGTGAGACTTGGTTGTGATTTATAAGATAGTTATGCGCTACTACTAGGTACCAACATCTTTCATGAACTTTTGGGTCCACTTGTGTGTGGTGGGCCTTATGACCCAAGGTGCTGCGTGCTCAGTGGGCTAGTGTGTTGGTTACACGTATCGGACCGGGTTCTCGGGCTGGGACGTTACAAATTTGTTATGAGCTAATCAATTACATGAATAATTACAAAAAGAACCCTAAATTTAATAAATCACTCACCATTGAATAAGGTCAAATAGATAAATGTTATCTCTATCTATCTTCTTTCTTCTTTACTATAAAAGTGTGAGTTGTCTCTTAAAAATTAATGTATGGACAAAATTAACCTTTCATCTAATAAATCATCCACCATTTATTTAAAGACAAACAAGTAAATTTATCTTCTTTACTATAAAAAAGTGAGTTGTCTCTTAGAAATTAATGTATGAACAAAATTAACCTTTTATCTAATAAACCATCTACCATTTATTTAAGGACAAACAAGTAAATTTATCATGATAAAAAATAATATTTGTACAAAAATAATGTTTAATAAGGTCAAATAAATAATTTATTATTTTACTAATCAATTCCATAAATAATTACCAAAATAACTATAAATTTAATAAATCACTCACCATTGAATAAGGTCAAAAAATAAATAAGTTAATTTCAAATTTTGAATTATTTTTGTGTACATCTCTTTTAAACCTTTAAAGTGTTTCTCATATTTTCAATGTGGGACAAAAGTTATCACTAATTATGCATCTCTTTTTAACCTTTAAAGAGGAATTAGTTTGCTTGTTGGTGACATATTCTTCTTCCAATATTGGATTGCAATTGTTTGCAATTTTCATATGATCTCCTGGTTTATATGATGTTACAAACAACTCATATTTTTCTGACTTTATGACACTTCAACTAACAGATTTAGGGTTAGGGACTATCGGTGTCCAAAATTTACATTCTTTGTTGTGTGGCGTGCATTTGCGTTGTACATTCCCTAATGAACTTTCTTAAAGTTTAGGGACTAATGGTCTAATTTTCCATTAAATATATTTTTTTATTTTTGGGATTTTTTAACTTTAAAGTTAATTATAAGAATTTTTTAATTATTTTTTTGATTATTGAAACAATTATTCATTAATTTTTATTACAAACATATCTTAAATATCAAATAGTTAACTAAAAGATAGAATTATAACTAATCCAACTTTCCACCCAAGGAAAAGGATCAAAATAATCCTCATGTCATATACAATGTGTCATTTTCCATTATTAATATAATTAACTTTTATGGACGCGAGTGGGCGAAGTGAGATGAATAGCAAAATTGTATATGAAAGTGAGACACATAATTTACAGGTTAGGGTGCAACGTGAGATTTAAGTAAATACTTCCGGGAGCGAATCGTATTTTGGCTTTATAAAAATTAGGCCAAAAAAACAAATATCCCATCAAAGCTTCTATTAAATCTCATTTTGGTTTTTTTATGATTAATTTAATTCATATGAGAAATATACACACACATATATGTATGTATGTATGTATATATTTACATATATATAAATATATAAATATTTATTATTTTTGGTGAAAAATATATTTTAAATTTTCATAAAGGACAATTTTCAGAAATATATATAGTTTTTTTATATATAAAAATAATAATTAAAATTAAACAAAAAAAATAAAGACAAAATATTTCACAAAAATCATTAAAAACACTGCAAGACACATGTACTTAACTAATATAACGAAAATTATAAGAAATAATGCTTGACCTCGTTTCTATTAATATTAATGGTGATGTAACATTTATTCGACAAAACTTTCTCACCGTACCCCATGGTTTAATCGCACCATAAATACAACCAAGATAATATGCATTACACGTACACTTTCACAAACAACGGACAACACTTCTGACATTATTCAAAAACTTGAAGTGAGGGTTTCAAAAATAGAAGTCTTACGAAATGGACTTACTGTATGTGGATGTCTCTTGTCAAGTCAATTTTATTTTCCTTTTTATAAATTGGCCACAAACCTATTTCTACGCTTAAACAACAAAAAAGACTTCTTTAATCCTTTGATTTAGCTAATCAACAATGCAAATCTGGAAAAAAAAATCATATTTAATCGACTTAATGTCAAGGACAGTTAGCAAATGAAGTTATGTTTATTCTCAAAAGTGGGTTAGCAACATCCAATTATATATTTGAGTCTATTTTATCCGTGTTTAAATAGCAATTGACAACACATTTTAACAAATCTTTATAGATAACATTCTTCAAAAGGATTATGTGTGAGCAAAATTTATGTATTTTGTTTTAACCGGGCAAGAGCAAATCACTCTCTTTGTTCTGGGTAAATAGTTCATTATTTCAGTTTGAGATAACTAACTTAAAAAATCAATTTTCAAAAATTAAAATTAAAAATATCATTTTATTAATAATAAACTATTAAAAGTATTTTTTTTTTTTTAAGATTTTCAAACAACGACTCTTTGCCAAAGACAGAGGGGATGAATAGATAGAAGTAGAAAATAATCATCTAAGATTTATGTAATTTACCCAAACAAATCCTCCCCAAAAGCAAAAAATAAAAATGAAAATTGATCACACCTCAAACACGTGAAAAGGGACGATTTCCACGCAGATGTTGCACAACTACTCGTCTCGTTAATCGGGTAGACGAGTACCGACTAATTTATCGCCGTGGTTTTTCATTTCCTCGGATCTGTATCGCCGCTTCTCTCTCCGGCAACCGTCAGCTTCGAACAACCACCAGAGCAGACACCGTCAATTTCCTTCAGCAGGTATAACAATTTCTCTCTCAAACACGTGCGCGCGTGTGTGTTAACAGCTCATTTGCTATGCCCTTTCCCCTTACAATGGTCACTTGAAGTTGAAGTTGTAGGTCGAAGTTTGAAGCTATAATTTTTTTAAACGACCTTTTTTATTTCAATTCATTTACTGAACTGATGTATTATTTGGTATTTGCTGAATCAAGTATAGGCTAATGAATATTAATTATTGCTGTAAATAAATCAATTCCATCTTGTATGGACTAGCAATTACATGAGATTGGTGAATGGAGTGCTTAAAAATCAGTAAAAATGTTAATAATTCGTGACAAGTATTGTTAAGATTAATTCAGGATGAGCTTGTACGGGAATCCCGATTGGAACCCAACTATGTTTTGTTAATGATATTCTTAAGGCAGTTGACCATTGTCTGCATGTTTTAATATCATCTCCTGGTTAGTTAAGATCGTCCATCGTATTTTCTCTTGCTTAAAATCAATTGAGATGTGTGTATCTATGATTGTACATAAAAATCCTGATCTCCCCCCCCCCACCCCCGTTTCAGGTTCTGTTATTTGTTCTGTGGTGCGAAGTAAAGAATCTTGCTTATTTACTATTTGCATAAGATAATGGTCCGAGGAAGGGATGCATGTTGGGAACATTGTGTCCTTGTCGATGCAACAAGACAGAAGGTTAGGTGCAATTACTGTCAGCGGGAGTTCAGTGGAGGAGTTTACAGGATGAAGTTTCATTTAGCTCAGATTAAAAACAAAGACATAGTTCCCTGTACTGAAGTTCCAGAAGATGTGCGTGATCATATTCAAAGTATATTAAGCACCCCCAAGAAACTAAAAGCTCCCAAGAAACAAAAAGTGGACCAGGCCATCAATGGCCAACAAAACAGCTCTTCTGCTAGTGGAGGTGCTGCTCATCTTAATCATGGATCCAGTGGACAGAACGGTAGCACTTGCCCGCCTTTGTTGTTTCCATGCCCTTCTCCAAGTCCACAGCCAACTCTAGATGATGCCCAAAAGCAAAAAGGAGGACAATGCTGATAAAAAGGTTGCAGTTTTTTTCTTTCACAATTCGGTTCCTTTTAGTGCTGCGAAGTCTATATATTATCAGGAAATGGTGGATGCCATAGTAGAGTGTGGCATGGGTTATAAGGCTCCAAGTTATGAAAAGATGAGATCTTCTCTATTGGACAGAGTGAAAGGTGATTTTAATGAGCACTACAAGAAACTAGGAGATGAATGGAAGGAAACAGGTTGTACGATCTTTTGTGATTGCTGGTCTGATGGTAGAACCAAATCCATTGCTGTATTTTCGGTTTCATGTTCTAAAGGGACATTATTTCTTAAGTCTATTGATGTATCTTCCCGCGCAGATGATGCTCAATACTTGTTTGAGTTGTTGGAGTCGGTCATTTTGGAAATTGGCATAGAATACGTTGTTCAAGTGTTAACACTCAGTGATGTCTGTTACGTTTATGCAGGAAGACTTCTCATGGCTAAGTACCCTTCTTTATTCTGGTCTCCGTCTGCTTCAGATTGTATTAATAAGATGTTGGAGGATTTTGGCAAACAAGAGTGGGTAAGTACAATCTTGGAAGAGGCAAATACCATCACGACATACATATATAGTCATGCATGGACCCTCCACATGATGAGAAAGTTCACTGGTGGAATGGAGTTGATTCGGACTAAAATTTCGAAATTTGTCACCAAATTCCTCTCCTTGAGGTCCATTGTGATTCAAGAGGACAACTTGAAGCACATGTTTTCTCATACAGAGTGGTTGTCATCCATTTACAGTCGGCGTCCCGATGCCCACATTGTCAAGTCCTTGTTGTATTCAGAGAGATTTTGGAAATCTGCAAATGAGGTTGTAAGTGTGTCTGAACCACTTGTCAAAATCCTGAGGATTGTTGAAGGGGACATGCCTGCTATGGGGCATATATACGAGGGGATGGAGAGGGCAAAGATCGTAATCAAGACATACTATAATGGTATTGAAGAAAATTATATGCCAATATGGGATATAATTGAAAGAAGATGGAACATGCAGCTTCATTCGCCATTACATGCAGCAGCGGCATTCCTGAACCCTTCGATTTTTTACAGCCTTAATTATAAGAATGATTCAAGGATGAAGAACGGGTTTCAAGAAGCCATGTTGAAAATGGCGACTCAAGATAAAGATAAATCAGAAATAACCAAGGAACTTCCTATATATCTAAATGCTCAAGGTGCTCTGGGGACGGATTTTGCAATCATGGGAAGGACATTGAATTGCCCAGGTATCTCCCAAGTTATTCTTTAAATGACTTGTAGAAAAGTGTCATTTGAATTGGTGTGATGAGAAGATGTCTTTTCTTTCACCAAGTAATTCAGAGCAGGTCCATGATCTGTTTCCACCAGTTACTTCGAAGGATAGTACTGTAGTCTGATATTCTTTGCCTACTTTTGTATGAATGGTTTTTGTTGGAAGTGTATTTGGCTTATTTTTTCGAATAACACCTTTACAAAATTTTAACCTGAAATCAACCCAAGTCTGCGGAAACCTATATTTTGTTATTTCGGGTAAAGTGACTACTTTTTGAGAACTTTAGAGATAGAGGTCAAAATTACAAAATAATTTTGTATGTTTTTCAATGGAATAATGTGTCTAAAAGTGAGGCACAAATTGCATTTTCATTGTTTTCTTTTTCTGCATTTAGTTTGACCGAATAAACTTTAGCTCTTTTATCTCCAGAATGCAGTTTTTTGGTAGGTCCAGGTGAACATGCAATAGATCCTCAAATGATAAAGAAAGTTTTGATGCAAAAAATCTCTCTAAAATGCTACTTTGGTAATCTTTCCAACCCAAGTCACCCAACTGGTTTAAATAATGGTTACATAAACCAGGTCTACTAGTAGTGATAGGGATAAATATTTTTTGTACAATTTTCTCATACAAATCTTGGAGGCAAGCATGCGATTGGTTAGATATCACTTAAACTTAGCATGTGATGTCACATTTTAACCTATTACATGCTTGACACTTGACACCTAGATTTGTATGAGAAATTTGAACAAAAATGTTTGTATTTCTATCATTTTCCTTACTACACAAGGATATTCAGCGAGGAGTATGTCCAATTGTTAGGTTTTGGCTGATGGTGTCATAATGCCCCTTTAGTTTTGACTTTGTACTTATCTGTTAAGTTACCAAATCATCTAGAAGCTTAAACTATTAGAGAGAGGTCCAATGATGTATATCAAGCTTAACACTTTCCCTCGCGTTTGACCCACTCACATGTTGAGAGAAAAACAGCGAAGTCCCAGTAGGGACATCACAAACCAAACAGGGTTGCACATGTGCACTCATAATACTGCGGGAAACCAAATGCAAGCAGGATGACTTGAAATCAAGACCTTGGCGAACACTCTGATATCATGACCATTAAGCTGCTAGAGAGAGGCCTAACAATGTATATCAAGCTTAACAATATCCTACCCGAGTTGATGGTTTTTCTTTCCATTTATTTCTGTGATAAAGTGTGATGCAGTTAATATTCTTTTCCCACTCAAAGGTGCACTTGTGATTCACTTCCTCCTATACATTCCTAGGTGATTGGTGGGCGGCGTATGGTTATGAGATCCCGACACTGCAAAGATATGCGGTACAGATATTGAGTCAACCTTGTAGTTCTCACTGGTGCAAATGGAACTGGAGCACTTTTGAGAGCATACACACCAAAAAGCGAAACAGAATGGAGCTAGAGAAATTTAATGATCTGGTTTTCGTGCACTGCAATCTTTGGTTACAGGCAGTTGTTAGGAATAGATATGGAAAGGTTAAACCCGTCATATTTGATGAAGTAGACGTTGCTTCAGAATGGCCAACTGAATCTGAATGTTCATCACTTCCACTGGATGATTCATGGCTGGAGACTCTACCTGTTGAATGCAGAGGTAGTCCTTGACTTCATAAAAAATTCAAAAAACATGGAGCAAGATCATCATAGGTAACTCCATCTGTATACTTCCTTTTACACTATCTTTGTATTAACTTAATGTAATTGTGATGAGTTTATAAGCTGATTGACCTCACTTACTAATCTGTGATCCTATTGATGGTGTGTTCTGAATTTCTTCAATCTATATCATCAGAATCAGATATGAAAGATAAAAGCTGTTCATGTGAATGATACTGTATCAAAAGAAGGTAATGTGGGATATTCTAAAAGATGAAAAAGGAACATACAAAAATGAAATAATTTCTTACACTTTTAGAAATTGTTACTTAAGTAACTTTCTATTATATTGCTTGGAAAAGACCCCTCATTCCAGCCATCATTATTTTAGCAATGAAGTGGTAATTATTTTGTTATATACAAGCTACAATTCATGCCCTTTTCATTTTTGTCTTTTCTACTGCTTAGACCTTGCAAGACTGTCAACCTGAGCCTTATTGGAACTGCATATGAATAGGAAAGAAATTATTTAGGAGTTATGGTCCTTGAGTTGCTCCATGCTACTAAAGTTTGGAATACATTCTTTTGAAATCCAAATACATGGTAAGGTGTGGCTTCTTTTCAGGAGACTTATGGTAGCTGAAACTATGTCAAACACACAATGCATGTCTCATGGCTATGCAATCTCAAAAGGCAGCAAAATAATTGTGGATGAATGCGCGATACACCTAAGGGTAAACAGTTGTTTTGTTTACGTTTGGGGCAGAGAGAAGAATCTGTTCTGGGATTTCCATGGTACAGTAAGTGAACTGGATGTTCTGACCTATTGCTTTCGTGCACTGGTAACCAAGCATAACAATGATTTTTGCAGAAGCTTGATCTTGAACTGTAAGTGGCTCTCTATATCCCATTTCTTAATCCAAGATTTTCCCACTCAAGCCTTTGTACTATACTGGCTGATTTGCTGCTGAGAAGACAAGGTTTATGCTTATCTCTCTTTTGAAACTTGTTTATACTAGAACTCTTACGTTATAATGACATTCTGTTATTTCTTAATGTTGTAGTTGATAATGTTAATATGTGATCTCTGCACATGATATCTAAGCAAAGAACAACTAGTTCTGAATGGTTCTTCCGCCGCCCCATAATAGGAGTCCTACTTTCCCTTCAGTTTGTCCTTAAAGATGAGTCCCATTTCCAAACTTTTAGCTTTAATTTTCCTTTATTCGTCCAGATTCCTTAAAACTTTCCAAAAAATTATACAAATCTCACGTGTCATACAAAGTTAGATGATGTTTTCATGCAATGTAAATATGAAAGTGAAAAACTATTATTTAGGACGAAAAGCCGAAAAGGGAATACTTCCCCTTTTTTTTAACAATGTGGGTTGCGCATTATTTTTGATACTTTATGTTGCATACTTTAAAATATTGGATGCCGTTAGTGAAAACTTAACAAGGTGTTTCAAAATGTTCCAAAAAAGCGTATCCAATCAAAACCAAAGTGACGTCAAACCATAAAACCTAAACCCTAAGTCCAAATTTCTGATCATTCAAATCTGAGGGGAGTTTATTGGGACCATTCAATGTAATTTTCATTTACGGCATCCCCTTACTGAATACAAAAACCAAAGTGGGCAGTATAATGTGCCTGAAAAAAAGTAGGCAACCCATATTGTAAAAAGTAGGTAAGTACACCGACCTTTTTTAGTATTTATTCCTATTGTTGAAAGTTGACTTTCAATGTAGTAGGACTCATCTTTGGGGAACTGGGGGAGCAGTCATATTGGTTAGTCTCTGCATGTTCTTGGTTTGTTCATAGATTAAACACTCTAGTCTGATAGACAATTAGTTTCAATCTCCAACTTGGAACACTCGTTATCTTGTTTGAGCAATAGAAAAGTAAATCAATAATGATATTCTTGAAAAGTGGAAAATTCTGAGTGAAGCGGTAAATGAACTGTGTGAAATCTTAAGTTGTAAATGTACAATTTAGTCTTGGCATCTTGTCTCTTTGACATCTTTGGCTTAAAGTTTTGCTCTTTTTTCGTTATGACACTATGAAATGAACAATGCTAGCCTTACCACCACTGTTACGACCGGTGTTACAACTTGCCTACCAACAATGTGCAATTGGTTTGATCATATTAATTTCCGTTGGGAAAACATTACACGAAGCGTTTGCTTGCTGTGGAGATGAAAACTTTACTTCGACGAGACCATTTTCGTGATGCACGAACGAGAAAGGCATAGCATCATTGACCGGTGTTCCTATGAAATATGCATCAGATCGAAGCAAACTAATTAGGCTGAATCTTTTCATTGTGCTTAATTTGGTCCCAAATCCTAAAGCACAAAAGCCATACATTGCTTGATTTCAGATACTCTTTCCTTGATCTGGATCATACTAGGATGATTTTTAATGTTTAGAAGTAAACATTTGCTTGTGCCCCTCTCTCTCTCTCTGTTTTTTTTAGAGATCATAAATTAATAATAATAGTTTAGTCAATCGAGGTTATTGTTAAAGGTAGAAATTGTGGGTGGTTATAGTTTAAGTTTAATTTTTTTTGAAGGGCATATTAGGTAAGGGCTTCATTATAAGCAGGAGTGCACACACATTTTGCTTTTATAAACTTTAGATTTATTTTAAATAATTATAAATTTATTGTAATAGTTAGTAATTAGAGGCTGCAGTATTTTTAATGGTAGTAAATAAATTGTGGGTTGTTATTATTTTAGCATTTAAGTTTGTTGCTGATTTATTTTTTCTTGAAGGGCATCTTTGGTATCCAAAAAAATGGTTGCATTCTTAGCCCTCCCAGTCTCCCACTTTATAATAACAAATAGATTGATAAAGAATTTTAGTGAATGTTTTTTCTCTCACTGATGATGTTTTCTTTAAGCCTAGTTCTGTTGTCAGTTGAATTCTCCATGCCGCTTTTATTTTAGTTATGTATATTTTTTTCATCATACCTGATGAAATTGAATTTCTTTTCAGACCTCCTTGAGTCCTCATGTTCAAGTGTAAGCTTGCCATTTTTCCTCGTTGAAAGGCCTTGTGTTTGAGCAACATGATGTGCAGTGCTTTTATGTGGCGGACATTTTGGGTATAAGCAGTGTATTACTCCCTTTCAGTTGATGATATTCATGCGTTTTTATTGAAACCATGAAGAATTGATCTAAATGAGAAATTAGCCTTAGCAAATATTCATGGGACTCATATAGACAACGAAATGTAGCTTAAGTGGTAAAGACGCATCAATGGGTAAGTGGGAAACGAGTATAGATCTCCTCTAAGAAAGTGCTTGTAGAATTCCATTTTAATGGAAAATAGTTTTCCAAGGCTTCATAATTCTCTTTCTCCTGATTAGCTAGCTGAGATTTCTGTACTTGAAAATTGAAATGATAGATGATTTGGTTCAGTTAGCTGGTAGGCATCTTTCGGACTTTCAGTCAAGTAACAGAAACATTCAGACTACTCATTATCATAGTTATGAACCTTTGTTGATGTCTTTATTGTCTATTAAGTCGTATTTTTGGTCTGACGGTTCAACCTAAGTTATGTCTGCTCTCTAAGGTGTTATCTTAACATTGTACTGTTGTTTTTTTATTTTTAAAAGAACCTGAGATTTAGGCTTACTGGATTCTTTCTGCTCCCAAAAATCACCCCCTACTTGATCTTATCTTATTTTCAATTTCGCCCTTCGTCTTCATAGTTCTTACTGAACTCTTAATTTTCTTGTCTTCAGCTTCTTTGA
The DNA here is from genome assembly GCA_013146195.2 of Codonopsis lanceolata. NCBI lineage: Eukaryota > Viridiplantae > Streptophyta > Magnoliopsida > Asterales > Campanulaceae > Codonopsis > Codonopsis lanceolata. The sequence continues at coordinate 170,196,383 of CM028378.1, forward strand.
AGATGCTTTGAGATTTGTCTAAATTCATAATCTTTTATCTTCTGTAAGACTATAGATTTTTAACGTATAGAATATTATAAGAAATTCAGATCTTCATTTATTAACATGTAAAATGAGCAATAAAATTAGATTTTGATAGTGTTGAAATATTTTGTTATATTAAATTTGAGTCTAATGGAAATAGAAAAATAGCTGATCTATTTATGGTTCTTTATAGATTTGTCAATGCATTGCTTTTACATTTTGTCTATTTCATTAGATGTGTAATTTAAATTCAAATAAGTGAATAAGTGAATAAGTTGTCCTTACAATTGTGATGAGGATTTATGTTTGTTAAGTAGTATTTCGATATGAGTTATATTTTCGTGATTAAGTTTTTTTTTTTTCGCTTAGTGATTTTCTTGTCATCTATATGTGATTTTCTTTATTTTTTTAGTTTCTTCTTTGCAAACTCAAATTCAAAGCAAACCATCGGTTCGAGCTAAATCGCAATTGCATGGTTCGATTCAGTTCAGTTTGTGAGTATGATTCGTTCACCGGTCCATGTTATTTCCAAATCGACATGGTTGATTCGGTTTGTGATTTGACACCAAACGGAATGAGATCGAACCTATTAAATAGTATTTGGATTGGTGTATAGACTCTACTATCGAAGAGGTATATACAATGTTCTAAAATTGTTAAGCGGGAGCTAGGCATGAAACCAGAGCCTAGGGTGCTTAGAAATAACCATGGTTCTAAAAGTTGTTGGGAAGCAGACCAGCGTTTAGGGGACAAGTTAGGGCATAGGTGATACCTAGAAATTAAGACATAATTACAGTAGTTTTCGATTTTTTAATGTAAATTTCCAAAACACATCAAACACATTGACTACATTATGTAAATTTATAAAATCGACTAAAATTAAAGTTATGAATTTAGGAATTGTTTATAAAGTTCTAAACTTAAGGGACCAAAGCTAACAAAAGCCCAAAGCTTAGGGGGTGCATTCTACAACACTACAATTCTCCCCCACCACTTGTTTGTCTTATTTTCTTCCTACCTAATTATCCGGTCACCCATAGGCAGTTTCTACTTTCTATGTGGATGGAGGGGTGATAGTGACTGAGATGTCACGATAGCATGAACCAGCACGATACAATTATAAAACACGATTAAAGATGCAACGACACGAAATTGTTAATATATTCAAAATAATATTTAGTGTTATATTTATGATTAAATAAGATAGATAATATGAAAACACGTTAGTGGGACATGAACATGATACGATAGCAAGAATTGCCACCTTTGTCATGGAGGAATGGGAAAAGTCACACCTATTTCCAAAAAACCCTTCCACTGCTTATCTCATGTTCTGTCAAGAGTCCCAAGACCAAGAGCCCAGCTTTTTCCAGTCGCCCCTAGCTTCAGCCGTCGCACTTGGCTAACTTATCTCATATGAACGTTGGACCATCTCACTGATTAAGCCCCGATCTATTCCCCTTGCTTGCAATCAAATCAGATATGATTTCTTCCCTCTTTATTTATTTTGATTTTTTTTCTCTTCTTCTTTCATCTTCATCTGCCATCACACAAGCATCTTCCAATTTCTAGTCGGCTCCTAGGGCGACTAATTCGTGATTTTTCCCCAAACGATTTTTTTGGTCGATTTAACGGAAATCGCGGCGGTTGAGTTCCGCCTAGCGCCTATGCCAATTTTTAGAGCATTGGAAATAACACATAATATCTGGGTTTTAATATATTTTTTATTATAATCTAATTATTAATCAATAATATATTAATAGTAAATATCATCTAATAATTTAAAAATAATGATTATTTTATAATATTAAATTTTAAAAGTAAAATTAGAAATTTAATATCATTCCAATGCCCAAAATATTACAAAAATAGTAAATAACTCAATTGTCCATAGGTCAATTAACAAATTATAAATTTACAATAATAATTTAATAATTTGAAATTGATATTTATTATTATTTTTTTTAAAAAAACCTGAAATAACATTATTTTGGGCCAATTTTTTTTTAAAAAAATATTAAAAATATGCAAAATCAACAACTGGTCGCCTAGTTGATATTTTCGCTAATTTGCCAAAATTCTAGGCGTTTGGGTGACGCTTAGGTAGGTGTCTAGGCCGATTTTTAAATCAGAGGGTATACATAGATGGACAAATAAATGGAAGGTAACATTTAATTTATGTTTTGAAATCATTATATGTTTGTTCATATTCCAATGCAGTATTTGGTTTTCATGTCCAAAGTTTTTCATATTCCAAAACAGTATATAATTGATTAAGGCACCCGCAATCAATTAATGTAAGATCAGATTTATGTTTTCAATATATGACCTACCACTTTTATTACATACTAAATTGTTGTGCACGGACCTATGACACGATGTCGGTATGAGATTCGAACTCAAGTTCTTGACAATCCTAAGATAAATTTTCCTTAATGAAACTCAACGATAAATTCACATTCACTTACTATGAAGGCTCCTAATCTATGATAACTTATAAATAAGCTAAAAATATTCATATAAGTGAAGAGAAAATGTTCAATTTAAAAATAAATTGAGTTAGAAAGAGAAATTGAGTTAGGCAGAAGATAGTTGCCGACCGACCTTTGCACATGTTAGGGTTTAAGTAAAGTACAACTTAAAGATTGTAGTAAAATAATAAATTACAGCATGTACTTATCTCAAGCAAATTGCAGCCTTAAGATTGCACACATATTTTTCCATTAGTTTTATAATTCACATTCATATACAGTCGTAAGATTGCAGTAAAAAAATCCAGCACAGGGTAATTATCCAAGTCAATTTGCACACATATTTTTCCATATGTTTAATAATATAGATTAATGACTTTCTATTTTAGAAAAATAAATTTTGACAAAATTTTACTATTATTAACTAGCTAAGCTTTATATATATATAGATTTGTAGGGTCAAAATTCTAAATTTACTTATTCATAGTAACTCTAGTGTAAATTTGAAAGTCAACATTAGCAATCCATTTTTCAACCACGGCAGCCATGTGCCCATGTATGTCTTAATTTAGCTTGGTAAAAACTTGTGTAGGACGGTCTTACGGATGGAGCCCCATTTACAAATTCACGGGTTAATAACTAAACCTGTTAATGTAAATTACAAAAGTTGGTTGAATGAGTTGGTGAAGGGCAAATCTTAAATGTTTAATCAGAGCTGATCCAAGGTTTGACTCCCTCTAGCAACAAAATTTATTTTTAATGCTCATTTCCTCTATTTGCTCCGGTGCCCCTTCACTTTCAATGTTTGTTAGCTCCGTTAGCATCAATTGTCTTGGGATACTTGACAGATCCTAACGGATTTTGACGAAATGCTAAATGACACATTTAAAATCAAACGTGACACATTAAAAACACAAAAGTGACACATTTTAATGTTAAAAGTGACACTATAAATGAAAATTTATTATAATTTTTATTAAAATACAAAGTAACACTCTTAATACTAAAAAGTAACACATTTAATACTAAAAAGTGACACTCTTAATACTAAAAAGTGACACTCTTAATACAAAAAGTGACACATTTAATACTAAAATTGACACTCTTAATACTAAAAAGTGACATATTTAATACTAAAAAGTGACACTCTTAATACTAAAAAGTGACACTCTTAATACTAAAAAGTGACACATTTAATATTAAAAAGTGGCACTCTTCCTTAAAGAATTTACCGGACCAAAATGAATCATCTCGTGCTTCAAGTTCATCTACTACATGTTTTGATCATGCTCGCTCTGTTATGAAGGGAATGAGAAAAAGAATTAAGAGAAGTATTGAAAAGTGCAAGAAAAAGACTACTGATTTTTCTGATTCCCATCAAGCCAAGGAATTTGGTTCCAAGACTTCTAATGCTCGGTTATTTTAGACATATTTTCAGTAAATTTTGTAAGTTTGAGTAAGAAACATATACTTTACCTTGAAAAAGTTATGATTTTGTGTTTTTAACGATTGACACTTGGAATTATATACATTTCTATGAATGATAAGATATATTTTAGTAGTGTTCAATTGATTATTGTTGTTAAAATCACTAACCCAAAAAGTGACACACTTTAGTCCTAAAGGTAGCACACTCCAAGCCTAAAAGTGACACTCTTATTGATACAAATTGTATGATTATAAAAATGAGTTATTTTACCAAAAGTGACACACCTAATGCCTAAAAGTGACACAATTAATACCTAAAAGTGACACACTAAACGTGACACTTATGAATAAAAATTTAAAGATAAAAAGTGATTTTTTTGCCAAAAGTGACACACGTAAAACTTAAAAGCGACACATTCCATGTTTAAAAGTGACACTCTGATTTAAAGTAACTAAGTAAAACTTAATCAGACCTAAGGCAACAATTATCCAAAAGTGACACTTTTGTTCTCAAAGTGACACACGCCAAGCCTAAAAGTAACACTCTGATTGATCGTAATCTCTGGCAATAAAACTTCAAAAAATTGTTGATGAGTTTCGAACCAATGACAAACACACCATTTACCTAATCTTAAGTAATTCACTGGGAACCAACTCAATTAAATTTTTTTTGTTATTTTTTATAACATATTATTTATTTATTATGACCCACAAATTTCTAAATGGGGCTCCGTCTTACGGATAAGGATCCGTAAAATCGTTTTACAGGAGACTACCCCATTTAGCTTTACTTCACTTTGTGTGATGTTGAGTGCCACAGCGGAAAAATAGAATCTAAAATAAACTATGGCCGAAATCTTTTGCCCCATCCATTCAAGTTTCAAAAAAGACACTTCTAGAAATCAGTTAGAGTAATATTTGGGTCACTCTCATTTTGTACTAAAATATGAGTAGTTTATGATGTGATACACTTTCATTGGTTGGAGTGGTGGATCCCCCGAAATGTTCAACCAATGAAAGTGGCTAAAGATTCGTATCTTCATTTCCACCGTTCATTTAGATCTCAAATAATTCTTGTAATTTAGTGGAATAAACCTAAGATTCTCACGTCCACCAACTTGTTTTGACATATATTCAATAGCTTTTTTAGGATAAATTTTAGAGATATCAACCATATTTGCTTCAGTGCTTGAGCTTCAGCTGCTTGAGCGGGAGCAATTTTTCGATGTGACCGATGTAAATAAGTCTTACTAGGAGAAGTTAGACAATGAACATGCTCAGTAACAAAATTAGCAATAAAATTAATTACCTGATACTTACCATTTATCCGACAGTTAAATTTCAACATAGCTCGACAACCACATCGTGTCACAGAACGATGAGCTTTTACATTAGCATCTCGCTTATCTTTCCTCCGATAGCTTTCACGATTGCAACAAAAAATTCTATCTAATATCCTGCCACTTCCGTTCTCAGTATGTTCTTTATTTACTCGAGTACCAAAACCTGCTTTCTTTGCGTAATTGAAAGAACGCAAGTAGCTATGATTCTCCAAACTGCCTAATGTAGTTTCCAATGTAGCTTGTGAAACAGCTACAATGTAAGTCACAATAAACAGAAAAATCAAAACAACGGAAGACTTTAAAATAAAACACGAAATTAAACACAAAGGTTTACAAAACAATCTACAAGCCTATACTTGTCAGTGTTCTAAAACTCCCCGCCTAGTTCCGCCTAGACCCCGCCTAGGCGCTAGACCCCTCTCTACCGCCACGATTTTCTTAGTCGCCGCCTAATCGACCAAGTCGGTGCCTACGTTGCCGGTCTGCCAGATAGATAGAAGAAAGAAGAAGAAAAAAAAATGAAGAAGAATGGGGCTGTCTCGAGACTCATATTTTAGAATGAGAAGGGATTAAGGAGGATATGTTAGATTGTGGGTTGTAGGGGTAGTAGGTAGGTGGAGTAATATTTTTTTTGTATTTAGTTCTAAAATTGGCTGGTTTATTGCTTTGAGATTGTTGAGAATTGAGATTAAAGGTAGGTTTGTATATTTTTGTTCATTTTACAAATATAGACAAGTGTTTGATAAAATGACAAATATAAAAAAAATTAAATTTGTAGTCAATGTGTTTGATCTTTGATGTAAATTATTTTAAAAATGTTAATTATACCTTAATTCTAGGCCCCGCCTAGTCCCCGATTACGCCCCGACTAGTCCCCTAGGCGCTAGGCGCTAGTGTGCCGCCTAGCGGCCGCCTAACGATTTTTAGAACCTTGATACTTGTAGATCTAGCCTCATGGCCAAAAAGATTTCACTAAAAACGATGAATTGTTTTACAAAAACTATATGAAATCACACAAAAAATATTCTCACAAGACAATGAGTCTTGGAGAACAAAAACCCCACATAAACAAGTTAAACAAAACGTGGGAAGAAACAAAATCAGCTTCCTTTGAACAAAACAAGAAGACAAAAACAGTTTCAGAACTTCAATGTGACTGCCAATGTAGCTACATTGACAGCTTCAGGCAGACTGCTGCAGTTCAGGTCTGGAAAACAGCTTCTGAAACTCTAAACGTCAGACCACGACTGTATGACTTTTATTCTCTCTCTGGAGCTTTACACACAGCACGAATCCTTGCACCTTTATTTATAGTTATGCGATCTCCTACACACATGCAAAACAGTCCATCTACTACAAGGAAAATAATTAGTTTTTTTTTTTTTTCACCTAAGGGGGGCATGGGAAGTGATCGAACTTTTAGTTATTAAGGAAAAATCAACAACTTTTCAATTTAATGGGATTTGATTACCAAATATCAAAGAACTCAAGAATTATGGTTGGATTAGGATTTATACAAAGATTTAGTTACCAAAAACAACTCCTAAGATTTAGGTCCAAAAAAACCAAAATCTAATTAAATATTTTGTTACCAAAAATGACTCCTAGACTTTAGGATCAAGAAAACCAAAAATCTTTAGGAAAATTATGTTTCCAAAAATTTTATTACCAAAAATTCACCAAAACTTTATGACCAAGAAAGGTGAAAACAAGACCACCTATTTTGCCCTTACAATAATCGTTGTAAAAATTATGTGCAGCTTCTTCTGTTACAAACTCCATCCCAATATGTGGAATATCTTCTTTGGACATTTTTATGTGTATTTTCTCAATAGTTATCTCATTATTTTTTTCTGTTATAGAGTCAAAAATTTCATCACCATTAAGCTTCTTTCTTTGGTGAGTCCCCAACCCCTTCAGAGTCTAACCGGTGGCATGATGGAAGATCACCACCGAAATCATTATTAACATTCATACCAAAGAGGATAAATTTTTTAAAATTAAGAGCAGCCCTAAAAAGAGAAAAAGAGAGAAAGCCTAAAAAATATGGAGAGAGAGAGAAATTAAGCAGGATCGATTTCGTTTCAATTGGGCACTTTCATGGCAGGTTGACGAAGGCGAGGGATGCTACGGTGGCTGCTTCCAATAATATATGCCAACGTAGATGGGCAAGGCCGCAAGGGAGATTGGTTTCGATTGATAGTGATCTGTGAAGATAGACATAGGCGGTGGTTGCTATTGATGATGAGGTAGAACCGTAGAAGATAGGTTTTCCTAAATTTTGTTTCCCAAATTTTATTTTATCGTAACTAACTTAATGGAAAATGATGGAAGAGGCATTAATTGATGTGACAGGTAATATTATCACCGGTATGGGACAGGAGATACCAATAAGGGACAGGAGATCCGGAGCACTAAAATAAACTATGGCCGAAATCTTTTGCCCCATACATTCATTCAAGTTTCAAAAAGAGACACTTCTAGAAATCCTGTAAAAATATGACAGGTGTCACCTTCTAATCCACCGCCTACAAGAAAAAGCAAACCCAAAACCCACTTGATAAAACTGCTTCTGCAAACACAATGTTACAGCCTAACTTTTACATTGCTGTAGAGAGAGAGAGAGACCATGAGGCATGAGGGAGTAGATTCCCTTTTCCAAAATCCTAACACTTAATTCAATCATAATCTTGTCTCATGTGCTACCATTAAAGTATAAAGTTGACCATTCATTTCTTGAGAGAAACAAATCTTATCAATTCTTAATTTCTTTCAACAAAGCCTACCAATGTCAATGCTTCTGAAACTAACCACCGCCCTATCTGACACCTGGTCACGGTGGCAGGGAAGCAGCAATGCCAAAGATGAGTTTCTACCGTTAATTCTCACTTCCACGATCATTGTTCTTGCCTTATCCTTGTTTTCATGGATTTTCAAATCAAAAAAGGGGCACCTGCCATTGCCTCCAGGACCACGACCCTTGCCACTTGTCGGAAACCTCCTGTCGCTCGACCCCGAGCTCCACTCCTACTTTCAAAGCCTGGCTGGAACATATGGTCCAATCTTAACTCTCTGGCTGGGCAAAAAGGTGGGTATTGTGGTCACATCCCCTGCCTTGGCTCGTGAGGTGCTCAAAGATCAAGACACCACCTTTGCCAACCGCGATGTTCCGATAGCCGGCAGGGAAGCCACCTACGGTGGTTTTGACATCGTGTGGACCCCGTATGGACCGGAGTGGCGCATGTTAAGAAAGGTTTGTGTACGTGAAATGCTCAGCAACGCCACCTTAGACTCTGTCTATACCCTCCGTCGCAGGGAGGTCCGAAACACAATTGGTTATTTCTACAGTCAGGTTGGGTCGCCAGTCAACATAGGTGAACAATTGTTTCTGACTGTTCTGAATGTTATCACAAATATGATGTGGGGTGGCTCAGTGAAAGGGGAGGAGAGGGCTAGCCTTGGATCAGAATTTAGGCAAGTGGTAGCAGATTTGACGGCGTTGCTTGGATTTCCCAATATATCAGATTTTTACCCAGGTTTGGCCCGGTTTGATCTGCAAGGGGTCGAAAAAAAGATGAAAGTGTTGGTAAAGAAGTTGGATAGCATCTTTGAGACGATGATTAATCAACGGAGGGAAATGGGTGGTGAACAGGGTAAGGATTTCTTACAGTTTTTGCTCAAGCTTAAAGATGATGGAGATGCCAAAGTGCCGTTAACCATGACCCATCTCAAAGCCCTGCTAATGGTATGTTTTTTCCAGGTCTAATTGTCACTCCCTTTCTTCCTAAAAGAATTGCGTTTTTCCTTTTTGAATTGTTCTAAAAAAATTATCTACGTTTTAATATTTTTCTTTTTTGAAAATTATTTTTACCATATTACCCTTAATATAATTTTTACTTTAATTGATTAGCATCATTCTCACATGATTATCTATGTAAAAAATCAAAATATTTCATCGGGTGCTAGTTTGAAAGTCTAATAATTAATATAATAGATATATAATTAGTATTAGAACAGATTATCATTACAATAATGTTTTAGCATAATCAATATGCTAATATCAAATATAAATGATAAAATTAAAATGGTATGAAGATATAGTATATATATATTCTTTCCGTTCCAAAATTATCGTCTGAGTTGACTTGATGCATTGTTTAAAAAAAATATTTGACTAGATTATTAATATTAGTTTGATGTGTAGTTTACTTTAAAGTCATGTGTATATGACTCATAATAAAATTATAATGAAAAAGTAAGAATAAGTGATAAAAGTGTTTTCTTAAAAATTAAAGTTTCATACAATACAATTATTTTAAGACGAACGAAAAAAAAAACACAACAATAAATTTAAAATGAAAAAGTATAATATTTGGAACTTGGAAGTTGACTTTCAAGTCTAAATAGTAAACTAGACTATTTGGCAGGAATTGAAAACGATTTTGACATATTTCATTTAAATAGTTTATTTTAAAAAATAAGACATAAAAATATAATTTTATTATTAATAGAATATTAAAAATATTATTTTTTTAAAATTTAATTTTAAAATGGTGATTCTTTATCTAAAACGAAATAAGTATTATTTTAATATTTATAATAAATTTAATACTAAGAGCATCCTCAATGTATAAATTCTTATTACAACTTCTTAACTGAGTCCTACTGTCACCTACACATTTTTCTCTTCTTACACACTTAAGAATAAATCTTCTCATTGTATACTATTCTTACACAATTTCTTATACAAAAAATTACTCCCTCCGTCCCTAAATAATCGTCTGGGTTGACCCGACGCACATTTTAAGAAAAAGTAATTGACTTGATTATTTATATTGGTTTAATGTGTAGTTTCCTTTAATGTCCATGTATATGTGGCCCATAATTAAAGTAGAGTGAAAAAGTAAGGGTAAAGTGATAAAAGTGATATTCTAAAAAAGTAAGTTTCAAAGTGAACAATTATTTTAGAACGGACGAAAAAAGAAAAGAAGGACGATAATTTAGGGACGAAGGGAATATTAAATTTAACACCAATCCAAATAAAATAATAATCCTTCCTCCCTCTCCCCCACACACAACCCGACAGCCACCTGCCACTCCGCCTGTTTTCTTGCAGCATAAAGGAGGTTCTTAAATTGGAACCTTTCTCTCACTCTCTCTCCCAGGTGTATGCCTAGTGGCCACTTGGGAGTTTTCCTAGGCTCTAAGAATTGCAAAAACCAAACGATGGCGATGCTCTAATATTTGTTTTGGTATGTGTGCCGAAAGAGGTTACTCTCTTGTGAATGGAGGGAATATTTTCAAATTGATTAATTGTGTATTCTAGCCGAATTAATTTTATATAGTATTAAAATTGCTATTCGTCTGTTGTTCCCTATAAACGTGGGTCCGCGGTTACCATTGGATGATGGTACCAGACATTGACCTAAAATGGTTTTTTGTTTGTGTGGTGGCAAAAAAGAAATGGTTTTTTGTTTGTACGGGGGGTAAAAAAGAGACGGTAAGAGAGTCGCTTTGATTTGATATATCTTTTTAAAAAAACTAATCGATTTTATTTTAAATATGGGTAAAATATGTGGTTTTTTGTAATATTTTTTAACATATGATCATAATTAAAGTAAGTAAAAAAAGTAATGATAAAATGATAAAAATGTTTTCCTAGCAAGAAAAGTTTTTTAAAGAAAAAAATTATTTTAGAACGGACGAAAAGAAAACGGGACGATAATTTAAAAACGGAGGGTGTATTAATTTTTCTTCTTTTGGGTAGTGATGAATACTCATGTTGTGTGAATTGAACTTGGCAGGACATGGTGGTAGGTGGGAGTGACACAACCTCAAACTCAATGGAGTTTGCCATAGCTGAGATGATGAACAAACCTGAAACCATGGAAAAAGCACAACAAGAGTTGTTGAGAGTGGTGGGGAAAGACAACATAGTCGAAGAATCTCACATTCCTAAACTACCTTACCTATACGCTGTGATGAAAGAAGTTCTTCGATTGCACCCTACCCTCCCACTGTTAGTCCCACATTGCCCGAGCGAGACATGCATTGTTGGAGGCTACACAATCCCGAAAGGCTCTCGAGTTTTCGTTAACGTATGGGCAATACACAGAGACCCGTCCATTTGGGAAAACCCTTTGGAGTTCCGTCCAGAGAGATTCTTAACTGGTAAATGGGATTTCAGTGGAAATGACTTTAGTTATTTTCCATTTGGTTCTGGTCGAAGAATATGTGCAGGGGTGGCAATGGGCGAGAGGATGTTTATGTTTTCACTTGCTTCAGTTCTTCATTCTTTTGACTGGAAACTGCCTCAGGGGCATAAACTCGACTTGGTGGAAAAATTTGGGATTGTTTTGAAGAAGAAGATACCTCTCATGGCAATCCCAACGCCCAGATTATCCAACCCAGCTCTGTACCAGTAAATTCTAATACCGATCCCTACACATTTTATTGATTATATACCCTCCAAGGGAAGTGATCAGTTGTATAGGTTCTTCTGTGTACCATGTTTTAAATTACATATTCCATTATGTATTTTTATTTCACAAAATCAAAAAAACTTTAATATTCAGAGTTGCATAAGAGATATATGTAGATTAAAACTTGAAAATGAAATCTGTAAGTGTTGGCATGGCCCCAAAACGGGCAGCCCACTTCACCAAACCGAACCCAGCAACCCAAGACCCAAACCCATTTACCTTGCCCCTTTGACTTTCGGCTGATAAAGAGCTATTTTGGGAGAATCTTTGATTTCCCAAAATTGCTTTCAGTTCCTTCCTTTCTTTCTCCAATTAGCCGTGCCTTCCATTGCTTGGGCCGGAATCTTTGGTCCTTGATTGATCCCTTGAGCACTATATATACTCCCTTGGTCTGTCGCCTTTGAGATATACGCAGCAACCTTGAATTGGTTGTTGGGTGAACAACCAAAAACATCACAGTGCCATATATCTCTCTCTCTCTCTCTTTGTGTCTTTGTTCTTGAGGCGGTACATTGGGTATACACTTTGTGTGTGTGAGCTTGAGATTACTATGATTGAGAGTTCTGTGAGGGGGGTTTTCGGGTTGTGTGATTTCTTGTTGGAAGGCTGGGTGGTATACACAGTTGGGTGAAATCCTTGGAAACATTGTCCCTTCGGTAATGAACTCTTGGGTTGAACTGCTATACTTTGTGTATAGGCAGTGGGGATCTGAGCCTAGACAGATCGAGTTAGGCTCCGTTGAGCCGATGATACTCATAACACTAATTATATTATTTATATTGCTTTGTTATAAATTGTTTTTTGCAGGTGATACATTGCAATATACTTTGATATTATTAGTGGGTTATTTTCGACTTTGGTATATTGTAAGTTTACTGCCAAAGACGGGTTCTATTCAAAGTCCTATTTTAATTTGGGGGTAATGCTAGGGCCACTCTAATAGCACTCAATTTTGGGTACCAAATGATGTGGCATCTTATGTGTCATATTGTTAACATAACTTTTTAACTTATAGTGGAGCCCATAAAATGCCAAATAAGATGACACATTGGAAACCACATCATTTGGTGCACAAATTTGAGTGCTCATTGAGTGGCTCTAGCATTACTCTTTAATTTGGTGTGGCTCTGGTGTTCGTTTGATTCGGTAAAGTATCCTTATTTTTACGTTACAGTAGTATCAGAGCGTAGATGGATTGAATCAAATTTTTTGGAGCTTTCTTTATTCCAAATTGGGTTTGTGACTTTGGTATTTTAATTATTCGCCTATTAATTGTGTTTCTTGTCTGCTCTATTATTTTTTGCTTCCGGATAATTTTTTGCCCTTTGCCTATCTTTGTTGCATGCAAAATTAAAATCGGTGATTTTTGGTATAAACGTTAAATTGTAATTTTAAGACTATGTCTACTTACACTTTGGAACCGTTTAATGAAAAATCTGATTTTTCAATTTGGCAACAAAAGATAAAAGAAATTTTGATAAAAGAAAAGTGTTTTTCTGCTATAACTCAGAAATTTAAAAAGGATGCATCTGAAGATGATATACTTGAAATTGATGAATGTGCTTACTTGTCTATTTATTTTGAACTTGACTGAATCTGTTATTCGTAAGTGTGGTAAACAATCGCATGCTAAAAATCTTTGGGATAAACTTGAGGAAATTTACTTTGAGAAGAATTTTCCTAACAAGACGTATCTTTTAGAAAAAAATTTTAGTTTTAAATTAGACCTCAATAAAGATATCGAAGATAATATTGATGCGTTTACCAAATTAGTTCAAGAAATAAAACAAACGGGTGATGAGCACATAGATAACTATACTTCTATTGTCCAATTAAATGCTATACATGAATCTTACTCTGATGTTAAGTCTGCGATCAAATATGGTAGAGACCAGGTTAAACTTGATACGGTGATTAGCGAGTTGAAGAGTAAGGAGTTAGATTTAAAGGCCAATAAGGGGAAGTCTAGTATGAATGAGGTTAATATGGTTAGTGGTAGAACTCTCCATAGGAATAATGGAAAATCTCATCAAAATCAAAATCAAGGTCAAAATCAAAATTCGGACAAGAATAGAGGGAGAAGCAAAAGTAGGTCGAGCTCTAAGCAAAGACATATAACGTGTTACAATTGTGATGAAGTGGGCCATTTTAAAAAAAGGAGTGCCCTAATCCGAAAAGAAAAAATCAAAATCAAGAACAAAACCAAGGTGATTGCAACTTAGCTTCTGGTAGTAATGTTTTCCGTTGATGTGTTTATGGCTATTGATTCTTGTGATAATGTTGTGAATTCTGTGCATTCTGCTTGTGCTAGTGAATGGCTTATAGATTCTGGTTGCAATTATCACATGACACAATTGAAATCATTGTTTATTACTTATATAGAAGTTAATGTTGGTTCTGTTTCTCTGGCTAATGAGAAAAGGTGTGAAATACTTGGTATTGGTGATATTGATTTGAAATGCAATTCTGGTTATGTTTTAACTTTGAAAAATGTGAGACATGTGCCTGAATTATGTAGCAATTTGATTTCATGTGCCTCGTTAAAGGATGATGATTTAGAAGGAAAATGGGGTAAGGGTGTTATGAAAATAATACTAAAGGGGTCTTTAGTTATTGCAAAATGTGAAAAACGTCAGAACTTATATGTTTGTCAGGCTTTACCTATGTCTACTTCTGAGATTTATGCTAATGTCGTTAAGGAAGATAAAACGATGTTGTGGCATAAGAGACTAGGTCACATAAGTAATAAAGGGTTAGAAATTTTGCAAAAACGGGTGTTTTTGGAAATGACAAATTTTCTGGTTTACCTTTTTGTGATACTTGTGTTAAGAGCAAACATCATAAAGTGAATTTTCCACCCCTTCCCTAGGTAAGCATTCTAGCAAGAAATTCCTTGACTACATACATGCCGATGTATGGGGGCCCTCTAGTGTGCCCACTCAAGGTGGCAATAGGTATTTTCTATCCATCATTGATGACTTTTCACGAAAAGTTTGGGTTTTCTTAATGAGACACAAATCTGAGTCGTTTGAGAAATTTAAAACTTGGAAAGTTTTTATTGAAAATCAAACAGGAAAGAAAATCAAAATGCTTAGGACCGATAATCGATTAGAATTCTGTAATCATGAGTTTGATGAATTCTGTGCTATTCATGGTATTGGTCGACATAAAACTGTTCCCTATAACCCGCAACAGAATGTTGTTGCCGAGCGTATGAACATGACTCTTTTGGAAAGAGTGAGAGCTATGCTCAATACTTCGGGTCTCTCCAAACGTTTTTGGGGAGAGGCAGTTGTAACTGCCGCCTATATCATCAATAGGTCCCCCTCTGTGCCTTTGCATGGTAGATGCCCTGAAGCGGTCTTTTACGGGCAAAGAGATTGATATCTCGCAATTGAGGGTGTTCGGTTGTGCAGCTTATGAACATCAAATATATGACAAACTTGAACCTAGGGATGCTAGGTGTGTATTTTTAGGGTACCCGGAGGGTGTGAAGGGGTATAGACTTTGGTTAAAAGAGGAAAATGTTTTTAAGACCATAATTAGTAGGGATGTTGTCTTCAATGAACTTGAAATTCCTTGCTTGATTCCTACTCAACCTATACCTGTTAATGATGCTCCCCCTCCCCCGGCTCCAATTGCGGTGGAGTAACCCCATGTTATTGATGATGTGCCAACCAAAAGTGTGGAAATTGATCATGAGAATGTTGAAATTGAACACAATGAAGATAATGAAAATGTAGAGGATGAGCACGTCCCGGAAATAGAAACTCTAGATGACTACCAACTTGTTAGGGACCGACCTAGACGGGAAGTTAGGATACCATCTAGACTTAATGATTTTCGTATGACATCTTTTGTGTTTAGTGTGTTTGATTCTCTTGACAATTGTGATGAACCTTAATCTTACCATGATGCTTTAAAGTTTCCTCATTCTGCTAAATGGTTAAATGCTATGAAAGATGAAATGAACTCGTTGCATGTTAACCAAACATGGACCTTGGTCCCTAAATCTAAAACATGTTCTCTTGTTGCTTGCAAATTGTTGTTTAAGGTTAAGACTGAGAATGAGAGTGTTAGATTTAAAGCATGGTTGGTTGCAAAAGGATTTACTCAAAAGGAGGGGATAGATTACAAAGAAATTTTTGCTCCGGTTGTCAAATTTACTACGGTAAGAGTCATGCTTGCTTTAGTTGATAAGTTTAATTGGGAATTAAAACAAATGGATGTGAAAACGGCGTTTTTACATGGTGACTTGGATGAAAAAAAATTCATGAGACAACCCGAAGGTTTTGTTGATAAGAGAAATCCTGACTATGTGTGTTTATTGAAAAAATCATTGCATGGCTTGAAACACTCTCCTAGGATGTTGAACAAGAAGTTTGATATGTGTATGTTGTCTTTAAAATTCACTCGTAGCTCTTATGATCATTGCTTGTATTTTAAAGCCAACTCTTCTACTCCTGTGTTCCTATTGATTTATGTTAATGATATGCTAATTATCAGTCCTTGTATTAAATCAATTGAAGATGTGCAAAATTGTCTTAGTGCGAATTTTGACATGAAAGATCTAGGAGATGCTAAAAAGATTTTAGGAATGAACATTGTTAGGGATAGAAAGAATTCCACTATTTATCTTGATCAAATTTCTTATGTGCAAAAGATTTTGAGTAAATTTAGGATGGAGGATGCTAAACCTGTAGATGTGCCTCTAGGAGGACATTTTATCCTTAGTAAAAATCAGGCCCCCCAAACTGATTTTGATAAAAGGAGAAAGTGCCTTATTCTAATGCGATTGGTTCCATTATGTATCTTATGGTTAGCACTAGACCTGATTTAGCCTATGCTATTAGTTGCTTGAGTAGATACATGTCTAACCCTGGTATGCCTCATTGGGAAGCGGTCAAATGGCTTCTTAAATATCTTGGTTATTATGTGAATTATGGCTTGAAATTCTCCAAATGCAATGAAGGTGTTGTATTGAAAGGTTATGTGGATTCTAACTATGCTAATGATAGAGATAGTAGGAAGTCTACTACTTCTTATGTGTTCACTTTGTGTGGTTCATGTGTTAGTTGAAAATCTCAATTACAACCCATTGTTGCATTGTTTACTATCGAGTCTGAGTTTGTTGCTATAACTGAAGCTTTTAAAGAAGCGACTTGGTTGAAAGGATTGATAACTGAAATTGGTTTTCTAAAGGAAAAAGTTGTGGTTTATTCTGACAGTCAGTCAAGAATTCAACTTTGCAAAAACCCCGTTTTTCATGATAGAACGAAACATATCGATGTTCGTTTTCATTACTTGAGAGATTTAATTGAAAAGGGTTTTATTTTATTAGAAAAAATTATATCTCAGTATAATCCTGCAGATATGAATACGAAATGCTTACCTGTGTTAAAATTTCAAACGTGCTTGAAAATTTTGAATTTTGATATCGGTGGTTGAATGCATGCTTCGTGTCCCTGTTTCCCTACTTTGTGTTTGGAAAGTGATTCATGTCCCTTCTACAGTTTTTCTTTGTGAAAATCTGTCTCCTGTTCTTGGTTCCATCTTTGTGTTGGATCAAGTTCGGGATAGGCTATGATGCACCCCACTGGTGTCCATAAGTTCAAAGTGATGGTCCCGATACTTGTTCCAAGGTTGAGATTGTAAGTGTTGGCATGGCCCCAAAACGGGCAGCCCACTTCACCAAACCCAACCCAGCAACCCAAGACCCAAACCCACTTACCTTGCCCCTTTGACTTTCGGCTGATGAAGAGCTATTTTGGGAGAATCTTTGATTTTTTCCAAAATTGCTTTCAGTTCCTTCCTTTCTTTTTCCAATCAGCCGTGCCTTCCATTGCTTGGCCCGGAATCTTTGGTCCTTGATTGATCCCTTGAGCACTATATATACTCCATTGGTCTGCCGCCTTTGAGATATACGCAGCAACCTTGAATCAGTGAATGGTTGTTGGGTGAACAACCAAAAACATCACAGTGCCATATCTCTCTCTCTCTCTCTCTCTCTCTCTCTTGCGTCTCTGTTCTTGAGCCGGTACAATGGGTATACACTTTGTGTGTGTGAGCTTGAGATTAATGTGATTGAGAGTTCTGTGAGGGGGGGTTTTCGGGTTGTGAGATTTCTTGTTGGAAGGCTGGGTGGTATACACAGTTGGGTGAAATCCTTGGAAACATTGTCCCTTCGGTAGTGCACTCTTGGGTTGGACTGCTATACTTTGTGTATAGGCAGTGGGGATCTGAGCCTAGGCAACCATAAGCCCTAGATAGATCGAGTTAGGCTCCGTTGAGCCAAGGATACTCATAATACTAATTATATTATTTATATTGCTTTGTTATAAATTGTTTTTTGCAGGTGATACATTGCAATATACTTTGATATTATTAGTGGGTTATTTTCGACTTTGGTATATTGTAAGTTTACTGCCAAAGACGGGTTCTATTCAAAGTCCTATTTTAATTTGGTGTGGCTTCGGTGTTCGTTTGATTCGGTAAAGTATCCTTATTTTTACGTTACAAAATCTAAAGTTGTCAACTAACGAATGCTATTCTCATTTCAGGGTTAGTAAGGTTGATCCTAATCCTAATTGATAAAAAGTAACGTTACAACTATTAATTAGGTAAAATCTTAGGTAAAACGACATTATAAATATTTTTTTGTAAGACATATCATTTTTACCCAACCTATCGTGTATTTGTGAATAGACCGATAGTGAGTTTCTGTCTTATTACCCCTAAGGGGTGACTCAGTGGTAGAGAAGAAGCTTCTCTAAATGTGAGGTCTCATCTACTTTCTTAAGTGAAATATCGATAAGTGAAAGAAATACATATTATTTTGAAATCAACCTAACAAGGATGAAATATTTTCACACCGCAAACATACTAATTAAATCTTTTTATCAATCTATCAGTTGCATTTGTTTAAGGTTAAAACTTGTGTAAGATGATTTTATGGATTATTTTTATAAAATTAATCATTTTTATTTAACCTATTATATGTTTGGTGGGTTAAATTATAAGAAAGTGATATTCTATTTTACGATTTAAGATTTGTAAGACGGTTTTGTATGAGACATATTCATTGTTTAATTATTGAAGTGCCGGCCTTGTCATCTTCTTTCACTTGCTAATACTTCATTAAACACATGGTCTGACTTTAATGTTGAACAACTTAAGATTCGAACACAATTATAAAGAACATAAAGAAAAATATCAAAGTAAATTTATAATTTATTAGGAAAAATAGAAAAGAAATAAAAATATGCATATTAATAAAAGCCAAAAGAATTCACAAATAATTTATTAATATTTTAAAGCAACCTATCTTCTTGGAAAACCAGTAGTAGACAATGAATTCCAGAAAGACCTTCACAATATATGAAAGAATACAAGTAGTTAGGATTCTCCAAAAACAGCCAATGCAGTTTTTAATGTAGCTTCTGATGTAGCTACAATGGAAGTCAAAATGGCTAGAAAAAGTAAAACTGAACAGCGGAAGACTTAAAGCACGAAATTAAACAAAAAGGTTTACCAAACAATCTACAAGCCTATGCTTGTAGATCTAGCCTCATGACCAAAAAGATTTCACTTAAAAAGATGAATTGTTTTACAAAAAAAAAAAAACTATGTGAAATCACCAAACAAAACACTTTCATAAGACAACAAGTCTTGGAGAGCAAAACCCCACAGAAAACCAGGTATAGAAAACGTGGGAAGAAACAAATAGCTTCCTAAAATCAGTTAGGAAGACAAAACAATTATCAACGCCCAATGTCGCTTCCAATGTAGTAACATTCGGAGCTACATTCAAAAACTGCTGCACATCTGAAACTGAAATCAGGTTCTGAACTTCTGAAATTTTTGCTTCTGGTTTTCTGAATCAACTCTCTTCTCTCTCACGATGCGCGCTCCAGCCGTTGCCCATGACTCTTATTTATAATGAGGAGAAAACCTACACACAAAGAAGGAATCCAACTTTAAGAAGGACAAGGATTAGAATTGGAATTAAAAGCAACTTCCTTAATTGTTAGATCCACATACCATATTGAAGAGGTCTTCAAGACACGGCTGTTAGGAAAGATTTGACCAATGATTTTATTATAAAAAACAACTCCTAGAATTTAGGTCGAAGAAACCACAAAATCTAGGGAATTATATTGTTTCCAAATATGCAACCAAAACTCTTTAGGAATATTTTGTTTTTAAAAATGACTCATAAACTTTAGGACCAAGAAAAATCAAAAAATCTTCAGGAATATTTTGTTTCAAAAATGACTCCTACACTTTAGGACCAAGAAAAACCAAAATCTAATTAAAGATTTTGCTTCAAAAAATACTTAAACTTAGGGACCAAGAAAGGAGAAACAAAACCAAAATAGGCCATGCCTATTTTACCCTTACAATCTCCCCCTTTGTTGAGCCTTTCTGGTCAAATCAAAAGACATGTGTTTATTCAACACCAATCAAAACCATCTAACCTGCATTGGTTAGAAAAACACATCTCCCCTTGAATTTGTGCAAGGTATAAAATCAGAAATAATTACTAAGCACAAATCAGAATATGCCAATGATGCAATCACATGCATACAAAGCAAACAGTTTATGAGATTCATCACCATCACCAGAAACACTTGATCTCTTTTCCCCTATTTGACCGGAAAAGGAAGAGGGATAAACCATCTTATAGGAATTCTCAAAAAATCCAAGATTTTGAAAAACACAATTAAGTGTTCACCATGATTTGATCACACCACTAGCAATAAATGAGCACATCATACCCATATTCAAAACCTCATGGTTCCACATAAAAATTAGACAACCACTAAATATTTTTAACATGAAGATTTTTGGAAATTTATTTGCACGGTTTATTTTAGGACAAAATTTCACCAAGCTGATATCCTTATCAATAATGCATGTCCTAAAATTTTATGCCTAAAAACATTATAACAAAAAGCTAGACAAAAGAATTAAAAAAAATGTAATCACACAAAAGTTATAAAGACCAGATTAAATGATGTAGTTCTTAATGTAGCTGCATTGAGAGGTGCATTCGCTAAAATTGTGATTTTATTTTCAATTTTGCATTTTTTTTTTGTTTTCTCAACCAGATTTCTCTCCCAGCTCTTGAGTATGTTTGAAGTCCACAAAGGAAAGAGCTACCTTTTGAAATTTAGAGATGTAGCAATTTATCTTGGTACTATGGAACTTAGGTTCTCATGGGTTGATCTTGAGAAAATTGACTCCCCTTAATAGAAAAAGTGTGAAAGCTACCTAACGGAAAAGAGCTACCTATGAACAAGGTTGTGACACCTTTCTTTTGGAACTATGAATCCTCAGATTTCATGGGTTGATCAATTGAAAGAACACAAGTAGCTAAGATTCTCCAAAAACAGCCAATGCAGTTTCCAATGTAGCTTTTGATGTAGCTACAATGGAAGTCACAATGGCCAGAAAAAGTAAAACTGAACAGTGGAAGACTTAAAGCACAAAATTAAACATAAAGGTTTATCAAACAATCTACAAGCATATACTTGTAGATCTAGCCTCATGGTCAAAAAGATTTCACTTAAAAAGATGAATTGTTTTACAAAAAAAAAAAGTGAAATCACCAAACAAAACACTCTCACAAGACAACAAGTCTTGGAGAGCAAAACCCCACAGAAAAACAGATATAGAAAACGTGGGAAGAAACAAATAGCTTCCTAAAATCAGTTAGGAAGACAAAACAATTATCAACGCCCAATGTCGCTTCCAATGTAGTAACATTCGGAGCTACATTCAAAAACTGCTGCACATCCGAAATCGAAATCGGGTTGAACTTCAAATTTCGCTCGATTTTCTGAATCAACTCTCTTCTCTCTTACGATGCGCGCTCCAGACGTTGCCCATGACTCTTATTTATAATGAGGAGAAAGCCTACACATAAAGAAGAAATCCAACTCCAAGAAGGACAAGGATTAGAATTGGAATTAAAAGCAACTTCCTTAATTGTTAGATCCACATACCATATTGAAGAGGTCTTCAAGACACGGCTGTTAGGAAAGATTTGACCAAGGATTTTATTACAAAAAACAACTCCTAGAATTTAGGTCCAAGAAACCACAAAATTTAGGGAATTATATTGTTTCCAAATATGCAACCAAAACTCTTTAGGAATATTTTGTTTTTAAAAATGACTCATAAACTTTAGGACCAAGAAAAACCAAAAAATCTTCAGGAATATTTTGTTTCTAAAAATGACTCATAAACTTTAGAACCAAGAAAAACCAAAATCTAATTAAAGATTTTGTTTTAAAAAATGCCTAAACTTAGGACCAAGAAAGGAGAAACAAAACCAAAATAGGTCATGTCTATTTTACCCTTACAATGTAAATCCATAAAATGGTGTAGTTGAAAATTAAAAGCTTATCACTTATCAGAATTTACAAACCAGCCTGCAATTTCATACTAATTATTCGGTTATTCATCAAAAAAATAAATTAATAAAATAAAGAAATCGTAAAGAGATGACAAATATCAATACATGGAGATAGCGCGTAAGGATGGATGGCCTGCCAACCATGTAAATTAAGTTATCATATCACTTCCCTTTATTTTATTATATAGCTGCGATTTAAAAACTAAATAAAATAAAAAATTAGGTTGACACTATTGTAGATGTCATTCTAACTTATAAAACACATCCGAAAATGAGCATTGAAATTTGACAGCCCTTATTAAGAGGTGAGGATTTAGTATAGGATCAAGGTCCAACGGCACGACAATGCATCTCTATGTTCATGGTGGAAGGTGATAGGGAAGTGAGGAAGCACATAATGTGGAGAGAGACATATGAGAGGTGGTCAAACATGTAAATTCTGCAGAGAATAGAGAAAAGGAACTAGGAGAGAGACATCTGATCTAACTTCTTAGCGGTGATCTACTGTAGGGGCCGAAAGTCTAGTTGATGTTAGGGCTACTCAAAATATGCAGTGAAAAATAGACACTCAATGACTTGATAAATTATGATTGGTTGTATATTTTGTTGGTCATAACAATTTGATCAATCAGAGTGATCCAACTCATTAAATATCCATTTTTTAGTTCACATTTTGAGTGACCCAAACACTATCCATATTTAAAAAAGATAGCAGCTATCCTAGAAGATTACAAACGTAGAATTAGTCAAGAGATTTGATTGGGTGTATCACTATCAAATCTATATATATATATATATTTAAAGTTGGTGAGGAGCACTATGGTTGTGCCACCTCACCACCTTTAGATAAATCTTCATTCTAAATCATCCATGTGGAAGTTTTAAAAACCTTTGGTTTTCTAGCCATTAGCTAATAATAATACCTAATAACAATCAATATGATAAGGGGTATTAGTATTAGTATATATAACTTCTTCTATTGTCAATAGTAGAAGACTTATATTTAAAAAAATTTACAACTAACATTACTTCTAACCAATGTGGGATAAAACTTTTCAAGGTTAGATATTACTTCTAATGACTCACTTTTAACATCATACTTTAAGCTTTGATATCTTATTCATCCAAAACTTGATTTGGACAAATAAATATATCATTTCGATGTTCTTGCCGAGTAGAACACATTTACACAATTACTTTTGTCAACAAACAAATGACACGTAAAGAAATTTGTGCCTCAAGTTGCACAATTTCTTTTACTAAAAACACTAATTTTTTAATAAGTATTATACTTTAACTATTGATATCTTATTCATCCAAAACTCAATTTTGACAAATAAATATATCATTTCGATGCTCTCACCGAGTAGAACACATTTGCACAATTACATTTACCAACAAACAAATGACATGTAAAGAAATTTGTGCCTCAAGTTGCACAATTTCTCTCACTAAAAACACTAATTTTTTTTAACAAGTACTATACTTTAAAGTCTTGATATCTTATTATCAAAAACTCAATTTGGACAAATAAATATATCATTTTGATGCTCTCACCGAGTAGAATACATTTGCGCAATTATCTTCGTTAACAAACAAACGATACGTAAAGAAATTCGTGCCTCAAGTTACACAATTTCTTTCACAAAAAATACTAATTTTTCAACAATAGAAGAGATGTATCACACATTGGTTAGAAATTGATGTTGGTTTTAAAAATTCTATTATTAAGTACCAATAGAAGAAATGCATCATGCATCATACATTGGTTGGAAAGTGATGTTGATTTTCAAAGTCACTAGAAAACCAAAAGTTTTTAAAGCTTCCACATGGATGCTTTAGAATGAAGATTTATCCAAAGGTGGTGAGGTGACACAACCATAGTGCTCCTCACCAATTATATATATATATATATATATATGATAAAATATTTTTACAATTTTTACCAATAGAAGATGTATATCTCACATTGGCTAAAAAATGATGTTGAGTTTAAATTATTTTATATTATTACCAATAAAATAAATGTATAACACATTGTTTAAAAAGAAAATGTTAGATTTTAAAGTCTTTAAAAGACTAAAGACTTTCACTTTTACAAGATATGAATCTCACATGGTTACAAAATATTCTACTATTATTACCAATAGAAGAGATGTATCACACATTGGTTAGAAATTGATGTTTGTATTTAAAATATTATTATTAATTACTAATTGAAAAGATGTATCACATTTGTTATAAAGTGATGTTGATTTTTAAAGTTTTTTGTTAAAAAATTTCTACCATTATTACCAATAGAAGATTATATCTCACATTGGTTAAAAAATGATGTTGATTTTTAATTATTTTAGATTATATAAAAGACTTACTATTATTAGCAATATAAGATATATATACTTTTGGTTTTCTAACCATTAACTAATAATAATACATAATAATAATCATAATGATAATGTGTATTAGTATTAGTATATATAACTTTTTCTATTGTCAATAGTAGAAGACTTATATTTAAAAAAATTTACAACTAACATTACTTCTAACCAATGTGGGATAAAACTCTTCAACGTTATATATTACTTCTAATGACTCACTTTTAACATCATACTTTAAGCTTTGATATTTTATTCATCCAAAACTTGATTTGGACAAATAAATATATCATTTCGATGTTCTTGATGAGTAGAACACATTTGCACAATTACTTTTGTCAACAAACAAATGACACGTAAAGAAATTTGCGCCTCAAGTTGCATAATTTCTTTCACTAAAAACACTAATTTTTAATAAGTATTATACTTTAACTCTTGATAATCTTATTCATTCAAAACTCGATTTGGACAAATAAATATATGATTTTGATGCTCTCACCGAATAGAATACATTTGCACAATTACATTCGCCAACAAACAAATGACACGTAAAGAAATTCGTGCCTCAAGTTGCACAATTTCTCTCACTAAAAACACTAATTATTTTAACAAGTATTATACTTTAAGTCTTGATATCTTATCACCAAAAACTCGATTTGGACAAATAAATATATCATTTTGATGCTCTCACCGAGTAGAACAAATTTACGCAATTACCTTCGTCAACAAACAAATGACACGTAAAGAATTTCGTGCCTCAAGTTGCACAATTTCTTTTACTAAAAACACTATTTTTTCAACAATAGAAGAGATGTATCTCACATTGGTTAGAAATTGATATTGATTTTAAAAATTCTATTATTAAGTATCAATAGAAGAAATGCATCATACATTGGTTGGAAAGTGATGTTGATTTTCAAAGTCACTTGAAAACCAAAAGTTTTTAAAGCTTCCACATGGATGCAAGTATTTCACATTGGTTACAAAATATTCTACTATTATTATCAATAGAAAAGATGTATCACACATTGGCTATAAATTAATGTTGATTTTAAAAATACTATTATTACCAATAGAATAGATGTATCATATATTTGGTAGAGGGTAATGTTTGTTTTTAAAGTCTTTAAATAGAAGACTTCTACCATTATTATCAATAGAAATGTATATCTCACTTTGGTTAGAAAGTGATGTTGATTTTAATTTTAGATAAAAAAAAACTTTTACTATTATTACTAATAGAAGAGATATCTTACATTTGCTAAAAAATGATGTTAGTTTTAAAAGTCTTTAGATAAAAGACTTTTACTTTTACCGTCAATGTAATAGAATAGATGTATCCCACATTATTTAGGAAGAGATGTTGGTTATAAATTTTTTAAAATAAAAGACTTCTTCTATTATTACCAAATGAGGATATCTATTACACATTGGTTAGAGAGTGATGTTGATTTTAAAAGTCTACAATTATTAGCAATAGAAGAGAAATATTTCACATTGGTTATAAAGTGATATTGGTTTAAAAAGTTTTTAGATGATGTATCTCACATTGGTTACAAAGAAATGTATTCATATTATTTAAAAATGCGTATTGGTTATAAAAGTCATTAGATATAGACATTTTTTGTTATTACCAATAGAAAATATGTATCCACATTGTTTAGAAATGAATATTGTTTAAAAAAGTCTTTTATCCACTACTATTATTACTAATAAAAAATATATATACCACATGGTTAGAATGTGGTGTAGGTTTTAAAGTCTTTAGATAAAAGACTTAAACTTTCATTACCAATAAAAATATAAAATAAGTATCTCACATTGTTTAAAAATGAATTATGATTTTAAAAGTTTTTAACAAAATGACTTCTAATATTATTATCAAGTTAAATGTTAATTTTAAAAGTCTTTAGATAAAAAAATTACTATTATTATTAATACAAAATATGTATCTCACGTTAGCTAGACACTTATATTAATTTAAAAAGTAGTTAGGTAAAAAAAGCGTTTAATATTAGTAACAATATAAAAAAAAATTATAACAATAGAAGACATTAACAATCTAATTATAATGTCTAAAAGTTATATTATTATTACAAAAATATATATATCTCACATTATACCCGTGCATAGCACGGGCTAAATAACTAGTATAGAAACAAGTGTAGTTGGCTAATGGCTAGCTAAAATGAGGAACTAGGCTCTCCTTAGCAACCAAAGTTAAGTTTGACTCATTTATATCGACAACTCAAACCGAACTCGAGCGGTCGAGCCAAATCCAAAACTGCTAGCAAACCTTGTAAGTTAAGAAATTACATATATATAGGGTGGGCTCACTTTCCCTAATTGACAAATCAAGTTGAAATAGTTTTCTGGATCCAAATAATTGAAATCGTAATATTAAACCCACCTAGATATTTTTTGTATTAAATTATTAAATCTGCCTACATATTTTTGGCCGACAAACAAAAAGTGACTTCATTGACCCTCAGAGAATAGAGACTAGAGAGAATGAACTAGGACATCTGATCTGAGGGGTGAGCGGCCGAAAGTCGTAGTCTAGTTTAATACTAACAAACATGGTCTCTATAGGAGACAAAGTGGCATAAAAAATATCTACGAGGCCAAAGATCCTTAAACTTTGTTAGACATTATAAAAACCAAGTGAAAGAGAAACGTATATAGAAGCATTCTATCTCTATCTTATCTTTGAATCATGTCAATCTCAGAAACCCTCAAAGACCTAGGTGCTTTACCAATGGATGGTATACTCCTTCCTCTCTCATTCGTCGTCCTCACCATATCTTGGTACGTATGGATATTCACCAAAACCCCAAAAAAGCCAACATTGCCACCAGGTCCTCGAGGTCTTCCCTTGGTAGGGAACCTCCCTTTTCTCGACCCTGAATTGCACTCCTACTTTGCACGCCTCGCTCGAACCTATGGTCCAATCCTAACTCTAAGGCTCGGGATGAAGGTTAGTGTCGTGATCACCTCACCTGATGTGGCACGCGAGGTTCTTAGAGACCACGACACCATTTTTGCAAACCGTGATACCCCTGCTGCAGCTAAAGCATCCGACTATCGTGATTCCGACATTGTATGGACGCCATATGGACCTGAGTGGCGAATGCTTAGAAAGGTTTGTGTGAGGGACATGCTTGGTAGCACAACCCTTGATGCTGTTTACGACTTTCGTAAACGTGAGATGCAAAATACTGTTGGTTACTTGTTCAATCGAGCCGGGACCCCGGTCAATGTGGGTGAGCAAATGTTCTTGACTGTGCTAAATGTAATCACAAGTATGTTGTGGGGTGGCACAGTTCAAGGAAAAGAGAGGAGTGCAGTCGGGGCTGAATTTCGACAAGTTGTGGCCGAGTTGAGCTCAACGTTGGGAAAGCCCAACATATCAGACTTTTTCCCCTGTTTGACCCGATTTGATTTGCAAGGCATCCAAAAGAAGAATAAGGAGATGATTGCAAAATTTGCTCGAATATTCGACAAAATAATCGATCAAAGGCTAAAAATGGATGGGGTAGGTGGAAAAATAGGAGAGTATGGTGGAAAAGAGACCAAGGATTTCCTGCAAGTTATGTTGCAGCTCACTAATGACAGAGATGTCAAAGTGCCTCTAACCATGATGCACGTCAAAGCCTTGCTCCTGGTATATATATGTGCTTCCACTTTTCTTCCTTCTTTTTTATTTTCTTACAGATGATCATTTTAATCAAAGGCAATAGTGTAGTAATTTCTATACACGGCATGTATTTTACATCTGATATAAACTTTTTGAACAGGACATGGTGGTGGGGGGCACTGACACCACATCTAACACAATCGAATTCGCTATGGCTGAGCTGATGAACAAACCAGAAGTCTTGAAGAAAGCCCAACAAGAATTGCATACAATAGTTGGCAAAGACAACATGGTAGAAGAGCCTCACATCTACAAACTTCCCTACTTAACTGCAATAATGAAAGAAGTTCTTCGCTTGCATCCAGTTCTCCCACTCATGGTGCCTCACTGCCCGAGCGAGCCCTCGATTATAGCGGGTTATAAAATCCCCAAAGGGACTGCCATTTTCGTCAACGTTTGGGCAATACACAGAGACCTTTCGTTATGGGAAAACCCGTTAGAGTTTAGTCCAGAGAGGTTCTTGGATGGTAAAGGAGATTATAGTGGAAAGGATTTCAGTTATATTCCATTTGGGTCCGGCCGAAGAATTTGTGCAGGGGTAGCAATGGCTGAGAGAGTGGTCTTGTTTTCACTTGCTTCACTTCTGCATTCGTTTGACTGGAAATTGCCTGAAGGAGAGAAGTTGGACCTTACTGAGAAGTTTGGGATTGTTTTAAGCAAGAGGATACCTCTTGTTGCGATACCAACACCAAGGCTTTCTAATCCTGAATTGTATAAATAGAGCAGAAGTTTTTTTACATTTGCCCAAGAAAGTTTCATCATTGATTCTTCGTCAACTACCTCTTTCGCTTGTAGGATGAGAGCTGATAACTTATACTCTCTCCGTTCCATTCAAACAATACCCATTTGAAAAGTCTAATTATTAGAGAATATATTAATGTTATTAAAGTTACTCATAATTATAAAAATAGTTAAGCACAAACAATGTACTTACAATATAAGTAGAGGGTAAAGATGAAATGTTATAAAAATTGTAATCATATTTTTTAAAAATGGTCTCTTAGAGTGAAATTATAAACTTTGATTATCTAAGCAATCAAAGTCGAACCAGTATTGGAAGAATGAGAGAAAGAAATATCCGGAAGCTTCCTGTATTTATTGATTTTTGGAAAGTTTCTTACATTCATCATTACAGACTTCCACACTATATATATGATACTTAAGCTTAACACAGAAGGCTTAACTAAATATTAAATGACTGATTTAACCTTACTGCTAACTAACTAATAGCCTGGAAGTGTTATCTCCATACTGTATTATTAATTGGTAAGCTAATAGCCTCAAATAGCCTTTGTAGATCCCTTCGTATGCTCTATTGTTGAACACTGTTGACTTGTGGAAACCCAGTGTCTGTATCATGCTCAATACCCCTCCCACAAGTTGAAAGTGGAGAAACATTAAGAACTTTCAACTTGGACAATGTATGGAGACTTGCCAAGGGACGTGGTAAAAATATCAGCCAGCTGAAATTTAGAAGGAATATACTGAGGCTTGAGGAAGCCCAATTGAATCTTCTCCCGAACAAACTAGCAATCAAGCTCAATGTGTTTCGTGTGAGCATGATAGACAAGATTTTAAGTTATAGCAATCGTGCCATTACTATCACAAAACACAGGCACACGAAGAGGAACATCAACCTGGAGATCCTTAAGAAGAGCATGTAACCAGATGATTTCACATCTCACAGTGGCTAGAGCCATGTACTTAGCCTCAGAAAATGATCTAGCAATAACAGATTGCTTCTTGGAATGCCATGATACCAAAGAATTCCCAAGGAATAAACAAAATCCAGTAACAGATTTCCTGCCATTGGGGTTGCCAGCCCAATCACTATCACAATAGGCAGAAAGCTTCAAGTCATTGGTTGCAGAGAGGAATAAACCCTGACCTGGACATGACTTTATGTACCTAAGCACCCTAAACAAAGCCTGCAGATGTACAGAGGTAGGGGCATGAACAAATTGACTAAGAATATAGGCTACAAATGCAACATCAGGCCTAGTAACTCTGAGATACAACAACTTTC
Organism: Codonopsis lanceolata; assembly: GCA_013146195.2. Lineage (NCBI taxonomy): Eukaryota > Viridiplantae > Streptophyta > Magnoliopsida > Asterales > Campanulaceae > Codonopsis > Codonopsis lanceolata. The sequence continues at coordinate 170,226,649 of CM028378.1, forward strand.
TTATCAACTGCCTATAAAGACTAGGATCAGATAAAGGAGGCCCATCACCAACCTGGAGTTTGGTCTTGGGATCTAGAGGAATGGTCAAGGGCTTTGCATTATGAAGACCTGTAGCAGCCATAAGATCAAAGGCATACTTCCTCTGACTCAAATGAAACCCCTATGAAGATCTGGATACTTCAATCCCAAGATAGTATTTTATGAATCCCAAGTCTTTAATACTGAATTGATTGTGCAGAAACACCTTTAAAGCAGAAATGCTAGCTGTATCATTGCCAGTAACTATGATACAATCGACATACACAAGAAGTGTAGTGAAAGAACTGCCATTTGTTAAAGTAAACATGGAATAATCTGCATGAGACTGAACATAGCCAAGATTCAATAAAAAAATCTATGAGCTTAGCAAACCATTGCCTAGAAGCCTGCCTAAGACCTTACAAGGATTTCTGCAATTTACAGACCAAAGGAGGGGAAGATGGAGGAAGAGGATAACCCTGTGGAACAGTCATATAAACCTCCTCAGTCAAATCTCCATGGAGGAAGGCATTGTTGACATCTAATTGATGAACATCCCACCTTTTTGTCGCTGCAACAGCCAGAAAAGTCCTCACAGAAACCTTCTTGGAAAATGTCTCATGATAATCAATACCTTTTGACTGAGTGTAACCCTTGGCAACAAGCCTAGCTTTATACCTTTCCACAGAACCATCATTGTAGTTAACCTTAAACACCCATTTGCAACTTATTTCTCTTTTGTCAGGAGGTAAGTGAACCAAACACCAAGTATTATTAGTTTCTAAAGCTGTTATTTCTTTATGCATAGCATCAATCAAATGAGGATCTTTAATGGCTTGAGTATAAGATGTAGGTTCCACATGACCATCTAATGCATTAATGAAATGGAGATGAGCTGCAGTGAATTGTTCAAAGTTGTTATGCAAAGAAGAGTGATGTTTGAAAACAGAAGATGTCATAACAAAATCCTTCAGTTTGACAGAAGGAAATTTTGTTCTAGCGGAATGTCTGAGAGGGACTGGAATAGGAGCAACAGGTGGTGGATTTAGAATAGGTGAAGAAGAATTATCATACACATGCACGAGGTGGCAGGATCTGGAATAGAAGGACTTGGAAAAGGTGGTGGATGACTATGTCCAGTAGAACCTTGTGGAGAAGAAGGAACTGGATCATCAACAGGCCAAGGCAAATGAGATTCAGGCACAGAGTTAGAGACAAGGAATAGAAACACATGCTCATGGAAGACAACATGTCTACTCACAAAACTTTTGTGAGTATCAAGGTTGTACAAAAGATACCCCTTATGACCTGAAGGATATCCTAGAAAGATGGATTTAATGGCTCTTGGCTCCAATTTGTCATTGTCATGGATAGGAGAAAATGCTAAGCAACCAAAAGTTTTTAAAAGATGATAATCAACTTTGGTTTTGAACAACAATTCATGGGAAACCTTAAATTCTGTGGCTTTAGTTGGAAGTCTATTGATCAAGTGAGTTGCTGCAAGAAGACAATGCCCCCAAAAGTGTTTAGGTAAACCTACTTAAAAGCTCAATGCCCTTGCCATTTCAAGGAGTTGCCTATGTTTTCTTTCTACTATGCCATTCTGTTGGGAGTTCAGATCTCCTGTACCACTTGTGTGTACCACTGGTATACCACTTTTCATCTCAACCATTGGTTAAGATGCAATGATTGGGATGCAATGGTGGAGATAAAAAGTGGTACACTAGTGATACACACAAGTGGTACAGGAGATCTGGACTCTTCTGTTGGGGAGTGTAAGGACAAGAGGATTGGTGAGCAATGACAAGGTTTTCAATAAATGACAGAACCTCCTGATTAAAGAATTCAACCCCATGATCTGTCCTAAAAGATTGAATAGTGGTTTGAAATTGAGTTTGAACATAAGCAGTGAAGGATTGAAGCAGTTTAAACACATGGAATTTGGTAGGCATCAAATGAATCCAGACATGCCTAGAATAATCATTTACTAATGTCAAGAAATATCTGCAACCAGACATAGTGGATATTCTATAAGGCCCCCATAGATCACTGTGTATGAGGTCAAAGCACATGTTACTATGAGAAATACTGATAGGAAATGGAATCTTATGTTGTTTAGAAAATGGACAAACATTACAGTAGAGTATACAATCATTATCAACTGTCTTAGAATGGAAAATATGAGACAATTGTTCAATTCTTTTGAGAGTACTGATAGATGTGTTTTATACGCATCTATTGTGTATATATTCCTACTTAGATTGTGCTTTTCTGCGAGTTTCTAAAGCTATTGATATAGGTTTTAGTGTTTTATGAGTTTCAGGTTAAAGTTGAAGAAAAGGATGAATTTTGGGCTATTTAGCATCAATATGAAGTTTCCAGGGACCTGATTGCAAACTACTAGAAGAAGAAGGTCCAAAAGCTGAAAAGAGTCTTAAGCGCTCGCTCAGCTTGAGGCCTGGGCGAGCGCGCAAAATCTAGTAGCCACCATCCAGAGAAAAATCCCTGAGCGATCGCTCAGCGTATGGGTTGAGCAACCGCTCAACTCCGATTTTCAGCCTGGGCAGTTTTGTCCTTTCTCTTAAACCCTAACCTAGTATAAATAAAACCCTAGCATTATAGTTTTAGAGATCCGAAAATTTAGAGTATTAGAAGCCGTTCTTGAGCACTCTCAAGACGGAAAAAGCTTTGTAATTCATATTTTATCACCGATTGTTGAAGACTGACGATCTTTATTTCAATTCATATGCCGTGTTCGTCGCCTGTGATGAACTAACCGTTCCATTCTAGGGATTGGAGGTAACTTTGTATCAAGTTTTATGTGTTAATATAATTGTTATTCTATCAAATTATTGTTTATCAATTTAGATTATAATCGGTCTGCATTGAAGCTATCGCATAATGACTACGTTAGTGAATGTGTAGGCTCGTGGGTATAATTAGTTGCATGATCGTGCGCGAAGTATACACTGGCCAGCCTAATTGGTAAATAGATCTTTCTGATTCCTAATAGGGCTAAGGATTAGATCTAGGTTCGCATTGTGCGGGGAGTACAGAGTGACTCTTTATAACTTTAATTCTTAGAGTACTTAATGGACTCTTAATTACTGTATGGTCGGATCGAGAAAGCACAGCCAAAGTGGAATACTAAAGGTTGCAAATCTCGACCAGTAAGTCTCAATACTTTACCTAGCGAACGAACCCATAATTGATAGATATTTAAGACCAATACACATAAAAGGCGATACAAGTGAATCCCAATTCCTAGATCCTTCTCATCCATAAACTTTCGTTTAAATTTAGTCTCTTGCAATTAGTTAATTCTTGATTATTTTTAGTAGTTAAATTTTATAGTTTAAACTATTTCAAACCAAAACCCCTTTTTATTTAATTGCATTTTAATTAGTTTAGATTAAATCCCTTTTAATTTCGTTCTCTCTGTGGTTTGACCCTAGCTACCATCTTACTATTCTACAATAGTCTTGTGCACTTGCAAGGTAATTTTTAACACATCAAATTTTTGGCGCCATTGCCGGGGAGATAGTAAATTAAAAAGTTTTTAATCTTTTCAGTTTGTTGCAAGTTAAAACAACAATTTTTTTTTCTTACTTGTCTTAATTAATTTTTGGTTTGTAGTTGATTGTGCAGTTTATGCACGGTCGATGGTCATTGAATCCCACTCTGGCGGATTTTAACGATAATATTCATAATTTAGGAAGGAATCCCCCAGTAGAACAGAATAATCCAATGGCGGAGAACCAAAGAGATCAAAGAGCAGACCCAGTTGCTCCTGCTGAAGCAGTTGTGGCTGCAAGGGAAGAAATGCATGCCCCTAGGACGATGAGAGATTATACTCGTCCTAATATCGACTTTTCAACCTCATGCTTAATCTTGCCTGACTGAGTTAAGAACTTTGAACTTAAGGAACACTTTTACAATATGTTCCCATCTTTTCATGGTTTACCTACAGAAAATGCATTATCCTTTATGCAAGATTTTAATCATATGGTTGAAACTTTTCCTAAAGGATGATTAACAGAAGATGAGTTTAAAATGTGTTTTCTTCAATGTACTTTAAAAGATGCTGCTAAAAGGTGGTTTATGACTTTAGCACCTAGAAGCATATCTACATGGAAAGAACTATATGATTTGTTTATTTCTAAATTCTATCAGCATGCTTCACTTTTTAATCATAGAAAACAAATCATGTGTTTTGCAATGGAGCAAGGTGAAACTTTTCACAAAGCTTGGGATCGTTTTAAATCCTTATTGATAGATTGTCCCCATCATAATATTCCATAAGATGTTTTAATAAACCAATTCTATGACTCACTCTTAATTCACCACTATGGTAGATAGTGCTGCGGGAGGGTCGATTCACGGATTGACCCCAGATCAAGCTCATGACTTATTTGAAATGTTAGGATCAAATTCGCGAAAAAAGAGTGTGAGAGGAAAAGCTAAAACGGTTTATGAGTTAAGATCAAATGTTGATGAAACTAATGCATTAGCAGTGGTTAGTGCTAAAATAGAAGCTTATGAAGTGATGATGGATGCTGCCAATTTAATTTTTTCTTATGAACCATGTTCTCATTGTGGCAATAATTCACATGCTACTAATAGTTTCCCCTCTAGTGGGAATATACCTATTTTTCAGGAACAGGTAAATTAGATGAATTCATATCCATCGTGTCAAAGAAATGACCCTTTCTCAAATACTTATAATCTTGGATGGAGGAATCATCCAAATTTCAGTTGGGGAGGGAACAATCCGTTACATCCACAACCGCAACAATCGCAAGGGTATGGACAAGGAAACCAGAGTTTCGGAAATTCTTTACCAAATTCTCAACCAAAACATAATGATGCACGTCTGCAGAAAGTGGAAAATAGTATAGATGCAGTGAATACCACTTTCCAAAAGATGATGACTATGTATGGGCAACTGTGTGAGGATATGAAGGAAGTCAAGGGACGTGTTTATGGGAAATTCCCAAGTCAAAATAAGCAAGCCAAAGCTATTACTATTTTAAGAAGTGGTAAAACTATCGGTGAGGAGGTAAGTACACCTATTCCTTCTACTTCTTCTGAATTGTTAAATGATGAAAAAGATAAAAAGCAAAGTGAAAATTCAAATAAAGAAACAGAAAAGGAGATTAGCCCTGAAGAAAAAGAAAAGCCTTATATTGCTCCTCCTGCTTATGTGCCCTCTATCCCGTTCCCTGGTCGTTTAATGCAATTTAAAGCTAATAGACAATTTTCTGAAATCTACAATATGTTGCCTAAGGTGAATATTAATTTGCCTTTGTTAAATGTGATCAAAACTATTCCCGCGTATGCTAAATTTTTCAAGGAGTTAAGTTCTCGAAAACAAAAGTTTTCAAAAGATGAAAAAATGATTATGTCTGAGAATGTTAGTGTTGTTCTTCAACAGAACCTTCCACCAAAATTAAAAGATCCGGGTAGTTTTAACGTGGATATCACATTAGGAAATGAGAATTAAAGTGATGCTGGATCTTGGTGCAAGTATAAATCTGATGCCCTTCTCGGTGTATAAACAATTAGGTTTAGGAGAATTGAGACCCACATCGATGACATTACAATTAGCTGATCGATCTATTAAGCACCCGTTAGGAGTGGTAGAAGATTTTTTAGTCCAAGTTGAAAAATTATTTATGCCTGTTGATTTTATGTTACTCGGCATGGAAAACCGAGCTAGTGTTGCACATGAATCACCACTTCTTCTTCTTGGAAGACCATTCATGACTACAGCCAATACGATAATCAATGTTAAAAATGGAAAGTTACCTATGACTACTATGGGAGAGATAGTCGAAATATCTGTATTTAATGCTTTGAAACAACCTGACGATATGAGTGATTGTTTTTATGTTGATGAAGTAGAAAGTATAGTGGCAAATGATTTAGTTAAAGAAGTAAAAACGGATAAGTTAGAGGAATTCCTGACTGTTCAAGGTGATGTCAAAAATAATGAAGCTAGAGAATTAACCAAACAATTTGAGGAGAAGGAAGAAATAACAACAGAAAAATAGTTCGCGAGCAGGGAATTTTAATGAGAAATTAGTTCCTTCCATTGAATCACCTCCTGTTTTAGAATTGAAACCTCTACCGCAAAATTTAAAATATGTCTTCTTAGGCAAGAACGAAACATTGCCATTAATTATTTCATCAAAGTTGACAGGAGAGCAAGAGGACAATTTGATAAAAGTGTTACAAGAGCACAAAGAAGCTATAGGATGGACCTTAGTTGATCTAAAAGGGATAAGCCCTACAAAATGTATGCATAGAATCCATCTTAAAGAAGGAGCTAAACCTTCTAGAGAACATCAGAGGCGTTTGAATCCTCACATGGAGGAAGCGGTAAAAAAAGAGGTCCTTAAACTTCTTGATGCGGGTATCATTTACCCCATCTTTGATAGTAAATGTGTAAATCATGTTCAGGTAGTCCCTAAGAAATCTGGAATCACAGTAGTTAAGAATGACAAAGATGAGTTAGTGCCAACTAGAACCGTTATAGGATATAGGATGTGCTTCGATTTGAGGAAACTCAATGCTGCAACTAAGAAGGATCACTTTCCGTTACCATTTAAAGAGCATATTCTAGAAAGATTAGCTGGCTATGAGTTTTATTGTTTTTTTAGATGGATTTTCTAGGTATAACCAAATCCCAGAAGACCAAGAAAAGACAACCTTCACATGCCCCTTTGGTACCTTTGCATATAGAAGGATGCCTTTTGGTTTATGTAATGCTCCAGCTACCTTTCAACGATGCATGAGATCTATATTCTATTATTCTCTGATTTAATTGAAAAGTGTGTTGAGGTTTTTATGGATGATTTTTCTGTTTTTGGGGACTCTTTTGAGAAGTGTCTGGATAACTTGACCTTAGTACTCAAACAATGCTGTAAGGCCAATTTAACCCTTAGTTGGGAGAAATGTCACTTTATGGTTAATCAATGAATCGTTTTGGGTCCCATAGTGTCGAAAAGAGGAACTGAGGTTGACCAGCTAAACTAGAAGTCATTTCCAAGTTACCCCCTCCAGTTTCTGTTAAAGGCATTAGAATTTTTCTTGGGCACGCTGGTTTTTATATGCATTCCATTCAAGATTTTTCAAAAATTTGTAAGCCCTTATGCAATTTGCTTGCCAAAGACACTAAATTTATTTTTGATACAGATTGTTTAGAGGCTTTTAATCTATTAAAAGAGAAATTAACGACTACCCCAATTTTGTCTAGGCCTAACTGGTCATTACCTTTTGAAATTATGTGTGATGCATCGGATTTTTCCATAGGAGCTATCCTAGGTCAAAAGATCGATAAGAAACCACACGTAATTCATTAGGCCAGTCGAACACTCAATGATGCCCAGTTAAATTACACAACCACGGAAAAAGAGTTCTTAAGAGTGATTTTTGCCTTCGAGAAATTTAGGTCGTATCTTTTAGGATCAAAAGTAATTGTTTACTCTGATCATGCTGCACTAAAATACTTGTTGACTAAGAAAGAGGCTAAACCTAGACTGATTAGGTGGATGCTTTTGCTTCAAGAATTTGATATTGCAATTAAAGACAAGAAAGGATCTGAAAATATAGTGGCAGATCATTTATCTAGGTTAGAACTTTGGCCTTTATTTGAAAAAACATTTATTTGACGAAAATATTCATGTGAAAGAATACTTTCTAGATGAGCAATTATATTCTGTACGAATTAAAGAGCCATGGAATGCAGACTTCGTAAACTTCATAGTAGTGGATGTAATAAATCCCGATTTTGGATATCATGAGCGGAAGAAATTTCTTTCTGAAGTCAAAAATTATTTTTGGGATGAACCTTATTTGTTTAAACGTGGCCCAGATCTAGTGATTAGAAGATGTATCCCTGAAGAAGAACACCAATGCGTGTTATCCTTTTATCATGGTTTTGCTTGTGGATGTCACTTTAGTGGTGAAAAGACCGCAAGAAAGATTTTGCAATCTGGCCTCTATTGGCCATCTTTATTCAAGGATGCTCATGTGTTCACTAAAAGTTGTGATAAATATCAATGTAATGGAGGAATAAGTAAGCGAAATGAAATACCCCAGATTGGTAATTTAGTTGTCGAAATCTTCTACGTTTGGGGAATAGATTTTATGGGACCCTTCCCTGTATTCCAAGGTTTTGTATACATTTTGGTAGGAGTTGATTACGTGTATAAATGGATTGAAGCAATAGCTACACGAAATAATGATGCTAAGACAGTAATTAAATTTTTTTGTACCAATATCTTTAGTAGACATGGGAGGCCAAGAGCAATAATCAGTGATCAAGTGACTCATTTTACTAATAGGTTAGTAAACGCCTACTTGAAGAAATATAAGGTAGTTCACAAGTTATCCACTCCTTATCATCCACAGACATCTGGTCAAGTGGAAGTGAGTAAAAGGCAGATAAAAGGTGTTTTGGAAAAGACTATCCAACCCAATAGAAAAGATTGGACATTAAAACTCAATGATGCTTTATGGGCATATAGGGCAGCTTATAAGATCCCACTAGGGTTAAGCCCCTACAGAATTATTTTTTGAAAAGCTTGTCATTTACCTATTGAATTAGAACATAGGGCGTTTTGGGCAATTAAAACCCTAAACATGGATATGACATTAGCAGGTGAGAAAAGAATGCTCCAAATCAATGAATTAGAAGAACATAGGTTAGAATCCTATGAAAATATGAAAATTTACAAGGAAAAGATCAAGAGATTACATGATAAGAAAATAATCCCTAAGGACTTGTACCCTGGAATGAAAGTTCTTTTGTTTAATTCTAGATTAAGACTTTTTCTAGGAAAACTTAAATCACGATGGTTAGGTCCATTTGAGGTGGTAAATGTTTTTGTTCACGGCGCAGTCGAGCTCAAGAACTACAAAACTAATGAAATATTCAAGGTTAATGGACATCGAGTTAAACCCTACCATGAAGGTATTTCGTGTGTGAAAAATGTCGAGTCGATGGACGTTTTCGATCTCGATTAATGGGTTGGCTAACGTCGAGCGAACGACGTTAAACAAAAGCGCTGCGTGGGAGGCAACCCACTTTTATTTATTTTTTTTATAAATCCTATGTTGTTGTAAAATAGTTATTTTGAACCCTTGTGTGATTTTGAGAATTTTAAGTGTACTCCACATTTTTGCAAAATTTAAGTTTGGGGGAAAAATAGTTTATATTGTTGTATTTATATGCTAATTTTTCTTTTGTTTTATTTTAGTGTATTTGGTAATTAGTTTTTGGTAAAAGAAAGATATATATATATATATATAGCACCGAAGGAAGATATATTTGGACCCCATTATTAATTAATTGACTTCTGCTATTTTTAAAAGAAAGAAAATAATAAAATTTACGTTGAGCAATCCGCCTAGTCTTTAGACTGAGCGAGCGCGCAAAAAGCAGAAACACAGACATTTAAGAATTGAACTGAGCAATCGCTCAATATAAGGGCTGGGCGACCACTCAACCCCGTTATTTGAAATCACGCGGAGACCGAGTTGGTATGAACAATGACCCTCTCTCTCTCTAACCAAACACTCGAAACTCCTCCACCTACTCTCTAAGATTCCGACGGATTTGCCCGTTCAAATCCGTTCAAACTTCATAATCAACCTTCCCTCAACCCACATTCCACATCCACGACACCATTTTCTCCGATCTATGGCTGTTGGTACACTGACGGATTCCGACAACTTCCATAGTTTCCGGTGAATTTTCCGGTAGCAAGCTTAAATTTTTCTTCTATTGTTGAGTATTCCCTATCCTTCTCTACATTTATGCATGTTTTACTTGCTTAAATTTGTTATTGCATAAAATGCTATTTTAGGATAGTTTTATACCTATTATTTTACGAGCTTTGTTGGGTTTTCTGAATTTTGGGAGGAGTGTTTTCAGTGATTTTTTTAAGTATTATTGATATGACACCTAAGAAGAAAAGCAAAACTACCGGCGGGGAAGCATCATCTTTTTCTCCAGCAATAGAATTTGATGCAACCTAATTCCAAAACGCCGAACATTACCAAAACTATTTAGATAGTTTTCATTCCAAGGCCATCGTCCCGGAGCGCGGGTTTGATCATAAGAGTTATCAATTGACTAACCATTTCGCGAGAAATGGTTAGAAGAATTTGTGTGCCGCTCTTGGCAAGGCCGTTGTGCCTATTGTCCATGGGTTCTAGAGCTGTCAAATAGGGCAAAAGCCCGCGGGCATGCCCTCCCCACCACCAATTAGGGGCGGGTTGGGCTAATGTATTAAATACCCGTTTAAAAAACGGGCTTTTCGGGCTTTGCCCGTGCGGGCTGCGGGTTTTGTGGTGCGGTGCAGGGCGGGCTGCGGGCTGCCCGCACTTTCTTAGACCCATTTCATTTTCATTCATTTGTATTTCCCTTCATAAGTTATTAATGTTAGCGTCCCAACTCCCAAGGAGATGACCTAGACTCCCAGGTAGGCAGGCACCCAGCCTATTCATATATCCTTGTACAATTAAGTCTAAAACTAAAAATATCACTCTCTCTCCCTCTCATTCTCTATCTAGTCTTCAGTGGTGACTTTCCTTCTTCTTCTTGTCGTCTTCGTCTGCATTTTCCGGTGACTATGGTGGTGCCTTCGGTACCTCTCTTTCTCTCTCTTAGTCTCGCGCACGCTTTCTCTCTCTCCCATACCGCTTCCAGTTTCAGATCCGGCACCGCCGCACCACACGGAAAATCCGGCACCACACGACAGATCCGGCACCACACGACGGCTCCTCCTTGCTGTCAGCCTGTCACAGTTATAGGCTCACCAGTCACCGTCGGGCTCACAACCTCACTGGCCACTGCCCTCCGGCTCTCCCGCCTTCGCATCTTCACATATAAAAAGAAGTTGTTCCATTATTAAAATACTAGGAAGTTCCTTCGCAGCCATCTACTGATTAGTCTGATCTACACATATATTTCTCATCTCTTTTTTTATTTAATTTGGAATCATCTTTTCAAATCTCTTTATAATGTGATTTGGTGACATATTTTGTGATGTAATGAATGAATTAAATTAGAAGCTTCTTTTTTATTTTCTCTTCTTGTTTGCAAGTATTGAATATTGAGTTTCTGTGAGATGGATCTGATGGAATATGGTCTTCTTCATTTTTAGCGGGCTTTGCCCGTTTTGCCCGCGGCCCTACGCGGGGCGGATTGGGCCAAGAGATTCAGGGACCGTTAAGATTGCAGGCTTTCCCGCCCCGGCCCTTTCAATGGCGGGCTTTTCAGGCCCGCGGGCAAACCCGCCCAATTTACCCGTTTTGATAGCTCTAATGGCTTCTATGCTCAGTGTGGACAAGTGATGAGAGAGGACCCCAACTGGTCTTGGGTGCGGGATCGTTTAGTTCATTTTAGTTTTGGTGCCATTCGAGATTTCTATAACTTGCATGTTGTACGGGTTGATGATTATCAATCCTATTTACCGTACAATATCCCGATGGCAACCGTTCGTGATAGGATAGCTTTGCCTGGGTCCGAGTGGACCTATGGACGAAACGGGGCTGCTGGTCTCCCTCGTTCCATTAGGGAGTCTCTCTTGACCCCTAGGCCAGGGGCATTTATAAATTTATTTGTGTTAGGGTGATGCCCACGACACATCAATCTGATGTGACGTGGAACCGGGCGGTGTTAATTTACACCATCTTGATGCAGGGTTCCGTTGATATCGCTGTGATCATCAACGGGCAGCTTAGAGGCATGGTTAAGAAAACCATGAATATAATATTCCACTTTATGAGTCTGATTACTGGTCTATGTACTGTCGCATGAGTCGAGTGGATTCCTGATTTGGAACGAATCAAGCCGATGCTTACTGTCGCCAAAAAGGGCGTCACAAATAGGGCACGACAACCCTATGCCCGTCACCCTACTGATCAAGGCGAGGATGTTGAGGAGGATCTGGAGATGGATTCCTTGGAGGTGATTTCCACCCAGTTAGTAGAGGTCTAGCTTGACTTAGACGCGCTCCAACAGTGCGTAGACCATAGGTTTGACATGCTTCACCAGCATGTCGATAAGAGATTTGATACACTTGAGCGGCGTAAAGAGCACGGTATAGCGGACCAAAACTATTTTTATGTGTATAATAATCAATTTTTCCAAAACATTGCATCCAACCTCAACATGTCGCTAAAAATCGTCCCTGAATGGCGTCCTCCTTCATTACATGGTCCTGGCTCATCTAGAGCCGACACTTAAATAACGTCTTCCTTCGTTATGCAGATTGGCCGATTGTTTTCCGTTTGCACCTTAGTATCTCTCCCGGACCTGTCAGTCCAACATTTTGAGGACAAAATAGAGTTTAAGTTTAGGGGGGGGGGGGAATTCTAGGTCCAGGGTCCTTTCAAGCCCCAGCCTAATGAGATTCGGTAAATGATGGCTAAATCGTGCTATGTACATGGGACAACTAGTGTCCCTTATATCCCTTCTTCTACCTATTTTCTTATTTTTGCTTATTTTTATTTTAGGAGTTGATGAAGGCAAATACAGAAACAAAGGCTGTGACCATTTTAGTTTCTTCCAAACAGATTAGTAGATTGTTGTTTTAGTTCGCAGCTGTCTGCTTATCCGACCTTATTCCAATTAGCATCAACCTCCAATTTTTTATAAAAAAAATTATTCTCGAGTCTTTGTACGAAATTTAAGTCGATGGTAATTAATGCTATGACCCACATGACTTCTTCCTCGACCCTTCAGGAATTTACTTTGTTGTGTAAATTTCCTATGAGTATCCCCTTTGTGTACTCATACCCCACCATTATTGAAGGACTTGGAAATTTTTATCGAGCATATAGTTCACATGGCATTCTCCGAGAGACTGGTTTTGTGCACCTAATAAGGACGAGTAGTTGTCTTTCCAAGAATGCTAAATTGAGTTGTAACTTAGGGTCATTTTTATAGAAGTTCGAATTTTTGGAATTGTCTTGCTAATATATCTCAAGCACACTATTGAATCGTGGTTGCATGTTAGTCTTTAATTTCTCGACATCTTTTCTAGCGAAGGCTTATGTCAAACACGTTAGGAGCTATTCTTCATTTCATATATGGATGTGATGTTTATAATTGTATTTCATTTTCTATGAAATTTTGCATGATGACTTGGCACTAGGACATGATTTAGGCCATCTTTGGATCGTTTGAGCCTTTCAGCTTCCTGACCTATCTATTTTATATCCTTAGTGTCCCCTGCTGAGCTTTAATTAAAAAGAATGGCATGTGCAAAAGCACACATTGACCCCCATTCGACATCATTTATTTATCCACATTAACTTAACCCTAAAAGCTTATACACTTTAGCCCACCTTGGAGAGAGTAGAACTTGGGTGGGGAAATTGATGTTGCATGGATTGTCATTATATAAAATCCTCCTATGAGTTCATCTTCTTTGTTGTATTCTCTGTTATCAAAAAAAGGAGAAAAAGAAACTGAGTGAAGAAGATGAAAAGATTTAGATCAAAAAATTATAAGAGTAAAAGGAGTGCAATTTATTGTGAAAAATGGCATAGCCAGCAAAAGAAATAAAAAGGTTATTGGGCACTTAGTTCTGAATTTAAATAGATAACAAAATGCAAGTTTGGGGAAAAATTTCCCCAAGTCTGTGTCTTTTAAGGTCCTAGCCTAATGCATGTATCCATGCAATGGAAGCAATGGGGAATTTGGGTAGTTGTGCTCTCTCGCTCTGAATTTCTTTCCCTCTTTTTGTTACCCTTTTACCCAGGCCTTACATTATAAGCTTATTGAAGTCCTATTGATCTAGTGCCGCTTTATCATGCTATATCTTCCTTGATTTGATTAATACATGTTAATTGATCCATGCTTCACTTCTACACTTCTTGGTAAAGCCCAACGTGTTAGCATAATCTCAGTTATTACAAGTAACTGAGAAATAAAAGCAGTGTATTATAGGAAGTGCATGAGATAGATGTATAAGCATTTTTTATTCCTTAATATTCTCTTTTCTGTAAAATGACCAGGTATTGATGGCAGATTCTCCTTTTTAATGCATGTTGATTTTATTTTCTAAGATTTTGGGAGAATGAATGGTGTGCTTTGTTTGATTAAACTGTCTAATTTTGGATATGCTACATGAGTGAAAGTTCACACATTTGAATAATCATAGTACTATTTGTATGATAGAGTGAACCAATTTGGTACTGGGAGAAATCCTTACACATGTGAAGAGCATTGCTTGAGACTGCTGTTAATTTTCGCATAGTTGGACTTGAGAATAAAAACAAAAATATTTTCCTTTATTTTTCTGTTTTTGTTAGTTAAGTTTATTTTTTGTTTGTATTTATTCGCATAGTCGAGTCACTCTTTAGAGTCTCCTTGAGTTTGTGGGTTTCTAGAGGAGTGTAAATAGTCTCACCCTCCAAAAAGATTTCTGTTATTTATATATTGTTATTTTGTTATTTATCGCTTTTGTATTTATTTGTTTACTCGTGGACGAGCAAAGTCTAAGTTTGGGGGCATTTGATAAATGTGTTTTATACGCATCTATTGTGTATATATTCCTACTTAGATTGTGTGTTTTTTTTGCAAGTTTCTAAAGCTATTGATATGCGTTTTAGTGTTTTATGAGTTTCAGGTTAAAGTTGAGGAAAAGGATCAATTTCGGGCTATTTAGCATCGATATGAAGTTTCCGGGGACCTGAATGCAAACTACTGGAAAAAGAAGATCCAAAAGCTAAAAAGAGTCTTGAGCGCTCGCTCAACTTGAGGCCTGGGCGAGCACGTAAAATCCAATAGCCATCATCCGGAGAAAAGTCCCTGAGCGATCGCTCAGCGTATGGATTGCGACCGCTCAACCCCGATTTTCAGCCTGGGCAGTTTTGTCCTTTCTCTTAAACCCTAGCCTAGTATAAATAAAACCCTAACATTACAGCTTTAGGGATCCGAAAATTTAGAGTATTAGAGGGCATTCTTGAGCACTCTCAAGATGGAAAATGCTTTGTAATTCATATTTTATCACCGATTGTTGAAGACCGACGATGTTTATTTCAATTCATATATGTCGTGTTCATCGCCTGTGATGAACTAACCGTTCCATTCTAGGGATTGGAGGTAACTTTGTATCATGTTTTATGTGTTAATATAATTGTTATTCTATCAAATTATTGTTTATCAATTTAAATTATAATCGGTCTGCATTGAAGCTATCGCATAATGGATGTGTTAGTGAATGTGTAGGCTCATGAGTATAATTAGTTGCATGATCGTGTGCGAAGTATACACTGGCCAACCTAATTGGTAAATAGATCTCTCTGATTCCTGATCGAGCTAAGGATTAGATCTAGGTTCGTATTGTGTGGGGAGTACAGAGTGACTCCTAGTAACTTTAGTTCTTAGAGTACTTAATGGACTCTTAATTACTGTGTGGCCGGATCAAGAAAGCACAGCCAAAGCGGAGTACTAAGGGTTGCAAATCTCGACCAGTAAGTCCCAATCCTTTACCTAGTGAACGAATTTATAATTGATAGATATTTAAGACCAATACACATAAAAGGCGATACAAGTGAATCACAATTCCTAGATCCTTCTCATCCATAAACTTTCGTTTAAATTCAGTCTCTTGCAATTAGTTAATTCTTGATTATTTTTAGTAGTTAAATTTTATAGTTTAAACTATTTCAAACCTAAACCACCTTTTATTTAATTGCATTTTAATTAGTTTAGATTAAATCCCTTTTAATTTCATTCTCTCTGTGGTTCGACCCTTGCTACCATCTTTCTATTCTACAATAGTCTTGTGCACTTGCAAGGTAATTTTTAACACATCAAGTACTAAGGGAAGGATGGCCTAATCTCTTGTGCCAGAGATCAGATGAGTTGTTGTGGTTGGAATATCAAGCAACTTGACCCATGAGACTTGATGTAGTATAGCTGCAGCCTTGAAGTGTGTATAGACCTCTATGAAGATTGCCAGTTGCCATGGTCCTTTTCAATTGGTCCTGGAATACACATGTGGAGTTGGTAAAGTGCACAGAGTAAGAAGTTTGTGCAATGAATTTAAACACAGACAACAAATTGAATCTAAAACTGGGAATATATAGAACATCCTAGATGATGATGTCTCGAGTTAACTGGATTGAACCTTTATATGTGACAGTTGCTTGGTTACCATTGGGGAGGGATAAGATGATAGGTTTAGACATATGGAATACAGAATGCATTATCTTAGAATCAAAACAAATATGGTATGTGGCTCATAAATCAATTACCCAATTAGAACCATTAAAACCATCATTATGAAAAGAAACTATAAAACCTTCATAACAGCTTGTAGAGCTAAATGTACCAGGGAAGTATGAAGTAGTTCCAGAAGCACATGCCGCAAGATGTTCTTATGGATGGTTATTTCCCTTTAGCATATTCAAGACATGTCCTAGCTAAGATTTGAGTAAATCAATATATGCTTGACTATCCTTTTCTTCCCCAGCTTTATTCTGTAATACCTGCATTGCCTTATGCCCAGTTTGATTGCTCTGTGGCCTGTACCCTTCATTGGAATTCCCTCCTTTAGAATGCCTTAATAGTCCAGGATGCCCAACTGGAAGACCATGTAACTTATAGCATTCTCCCTTTGTGTGCCCCTCCTTATTGCAGTAATTACAAATTATGCCCTTCTTAAAAGGTGGCTTAACAAAACCAGTCTTGTTCCCATTACTAGATGTTCTATAATTTGTTGTAACTTTATAATCAGTCCCATTAAAAGTATTGCTAGTAGCAACAATATTAAAATTTGGAATGTATCCTTCTTTTAGTGATTCTTCCTGTCGAACCATATAATAGGCTTTTCCTACAGTAAGTAGTGGCTTCATTCGCAAAATCTATCCCCTAATATTAGCAAAATTGTCATGCAGTCCTATTAAAAATTGCATGAGTTTCTTCCTTTGCTCCCTAGTTTCTTATGTTTTAATGGATCCACAAACACAGTTGTTGCAAGAACAAGTTGTGATAGTGTCTATAGCTAGGCTTTCATCCCATAAGCCCTTCATTTTATTTTAGTAAGCCTCTATAGAACCATCTCTCTGTTCCAATCTATGGAGATCCTTCTCCAATTGGAAAACCCTATGTCCATCAATATTGGAATACCTCTCCTTTAATTCACTCCAAACTATAAATGCAGAAGAAACAAAGCGAAGGCTATTACTAATTTCTTCTGACCTCACATTGAAGATCAACGATATTACCATGTCATTCGCACGTGCCCAAAGTGGAAACATAGTGGAATTTTTCTCAGGGATTGGAAATGAACTGTCAATTAGGGCAGACTTACTCTTAGCAGAAAGGGAAATTCGAAGAGATCTATACCAGGCACTATAATTATCACTACCAGTTAGTTTAGTAGAGATAAGAATGAGACCTAGATGATCATTGTTGTGGATGAAGAGGGGATGCATGTTTGAATCAATCGAGACTTCCATTGACGTGCTGGTTGAAGTCATTCCTCTGTTTAGAAGTTGTATTTTTCGCCATTGTTTAGCAATACAAATTGGATGAAACTTCAACAATGATTGAATGAATTTCCAGAAATCAAATTGAGGTCGAATGAATTTCTAGAAATTAAACTGATCAAATTGAAAAGAAACGAATCAAAGTGTATTGTTCTGAATCGTTTGCTCTGATACCATGTAAACTTTGATTATCTAAGCAATCAAAGTTGAACCAGTAATGGAAGAACGAGAGAAAGAAATATCTGGAAGCTTCCTATATGTATTGATTCTTGGAAAGTTTCTTACATTCATTATTACAGAGTTCCACTATATATATAAAATACTTAAGCTTAACAAAGAAGGCTTAACTAACTATTAAATGATTGATTTAACCTTACTGGTAACTAACTAATAGTCTGGAAGTGTTATATCCACTATATTAGTAATTGGTAAGCTAATAGCCTCAAATAGCCTTTGTAGATCCCTTCGTATGTTCCATTGTTGACTTGTGGAAACCCTGTGTCTGCATCATGCTTAATAGAAACATTCCAAAATAGTATAGTGGACTTTTTTCCTGGAACGGAGGGAGTATAATTTACAAATCTTGATTTACTATTTACGTACCTTCAAATATTTTCTTTCTATCAGAAGTCATGACATGTCACAATCCTAGTGCCTTTCCTGCTATAGCATACTAACAAATTTACACTCATTTGAATGGAGCTTGCGGGAGGGTGAAGAGCTCGAACTTTCAGAGAGATTCGGCGATGTGATGAAAAAAAGAATCTCGTTGATCGATATCCTCTCTCCATGATTATCAAACATGGACCGCTACATGTAGATAACTCTGTTACATAATGAAATGGTTGTAAAAAAGCTATCATTTTATCTTTTTGTTAATCACTTAGATTAAATCATATAGATCCCTTTTAAGATTAGATAAAGATACAACTCATACTTTATGTGTATATTAGATAGTCAAACATGTATCTTCTATTTATTGTTTGTAATATTATGAATATTGTACTCTTGGTAGGGTCCTTAGATTTAGCCTATCAATTAACTATTGTAATTGTATAAAGTTGTAACTTATCACTCAATACAATCAAGTCTCTTTGCATTATTCCATATGGTATCAGAGCAGTAAACGATCTCCAAAATCTCTTCCTCAGTTTGCTTGGTCCTCACTTCTCACGCCCTCACTCTCTTCCCAGCCTTGCAACTTAGCCTTGCATCTTGTCTCCAATGGCTTCATCTAATAACAATGCACTCATCCCCAACAAAGCCGAAACCACAAAACCCTTCATCATCATCTCTCTTAATCACATTCTCAAACTCACCCCAACAAACTATATTTCCTAGAAACCCCAAATTGAAGCAACCTTCATTGGCCATGACCTCTTCCAATATGTCGATGGTTATCTCCCTATATCTCCCCTCTCTATAACCACTAATTATGTCTCCGCTCCTAATCCTGATGACACCACAAGGCATCACCAAGATTAGCTGATTTTCGGTGCCCTTTTGGAACTCTATCTGTAACACCCCAGATTCTTGCATGAGCATTGTGTACTTGCCTTCATGTATTCTTGATGTTCATGAGCATGTTTACTTAGTTTATATATGTGTTAGAATCATTTATAAGTCATTCATAACACTCCTAATATGCTTAGAATCTCATTTGCATGTTTGTTGAATCGTTGGTGGAATTGCTCGTTTGGTTCTCCTTCTTTCCCTCCTTTGTTTGGATTGTTCGAGTGTTGTTCTAGGGTGTTTGGGGTGAGTTTAATTTTAGACTCACTTTTATTGAGGTTTAAAGCCTCATTGATTTGGCTAAATGTTTTGGGGGGTCTTATAGGTTGTTTTTCAAGCCATTTTGGGTCTGTCGGGTTTGCGGCCGCAAGGTGAAATGGCCTTGCCTTCGTAAGGTCTCCAGAAAATTGAGGATTGTTGATGCAGCTAGCATGCGGTCGCATGCTTATGGGCCATGCGGCCGCATGGTCCCCCGAGACTGGTTGCTCTGTTTTGGCTGTTTGACGAATTTGTGCCCTTAAACCCCTATCAAAACCCTTCCTAAACCTCACCTAAACCTCCCTAACCCTCATTACTTATAACCTAACATTATTAACTTGTTTTAGTGAGTGCATTAGTGGATTAAATGAACCCAAATAAGATTTTATTCAATCACAATGAAGTGACACTTGTCCCACTAACATTTTGACCACTCTTATACCACAAATCTGATGTTGTGACCTCATTTCTCACCCTTCTCCTCCAAAAACGTGGTTAGCCTCTCCCATGGAGCTCTCTTGAGTTCTTGAAGGTTCTCCCTTGGTCTTCCATGATTCCTCCCTCCATTGTTCAAACAAACTCCATAGAAGTGAAGAGCTTGAAGAGTAGAGCATTTCTAACCGAATAGTTTCTCCATTTGGTTTCTTGTGTGTAGTTTACAAGTAAGTTACTCTTCTTCTTCTTTGTTTTAGTACTCATTGATCGTAAGGAAAGCAAAACCAATGATTTTTTAGGTCAATGAGTACACATACTTGCTTTATATGCCTTCATCTTGTGATTTTAACATGTGAACTTATTAGGAGCATGTGTAGGATGATTCTATGACTATTGAAGCATGTTATTATTCTTTATCTTATGTAACTAGGTCTGTGAGCATGTTAGAAGTTATGCCTACATGTTAATTAGAAATGGTGTTAAGAGAAAGTACCCTATATGTGGCTTACTTGGTAAAATGGTGAATTGTTTTGTCTTATGGCTTGTGAATGAATTCTATATTGTAGGGGAATCACATTGTAATATCTTTGTACACTCATAACCTAGTTTGACTTAGTAATGAACTTAGGTTGATTTGGGAAGCACATAGCTTCAGATCCCCAAAATTTGGAATGTGTAGTAAAGACTCAACGGAGTCGACTCTAGGGAAGTTTGGAACATATTGGACACCACTTTTAATCCCTACGAGTTTTGGTTACCATTTAGTCGGGTTTACTCAATTATAAGATTAGTTTAACTATGTGCCTTTGAGTTCGTTGTGATTATTTGGTTATGAGCAATTAATTGCCTTGACATGATTTATGGTAGAGATTAATTCCCTACTTGGACGGTCGAGTTCGCTCTTGTCGAATTCGATCCTTATTTGGTCTTGACGAGTAAATATCTACTTGTGCATTGCATTAAGTCTAGCTGGCACTATTTGGTTTGATTTTTATGTCAGGGTAGGACGATGCATCACCTTCACGAATCGTGAGATTCGTGCTCGCTATGGATCGCCGTACCTGGGACCTCACACACACCTCCACTGTAGGCTGCAGTGGGGAAGTAACCCCTTTGCCGTATCAATACGTGCGTCACAGGCTACTATTATCCGGCGGAGTTCGATATATCGATGCGAAGTCACGAGCATCGTAGTCACGATATTGGGTTAACAAACTTTATTGTAGGAGCTACGTAGCGGCCGAGCCTATATCATATCCTACTTGTATGATTTATTTTCCACACTTACGTGAATAATGTTCTAAGTGATGTATGATGAACATGTCCCATAATTGTGATAAACGCTATGATATGTCATGAACATGCATTTTTAGTAACTTACTAAGACTTAATGCCTTACCCTATTTGTTTGTTTTGTTTTCCTTAGATCCAAGCAAAGGAGAAGGTCCTCGTTAGAATCGCCGTGTTTGAGCTAGATAGCCGTGAGCTTGGAGGTTGCTCGTTTAAGACTTGAGTAGTTAGTCTTTTAGTTTGGCAAGGACGATGGGAAGTAAGTCACTTAGACTTGACTTGGGTTCTATGTTGTTGTATAACTTGACTATGCTAGATTTGTAATCTTTTGTACGCCGCCTTCTATGTCGAGCTTGTTTATATATTATGGTTCATCACAGCTTCTTCTGCCTGCTACTCTTTTAAAAGTATTATTGTTGTTGTAGACTCCGGCATGTTGTGGTCGTTGAGGTTATTATATGCATGTGTTATAATTCTAGGAGTAGTTGTTGGGTTCCGGATGTAACGTCGCCGAAGACTTGTTTATTTTTCCGTTATTTTCCGGCCAAGTGTAGCCGAGTTATTATTTGTATGCGATGTTGCGCCACGTGCATTTTATATTCCTACTTGCGCATGCTTGTATCTTGTCTACTTGGATGGCATGACTTGGGATTCCGCATTGGGATCCAGGTCGGGTCGTCACACTATCTCCCAACCTTGTCCCTCTCATCTTCCAATGTAAAACCTCCCATGATGTTTGGCAAACCCTAGCCAAAACCTACGTCAATCCCTCCAAGGGTCATCTGAAACAACTCAAAGATCGCCTAAAAACATCACCAAAGGCACCCGGTTAATTATCAAGTATATGCATGACATCAAAATCTACTCAGATCAACTTGGTTCTCTCAGAAGCCCCCTTGATGCCGATGACATAGTTGATCGTGTGCTCGACCAAATTAACGACCCTGATTATGAGAATGTTCTCAATGTTATTCACAGTCGTAACTCTCTCATCTCCTTCGATGAGTTACACGAAAAACTATTCAATCGTGAACTCACACTCAAACAAAAATCCTCCTCGTCTTCTCTCTATCCCTCTATTTACTTCCCACTATGCCGCCAAACATAATCCCAAACACCACCCCCTACCCCTCTTCCTCTCCTTCTCCCGGCTTACTACCAACTCCCTCAGTCAATCCCACCAATTACCGAAACCCTTTGCGTCCCTTCAACGGTTGTTGCTAGTGGTGTCATCAAAATGGCCACTATGTAACACAGTGCCCCATCTTCCGCCAATAATCTCCCAATGCATCAGTACCATCCCCAGCACTCAATCCCTCTCGTCCTCCCTTTAAAAAATTTCAACCACAATACCCTCCTAGAGCCTACAGAGCCAGTGCACCTACCCCCTCCTCACCTGGCTGGTTACTGGATAGTGGTGCATCATATCCCATTACGGATGATCTCGCTAGTCTTTTTCTCCATACGTCCTATGATGGTGATGACCAATTTCTCATCGGTGATGGCTCAAGCCTTCTGATAGCCAACATTGGTTCTCTTTCCCTTCACTCCCCTTCTCATGGATTTCAACTTTCTAGTGTTTTGCATGTGCCAGCTGCATCTCGCAATATCATTTCTATATCTAAATTTTGTCTTGATAATAATGTTTCCATCACATTCTCATCTACTTTATTTTTTGTATAGGACAATCCTTCTTCATGGCCTTACTAAATCGAGCATCTATGATTGGACTCCCATCGTCTCCAACCTCGCTCCAACTGTTAACTCCGCCTCGCTATCTCCCCACCTCAATTGGCATCATTGTTTAGGACACCCATCACACACCATTCTCAAACATATTAGTTCAATGTTAAATTTTCTATTTCCGTCCTCCAATTACTTGCACTGTAATGCTTGTAATTGTAATAAAAGTCACAAGTTACCTTTTTCTCAATCCACTATTACCTCTAATGGTCCCCTGGATATAATTTTTAGTGATGTGTGGACATCCCCTATGTCATCTATTGACCCTCACATGTTCTAGATTTGGTTGAGTCATCCTCTAATTCTATTGTACAGTGGCTAAAAGGTCTACGTACTGATTAGTGTGGCAAATGTCTTTAGAATCAAGGGTGCAATGGAATAGTTTAGTGTTAGTTTCTCTAAAGGCTCGGATCAGTAGGCTTCAACAGCAGCCTTGAAAGCACGTCTCACTAGCAGACTTCCAAGTCTGCTCAGCTCCAAAATGATGCTCAGCCAAACACGTGTATTTAGATTATATTATTTGATCTAGATATTTTATATCTAACCATATAATATTTGAATTTCATTCATCAGATTAACCTCTAAAAAGGTCAACCATGTCCTTATCTGACTATAGACAGCTGTACAGGCTATATGTACATCCTGTTGTTTGAATCATGAAGTATGAAAACATTACCTCTTTTGGCTAACAAGACTTTAAAGATGTAACGCCTGCAAACTATAAAATTACTCTGTTTGGTATGAGGCTCTGCAACACTGCATCTCTGATGACAGTCTCGCCGCACTCATTCCACAAAGTACCGAATTGCATTTAATGCATTATAACGTTCGACACATCCTCTCCATTTTGAAATCCAATGGTCCTGAAGATCTCCTGAAGTATATATTCAAGACTTGAAGATCTGAACAACACACATCTCTTACGCATTCAATACTCAAGCTTCATCTTCAATACTTAAGCATTTCAAGAGATCAAAGGACAAGAACTAACACTTCAACACACTTCATGAAGCTGCAGATCTACCTGTCATGATTCATTATCAGCTTCTTCTAGTTTGCTATTAACTGTTCTTTACTCTAGCACTTGAGAGAACAATTATTCATTGATTGTTTCTCTCATCATTAAACACTGGTTGAAAAATTATTTTGTACATGATCCATTAGAGATCTATTTTTCTCACCTAGTGGATAAACAAGTGCACCTTTTAAAATCCAAAGCTAACCACTTTGGTAGTGGATGTAGTACTCTTTAAAGTACGAACCACTTCTATATCCTCGCGCATTGTTCTGTTTTAACCATCTTTTCTGAACTCTTTCTGAACTGCTTTAGTTTATCTCCCTAATTCTGATGCCCTAACTCTCATTAAGAGTTCTTTTGTTTTCAAAAGGAGAAAATACTTAGAAAAAATTAAAAAGCATTTTTGAAACTACATCTAGGCTATTCAACCCCCCTCCCCTTCTAGTCTAGATTGAGCCTATTTGGGACCAACAATTGGTATTACAACTTAATTCTTTGAAAACTAGTTTTTCTGAGACTAACCTCTTGAGAATAGATCATATGGCTTACTATATGCTACCTACCTCGAATACCAGCCATGTCCCAATATTGGACGAAGGCCATTTCGAAGTATGGAAACACAATGTTATGAGATTGTTGTTTCTCATTGTATATTGATTTGCATTTGTTCATTCATTACATTACGTTCTATGCTTAGTGGCTAATTGGGCTGCGTACCAGTTAGCGTGACAACTGTGTATAGAAGTTTGCCTTAGAATAGTTTTTAGACTTCACAGGTTCAACGGAAGACTTCGGCTGAAGGCTTCACCAGAAGACTTCAAGCAGCCCCCAGCGACAGACCTTGTCTGCATCGAATCAGCATGACGTGTCCAAGACTTCCAAATATCAAAGCTCAAGTGGATTATTTAATTCAAGCCTAAATCAGTTTGAATTTAATTTAAATCATCTCCTAACTTCTCAGACACGTCCCTCCAGCTTTTCCGAAAAAGCATGAAGACTTTCACTTCCTGAAAAGTGACAGAGCAGGTGAACAGACTGACACATACATACTGTACCAACTATTACAGGTCTGCAACTCTAATTGCTCACCTGCCCGTTGCTGCAAACAACTCTCTGCTATTCCCTGCTTAGTATCAGTTGAAGAAGAAGTCCACGAATAGCTCCAGGCATTTAATGCATTCAACCTAATAGAGCTGTTACTCACTTCGTCTTCACCAACGATCTCAAAAATGCCCAAGCTATAAATACTACCATTAAAGTCTGAAGAAATAAAATGCTCTAAATCTTCACAACAATATCAAACTTTATACACTCATTGCATTCAAGAGATCATCAACTGATCAACGAAGTCCTCAACAACAATAAGAAGATCTGCATCAACTATTAATCATTTGCTTCTTATTGTTGTAACCATTCACTATTCTTCTGCACATTTGAATACTCTATTTCCCAGATATTCAAATTCCCCAAACCCAAACACAAGTCAAATATTTTGTACACGATCCATTGGACATTTCTGTAATAGAACTAGTGGAAAACATAGTGCACATTTAAATCCAAGGTTGACTGCCTTGGTGGTGGACGTAGAACTCTTTATAGTGCGAACCATCTCAAAATACCTATGTTCTTTACTTACTGCATTATTCTGTTTTTCATATCTGTTAACTTATTCCTTCGGTAGCAGACTTAAGTATTCAGTTAAGTCTACCGGTAGTGCTTCACCGGCAGACTTGAATTGTCTTCCTTAACAAGACTTATGCTACTTCAATCTTCTTAATAGATTGCAAGTGCTTGTTCTAGGATTTATTTGAAAAGTTTTTAGTGTTAAATAAGCTATTCAACCCCCCCCCCTTCTAGCTTATTATTGTGTCCTTTGGGACTAACAGAGATACATGAATTCTATTAACAATCGCTTATGGCAATGTGTTCAAAGAGGTCCCCATATTCCAATGAAGCCAAATCTACTTGCTGAAGTAGGAGGTGGACCACTTAAAGTGCCCAAGTCCATAAATGAATGGGCTGATGAAGAAATGAAGCTCGTTGAACTTGACAGCAAGGCCATACACATAATATCCAGCTCTGTCGACACAAGCACATACCAACAAATAATCAGATGTAAAACTGCAAAAGAAATTAGGGAAGCTCTGGTGGAATATCTGGAAGGAGACCTGCCCACAAGAGACAATTGAAAATACAACTATATTCAACAATTTGATTCCTTCAGAAAAGATCCAAAGGAGACACTCCGTCAAGCATATGACAGATTCTGTGGGGTAATAAATAGATGTTACTCCTTAGGTAAAGAATATAGTGTTAAGGAAGTCAATATAAGATTTTTAGCTTCTTTAGGAAGTTTGTGGCATGTTAAAACAACAGCCATCAAAGAGTCCAAAGATTTAAACTCCATGCATCTTCGAAGCTTCTATGCGAGTTTAACATTCTATGAGCAAGAACTTCTTCAAGCTCAAGAACATGACAAACATTTTAAACTTCCTTCTTTTTATGCAATTTCTCAAGAATCTTCTGTTCCAGAAAACAAACCATCTGCTTCCCCTTCTTCAAATGAAAATGAAATTCTTTCTGACAAACAATTCGCTATGTTCGTTAAGAAATTTCAAAGGTTCTGAAAGTTCAATAAGAAGAAGAATGCAAACCAGCAGTCTTTTAGAAAGACTGCTGAAAGCTCACAAGATGATGAGCTGGTTTGCTTCAATTGCAGAAAGCCTGGTCGTTTTGTTTCTAAATGTCTAAAGCCAAAATATGAAGCCTACAAAAGGCGACCCTCTAAAACATTTTCAAAACATAAGGGTTTGCTGGCTGAGGACTTAGAAGAAAACCAAGTGTCCACTTGGTTTGAGACTGATTTTGATGAGGAAGATGATGACTCAACTGAACAGGCACATATTTGCCTCGTTGCTCTAGAGTCACCTCCCACCTATGACTCAGAAAATGAAGTCAAGTATTCTCCTTTCCAAGCTAATGTAGAACAATATTCTAAAGAGCCCTCTAAAGAAGAAATTCTCAAGGATGCTCAAGACATGCTCGAGGAATTCAATGAATTTAGAAAGACTTACGTTAAGTTAGCTAAAAGACATGAGATGTTGGGAACTGATAAATCCATGCTAGAAATCGAGTTAAAAACTCTCAATGGAGTCCAATAAGAAAATATCAAGTTAAAAGAAGAGAACAAGTTTCCCAGTGAAAAGGTTGCATGTCTCATTGGTCATGCCAAAGAGCTATCTGCTGAGAAAGATGAGTTGCAAAAGACCATCGACTCATGGAATAACTCAAAGGCTGTTTTTGACCAAATTCTTGGAGACCAGAAGCCCACTGCAGATAAAGTTGTGCTATGTTTCAATGAAAACACTTCTGGCACAACATCTGAACAGAAAACATAAGACGTTTCTATGCAAGCTGATAATATTCATGTATATTATCAGCAACCTATCAAGGGTAGACAAGGGATTGGTTATGCTGCGATTCATTACAAATATCCTAAGACTCATGTTATTAAGACCAGTAATGTGTCTAAAGCAAAGCAATCATATACTGGTGAAAAGTCTACTAAAGGCTATGCAAACTCTCGAAGGCCTTTCACCAGAACCTATGCTAAAGTAAAGGTTGTTGTTTCCAGGCCCACAAAGAATATACACAAACCTATCAGATTTATCAAAAGCATAACTAGTGGTGCTGCTGCTCACAAAACTGTTGACACCAAGCTTAAAGGCAGAATGTATGAAGTGTCTACGTCTACTAACAGCAGACATTCAAGGACTGCTGAATACAAACTCAAGAAAAATCATACAAAGCTTTCTAAGCCTGCTGTCAACAAGTCTGTCAGAATCCAGCTATCTCAACTAGAGCTGTCAAAACGGGTTGGTGGGCTGGGTCAACCCACGGGTCAAGAAAACACACCATATAACGGTGTGGGGCGGATCGACCCATCTAGATGGCGGGTCAATAAAACACCAACCCAACCCAACCCAACATGGGTTGTGGGTCAGATGGGTCAACCCACCAAATTTTCTTACCTAAAGACTACTTTTTTTATTTTCAATTTTCCTTTGTTTTTCCACTTCCATGTACTATATAACCACTCAAAATCAAGTAACCAACTCAATTGTTGTCGGCTAACATAAAATAAACAAACTAAAACAATTGAATCTTCATTTCAAACTTCTGCCAAACATTTTATGGGCATTCCTCTTATATGACTAAAAAAACCTTGGATGTCAAGACATGACTTCATGTAGGATGACATAGATCAGTATAATCCAAACTGACTGCTACATAATAATTTAATAAACCTTAGATTTGTTATATATAAAAAAGTAAAACAAAAAACAAAAAATAAAAAACAATAATAATAAAAGAAAATGAGAGATTACAGGAAGACTATTCTGCAAAAATGAAAGCATATTAGATAGGTATTCTCTAAAAAAAGGTATTCTCTAAACGGGTCAGCCCATTAAAAACCCGCCACAACCCACTTCAACCCGTGACACATACGGGTTCAACCCATATGACCCGTATTTTTATGGGTTGTCAATTTCCCAACCCAACCCACTATTTTAAGCAATGGTTTGGGTTGACCCAACGGGTCCCGATCCATTTTGACGGCTCTAATCTCAACATGACATTTGTAACTTTCATTGCTGTAATTTTTGCAAATGTTTAGGCCACCTGTTTCATGAATGCCTACTGAAATCCATCATAAAGCCTACTGGGTTTTCTATCCCAAAAGTAAGGCAAGTATGGGTTCTGAAAAGTTGCTAACCCTCTGGACACAAAAAGAAAATAAAGGGGACCATGATCTTCTCATATCTTAATTACAGGTCTGGCTGATACAAGCTCAGAAAAGAAAGACGTATGGTTCATGGACAGTGGTTGTTCTAGACACATGATTAGGAACTCAAGTCATTTTTCAAATATATCTGAAGCAGAAGGTCCTCCTGTTATTTTCAGCGACAACGCAAAAGCACCATTGGCTACAGATCAATCATTCGTGGAAGCCTTTCTATTGGAAAAGTATCTTTAGTAGAAGATTTGAAGCATAATTTGTTGAGTATTTCTCTATTCCGCGACAAAGGTCTCATATGTCAATTCCCATCAAACAAATGCGACATAAAGGATCCAGAGTCGTGCTCCACTTTTGTGACTGGACATAGACAAGGAAATGTATATGTGATAGATTTGAATGCCTATGAGAAGGCTGCTAATCTATGTCTTCTGGCTAACTCTGCTTAAG
This sequence comes from Codonopsis lanceolata, assembly GCA_013146195.2. Classification (NCBI taxonomy): domain Eukaryota; kingdom Viridiplantae; phylum Streptophyta; class Magnoliopsida; order Asterales; family Campanulaceae; genus Codonopsis; species Codonopsis lanceolata. Next base: position 170,255,688 of record CM028378.1, read on the forward strand.
ACAAAAGTTGGCTTTGGCACAAACGTCTTAGTCATCTGAACTCCAAATACTTATCAAAGCTATCCGAAGAAGGCTTGGTGGGAGGGATGCCAAAAGTTTCTGCTGATCACAATCGTGTATGCAAAGCTTGTTAGCTAGGGAAGCTTTCAAGAGCCTCATTCAAGAGCAAACCATGACTCGCAACAACAAGACCTTTGCAACTTCTTCATATGGATCTTTTCGGGCATGTGACTATTATCAGCTATGGTGGTCACTGATACACTCTAGTCGTAGTAGATGACTATACAAGATATACTTGGACGGAGATGATGTCTTCTAATGATCACACATACGACATCTTAACAGCTCTATTTAGAAGACTACAAACACAAAAGCTTGACGACATCAGTGATGTACAATGAGAAAATGGAACTGAATTCACCAATAATGGAATAACTAAGTATTGTGATGACCATGGCGTTGGCCACAACTTCTCTACTGTTAGAACTCCACAGCAGAACAGTGTAGCAGAAAGAAAGAACATAACTCTCATCGAAGCTGCTAAGACAATGCTTGCCGAAGCAAAGTTACCCAAACACTTCTGGGCATAAGCTGCAATACAGCCTGCTTCACTCAGAACAGGTCCTTGATCAACAAATTTCACAGTAAAACACCATATGAACTTTGAAGAGGTAAAGCCCCAAACATTGGATTTTTTAAAATCTTCGACTACAAATGTTTTGTAGTATATAATGGTAATGATTATAGAAGAAAATTTGATACTAAAGCTGATGAAGGTGTTTTTCTGGGCTATACCTTACATTCCAACGCTTATAGGGTCTTCAATAAACGTTCCTTAAAAATTGTCGAATCTATGCATGTTTCATTTGATGAATTTGATTTATTAGAGCCACATATGGCTCCAAATGTTGTTGATGACTTTGTTAATGTTGAGTCAGGAACATCTCAAGCCTCAACTTCTCATACACCAAATCCCACACCAATAACTCACTCAAATATCCCCGACCATCACTTCTCAAATGAACCACTAGAAGACCTTAACTTTGTTCGCGAAAATATCAATCCAAAGCCTATATCTTCTGAACCTTAAAATCCCATTCTTTAACTTACCTATGAACCTATTCCTGAACATCATCCTCATCAAGAGACTGCTGATTTTCCTCCTAGTCCTCCCCCTGAACCTCATCATGAAGAACTAGTAGTGAATCACATCCCTGATGTTACAAGAGAATGTAGAGATCATCCAATCTTTCAGATTATCGGTGATATACATCTAGGTGTAAAGACTAGAAGATCTTTTATAAATGAATGCATGTTTTGTTCTGCATTCGTCTTAGAAGATGAACCTAAAAAGGTTGATGAAGCTTTTCAAGATCCCAGCTGGTTAGAAGCCATGCAAGAGGAACTTCAACAATTTGAAAGAATTCAAGTATGGAAGCTAGTTCCAAGACCTACTGACCATACTATCATTGGCACAAAATGGGTGTTCAGAAACAAGAAAGATGAAGACGGGAACATAATAAGGAACACCGTCAGACTTGTTGCATAAGGATATCGCCAAGAAGAAGGCATTGACTATGATGAAACCTTTGCTCCAATAGCAAGGTTAGAAGCTATTAGAATCTTCCTGGCCTATGCTACATACAAGGATTTTGTAGTATATCAAATGGACGTCAAAAGCGCTTTTCATAACGGTGATCTTCAAGAAACAGTCTATGTCACTTAGCCCCTGATTTCGTGGAAAAGGGCAAAGAGACACATGTTTACAAGCGTAGGAAAGCTCTCTACGATCTCAAACAAGCACCTCGCGTATGGTATGAGACGTTACCCAAATTTTTAATAGAACAAGGATTTGTAAGAGGGAAGATTGACACCACTCTCTTCATCCTCAAGCATAAAGGACACTCTCTGCTAGTACAAATATATGTCGACAATATCATCTTCGGCTCCACAAATGAGAAATTGTGCAAAAGATTTGAGATCCTTATGACTGGGAAGTGTCAGATGATGGGAGAGCTTACCTTCTTCCTAGGACTTCAAATACAACAATCAAACAAAGGAATCTTCATAAGTTAGTCCAAGTATGCCAAGGAACTAGTTAAGAAATTTGGATTGGAATTAGCTAACACCTTTGTTACACCCATGGCTACAAAATGCAAATTAACGAAAGATCTACAAGAAGAGAAAGTTGATATCACTCTGTATCGAGGAATCATTGGATCTCTGCTCTATTTTACCGCCAGCAGACCTGATATCGTGTATGCTATTGGGGTATGTGTTAGATTTCAACCAGACCCTCGTGAGTCATATCTTCAAGCAGCCAAGAAAATCATCAAACATGTATCAGATACCACCAACTAGGGGTGGCAATGCCTGGCACGGCACGTTAGCACGAACCAATAAGACACGATTATAAAACACGATTATAGAGACAAATGACACGATAAGCCCAGCACGACACGACACAACACGAAACACGACACGAAAGACACGAAATTGTTAATATATTCAAATTAATATTTATTGTTATATTTATGATCAAATAAGATAGATAATATTAAAACACGATAATGAGGCACGAACACGACACGATAACACAAATTGCCACCCCTACCACCAACTTAGGTATCTGGTATCCAAGGGAATCTTCTTTCAACTTGGTTGGCTACTTATACGCAGATTATGTTGGTTGCCAAGTGGATAGGAAGAGTACAAGTGGGACTTGTCAATTTCTAAGAGATAGACTCGTCTCATGGGCTAACAAGATACACGCATCATTCTCTAAATCCACCACCGAAGCATAGTACATAGTTACTGGAAGCTGCTGCTGTCAACTGCTTTTGATCAAACAACAACTAATGGATTATGAAATCAAGGTTGCAGATTGCCCAATCATGTGTGATAATACTTCAGCAATCTCTATCACCTACAATCCTGTGATGCACTCCAATACTAAGCATATTGATGTTCGATATCACTTTCTAAGGGATAATGTAGAAAAGAGGAACATAAGCATGCAGTACATTTCCACCAAACATCACCTCGCAGATATCTTCACTAAGGCCCTTGAGGCCGATAGGTTTGCTTATCTAAGAGGCAAGCTTGGTATGCTCGACCCTACTTTTTAATATTAATTTAAATTCATTTATTCCATTTATTTATTTAAATAATTAGCAGACTTGACATTATGCTTAAGCAGACTTGATGATTAGTAATGATCACAATAGAAAATTGCTAATAATTTGAAGACGGATGTAAGTTTTCTAACATTTTAGAAGGGGTATTTATGAAAATTAGCAAGGGACTGATTTAAAAGTTGGTTGAGACACTTTTCAACAAGTTACTTTTTGACTGCCATCAGCCGTCAGTCACTAAGTCATTTCAAGCGTCAGACCCCAGGCTTCAAGTCCGCTCACCTTTCAGTCGTGTGACACATCACGCCTTTTCATTCGTAAATTTCTCAACCGCCAATTTCAAAATCACTTTTCAAAAAGGTCTTAATCTCTCAAAACTGTCTCTTCCTCTTTCCTCTCACAAAAACCCTCTCTCTCCTTGCTTCGCATCTGCAATTTCGTGAAGAACTCTTCAATTTGTCTCTCATTCATCTACATTTCTCGAATGGTAAGACGAATCTAACCCAAAATCGTTTATTTGGTAACAATTTCATATTTATTGTTCTGGTATTTAGATTTTCCTGATTTGTGCCATTATTAACTATTGAAGAGATATTACTAAAAGTTTACTGTCTACTATGTACATTTTTTTTACGAATAATCCCTCTCTTCAGAAGCTTGTTAAGATTCTTCAATTTCTGGGCTCAAATTCCGTATATTTTTCTAGATTAAGAATTTCATATGCCTTTCAAAATTTTGCCCTAATTTGTCTTTCAAACTTTTAGGCTAGTACTTCATCTTCTTCAGCTGCAGCAAAATCTACAACTACTCAAGCTTCGACTCCTACAGTTGAGATTCCAAAGATTCCTTCTGCTATGTACCACCCGGGCATGTGCATCGATGCATCCTCTGTGAGAGCCTACGCCACTGGTGTCAAGGTCACTGATGACCTCAACCAATCTTGGTTGCTGCCAATGTTTATGTTTGGAGACACTGATTATAACAACTTATTGGCTAAAGAGTTTTATCAGCGTGTGTCTATCAACGAGTCTAGGACCTCCATTTCTGGTATCCTTCAAACTATCTCCATCACTGTCACAACCTCTCACATAGCCAAGATTATTGGCGTGGAATTCGATGGCCCTACCAAGCTCACAGCTGCTGAGAAGACTTTAGCTTGGTCATACATGCGGGGTGAGAACACCCCCAGGGAACCTTAGGCCAAAATGAAGCAGACATATTTCGAAGATGATGTCTACTACATTTGCCATCTCTTCGAATGTAATCATGTCCGGAATTTCCGCTACTTTTTCATCACAACTACATTGCTCATGCATCTCTAAATTAGGTTCATGATTCTCTTCAAGAAAATATGAAGAAGGTGTCCCTAACTCCACATAAGTGTCTAGCGAAGAATCAATTGGAGAGTAAATTACAGTGAAAGTCTTCGAAATTGTTTCAGGTTCTTGAGAACAATGAGGTGGTACGTCAATTTGTGGAAAATCTTGGGATTCTAAAATCAACTTATCTTTTTCAATCGGCTCATCTACTACTCCCAATTCTTTTTCCTCAATGGCATCTGTTTTTTCTTTACCCCTTGGGGTTGTACCAGATACTCGGTACCATTTATTTAAACGCTCTTGAATTATTTCCAGGTACCATACCTTCTCTGTGCCCCTTTCTATATCATATTCCCACTTAGCGATTTCCCATTCCATGGGTATCTCATCATCTTCAGGAATCAACTCCTCTCGTACTTCTAGTTCTACTTTTTCAATCGGCTCTTCTTTCTCAATGACTTCTATCTCTTCTTCATCCAAAGGTGTTGGATCATTTTCTTGATACTGATTCTTTGTCTCATTTAACTGCTTTTCGATATTTGCCAATTGTGCAGACTTTTGCTCTAGATTATAGTAAGACGAAAGAGAATAAGGTTCACGAATAATTGAAGCTCTCTCGATTGCAAATCGGGTTTTGAGAGTTTTAATTTGTGCTTCCAATAATGCAATATCTCTTGACAAACTGAGATTACTGGGCGAAGAAAAAGAGGGTATATTATTACAATAAAAAGGTGGCTCGTTATAATATGACGAATAAAAAGGAGGTTCATTATAAAAGGGCGAATTATAATAGGGCGGCTCATTATAATTATTATGATAGGACGAAAAAGATGGTTGATTGTGATAATCCCGTTCATAGCTATTAGGAAAAGATTGTTGATTTATTCTAGCATTTTGGTAAGCATATTCATTTGTGGCTCTCATAGGTGCGAAATTTTTCATACCCCATTGATAATTATTGTACGGAATTTTTTTTATTTTTAAAAATATTTTTAAGAGTTTTTTAATTTTTAATTTTTGGAATTAATTAATTTTTGTAATAATATTTTTTTAAGAAAACGAAAATAATAAAAAAGAAAAACTAAATTAACTAAATCAAAATAACAAATCCCCGACAACGGCGCCAAAAACTTGATCGTGTCTTAAATTTATACCTTGCAAGTGCACAAGACTATTGCAGAATAGTTTGGGAAGCAAGAGTCGAACCACAGAGATTTGAATTTGATTAAAGTAAATTTAACTAATCTAACAAAATAAAAAAATTAATAACTAATGGGGTTTTTAGTTTTTATAAATTAAATTAACTAGAAAGCAATAAAATAATCTAACTAACAAAGCATGATAAATATGAGATAAATCAAGATTTGTAAAACGCCTAGTAATTAGGAATCACTTGTATCTACTCTATTGCTCTTTTGTCTAATGTATCAATCAATTAATTTTGGGTTCGTTCACGAAAGATTGATATATGTCGCCAAATTATAATTCACAAAAGAACATATGAATTTCCTATCAGTCACTTAAGAATATATATATATGAACCTGACTCTAACTTATCACTCTCGTGCATCGATAAGGTCAATTTATCACAATGGTGAGCGAGTGTACGACATATGCATTTGGCCATGCAGCTATCCGCACCTCTTGGTCTTTACTACTTGTGATTCCATTCATTTGGTCAAAGCTAGACTATAAAGAGATTGATAAACACTGTGATCAACAAGATTTGATTGAATAAAAATATAATATAGAAAAAAAATTCGATACAAGTTACCTCCAATTCCTAGATTATGAAGTTAGTTCCCCATAATTGATAGTACAAAACCTTAAACCATTCTTAGAGAATCTTTCTTCATAGACAAAGAAAAATAATACAAAACATCTCTCCCTTTTTTCTTAACCTAAAGAGATCTATTTATACCTAATTAATTATACATCAAGAAGGAAAAAGAGATACAATACAATTAAAACACTAAAAGGAATTACAATAGGAATCAAAGAGGACAAAGGCCAGCCCACTTCTCTTGAAAGGCACGACTGATTTGGCATTGGGAAAGCTGATTTTCAGCTTTTGGACTTTAAGTTTCCAGCTTTTGCACTTTGGTCCCTGAAGTTCTTCAATTCAGCATAAAATGTCTATATTTTGCACAATTATTTCAAAAGTCCCTGAAACTATAAAACAACACTAAAACATATATTAGACAACAAAAACCCCAAGAAATAGCATAATTTAAGCCGGAATAATACCCAATAACTGCGTATAAAACATAGTCATCAACGACCCATTGGTTTCTTGTCCAAGATCAACAGTAGTCTTTGATCATCATGCTCCACTCACAGTAGATCAGTATCCGATAAATCTTCGATGAGCTTAGGACTTCTCTGGCCCGAGTTGTCATTGCCAATCGTGTTGAAGGTGATTTCACTGATGTTCGACATGTTGAGCGAGCCAACCAGAGAGCTACTGATGCAGATCAAAGAAGGGTTGATGCCATCATGGAGGAGAGAGCTACACGCTTTTTGAACCAAGCACTAATCGAATAACAGAACAGACTGAGAGAGAGACTAAATGATCGCATCAGAATTTGGGTTAGTGATTACATGGAACGACGCCAAACACAACCCAACCTATTCTGACTTGGTATAACTCTTCAAACTCGTCTGATGTACTTTATGGTTCAACTCTGTTTTTGAAAAACTCTGCTGTTAAACAACTTGTTTAACTTATAGAAGCTATATAACTTTTTGGATCATGATTCATTATTATCTGCTTATTTAGTTATCATACCCATTTAAACTTCACGATTAAATCCTTAATCTACTAACCATTTTCTATTCTGTGAAGTTTTAACTCTACTTGTCTTTGTACTTATTCACTTCTTATCTTGTAAGTACTTAGATTAGCAATCTCTCTACTAAGATTACTGTTCTGAGAGGCATGTCTGCTATCATTTATAAAACTCTCTTTAGAGACATGCTATTATCTCAGTGTATGTTCAAAGACAGATAGTAGATGAGATGATGACATCAACCAAATAGGAGGATATCGTTGACCCTCACAGGTTCTAGATTTAGTTGAGTCATCCTCTAATTCTATTGTACGGTGGCTAAAAGGTCTGCGTACCGATTAGTGTCTCAACCGTCTTTAGAATCAAAGGTGTAATAGAATAGTTTAGTGTTAGTTTCTCTAAAGGCGCGGATCAGCAGGCTTCAACAGCAGTCTTGAAAGCGCGTTTCACCAATAAACTTCCAAGTCTGCTTAGCTCCAGAATGAAGCTCAGCGAAACACGTGGATTTAGATTATATTATTTGATCTAGATATTTTATATCTAGTCAAATAATATTTGAATTTCATTCATCAGATTTTCCTCTAAAAAGGTCAACCATGTCCTTATCTGACTACAGATAGTTGTATAGACCATATGTCCATCCTGTTGTTTGAATCATGAAATCTGAAAACATTACCTCTTTTGGCTAAGAATACTTTCAAGTTGTAATGCCTATAAGCTGCAAAATTAATCTGTTTGGTATGAGGCTTTGCAACACTGCATCTCTGATGGCAGTCTCGCCGCACTCATTTCACAAGGCGCCAAATTGCATTTAATGCATTATAACGTTGGACACATCATCTTCATTTTGAAATCCAACGGTCCTGAACAACTCCTGAAGTATATATTCAAGACTTGAAGATCTGAACAACACACATCTCTTACGCATTCAATATTCAAGCTTCATCTTCAATACTTAAGCACTTCAAGAGATCAAAGGACAAGAACTAACACTTCAACAAACTTCCTAAAGCTACAGATCTACTTGTCACGATTCATTATCAGCCTCTTCTAGTTTGCTATTAACTGTTCTTTAATTTAGCACTTGAGAGAACAATTATTCATTGATTGTTTCTCTCATCATTAAACACTGGTTGAAAAATTATTTTGTACACGACCCATTAGAGATTTATTTTTTTCACCTATTGGATAAACAAGTGCACCTATCAAAATCCAAAGTTAACCACTTTGGTAGTGGACGTAGTACTCTTTAAAGTATGAACCACTTCTACATTCTCGGCATTGTTCTGTTTGAACCATCTTTTCTGAACTCTTTCTGAACTGCTTTAGTTTATCTCCCTAATTCCGCTGCCCTAACTCTTACTAAGAGCTAGTCTGTTTTGAAAAGGAGAAAATACTTAGCAAAATTTTAAAACATTTTTGAAACTACATCTAGGCTATTCAACCCCCCTTTCTAGCCTAGATTGAGCCTATTTGGGACCAACATCTTCTTATGATGGTTATAAATATTACGTCATTTTTAAAGATCATTTCACTAAGTATATATGGCTTTATCCTCTAAAGAAAAAATCTGACACTGAAAACATTTTTCTCCCCTTTAAAGCCTTAGTTGAAAAATACCTCAAATGTTCCATTATCACCTTCTATTCTGATAATGGTGGTGAATATGAAATTGGCCTCTCCCTCCTCTCCCATGCTTCGATGCCCCTAAAATATTAGCCTCTTGCCTTCTCTACCGCAATTTATCTTATTAATTGAATACCTACCCCAACTCTATCTCTTCAATTTTTTTCTCTAAAATCTTTGGCTCCACTCCTAATTATGCCAAATTAAGGAGTTTTGGTTGCCTATGCTATCCTTGGCTCCGTCCATACACCTCCCACAAGCTTGATCCTTACTCCAAGCAATGTATCTTTGGCGGCTACTCCCTCACCCAAAGTGCTTATTACTGTCTTGATCCCACCTCTGCACGGATATATGTTTCTCGCCATGTCAAATTTGTAGAAACCTCCTTTCCCTTCGCCCAAAACACTGATCCCTCTCCAAAACCTCCTACTGATACATGGTGTAATGCATTCATACCTCTACTTCCTTCTCCCACGACGCAACCTACAGCCCACCCTCCCCCATCTCCCAAACTCAAATAGCTTCACAATTCCCATCATATAGTCCCCCTCATGCACCTCATCACCTTCCTCCGCCATCCTCCTCTAGTCCAATTGTTACTCACTCTCGAAACAACATTGTCAAACCCAATCCCAAATACAACCTTCATTCTCACATTTCCAGTAATCTTCTTGAACCGACCACTCTAACTTAGACCCTAAAGAGTCTGTCTTGGACAAAAGCCATTCAATCTGAATATGAAGTTTTACTTCATAATCATACTTAATTGGGACCTTGTTCCTCCCTCCTTTTTATACAATCTTGCCAGGTGTAAATGGGTGTTTCGCAATAAATATAATTTTGATGGTTCTATCGAACGCCAAAAAGTCCGCCTCGTAGCTAAAGGTTTTCATCAATGTCCCGGTCTTGACTATACTGAAACCTTCAGCCTCATTGTTAAATCTCCTACAGTTCGAGTCATCCTTTCTCTTGTCATCTCTCAAAATTGGTCTCTTCGCCAACTTGATATCAACAATGCATTTCTTCGAGGGTCTCTTATGGAAGATATTTACATGGTCCAACCTCCTGGATTCATTGATCAAACCTGCCCTAACCATATTTGCAAGCTTCGCGAAGCTCTATACGACCTTAAACAAGCCCCTCAGGCTTGGTACACTGAACTCAAACATTACCTTTAAAGCCTTGGATTTATCAATACCATTTCAGATTCTTCTTTTTTTATTCTTTGTCGATCTCATCATATAATCTAACTCCTCGTCCATGTTGATGACATTATTGTCATCGGCTTTGACTCCACCCTCATCGACACCTTTATCAAACAAATTTCTGCACGATTCTCCCTTAAAGACCTTGGCTCTCTATCTTATTTCCTTGGTGTCAAAATTATTCCTCACCGTCACGGCCTTTTTCTTAGCCAACAAAAATGCATTCATGATCTTCTCCACAAAGCTCACATGGAAGAGGCAAAACCCATTCCTACTCCCATGGCAACCTCCCCCTCCTTATCTATTCATTCTGGCTTTCATTTATCTCAACCACAAAACTATTGTACTCTTGTTGGAAGCTTACAATATTTATCACTAACATTGTCTCAATACATGCATAAACCCAACATTGCCTTCACTATCAACCGTTTGTCTCAATACATGCATAAACCCATTGATGTGCATTGGTTCACCTTAAAACGAATTCTCCATTATCTTGCGGGTACCTCCCATCATGGAATCTTGCTTCACTGAAACTCTCCTGCATGTCTCAATGCATTTACCGATGTGGATTGGGCTAGCAACATGGATGACTATGTTTCCACTACCAGCTACATAGTATACCTTGGTCGTAATCCAATCTCCTGGAGCTCCATCAAACAGCGCACTCTAGCTCATTCTTCCACAGAAGCCGAATATCGCGCTATCGCTGCTACTACTGCCGACGTTCTTTGGGTCATCAATTTACTCACAAAACTTGGTATATCATCTTCAGCTCAACCAACCATCTTTTGTGACAACATGGGTGCAACTTATGTGGCAGCTAACCCAAAATCTCATTCCAAAATGAAGCACCTTGTTCTAAACTATCACTTTGTTCGTGAACAAGTTTAGGTTGGCACTCTTCGTGTCTCTCATATCTACAACAATGATCGACTTGACTGCCAAAGGGCTCGGAGTGAGCGAGGTGGGTCAAGCCATGGTGGGTCTTCTAGTGACGAGTCCGATGTTAACCCTTTTGCCAATCGTCGTAATAAGCCATGGTTAAGGAGGTTCGATCGTGACTATGATGCTTTCAAGATTGACTTGTCGAGTTCCATGGCCGGCTACAACCGAAGGAGTTTCTTGATTGGTTTAGTGCCATTAAGAATTTTTTTGATTACAAGGAAACACTTGAGCACCAACGTGTGAAGTTGGTGGCGACAAGGCTGCATGGATATGAGACTTCACAAAGGAAAGCCTAAGATTTCTTCATGGGAGAAGATGAAATCTAGGCTTATGGAAAAATTCTTACCTACAGATTTCGCTCAAACGACATTTTCTCAATTAACCTTCACCAGGAATCTAAGAGTGTGATTGACTATACGGAGGAGTTCTACAAACTCATGACTCGTGATGACGTGCAAGAGAACGAAGATCAGTTTATTGAAAGGTATGTTGGTGGTTTGAGAAATCCTATACGGGATGAAGTTGAAATGCATAGATTATGGAAAGTAAACAACGCCTATCAACTAGCTTTGAAAGTGGAGGCTTAGCTTGCTAGGCCTGGGGTAAAAAGGTATGTCGACGTTCATAGCCTTTACCCTTCTAAGGGAGAAAGTTCGCATGGGAAAAATACTGCTGTTAAGGATGGAAATCAAACCAGTGGCACTGAAAATCCAACCCCTTCGAGACAGTTTGGGGGAAAATATAATCACTCTAACAGTTCAAACGAATGCTTCAAATGTGGTCAAGTTAGTCACCGTATGAGGGAGTGCCCAAAGCAGCTAGCATGTGGTAGCTTTCGGTGAAGAGGACAATATATAGAATGATGGGCAGCCAATATACGATGAAGAAGACGACTTCCAACGAGTAGAGATTGAGCCTAAAGAAGGAGAAAGTTTGATGATTCAAAGGGCTCTTACCACTCACAAGGTTGAGTCAGATGATGATTGACTTCGCTCCAACATTTTTAAGACTCGGTGCAAATATGAGGGAAGGGTGTGTACCATAGTCATCGATGGCAGGAGTTGTGAGAACATTGTGTCCCTAGAGATAGTGGACAAGCCTAAACTTCCAACTGAACCACACCCAAGGCCTTATAAAATTGCATGGTTCAAGAAAGGGAATGAGGTAAAAGTTACAAAATGATGTCTCGTTTCATTTTCTATGGAAAAGAATTACCATGATAAAGTGTGGTGCAATGTCGCTCCTATGGATGTTTGTCACATGCATACTCCTAGGAAGGCCATTGCAATATGATAGGTTTGTCATTCATAATGGTCGTGAAAATACTTACACCTTTAAAATGGGAAAATATGAAATTGTTATTTTGCCTAGTAAGGAGAAAAATTACCTAAGCCGTCACAAGTGGAGAACAACAATCTTCTCACTTTGGCAAAATTTGTGAAAGAAAGTAAGGAATGTGGTACTGCCTACATGTTGATTAGCAAACAGTTAGGAGAATGCTTTCATGATCCTATGGAATTGGAACCTCTTTTGAAAGAATTTGAAGATGTTATGCCCGGAGAATTGCCCAATGGGCTTCCACCGTTAAGGGATATACAACACTGAATTGATTTAATCTCAGGTTCTAGTCTCCCTAATAAATCCCATTATTGGATGAGTCCTAAAGAACATGAAGAGTTGAAGAAGCAGGTTATGGAGTTGTTAAAGAAAGGCCACATTCAAGAGAGCTTGAGTCCTTGTGCAGTTCCAGCTTCATTAACTCCAAAGAAGGACGGCATATGGCGTTTGTACGTGGACAATCGTGCTATGAATAAAATCACCATCAAGTACAGGTTCCCCATCCCAAGGATTGATAATATGTTCGACATGCTTGCCGGAGCAAAGGTGTATTCCAAATTTGATCTTAGGAGTGGCTATCACCAAATCTGGATCAAACCGGGTGATGAATGGAAGAGGACTTTCAAAACGCGAGAAGGACTCTATGAATGGCTTGTCATGCCATTTGGCCTTACCAATGCTCCAAAGCACATTTGTGAGGGTAATGAATCAAGTCATTGTTTTATTGGAAAATTTGTTGTTGTATACTTTGATGACATTCTAATTTATAGTCGTGATAAAAATGAACATGTGGAGCATTTGAAGGTTGTTCTGAGTACTTTGAGAGGTGAAAAGCTTTATGTAAACCTCAAAAAGTGTTCTTTCATGACAGATAGCCTAGCTTTTTTAGGCTTTGTGTTGACCTCTTCAGGAATCAAGGTAGATGATGAAAAGATTAAGGCAATTCGGGAATGGCCGATACCTAAGAGTTTACATGAAGTTAGGAGTTTTCATGGGTTGGCTTCATTTTACCGTTGTTTCATCAAAAAATTCAGCACTATCTCAGCCCCATTAACAGATTGCATGAAGAAATATGATTTTCAGTAGACGATGGAAGCAGAAAAAAGTTTTCAGCTTGTGAAGAGCATGTTATCTAGTGCTCCAGTACTTGTTTTTCCAAACTTTGAGAAGATGTTTGAAGTTGATTGTGATGCCTCCCATGTAAGCATTGGTGGTGTTATCAGTCAAGAAGGCCATCCAATTGCCTTCTTTAGCGAGAAACTCAATGACGCACGAAGGAAATCTATATATATATATATATATTTAAAGTTGGCGAGGAGCATTATGGTTGTGCCACCTCACCACCTTTAGATAAATCTTCATTCTAAATCATCCATGTGGAAGTTTTAAAAACCTTTGGTTTTCTAGTCATTAGAAAATAATAATACCTAATAACAATCAATATGATAAGGGGTATTGGTATTAATATATATAACTTCTTCTATTGTCAATAGTAGAAGACTTATATTTAAAAACTTTTACAACTAACATTACTTCTAACCAATGTGGGATAAAACTCTTCAAGGTTAGATATTACTTCTAATGACTCACTTTTAACATCATACTTTAAGCTTTGATATCTTATTCATCCAAAACTTGATTTGGACAAATAAATATATCATTTCGATGTTCTTGCCGAGTAGAACACATTTACACAATTACTTTTGTCAACAAACAAATGACACGTAAAGAAATTTGTGCCTCAAGTTGCACAATTTCTTTTACTAAAAACACTAATTTTTTAATAAGTATTATACTTTAACTCTTGATATCTTATTCATCCAAAACTCAATTTGGACAAATAAATATATCATTTCGATGCTCTCACCAAGTAGAACACATTTGCACAATTACATTTACCAAGAAACAAATGTCACGTAAAGAAATTCGTGCCTCAAGTTGCACAATTTCTCTCACTAAAAACACTAATTTTTTTAACAAGTATTATACTTTAAGTCTTGATATCTTATTATCAAAAACTCAATTTGGACAAATAAATATATCATTTTGATGCTCTCACCGAGTAGAATACATTTGCGCAATTACCTTCGTTAACAAACAAACGATACGTAAAGAAATTCGTGCCTCAAGTTACACAATTTCTTTCACAAAAAACACTAATTTTTCAACAATAGAAGAGATGTATCCCACATTAGTTAGAAATTGATGTTGGTTTTAAAAATTTTATTATTAAGTACCAATAGAAGAAATACATCATGCATCATACATTGGTTGGAAAGTGATGTTGATTTTCAAAATCACTAGAAAACCAAAAGTTTTTAAAGCTTCCACATGGATGCTTTAGAATGAAGATTTATCCAAAGGTGATGAGGTGACACAACCATAGTGCTCCTTGTTGATGATTTAAGTAAAATCATTGGTCATTTGGTATAAATCGGGGTTTATGTTTCGAAGATGGGTAAGCTCGGGAATACTACATTGTGAATATGGGGGGTGCGGAGTGCACATTCACATAAGTTTTCACGAACTTACGAGTGTTAATAATCAAAAGCGTTTTTGTTTCCTTTCTACTTATTGTTCTCGCAACGAATAACCTAGCACGGGGGTGCGGAGTGCACATTCACATAAGTTCGATGTTTAAAATTCGGTTACGACAGTTTTTCTGGCGGTTGTCTAGTGACTGTTCCAAAGGTCACAACAGTTTGAAAGGATTTGTGATTATTTACAAAGGGACACATATAAACTATATATCAGTCCCTTCATCTTCGTTTTTAGGTTTAAAAAAAAAAAATTCACAGAATACTCCAACGGTAGTCTCCAGTTTTTCGAGTGCCAGAAATAGGAGAGCAACTATAGTCTTATCCCACAAGAATATTCGTGTAACCTGGCATTCGACAGGTAGGGTCGAATAATTCTTGCAGAAAGTGCACTCGCACTATTCTATAATATATCCTAGTTATATTCGACATTGTTTTATTTATAAATCCCCAACACTCCTCACCAATTATTTATATATATATATATATATATATGATAAAATATTTTTACAATTATTACCAATAGAAGATGTATATCTCACATTGGTTAGAAAATGATGTTGAGTTTAAATTATTTTATATTATAACACATTGTTTAAAAAGAAAATGCTAGATTTTAAATTAAAGTCTTTAAAAGACTAAAGAATTAAAGTCTTTAAAAGATTAAAGACTTTCATTTTTACAAGAGATGTATCTCACATGGTTACAAAATATTCTACTATTATTACCAATAGAAGAGATGTATCACACATTGGTTAGAAATTGATGTTTGTATTAAAAATATTATTATTAATTACTAATTGAAAAGATGTATCATACATTTGTTATAAAGTGATGTTGATTTTTAATTATTTTAGATTATATAAAAGACTTACTATTATTAGCAATATAAGATATATATATATATATATATATATATATATATATATATATATATATATATATATATATATATATATATATATATATACTTTTGGTTTTCTAACCATTAACTAATAATAATAATAATAATAATAATAATAATAATAATAATCATAATGATAATGAGTATTATTATTAGTATATATAACTTCTTCTATTGTCAATAGTAGAAGACTTATATTTAAAAAAATTTACAACTAACATTACTTCTAACCAATGTGGGATAAAACTCTTCAAGGTTAGATATTCCTTCTAATGACTCACTTTTAACATCATACTTTAAGCTTTGATATTTTATTCATCCAAAACTTGATTTGGACAAATAAATATATCATTTCGATGTTCTTGATGAATAGAACACATTTGCACAATTACTTTTGTCAACAAACAAATGACACGTAAAGAAATTTGTGCCTCAAGTTGCATAATTTCTTTCACTAAAAACACTAATTTTTAATAAGTATTATACTTTAACTCTTGATATCTTATTCATCCAAAACTCGATTTGGACAAATAAATATATGATTTCGATGCTCTCACCGAGTAGAATATATTTGCGCAATTACATTCGCCAACAAACAAATGACACGTAAAGAAATTCGTGCTTCAAGTTGCATAATTTCTCTCACTAAAAACACTAATTATTTTAACAAGTATTATACTTTAAGTCTTGATATCTTATTACCCAAAACTCGATTTGGACAAATAAATATATCATTTTGATGCTCTCACCGAGTAGAACAAATTTGTGCAATTACCTTCGTCAACAAACAAATGACACGTAAAGAATTTCGTGCCTCAAGTTGCACAATTTCTTTCACTAAAAACACTATTTTTTCAACAATAGAAGAGATGTATCCCACATTGGTTAGAAATTGATGTTGATTTTAAAAATTCTATTATTAAGTATCAATAGAAGAAATGCATCATACATTAGTTGGAAAGTGATGTTGATTTTCAAAGTTACTTGATCACTTGAAAACCAAAAGTTTTTAAAGCTTCCACATGGATGCAAGTATTTCACATTGGTTACAAAGTATTTTATTATTATTATCAATAGAAAAGATGTATCACACATTGGCTATAAATTAATGTTGGTTTTAAAAATACTATTATTACCAATAGAATAGATGTATCATACATTTGGTAGAGGGTAATGTTTGTTTTTAAAGTCTTTAAATAGAAGACTTCTACCATTATTATCAATAGAATATGTATATCTCACTTTGGTTAGAAAGTGATGTTGATTTTAATTTTAGATAAAATAACTTTTACTATTATTACTAATAGAAGAGATATCTTATATTTGCTAAAAAAATGATGTTAGTTTTAAAAGTCTTTAATCTAAAGACTTTTACTTTTATTGTTAATGTAATAGAAGAGATGTATCCCACATTATTTAGGAAGAGATGTTGGTTATAAAATTTTTAAAATAAAAGACTTCTTCTATTATTACGAAATGAGAATAAGTATTACACATTGGTTAGAGAGTGATGTTGATTTTAAAAGTCTACAATTATTAGCAATAGAAGAGAAATATTTCACATTGGTTATAAAGTGATATTGGTTTAAAAAGTTTTTAGATGATGTATCTCACATTGGTTACAAAGAAATGTATCTCATATTATTTAGAAATGATTATTGGTTATAAAAGTCATTAGATAAACACATTTTTTGTTATTACCAATAGAAAATATGTATCCACATTGTTTAGAAATGAATATTGTTTAAAAAGTCTTTTATCCACTACTATTATTACTAATAGAAAATATGTATACCACATGGTTAGAATGTGGTGTTGGTTTTAAAGTCTTTAGATAAAATTCTTTTATCTCACATTGTTTAAAAATTAATTATGATTTTAAAAGTTTTTAACAAAATGACTTCTAATATTATTATCAAGTTAAATGTTAATTTTAAAACTCTTTAGATAAAAAAAATTACTATTATTATTAATACAAAATATATATCTCACGTTAGCTAGAAACTTATATTAATTTTAAAAGTATTTAGGTAAAAAAATCGTTTAATATTAGTAACAATATAAAAAAAATTATAACAATAGAAGAGATTAACAATCTAATTATAATGTTTAAAAGTTATATTATTCTTACAAAATTATATATATCCCACATTATACCCGTGCATAGCACGGGCTAAATAACTAGTATTTGACTTATGACTTGGAGTTCTATGCAATTGTTCAAGCCTTTCGTCAATGGAGAGCCTACCTCATTCAAAGAGAAATCATTCTGAATTCAGACCATGAGGCTCTCAAGCATATTAACAACCAAGGAAGCCTAAATTGAAGACATGCGAAGTGGGTTGCTTTCTTGCAAGAGTACATGTTCATGTTAAAACATAAGAGTGGGAAATATAATCAAGTTGCTCATGCTCTTAGTCGAAGGGTTGCACTTCTCAATTCTTTGAGTATACAGCTGGAAGGGTTTGATCACATTTGAGATTTGTATGAAGATGATGAAGACTTTGGAGATATTTGGGGAAGTTGCAAAACTGGGCAGCATGAGGATTATTTGATCCAAGATGATTTTCTTTTTAAAAGGGCTCGTTTATGCATTCCAAAATGTTCTCTTAGGGAGTACATTATAAAAGAATTACATTGCGGAGGCTTAGGTGGGCACTTCAGGTGAGATAAGACTGTGTTGGCCGTAAAGAAGAAGAATTTTTGGCCAAACATTTATTGGGATGTAAATCATTTTGTGAGGCGGTGCCAAATATGTCAAACTTGCAAAGGGGGATCACAAAATACTGGTAAATACATTCTGTTACCCACTCCAAAAGCGTCGTGGGAAGATGTCAGCAAGGACTTTGTGGTTGGTTTGTCGAGGACTCAAAGAGGTAATGATTCCATTTTTGTGGTTGGTGACCGCTTCTCCAAGATGGCTCATTTCATTCCTTGCAAGAAGACTCTGGATGTTTCTTATGTTGCAAGTCTCTATTTTAGGGAGGTAGTTAAGCATCATGGTATCCCAAAATCCATTGTGTCAGACAGAGATACAAAGTTCATTAGTCATTTTGGAGGTGTTTGTGGGGCGTGATTGGTACTAGCTTGCAATATAGTAATGCTTATCACCCTCAGACTAACGGACAAACTGTGGTGGTGAATCGAACCTTGGGAAACCTGTTTCGGTTGTTGGCGACAAAAAGACCCAAACAGTGGGATATGGTCCTTGCACAAGCTAAATTTTCCTACAATTATCTGGTACATCGTTCAACTTGAAAGAGTCCTTTTGAAGTCGTTTATGGAAAAAGTCCCAACTCATTATCTTGATCTTTCTCAGATTCTAGATAAAAGCTGACAACTTTGCTACTACCATGGCGAAAGTTCATGAAGAAGTGAAGAAAAAGCTTGAAGAAAGTAATAAGAAGTATAGTGGTGCTGCAAATACTCGTCGCCGAGTGAAGATATTCAAGGAAGGTGATTTAGTTTGGGTTTATTTGAAGAAGGAACGTTTTCGTGCTGGGTCTTACAACAAGCTCAAGGAGAAGAAGATTGGGCCCTTCTGAATCCTCAAGAAGATCAACGACAATGCCTACAAGATTGAGCTGCCGCCACATATCCATACTCATCCAACATTCAATGTTCAAGACTTGTCAGAATTTCATGGCGAGGAGCTTGAGAACTCGTGGACGAGTTCTTTCCCACCCCGAGAGAATGATGGAGTGCATGATGGGAAGAGAAAAGCCAACAATCACATTCACAATATTTTAGTATTGGTCCAAGTTCACCTACTCAATGAATCTTCTATGGTTCATGTTTTTGTTTATTTTAAGTCTTTAATGCTATGCCTATATATAGCCTAGCTTTGGGAGTTGTATGACAGATTTTTGGATGTATTGAAAATAACCTGATATGAGATTAGTAGAGCTTGGCTCCTAATTATCCTCATTTTCTTCTATTGTGTCAGTGTGAATTCCAATTCAATTCCTATTCTCTTTATACTCTTTATTTCTTTCCCTCACTTCTTCGACCTCGATAGTGAAGGGCTCTCTGGAAATCCTCACCACTGGAGACTCCTCCGTATGGTCAAGCCAGATCTAAGCAAGTTTCTTTCTCTATCCATCGCTCCAGTCTGAAGCTTTTTTGCCTCTGGCCAAGCTCGACGGCCTCGAATATGAAGTTGCCACCATGGCGGACCTCCCTCCCTTTGCCCAATTCGTTACAGATCCGACCTCATTTTCACCCCCCCCCCTTTTTGTTTTTCCTACAATTTATTTGATATGTTGTTCTATAGAGTTTGAACCCTAAATCTTCCCTAACATCATCCAATCTACAATTTTGTTTGTTTTCATTTCTAATTGGGTTGATAGAAAACCTGGAAATTGAGGATGAAGATGATGCATGAATCCATAAAACTACAATAATACCCTCATTTGTGTATTGACGCAAGTAAGGGTACTTTTGTCTTTTTTTTTTTTAAACTTGACATGAATTTTAAGGGGAGAGGGGAGAATCTAACAACAAAACATAACATGCAAAACCAAATTAATTGTTTTTCAAATTTTAGGACCAAAAAAAAAATTACGTGCAAATCGAAGGACCAAATAATTATTTAAACATTTCTATTACCCTCGTTTGAGTGGAGCTTGCAAGAGGGTGAAGAGCTTGACCTTTGGGAGAAATTTGGAGCTGTGATAAAGAAGAACTTTCTGTTGATCGCAATCCCTTTCCAAGATTATCTAACATAGACCTCTACATCTACATAACTGTGTCATCTGAATAACATTAGTTTTTCCAGCTAGTGTTACACACAGACACAGTAATCCTTGCAAACCAGATCATATAATTAAATCTTTCGTTTTATCGTCGTTAGATTACCTCATTCGGATAATGCATGCTTAATTTAAGATGAGTTTAAAGATGAGTGATTTCTTCCCATTATAAAACGAATATCGTTATATGAAAGAAAATTTCTCTCGCCCAACCTAAAAGCTCCTAACGATGCACCAATAACATGACCTTTCTCCACTCTCTGTAACTTTTCTTCATCCTATAAGAGCACTTGAAAGTGGCCATGGTTTCAAAAGTCGAATCTGATAATGGATAGTCTAACGTGTCTTTTGACGTGATATCTTTGCAAGCAAATCAGTGGTTCCCAATTATCATGCATTCTCACACAACTTCCACTAGGGATTAACTAACATTATCACAGTTCCCAATTATCTTGGAGTTCTTGAAAGTATCTAGCGATAACGTAAGCAATAAAACCAAAAGAGAGAGTCACTATCGAACACCACATTCTTCAGAATGATCCTTCCGCACTGAGATTCAGTCAAGATTGAGGCAGAACATGGTTTCTTTCCTTTGTTATTAAAACAGAAATAAGCTAGCGTGATCACACTGTGGTCTAATGAAATGTGCAGCCTCAACTTGGAAGATCCCCAGACCGAATTCTAGTTGACAACTTTAGAGTGTCGAGTTTTGTTACAAGCACTTGTGCCATGGGTCACATATGCACATTTCTATTACAGCTAAAACTTACAGTGAAGCCATTAAGCTGAAGCAGCGGCATTGCAGGTTGGCAGGTCCTTCTCAGCATTAGGTGGGATCCTGAGAATAGGATTGCTCTCGAAAAAGTTAACTGGCTTCAAATCAAAGCTCGATGATACGGTTGGCATGATCGGAAAGTCCTCTTGACATGGTACATGATGAAATCCCAATGTGTACCACACCACAATATCCTTGTTCTCAATTGGCCTATCCCTGCAAAAATTAAATTTTGGTTGTTAGAATTCATTTTTGTTTCAATTTAGACCGTGTCTTTCCTTCTGTGAGAAATTAGAATTTTCACCTTTCGGACCAAACTGCTAGAGTATCTTCACCATGACTTTGGTAAACAAACAATCCACCAGCCCATTCCTCGGTCTTGTTATAAGGGGTAACCCATATTTGATTGTTTGTGAATGCACCCCGCTTCTGGGGTGGATCATTCAAGTCAAGCAAACTAGCTGCAGTCCCACCGGGGACCACCTTATATCCGACCGGATTACCTACCCGGGTCTTTTTAGTCGGGTTAATTACGTGAAACTCGGACGGATCATATAGCTTGAGCTTAATTTGTGCATCCTTCTCAGTCTTGGCAACATTTCTCACTGTTTTCAAGTAGCTCCTCCTCGGTGACTCTCCCGGTGAGGTCTCCTCCCTCTTGATATTCACATTTACAAAGGAGTTATCAGAGCCATCGACATCCATGTCTAGATAGAATGTGACGTAGTGATCGTGAATGACGCCGATCACGTTTTCCGATAAGAGGGTACCGTAGAGATTTTCTTGCTGGTTCACTTGGTTCATGTTGACATAAGGGGTGCCTTTCACCATCAAGATACCACTAAGTCCAACCTGAAAATATAAGGTATTAAGATTAACAATCAATCCAATCATAAAAAATTATATAAGTAACCATTGAACAAGAAATTCTAGAAAAATTAAGAGAAAGGACTTCTTCTCTTCAAATGTGACAAGAAATATGACTTGTGCCCAACATGATCATATATTATGCGCGCTGGTGGATGTGATTGATCAAATGATCGAAAGACATGGCAACTGCTTATAATGACTATTCAAATGCTCTGTCAAGTGCCTTTGTTGAAGGAAAAAAAAAAAACATTGTTAGCCTTACAACTACTTATACAACTTTCCTTACAACTAAGCTTTGAAGAAGGGTAAGTTTGTCTTTGTCCAAAACAATTTTCCCCAATTCAAAGCTTAGTTGTAAGGAAAGTTGTAAGATTAGTGGTAAGGATATTATTTTCCAAAAATATATATATGTATATATACATATATACATATATATATATATATATATATATATAGCGCTCTGGGTATGTGAGCCTAAAATCATCTGTCCATTTCTGCTCATCCTGCATGCCATTGAATCTCACCATATATTTCCTTATAAAAAGAAGACTGACTAAAATAATAAGGAATGTGTACGCCCGAGATTCAATGAGACACTGAATGTGACAGAGAGTGTGATAGACGATTTGGAGCCGTGAGGCCTAGCTCAGTTGATCAGTTTAGAAACAAGCGTAATTGGCTAGCTAAAATATGGAACAAGTTGGAACCAAAAATGAAGAACTAGGCTAGAGTTAGGCCTAGCGACCCAAGCCAAGGTATTGCGTGCGTCTAGGCTCTCGAGCTACGGTCGCTACATCAAATCTAACTAAACCCTGGCTCAAACAAATACTCCTTCCTTCCCTTAAAAAGATTCATGTTCTGGGTGTTTCTTTCTCTGACCCTTTCAACAAATGTCAACTATCAAATTTTTCCATATATTGAAAATTATCTTTATCATGTGGACAAATATCTTAATAGTATCCTTAGAAAATATATATTATCTAAATATTTATAATATATTTTATTTTTTAATGAGTAAGACAAAAGACATTTGAGAGAGTCATATTGACTATCACTATTAGTGATAGTGATAGATGAAGATCGTCTTACAGATCTTAATATATAAAATGAAGCATTACTTTCTTACAATTCAATCTATTAATACACGCGATAAATCAAATAAATATAACCTATTTTACAAAAAATATCCATAAGAATATTCAACAAAATTTTTGTAATCGGTGAAAAACAAGGATTAGCTCGTGTAAGAAAACGTGTACTAGTGGGAGTATTGACAGGGATTGATGAAAACAGGCATTAAGGGCTGATGTAAAGAAATTGAAAAGGATAGTACACTAACCTTGACCCGGATAAGCCCATCCGTTTGGAATTCCCAATCCACAATGTAATCGTAGTTTGCCACCGATGCTGCCATTCTCGCCACTAACGTCACCTTTGGCCTCACTTCCCGTATCTGTCCAAACACTAGAATCCATTAGCTACGGTGTAAAAAAATTCTATGTAGATTCCCCCTAACCTAAGCTTTCAAGTTTCATCAATCAATCAAATACGATAAGAGATTCCCACTAACCTATTAACTATTAACCATCGATAATGATAACCCACAAAATAAAACCAATAAAATTGTTACATTATTTTATTAGTTTATTAACAATTGTACTACCCTTTGGTTTCTAAACAACGATAGACACATCCATTTAAAAAAAATAATTAATTATATTATAAACATTGATATAATACATAATTTTTTTCGAAACCCATTAATATACACTAGGCCGTTTCTGAACTTTTAGGGGCCAAGGACAAAAATGATAAAATGGAACCCTATAGATATAAAAAATAAAATTTTGAAATAAATAAATTTTCAATTTTTCATCGTTCAAAGTATTCAATTGGTATAACATCTACGAGCATACTAATATATAAGTATATGAAATAATTATTTAAAATTACTTCGTTTGCATATTTCGGTATACTAGTTATTTTCTATCTTGATTTGGTAATTTTCTTATATAATAAAATATACAAAATGTTTATAAAGCATATCTATAAGATATTTCAGATTTATTCACTCTTCTAAGATCTTTCTCAACTATATCATCAAATTATATCACCTCCTCTCATTTTTTGGCTCATTCATTACATGTTCATTTGTTTTTTTTTGTTGATTATTCGATTATTGTAATCCATTAATCCAAATTCTAAGATAATTAGGTTTTTTGTTGATTAGGTGTGTCATTTTATTATTAATGAGTTACTAAAAATATCATTTTTTTTAAAAAAGTTTGCCTTTCAAACGAGAACTCTTTACTCGGAACGGAGGGAGTATATAATACTTGATAATTCATTCATAACTCAAAAATAAAATAAATTTTACATAACTTTCAAAGAGTTCAAAAGTAAATAATAAATTTCAAATGACTTTCAAAGAGTCGAACTAATGAACTTTCAACAAATCAAAATACCTCTTCCATTAGGCCACTAAACCATATATGAAATTTAAGTGATAGTATAATATTTATATCTATAAATCATTGTATTTTAAGTTTGGACCCCTCAAAATTGGGCGCGGCCCTCAGACCGGCCCTTATATACAACTCATTTTTAAAATAGCAAGTAAAAATTATGGTAAAATGGTAAAATAAAATTTCCTAATAAAGAAAGTTAGAAAATAAGATATTTGTTTAAATAGATAAAAAAAACAATTATTTAGTAAAGAAGGAAGTATATAATACTTTAAAATTTAAAAAGAGGTTACCTTTTCTTTTCGTGTCATTCGTTTTAAAAACAAACATGTATACCCTTTAATATTTTCTTTAACCAAAATTGTACTAGTTTTACCCTTATTTACATTATTACTTGATGATGCATCTCACTTGCGCATGAGCTTTTAAAAAATATAGATAACATACCAAGATTTATAGCGGAATAACATATTTTTTATAATTTGTGTCAAGTCAAAAATAACACTTTCTTTCTTTTAAGGAGGGTGGGAGGATAATTTTTAAAAGCATGGCATTGCTCAAACCAAATAGGCGATAATCGGGGTACACAAACACAATAATGAATATATAGTTTTGCTATAAAAATAATCTGTACTACTAAAGGGTAAAATAGGAAAGTAAATGTTACCTCCAGGCCCGTGATCGGCGACTCCGAGTGCCGCCACCCGATATCACCCGCATAGCTTTCAAAAATACATACCATATTCGATCGGACATACGGTTTCCCATCAGCGGCCGCAAATACACCATCCATATAATACGCATTGCGTGGACAATCATTTAACGGGTCAAGCGGCATTGCCTGTAACCCGAATCCATATTCACCTGCATCCATATACGTCTTAAAGTACCATGCATCAGTAGGATCCATATACGGCACAAACAACTCCGAAGTAAACCCTTTATACATCACATTTCTCATTTCCCCGGTTCCCGGGTCCAGAACCATGGCCCGAGAAATAATCACCCCGGCTCTCGGGTCGGGTTTCAAATGGAATTCCCAATTTGCCCATTTTACTAAATGGTCATCTTCTACTCTAAAACTCGGACCCTTTGGTTGTTCAATTGATATCGGGTTTAGGAACTTGAGTTGGGTGTTTTGTGCTGAGAAACGATAGTCTGTGTCTGCTGCCTTCGGTATTGGGATGTGCTTCCCGTGATCAGATATATCCACTACTTGTTTCGTGTCCAAATCGAGTAACACCGTGAGCCCTTCGATCGGCCTCATGTAGAAATTCGCAGTGCCCTTCGTGGAGTAGCATTGCACCTTAATCAATCTCCGATTCTCCTCACTTTCCCCATACCAACCTAGTGAGATTGGAAGACAGGCCAAGTCCGCCAAATCTACTCCTCGCGCAATGATCGAACGGTTGAAGTCGGCGTTAGCTAGTGGAGCCCACGTGGAGGATGTCATATCCTCCATGGTCATTGTTGGGTATCCAGTATGCTGACCCGTTTCTATCTGAGTCACTTCTGCAGTGTCTATACTAACCAATAGCACGTGCGTTACACCGTCCACACGTGTGATAACCGAGGCTTTCCTAGGTGGAAGAGGATCGCCCTTTCGCCACGCAAGCACCACCTGCTTGTCGGGTTCTTCGAGGACTATGGAGTGTAGCGAGTAGGGGGAGTTTTTGAAGAGGGCGTGGGTGTTTATGATGGTACGGACTATGTTGAATTCTTGGATGGTGAGTGGGTCAAGTGGGTGGTGAGGGACGTCGGTGGAGTGGTGGTGGCGCGTGGATTTGGGAGGTTGTTTGATTTTGGATTGGAGGCGGTTCTTGGAAGAAGTGCACCAAGGGGAGTTGGTGGAGCATAGCTCAGTCTCGTTGGGCTGTGGGTAAGGGAGGTTATTGACGGTGAGGAGCAAGAGAAGGGCTATGCTGAAAAGAAGAAATAGGTAGCGAACTAAGTTTCTTCCTTCCATTTCTTTTTCTCCTTCTCCCCCACCCAAACACGCACTGCGACTGTGAGGGGTAGTGTGTGTACGGTGTCTTGGGATAGTGATTAGTGAGGGCTTAATATATAGGCCTTGCAAGTGGCATACAGATGTCTGTAAATAAAAGAAAAACGAATATTTTATTTTATTTTGAAATATTTTACATTTAGTTTACTTACAAAATTATATTTATATTTATAAATTACAATGTTCATAATAATTTAACATTATTTTTTATAATTGATATTAATATATTAATTATGCTAAAAATTATATAATTATACCGAACTATAAAATTAATTATATGTCCTTGATCATTAAACTTTTCAATGTGTACTCATTCTTTTAGTGGAAAGAAGAGAGTGTGATATTCCATGCGGAGAGCTTTGATGGCTTTTCGAAAAATACTAAATTAGATAACTCGATTTCATGGCTTGGAATTGGAATCCAAATTGTGTTTCTTAATATCTCAATTTCATAAAACTTAATTGTATAAAAAACATAATAATTTAAATTCAAAATTTTGAAATGAGTATCGGCCCACCACTCACCGCCACACACCACTAAATGAATCATAGGTAAATTTGGGTCGGTCATTTTCTCAAAGTTTTTAATTATTACAGTCTATCTGTCTTTTTTTTAGATCGAAAAAAGTTACTTTTGAAACGAAAACACAACGATACCTTTAATGAGTCTCAGACGCGCTACGATCATACACTCAAATGCATCGCATAGCACCAATTTTTGCACCACGATAAATCAATTCACATTACATCAATTTCTGCATAGTGATGCATCAGTTTAATTACCTAATTCAATTTTGCACCACGTTACATCAATTTTTGTATCGCAATGCATGTTTTAAATTATCTAATTCAATTTTGTAGCACAATGCAAATATTGTGGCACCGCGATGCATAAACTTTAAATTACCAGACCTTAAATACCTTCAGTCGAGTACACAATCAACAAATGATACAAAATGTATATGCATATTTCATGTATCCTAAAATCAAAATCGATGCATTACGATTTACAAATGATGCATTGTGATTCAAAATTATGATGCATCCAGATTCAAAAAGGTGTCTAACAATGATAAAAAAAAAATATATTCAGACATTTTATCGAACACTTTACATGCATAGCAACACAACATACTTTAAATGTATTTTGAATCACACAAATACAAATAATGAAAGAAGAAGAACAACAACAACAATAACAACACCATGATATGAATTAGTAAAAGAGTGGAAAGTTCAAGTGACGAAGAAACAGTACGTAATAGCTATCGTTCTTCATCGTCACTTAACTCCTCACTCTCTTACCACTTCATACTTTTTTTTAGTTTTTTTACGTCTTCGGGTGAACGAGGGAGAATAAGAATTAAGGATATACTATGAATTCGTTATCTAAGAGGAATCATGAGTTACCTTGTGTGAATTCGATCCTCGAGCGAAGTGGAAGACGTTTTACTTGAGTTTCGATCTTCGTATGTCACAATCAATAATTCTGCAAGTTTTTCTCGTCGAATTGATATCACTAGCACGAATATCAACATCTAATTCACACCACAAATCCAAGTTTCTCAATAGTTAAGCTAGAGGGAGTATTTGGTGAGATAGAATATAGGAGAGAAAGAGGGGGCGACCAAGTCAAGAAGACGTGTTCTTCTTTTGCCATGTAATACTAGTTAGGGTTTTATCCCTTTACTTGTCATATTTATATTATTACCAAGAAACTCTATTTCTTATAGGTCAAGTTAAGTTAATCCTTAATCCCTTCGGATTAGGAAACTAACTTACCATAATAATATAATGTAGAGTCCATATGGGTGGAAGTAAATAATCGGGACACGAACCAAATTACTATCATCTCTCACTCGCACATATGAGCTAACCTCTCTTATCATGTTGTATCATCAAAACCGGTTAAATATTGTCTCTTTATACTAGAAGTGAAGCGTGCGACCTAACGAGAAAGATAAATGGTTGAGCACTATAACAAAAGAACACACTGTTGAAACTGAATATCCATATATGAAGAGGGAAAAAAATGAGAAGTTAGGATGTTGGATTAATCGAATCCAAGATTAAAAACACAAGTGTTCTTCAACACTCGACCAACCTATTCTCTTCCTCTCCATCCGTGCGAAATCCAGCTGTAAATTCTTTTATGTGGGCATTTTTGGAAAGATTTCACGAAAATGAACTTTATCGATTGAAAAAAAGTACGGGGGAGTGGAGAAGTTAAATGTTTGGGAAAAGGAACTGGCCAGCAATTTGTTCATGAATCATTAGATACATCCTTCTATTTAGAAAGTAACTAATATTTCGTAAACTTTTATTTTTTAATGTTTGTCAATTTTCACTTTAATGGTGGGATTCATGTCACATATAATCAAATTCACAGTTATATTATAGAGATGTTTCTTTTAATTGAATGTGAAGTAATAGATAAAAAAAAATTATCACATGTGATTGAGGCTATTAACTACCTATAATCGCATGAGATAAAATCCACAATTACATTTGTGATGCTTTTAGCGGAGAAGCTTTTGAAAAATTATTAATAGTGAAGACTTTGAATGATCCATATCAACGGAAAAGAGGGTAACGAAGCCAAAAATTGTTCGAGAAATTCTAAAAGCATCACCCATGTAGTGTAAATGTGGAAAGCATTGAGTGTTGCCTAGGTTTTATACATTTCTGAAAAGAAAAAAAAATGATTTGATGCAATCGTGGATAAGGGTACGGTTGTGGATATGATATGTGACATGTCAATCAATTTCTTTTTACATTCTCGATAAGGAAGTCATTTTTTTACATTCTAGTTGAGTATGTAAATACATCCTAAACAACATTTTTCATTTTGAAAACTCTTCCTATTTGTTGTTCTTTTTTTACATTTTATTTTTTTGTAAACTTTCATTTTAATGATAGAATGTGCGACACATAATATCAAATTTACAGATACATTGGAAATGTCTATTTTAATGGAATGTGAATTAATAGAAAAAAATTGTCATATGTGATAGGAGATGTTAATTAGCCACGGTGATATAGAATCAAATCTACTATTGCATTGGTAATGTCATAAACTTTTGGTTGATGTAGATCAATCAAAGTCTTACTTAATTAAGGAATTGCTTTAAGAATCAATTGAAGGAAGTTTAACTCGTGAATTAGAGGATCTCATTGAGTTAATTAAATACAAAAGGAATGTATATGGAGTATGAGGGTATGAAAAAGTATTAAAATGAGTTAATGGCAAAACTAACCATTAAACGATTGATTAAGGAGCCCACTATATAATTGTACTCTCTCCAAATGATGAAAATACTCTAAATGTAGCACCCAAGGAAAAAAAAACTACCATCAGTATTCAATAAAAATAAATTGTAAACTGCTATAAAATAACCATAAGCTTATGACAAAAGTGTATTAGAGAGAGAAAGAGCCTTTTGTATTCGAAGCTGAAGGAGGTGTATCAAAACACTTTACAATGGTCGGTATTTATAACCACTAGTAGTAAGGTTCACGTGCGTTGCGCGTAATGTTAATGGTTTCTTAAAGTGATTTGTTAGTCCCTTCACTTTTCTGCTTACTTTTAATTATTAGATTTTTTTGTATTTTAATCTTTATAGTTTTTTAGACTTATAAATTGTATTGTTGTGTGATTTTTCGATACTTTGTTTTTCAATCATTTATAATGTATGTTTTTAGTTATTATATAGAAACTTATCCTACATATTTGTATTTTTTATTTGTTATTTTTAAATCTCTTTTTTTAATACGAAACATGAATTCATTCACATTTATCTGTGTTTAAATTGAAAACAATTCAAACTTACTATCTTAGATAAACACATTGTTGTTGAAGACTTTGTTTATATTGTTTCTAGAATGTATGACTCTCTTTAGAAAATAATAAAAATTGTGTTATAGAAATTAAAGTCACAACCCTAAAGTATATATTTGCACTCTATAATACAAAATTCCTCTAAAGTATCTATAAAGTCTCACTTTACCACTCAACTTAAGTTTTGTGTCATTTTCATATCTCATTTTATAACTTTTTTTTCTAGTTTGTCCCTTAGCTACTACGAATGTTACCAATCCAAAGAGAAACTTCATTTTTTATACTCTGACAACGTTTTCTCTGCTTCTTTTCCAACACTGGCCCCTTATTTAAATTTTAAATGAGATAAAACTCAAGAGTGTATAAATCTTTTATTCAAATTTTTATATAGAAAAATAAATAAAAAATAGTATAGAATCATATCAGAGATTAGAGAGATAGAACACAAGATCAAATAATCGCACTCAAGTGTCAAGGCCACCATGAATAAGAACCCACAAAAAATTAAACCCGACACAGCCGCTAATATTAAATGACGAAACCACAATTCATTTCTCCTTCTCTCTATCTCTCTCTCTTATACAGCACAATGCATAAGCATACACCCTGAATTTCAAAACTCATATTTGAACTCATCACAGATGTATACGACAATGATGAGGCACGCCATGGTTCAATCCGTCTTCATCGTCCCTAGCTCAAACTCCAACAAATTTCTCATTGGCACCGTTGATACGATTTATGGTTTAATTAGAGCAAATTCTCGATTTTTAGCATTATTCACTATCATTTCTATCACTACGATTGCCACACGTGACATCCCAATCACCAAATTTGATATGAAATATGAAAATGCTACAAAATTACGTTGAGGGTCTAAGTGGAATTGGTGGATACCTTAGGGGGCAATGTGTATTTT
The DNA here is from genome assembly GCA_013146195.2 of Codonopsis lanceolata. Lineage (NCBI taxonomy): Eukaryota > Viridiplantae > Streptophyta > Magnoliopsida > Asterales > Campanulaceae > Codonopsis > Codonopsis lanceolata. Next base: position 170,287,110 of record CM028378.1, read on the forward strand.
GGACTAATTTTGATGGGGCCAAAATATAATAAGTTTCCAAAATTACACACTAAATCTCACATTGCACCTCAACCTATGAAATGTCTCACTTTCATACCTTATTTTTCTATTTGTTTCACTTTGTCATCTCCCGTCTATGGGCGTTAAAAATAGTAACGTACGGAAAATGGTATGTGTATGTCATGTAAAGATTATTTTTGTCATTTTACTTGGGGCACAAATGAGATTTGATTATAACTTCACTATATAATTAACCATTTAGTATTTAAAATATGTTCTTAAATAAAAATAATAAATAATTGTTTCAATTATCCAAAAATAATTATATGGCCAATTATAATTTCCCCTCAAAGTATTAACCAAATCGTATAATGAACCACAACCTAAGGATTGTGTCATAATGACATCTGACGTTACATTTTTTTTTCTCATTTTCCACCATCCCCGTAATGGACGTTAGAATATTCACGTTAAATAGCACGTGGTCTTCCACGTGCGGGGCAAAAATGTCATTTTCCTTATCTGGTTAAGGGGTAAATGTATTAAAAGTAAAACATCTAATCTCACACCCTCTCCTTCCCTCTTCTCCCAGTGTTCCCATCTCTTGCTCCACCATAATAGCCGCCATCTCCAGCACAAATCCTTCCCACTTCGGTCACGCCTATCACATCTTTGGCGCTATCTCCTTCGATTCTAGTCAAACTCCATCTCTGATCTTCCTCATTCTTTCCCCTGTAAAATTCGTGCCTAAAGTAGAAATCAGAGGCTATAGACTATACTTACTAAAAATCCTTGTAAAAATATGCGATTAACAGAAAACTCATAACTCTTATTGATGAATTCATTAGAAAAAAAGACAGGGTTGAATGGAGAGAAATGGTAAGGAAAATGATATTCTTACAACTAATTATACTACTTTCCTTAAAACTAAGATTTGAAGAAGCGCAAAGTTATTTTAGATAAAGACATTTTTTCCCTTGAAAAATTAGTTGTAAGGAGTTATAAATTAGTTGTAAGGCTAGCAATCATTATGATTTGTCTCATAATTAAATTTAGAATATATTTAATTTATTTTGTTATCCTTCACTTTCTTCCATCAATCCTATCATTCATAGACCCACCACCACTACCACCACTACCACCTCAAATAACACCATTAGTCCAAAAATCAAATTTTGATTTTATCTTTTTTTTGTCTAATTCCTTACTCTTCTGTTCAATGTCCTATTCCACCTAAATGATCACCACTGTCATGCTTACAATCGCCCCCACCACCACCCCCAACCACCACCACCAGCATCCCTTCAATCACCGCCACAAAGAAACGCGTTCACCTTGCCTTGCTAAAACGGAAAAATAAAATATCTTTAGCTTCCATACATGAGGATTATTTTGGTCATTATGCTTGTGGTACAAAGTGAGATTTGGTTATAATTTCATCATTTAGTTTGTTGATCATTTGGTATTTAAAATATTTTTTTCTAATTAGAAAAATAAATAATTATTTCAATAATCCAAAATTAGTTATACTTTGTCTTATATTTAAATTTAAAGTTTAAAATGCATTACTCCAAAAAATATTAAATTTTATTTAATTAATTTTGTATCTTGCACTTTCTTCTGTTAACCCCATCATTCATATAAACATCACCAGTATTCACCACCGCCACTACAACTTTAAATTTCACCATTAGTCCAAAAGTTATTTTTTTTATTTGATTTTATTACCTTTTCTAATTCCTGACTCATTCCTTCAAAGTAACCCATTTGAAAAACCCATCAATTATACACACCACCACCACAACCTTAAATTTCACTTTTTACAAACTGAAATTTAATTTTTTAGAATTTTCAAATTTTCGAATTGAAACTGAAACCCATATGGATATTTAAAAATTTAATGATTTAGAAATCTCATAACGTTGTATTTCATCTAAACCACCACTATCATCCCTGCAATCATTGCCACTACCGCCCCTAACACCACCATCCCTGCAGTTGTCAACCGCCATCACCATCACCAAGAAACGCATTCACTTCGCATTGCTCAAATGGAGACAGAGAATCTCTTTAACCTCTGATTAATCAGATTTCTTTCATCAAGCGTCTCTCATTTCTTAGTTCCTATCCACTTTCGTTGTCAAAGTACTAAGCAAGGAGATAATCTAATTTAGGATGAGACTACTGGAAATAATGTCGATTAGTGACAGTCTCTTTCAATTAAAGGAGAGTTGCGGTAGAAGAAAGTCGATAACCATGGAAGGGGAATAGAGAGATTTTCACACGTAAGTACCTCAGATTCTATGAAGAAGAGCAAGCAACTTAAGACAAAAAGAGGTTAGAGGTTTTGAACCTAGTTATGAAAATGAGTAAAATATTTTGAACCCAGTTATTTGCGAGTACTAACTGTAGGTTTGTTTGTAATATCTATAAGTTAGGACCAGTATGATAATTTTTAAGGCTGCTTGTAGTAGTCAAAAAATTCAAATAAGTAAATTGTAGATTTTAGCTTTCTTTTGTAACAAAACGCACACATTCATCAATTGGTTATTCATTTTCTTCATCTTATTGACATTATGACACGTTTTCTTAACTCATTTCTCTTAGGTTATTCAATGGTAATAACTAAACACAGTACATATTTTCTTAATATCTCGATACTCACCAACAAATATATTATTATAGTAACAATTTTTCATAAACATCTATAATGTCTTTACTGAACATATTTAAGAAAGTAAAATCATTTTATTTTTTAGTTTCAAATAAAGTTTTAGTCCCTCAACTGAGTTAGGGTATTTTTGTCATTTTAGAAAATATTGGACGCATTTTTAACGATAATGGTCGAAGGGAGAAAATGATAAGAAAACAAAAATACAAGACGAAATAAATACAATTCTAAACTGTATGACCTAACTTTAAAATAGATACAAGTCAATGGATCAAATAATTATTTGATTATTAATGGATTTAATTAGTCTATGACAAATTTACTTGTTTGGCCTTAATTAATAGTGAGTGATTTATTATATATGGGGCTATTTTTGTCAGAACATTATTTTTGTCATGGTAAATTTACTTGTTTTGTCCTTAATTAAATAGTGTGAGGTTTATTTGGTAAAGGGTTATTTTTGTCCATCTATTAATTTGTAAGAAACAACCTTGACTTTTATATGTAGAGAGATATATGCTCCCCCTTGAACTGACAATGGTCAAGAGAAATCACCTTTGTAAATCTCGTAGATTTCGCATCACAATATTGTGAACATGCTTTCTAAAGGTTGTAGTGGAAAGTGCCTTCGTGAATAAATCTACATCACTATCACTTGATCGAACATATTGGATAGTGACCTTTTTTCTTCTTTTCAAGTTATTGAGTGTATAAAAAGAGCTTCAAGGGGATATATTTGGACCTGTCACTTTTGATGTATCTCTCTTTACTTTGGACGACACATGTGGTATTGTCTTCAAATAATACTGTCGGGTCTTTGTTGACATGTAGTCCACTAGCATTTTGAATATGCTGAGTCATAGATCGAAGCCATACACACTTTCGACTGACTTCATGAAGTGCGATCATCTCAGAATGATTTGATGATGTAGCAACTAGTGTTTGCTTTTGAGAACGCTAGGAAATTACGGTACCACCCATCATGAAGACATAGCCGACCTGTGATCTGACCTTATGCAGATCAGACAAATAACCCGCATCTGCAAAACCAACTATTTCATTGATATATGTGTTTTATACGCATCTATTGTGTGACGCCCCGCTCCTTCGTTGTCTCGGTTTGCGTGCTATATTGCACTTCTTCCCTTGTCGACGGTATGTTTGGTTTGCGAGAGGGTCTAGATATGCGTGAGAGACCATATTAAGACCAAAACAATATTAAGAGACTCCATATAGTTGTTGACTTGCTAAAGTCACAAGTCGTGACCCGACGATAGTCGGAATGCGACGCGATTGAGGGTTTACTTCCGTTTTGTGTCCGTGACCTCGATTTGGGTCCTAGACCTCTTTAAGATGGTTTGTTAACATGTTTAGATGTGTTAGACTTCAAGTTGGAGGTGTTCCTTAAGTCTATCGAAGATTTGGAAGTTTTGGAGATAGCGTTCGTCTCTATCGCGTAGTTCGGGAATCGAGTCGCGTAATCGCCTCTCCTTTGGAATTCTTATTTCCCTAAGTTGTTATTCAACTTCCTAGAAGTATTTAAGCTTCTTCATTAGCCCTTAGACTTGCCTTAAAAGTCTCCTTTCATTGCTCGTTTGATTTCGAGTTCGTCGTCCGGTTGCACGTTGTTGCACGTTGTTGCACCCCTTCCTTTCGCCGCGAGTTGTTTCGGGAGTTGTTCGGGTGTGTTTTAGACTTGTTTTGAGTTGGGTTAGACCTTAGGATGGTTGCCCATAAGTTTGGGATCATTTAGATCAAGTTTAGACCAAGTTTTGGAGGTTCAGGAGCCGAGGCGGCCGCATGGGATGGAGTGAGGCGCCCGCCTCAGATACTGAGAGCACCCTTGTGCAGAGAAGGAGTGAGGCGGCCGCATGGAGTAGGTTGAGGCGCCCGCCTCAACCCAGTATGTTACGGGATTTTCTTCCCCTGTTTTGAGTTGTGACGTGTTTTACCTATTCTACCCTCCTTAAACCCCCTCTAAACCCTTCCTAACCTCTCATACTTAACCCTAAACATGTCCTAACATTATTTAGAAGTTAATTAAGGTTGGATTAGAGCTTGATTATCCCTAATCTCCACTAATTGCACTTGAGAAATGCCTATTGTGCCCTTATTGTTGAGGAGGTATAAATAGCCTAACCTCTTCCCAAATCAGCCAAACCCTCCTCATTTCTCATCCTCCACATACGTATTCTAGAGAGAGAGGCTCCATGGGAGACTCTTGAGCCCTAGCTCTTCCCTCTTCGATCCAAGACGATCCGACCACCCGATTTCCTTCAAACTTCGGATTCTTGAAGCCCTCGACGAGTAGAACGACTTCACCGATCGGATTTGTGTTCTCTTGAGTTTTCACTCAAGCTAGGTAAGTTACCTTCTTTTGATTTTTGGTTCATTGGCCCTAAGGAAAACAATCTATATGCTATTTGTGGGCAATGAACACTTGTATGCTATGTTTGCCCAATTTTGGGGATTTTTGGAAGTGTATCTTGTAAGAACAATTGTAGAGTAATTTGATGATTGTTGAGGGTGTGATTACTCTTTATTATGTGTTTCTAGGCTTATGAGTATGCTAGAAATTATGTCCACATGTTATTTGAGTTCATTGGAGTAATATACCTAATTGGTAAATTTTGAAGTTATGAACTTGTTAATACCTTGAAGAGGATGTTTTGAAGGATATTGTGTTGGGGGAAATGGGTTATCCCTTTGTTAGGATTTTGTGAATTTTAGGGCTTGGGAATCAAGTCCAAATTACTTTGAAAATTGTTATGAAGTGAAGAGGATGAATTATGTTGGGTTGGATATGAATTTGAGGGCTTGAGAATCAAGCCCGAACTATTGGAGAATTATTGTTAATTGATGAGTTATGTAAATGATGAAACCTAGCCTTTAGACTCAACGGAGTCGAAATATGTTCAAAAATGTGATAATGAACTCGGGTTGGAATCCTACGATAATTGGATTTCGTTTGATTATGATTATGATGGATTCTTGGGTTTTAGGGCTCGGGAATCAAGCCCGAAGGAACTTTGGGAGTTTGTAGTTTATATGAATGAAATGTTTAATTGTGGGGCTATGAAACACATAAAGAATGGAATATAGAATTAAGACTCAACGGAGTCATTGTGAGGCCAATAATGAGATAACAAGCCTTTGGTTGAGACCCTACGATGTTCGGGTCTCGTTTGCTTATGTTGTGCGTATCCGAGTACCTTGTTGTGTCCTATGGAGACACTCATGTTATAGAGACCCATTGGGAACTTGTTTAGAGTGTGCTTGTAAAGCACGGAGTATTAGAGACCAACCCATGGTCTCGAGTACCATTTAGTAATGTTATTCGAATAATTCACTATAAGGAATTTAGTCGCGAGCATATGATAGTACTTGCGAGTTTAGACTACAAGGTAGTCTTGTCATTCATGAGATGGGTTTTGATGATGTCGGCTATAAGGACTTTGGCTAAGTCCGGTGTGCCTTTAAGTGAAGCTTAATGCTAAGTTTGAATTGTGGTGGTTCTTAGACTAAGTAGTGGTCTTTGATTTAATCTTGAGTTGAGGACTTTAGTAGACCTCATGTTGTGAATTGTTGAGCTTATATGCTATTCTTGAATTGGTAATGACTTGAGGTTTATGAATACCTCAATACGTGGTTTTTGAACTAAACTTACAAGTTAGTTGAATATGTTAAGTGTGTACAAGTATGTGCATTGTTGATTGGTTTTGTAGAGCATTATGACCTACTTGAATTAATAAGTTCTTTTATGATGAACTTGGTCCTTTTGGGTTATACAAGTAAATAATCTACTTGATCATCTTGATTTTGAGTCCAGCTGGCGTCTTGGTCGTTTTGTCGGCAATGGGACGATTCATGGCCTTTGGAAACATTCGCTATGAATCGCCGCATTGGTACCCTTTCTCCTCACTATTTGGCCGATAGTGGGATGTGGTCTCGTATTAGCGGCTCCTAGCCTGATATCGAGCTCCCATTTCTCATCCCCGGAGTCGGATGAATGTAACGAGGAACTCATTAAAGAGAACTGGTGAGTTATGATCATTCGAGGATTAAATCCCAGACTATGATCTTTTGAGGGTTGGACCCATGATTTGAATACAGAAGGGCTAGGCCCAGATCTTGGTATTACGTGCTTATGTATAAGCATTTTATTGAAAGAGAACGTGTTATGTGGTTTATGAAGTTTATGTTACATGATGACATGATACAAGTTTATTATTGGTAGACTATAAAGATACCATGATTTTATATATGTTGGTGCATTATGCCATGCCACGATATGCTATGCCATACATTTGCATTTAGTAACTTACTGGGTCATTATGACTCATTTCGTGTGTTTGTTTTCCTTAGTTTTTGCAAATGATCCCGTTAGTACGCGTGGCGGCTTCGGATAGTGATTCCTAGAAGGTGGTCTTCCGGGCTCTTAGCTTGGATTTATTATTATGTTATTTTGTATTTGTGAGACACGGATGTAAAGTTATGTAGACTTTACTTGGGTAGACTATGTTAGTATTATTGTTATTGTATTATTTTGGTAGCCGACTCGTTAGTCGAGCTGTTGTATCTTTTAGAAGTTATTCCCTTGTTATTTCGAGCATGCCTTAGCTCACTCATCCCGTTATTGTTGGTATTGTCATCTCCGACGACGTTAGTCGTGAGACTTTGGTTTAGTTGCTAGGAATTGAATATCTTGTTCTCTTAGTTGAATTGTTCCTCCGGCATGCTTTAGCCGTTGAGTTGTTGTTTAGCAGGTTGGTATTCTTGTTGCTTCGCCGGCCTTAGGTTGCCGATGGTTTGTTGACGTGCGCAATGTTAAGTCCACGCGAAGTCAGATTGTCGAGAGATAGTCGTCTCTCAGTTTGGTATTCCTTAGTTTAAAACTATAGGTTTTGGTCCCATTTATGATTTGCTTCCGCAGATTTTAGTTTTTGCTTATTCGGTTTTGCCATTATGGCTTTTCATTCCTGTTTAGAGTTTGTTGGTTCAACTCTGGACTCGCACTACTACGCTTAGCGGGTGCTTGTTCGTCTTTTAGCTTGTCCTGACGGCACGACCTTGGGATTCCGCATTGGAATTCGGGTCGGGCTGTCACAGTTGGTATCAGAGCAAAGGAAGTTATCCGATCTTTGGGAACTCTCGCGCGTGAACGGTGGCGAAGCGTGACTCTCCGCCTAAAGGCTTCATGAGGAAAGGGCTGCCCTTGAGGTGGAGCCGCCCATGGAGTGTTTCGATAGGTACCCTCTCCGCGGCCCACGCGAGAAAGTGGCCGCCTTGAGGTGGAGCCGCCAGTCGTTATGTCACATATTGGGTACTTTTATAGCTTAGAAATAGCAATTTCATGAGGTTTTTGGCTACTGATATGTGTTTTTGAGCTTTATTGTAAATTTCGGGGTTTTAGGTGAAATTATGGGATTTACAAGGCTTTTAGTGAAGAATTGAGGAAGGGTAAGGCTTTGAAAGATGAAGAAGAATAAATCTGGAACCCCTTGCGAACGCAAGGGTAAGGGATCTTGCCCCCGCAAGGTCTCCAGTACATACGTCAAATTTGAGCCAAGGCCTTGCGGCCGCATTCATTGAAGACCTTGCCCCCGCAAGCCCTTCCAAAATCCTGAACGGGTGTTCTACCCTAATTGTATCTCCTTCCCCCGAACACATTAGTATAAATACAAGCTATGTAACCACAAGCCAACGACGGTTTTTACTCTAATTTTAGTGTGTGATACTTAGTTTTTAGTGTTTGTAATTATAGTTAGAAGATCGTTTATGTATTATTTCATCCCAATGATCTGTTTATCGTCAAGGATGAACTAAGCGCTCCATAATCTAGGAATTGGAGGTAACTTGTATCGAATCTATTGCTCTGTTATATATTTTCATTCAATCAAATCTTATTGATCACAGTGTTTATCAATCTTTTTACTATCTAGTTTTTTTCCTAATGAATGGTATCGCAAGTAGTAAAGACCAAGAGGTGCGGATAACTGCACGGCCATATGCATATGTCGTACACTGGCTTACCATTGTGATAAATTTACCTTATCGATGCACGAGAGTGATAAGTTAGGGTCAGTTTCATGTATATGATCCTAAGTGACAGATAGGAAATTCATATGTTATTGTTCTTAAGGGTATAGATTGGATGAATTATTTAAGATGAAGACTGAATTATAATTTGACAATCTATACTAATCTTTAGTGAACGAACCCAAAATTAAATTGATCGATATATTAGGCAAACGAGCAATAGAGTAGATATAAGTGAATCCACATTCCTAGATTTCCCTTTACCATAAGATCTTCATAACTGTGATTACTTCTTTAAACTATTAATTAGATTACTTGCTTGCTAGTAGAATAAATTAGATAAATAAACAAAAACTCTCTTAATTTAATTGTTACCGGTTTACTTGCTCTTAGATACTTCTTGTCTCTGTGGTTTGACCCTTGCTTACTGTACACTATATTCTATATTGATTCGTACACTTGCGAGGAAAATAAATAAGAAATCAAATTTTTGGTGCCGTTGTCGGGGACAAACTAGTTTCTAGCTAATTTATTGGTAACATGTTAAATTCAGTTTTTATAAAAAGAAAATTACAAAAAAGATTTTTAATTTATTTTTTATCTAGTTATGTATTTGTTTTAGTTTTACATTGCATGCATGATCGTAGATCTTTAAATCCCAAACTGGCATATTTAAATCAAAACATAAATAATCTTGGTAGAAATTAGGCAAAACCTGATAATTTGGACAATCCACCAGTTAATCAAGAACAAGTAAATAGAGAGGACCCTCTGGCTGATCCTCCAATGGACAATAACAATGTGACGACCCGACCCGGTCCTCAATACGAGACCCCAAGGTCGTGCCGTCAAAACACCCAAATAGCAAGCAAAGGGTAAGGCTATAATAGCGATACGCCAACGACTCAATAAATGCAGAAGCAATTAACGTAATGGCACCTGAGCTAACAAGATCCGAAACACAAAACAACCTAAGAGATAATAAATCTCTCGACCCAAAAATTCAAAGCACGTGACACAACATTAGACACGTACAACAAAACCACTTGTTACACTTTCTATATAATAATAAATCCAAGTCATCGGCGACGTTACAACCGGAACCCAACATTAAACTAAGTCTACAACTCTGGTCTACACACTCTACAGCTAAACATACCGAAGTACAACGTAACAAAAAATATAAACAAACTCAAGATGGATAGGAATAATATAATTATATCAACATGGCATGACTAACATCCGTCGGCTCACAAAAGACTTAGTAACAACATATATAACAAGTACAAGTACCAAACAAATAACCATAAGTTTTACTACCCATAGTGAAGTTTATATAACTTCACTTCCCAATCGTCCTTTCCAAAACAAAGGCTATAAATATAACTAGTAGCAACCTTCGCAAAGAACTACATGTTCTATCGTAGACTCGGCGGATTCCTTCGAATCACTAGCTCGGCTTGAATCTAAGGAAAACAAAGTAAACAGAGTAAGTCATAAAAACTTGGTAAGCTACTAAAGATGCAATGTCATGGCATGACATTATGCTCAAGTAAAACATGTATGCATCATGTCATACTCATAGTATATCATTTCATGGAATAATCCTCAACCGTAAACCAAATTCTATCAACAGTCACATAGAACATTGATTTACTTTTTGCTTCCGCCGTGTAGCTCCTGCAAAACACGTGTAACCAAATGTGTCTTCGATATCCCTTTCGTGGTATCAACGTCCCCGAGACATTCTCCGCTCGAGTTCCATAGCTATCAAGGTCAGGTGTATTACTTTAACAATGATCAGCTACATCCCCACCGTGGCCATCGATGGAGGGGTGTGTGCAACCCGGCACAGTGATTCATTACGATCACGAATCCCACAATTTGTGAAGACAATGCATTGTCCCGCCAAAGACTAAAACAAAACGACGCCAGCTAGACTCAAACGGAAGCACATGTAATATATACTTGAATGCTCAACCAAGGGAAAAGTACAATATAGCGCACTAATCCAATCAAGTAGATGTTTACTTTTAAATCACAAAGTTAGGCATTTCAATGCTAACTAGCACATAAACACATTAGAGCAATAATATCAAGTCTCTAATACTCAAGTGTTCTTCATACACTTGTAAATGCTCGGAGGCTTAACCTCCATTAAAACTACCCCAAATTTCGTAGCATCTCAATATGTAATTTACTATATTCATATAAATCCCATAATCGACTCCGTTGAGTCATTTCTATACTTTTCAAATTCTAGGGCGTTGTAGACACCCCAATTTCGTACCCCTGGTATGTGACTGACATAAAATATCAAGAACTGTCAGAACTTAACAAATGTCAAGTTACAGGAGTTAAAAATGTGAAAGGAAGAGTAGGATGCGCGAAACATGAACTACAGGGGGTGAAAGTGCAAGAAAATAAAGTTGAATAGTGCTCATGGTGCCGCACCAAGGCCCCTTGGTGCCGCACCAAGGGATTCCTTGGCCGCACCATGAGTGCTCCTGTAGCTCTCTCTCAGAAAGGAAATGGTACAAGGCTTGAGGCTCACGGTACAACTCATTGAAGCAGGCTGAAGAAATCCAAGAATTCCAGCCGAGTCCCTGGTTCTCAGTATAAATAGAGACCCCGGCCTCCTCATTTTAGCTGCTCATTTTCCGCGATCAAGAATCGCAACGAAACTCTCTCCGTTACTCTATCGATAATATTAGTACGAGAGGTGCGAGATAGGTGAGTGGAAGCCCCTAAAATCTCCAAACCCTGTCCAAACTCCGCCAAAATAAATATCCATAGGTTATAAGTGATCCCTAGCCTAGTTGTTAGGTATCCACCTCACTTCCTCGGTCCAAAAATCCCAAAGTAAGCCGTTACTCTGCCCGAGTAACGAGCTGAAAAGTCAAAAAACTAAGCCGTCATTCCGCCAAACCAAAAAGGCCAAAACCTACCAAAATAAGTTGTCACTCTGCCCGAGTTGACAAACCCAAAGTCTCATAAATAAGCAGTCACCCTGCCCAAATCAAAACAACAACCACACATCAAACAACAAAAAAAGACTCCCTCTCCCTGAAGGACAGAGCGAGCACACCACCGCTCTAAAAGATAAAGCCTTTAAGGGCGTTGTTTATTTTATTTATTTACTTTTCCGTCCTTTTATTATTTTTAAAGTTGTTATTTAAATCCGGCACAATGTAGCCAATATAAGCCGTTGCGCTGCCCGGATTAGAATAGGAAATACTATGTAAAAGAGCCGTTATAATGACCAAATATTCTTAAATATGTATGTAATTATTGTAAGGAAATGGCTGTGAGTCCGTAAATAATGTAGCCATGGATGTATTTGTTTTAATTTCCTGTCTTTTAATACTTTATTTATTTGCGAAATAAATATAACAATAAGCATACTTCAGCCAAAAACCATTTTTGAGACTGAAAGGGCGAGTTGGGTGCCTAGCACCTTCCCAACTCGTAACTTAGCCTCCGAACACGTTTTCTTTTTCTCTGGTTTATATTTCTTTTCTTTGGTTTTGCTTTATTTGCCTTAAAATAAAGATGACGACTCTAAAACTTTCAGATCCAGTGGGGCCTCGCAACATTCCTTCTTTGCACTTTCCCGTTCTCCCCTAAAAAAGGGAGAAATGTAAATGGAAGGGTGATGTATTCACATATCCTGGTATCCCCTAAAAAAGGGATAACTTGATGCAGGAAACCCAAAGCTCCCATAGTGATCTGAATGGGCCATAAGACTATTTTTAATAAAATCCATAGTGGGGGCGTCGCAATATCATTTTTTGCACTTTTCCGTTTTCCCCTAAAAAATGGAAAATGGGAATGAAAGGGTAATGCATTCTCATATCCTGGTATCCCCTAAAAAAGAGATAACTTGATGCGGGAAACCATAAGTTCACATATTGGATACAAAATCCACTAAAGCCAACCGAGGCACATTCAAACGTGCTAACATAGATAGCACTTCTCTCGCACTTTTGATTTCGTCTTCCCCTAAACAAGGGAGGGTGGAACGAGAGCAGTGGTGTCCCGCATCCGCACGCACGCACCCCTATCCAGGGCGCGGGCGCAGTCGCACCCAGGAACCTCACAGTGGCGACTCTGCTGGGGAGTTGTTTTATTTTAAATAAAATGGAGGGCTAGACTCATAAAATAAAACTTTTTTGTTTTTATATGTTTCTGGCTGCAGTATGCTTGTTATATTAATTTACGCATTTGAATATTGTGTTCCTATACATCTGTGCCTATATTTGTGGATATGATCCTCTATCTTGCAGCAGTTTCATTCCGATAACTGTTACAGGTGTGTTTAAGAATATTTTAAAAAAATTTCAAAAATATATATATATATATATATATATATATATATATATATATATATATATATATATATATATATATATATATATATATATATATATATATATATATATAAAATCAAAAAAAAAATATATATATATATATATATATATATATATATTATGTTACAAATAAATTCCGGGCAGCACAACAAAAGAGCCGGGGCTTTATTTTACTTCCGGCTCTATATTATTATTTCTTTCAGTTTATTTTCCTTTTACTATTCTGTACATTTGTACATATCTGCATTCATTCTGTCATTTTAATTTGGGGACATAGGACCAAAATTTGTAATTAATAGGGATAGATAGTTTCCCACTTTTCTTTCTATTTCTTAATATGGTGTGCTTGCTTGCTTGCGCTCAAAAATAAAAAGCCGAGAAAATCCACATGTAACAGCAAGACAGACCATATCTGCTTTATTTTTCTGTTCATATATCTGTAAATAAATAAGGACTTTACTGCTTTTTAGATACCGCACACACGTGCACACATATAGATATATTCCGAACTGTTACCCTACACCATGGCCAGCATACCCCCTGCATAAGCCAACGTTAGAATGCATATAGTTTCTCAGGACACTTCACAGACCGATCGGTTTTTGCATCTCTGGATCGTGAATCAGCCCCTGTCAAATTTTTTTTTTAAATATAAATATATCAAAAAAAAAATGCGCAAGTTCAAAAAAAAAAGATTAAAAATAAATAAGTGCGCACAAAAAATAATATCAATATAAATAAACAAACAGGGGCTGACTTATAATTCTCAGATGCTCGACCTAGACCATTTCGGATGGTGGATCCTGGAAAGAGTATAGGCCCTTCGCCTGGGACCAGTCTAGTACTGGGGAGTCGAAAGGTAGGTGGAATACGTTGGTCCTATACTCTGGAGAAAGAATCCACTGTTCCAGGTAAAGTCCTGAGACTGTCAAAATAAAGCGAGTGCTTATCCGGTCAATTGTAGGGAAAACAAAATAAATAATAATAAAATATACTAATAAAAGACACGTTGTACTTCAAGCCCAGAAAGCCTCCAGCCAGCCTTCTGATACCTCCAAACCCCATTTTCCTCAGAAACCTGGCCCGAATTTGAAAAGGCAAAGATAATAATGGCCGGTTGATAGGGGAAAATAGTGCAGAAATCAGATCAGAGGATATCAGTTTCAGATCATAAAAGAGGCAATATCAGTTCAGAAGATACAGATTTTAGCAGAATGGCAGCTGAAAGTAAACGACCGACCATGGAGTGCAGATCCGGGGGCTTGGGGGCGCCCGACTCGGCAAAGAATGCAGAATGGTTAGACCAAAAGTTGGGTGCAGCGATAAGCCAAATAGCTAGCATGGTGCAAAGCTTAAAATCCAGTGGTAAGGTGAACTCTTCCCCTACAGTCCCCCAGAAAGCATCAGCATCTCATGTGCCTCCAAATCTAATTTCTCAGCCAAACACCAACCCACCAAATATTGCAACAACTCGAAATTCTTATCCAACCCAAAATCCATATCCAACCCAAAATCCTTATCCTGTCCAAGACCCAAATCCTACTCGAAATCAAAATCCTTACCAGAACCCTCACCAAACGCCTCCTCAACATCCTTATAAAATACCACAGCCAGAAACTAATCCAGCCTTTCCTAGTCCTACCAGCATATACCAAAATCCAACTCCCCCTCCCACCAAAATGGAGACAGACATGGAGAACTTGAAAAGTATGATGCTCGAAGCTCTGGACAAAGAAAAATTTTCTACGAAGGCATTAACGCTAAAACCTTCAGCCATACTACCCCAAAATTTCAAAATGCCCGACATAGAAAAATTCGATGGGACTGGATGCCCTATCTCTCACCTAAAATCTTACTCTACTGGCATGCAGTCAAGAAGGGCTAGCTTCGAAGCCATGGCCTCCAATTTTCACCTCACCTTAATAGGGGCTGCTAAGCAATGGTTAATGCTAGCAGATGATAGCACCATGGACACTTGGGACCAAATCGCCGAAGGGTTCCTAGAAAGGTACAAAGATAATACCATCACTGAAAATAAAAGGGAACTTGAGGCATGCACCCAAAAAGAAAATGAAACATTCACAGAATTTGCAGCCAGATGGAAGGATAAAGTCGCCCAGACTCTGGACAGACCCGATCCGGCTGAATCATGCAGAATGTTCATCAAAAACCTCGAGCCCATTTACCTAGAACGCATGCGGTATCTCCCTTATAGCAATTTTAAAGAAATGGTAGAGATAGGGGTCCGTATTGATGAAGATATACGTACGGGATCCCTAGAGATTGATACACATACACCCCCAATTTCACTCTGTGACTCTGAATCAGACGAAGAGTCTTCGGAAGAAGTCAATGTGGTTGAAAGAATTCCACCAGGTAAATATAGTAGTGTGCCATGGTCATATGAATCTGTCAACTCTGTTGAAGGAAGCAGTAATGCCAACAAGAACCTCATAGGACCC
The DNA here is from genome assembly GCA_013146195.2 of Codonopsis lanceolata. Taxonomy (NCBI): domain Eukaryota; kingdom Viridiplantae; phylum Streptophyta; class Magnoliopsida; order Asterales; family Campanulaceae; genus Codonopsis; species Codonopsis lanceolata. The sequence continues at coordinate 170,302,652 of CM028378.1, forward strand.
TACCGAGCAAAAAGAAAGCATTACGATGAACTGAATGCCCCAATGTCCCTGATTTTCCAAGGCCTAATGACACAAGGGGTTTTGAAACCGATGGAAAACTACCGACCTCCACCAAAGCTATCAGACACATGGGACCACTCTCAGTATTGCGAGTATCATCGTAGCAGTGGCCATCTCACTGATAAGTGTTATAAGCTCAGAAGTGCCATCCAAGATCTTATTAATGGTTAAATCATTGAAAAGCCGCACCCATGATTGTCTCTAGTAAAAGTAGAAAGTACCCTAGAATACCCTTGTATATACACCTCCAAAGACTCTTTGCACCTTTGAATGTTCTTTTGTCAAATAAAATCTTCAGGAAACGACTCTTTTCAACATAGTGTCAATTTTGGAACCCTTGTTGTTTCCTGGTACCACTAACAATTTTGCAGGGGCTAAAAAAGTTGACTACTGTCATTTACTCTCTTGAGAAGACTGTCCGGAGGTACGTAATCATTACATCTCATAAAAAAAATTTCTCTCTAAAAAAAAAAAAAAGGAGTCTTCGAAAAAAAAAAGGAGGAGCGAAAGTCTTTTTTTCTATATGTTGTCTTCTGTTTCCCAAAACATGTAAAGACAGGAAATTCCCCCCTCACCATTATTTTCAATCGCCATCACCAGTTGATAAGTGCATCAGTCATTCTTGATTCAAAAAAAAAATATAGCAAGTCCCACTTTGAGATGTCAAGGTCTACCACCAAAAAAAAAAAAAAAAGCAAAAAAAAAACAAGAAAAGAGAAAAATGATGAAAAAAAGAAGAAGAAGAAGGACCGATAGGAAGCCAGAAAAGAAAAGAAAGTTGGAAAAACTGGGACGTAAGAAAGCGAGAAAAGTCCGAAAGTCCGTAGTCCGTAAAGCCAAGCAACTCAGGGATCATACGCAACAATTCGAGACTAGGGGCTTTCAAACCCAGAGGTATTTTCTTAGCCCATATCCTTGCAGAGTATGCTCATTTCGTCTTCGTTATTTTGAAAGCCCAATCGAGTCTTCAAACTGAGCCTTCCAAAAGTATATTCAAGCCTGATAAAATTCTTGCTTTTCCTATATTAGCTTGTCGAGTCTTCTTCTTGATCTCTAAGTGCCACATATCGTCGAAATATCTGTAAAAAAAAGAAAAAGAAAAAAAAATGAAGATGACGAGTCAACTCATGAAAAAACATGATAAGTCTACACGAGTTGATGATGAGTCATCAAGAAGATATGGACCCGAAAACTTTTAAGAACACATGAAATCCATAGCAGCAAGTCGCCTTGACCGTAATCACCTTCGACCCATTGCGTCGAGCTATTAAACACACTAGGGGCTTCCAACCATACACCCATCCTCTTCCAAATGCCTGAACAAATCCATCAATTGCCAAAGCCTAACCATCTCTAAAACCCAAATTTTCTCAAAACCTGCCCACCTTCCACCCTTATATATATCCACCAAGAGTGATAATCTTCTTTTATCCCAAGAGAGAGAAAACGAGTATCTTTTCAAACACTCTCTCAAATTTGCTTCGAGAGGTAAAAAAAAGGGGGGGGGGGGAATTTCCCTCTCACAAAAAAAAAAGAAAAGAGAGAGAAAAAGAAAAAAATAAAAGTTTCTCTCTCCGAAAGCAATTGCTTCAAAATAATTCTCTCGCAACAAAAGAAAAACATCAATCACTCTTGGACAACCCCACGACCCGCAACCAAAGTCGAAAGCCGACCTCCCAACCATACCTACAACCAGGTCTGGAGACCAAATTCTCATCCAAAACCATAGCCCAGAAGGCCACCCAATGATCGTTTTGCCATCGCCTTTCCTAAAATAACCAAACCCACGGCCCAAAATACTTTTGAGCAAGAGGCCGATCAGATCCTCAATCCTAAAGCTAAACCATCCCAAATGCTTGAACACTATACCATAACCTAGTCACCACCTATAGCTCTGTTTCAATAGGATGCAACGTGATCTGGATCCAGGACAGAACTCCTTGCTAAAGACACATAAAATTATCAAAAGATAAATATTAAGAGTCCATAAAACTCGATACGCGGCGGCGATAAGCTCGGATCATGACTCTTCTTTTGTCCATTAGAGTCGCTCTCACTTTAAGCATACTCATTGCCTCCTACAAAAGCTCCAAATCGAGTCTTTCTCGACTGTCTCCAGCTTTAATCTCTTCTTAAACTTGCCTGCTCCATCTTCTTACAAAATTTGTTGATTAAATTCATCCAGCTTCTCTCGCTAAACTCATTGAATACACAAAGGCTCATTATCTCAGAG